>JAODKE010000015.1:8669796-8680918 GCA_026779605.1 Mormyrus hasselquistii
TAGGAAAAACACAGACTGGTTAAGTTAAATCAGTTGTACAGGTCACTGCTAAATAAGATTATTACAAGCATGTGGGGTCTTTTATTTTTTAAAGGACATTCGGGGAAAAAAAAATAAATCATGATCATTCCGTTCTGAGAGCCAGGCGGAGCTGGGGGGCGGCTCGCTGCTTTGGGACACGGAGCTGGCTGAAGTTTATTTGCATTCTTGTCTCTTGTATATTGTTAAACTCAATCCTTGTGACCCCCCCCGCCGCCCCACACACACACACACACACACACACACACACACACTACCCCTCCTTTTCCCTTTTACCCCCCAACTCCCCGCCACACATCTCCACGTAGATGAGAGGAGGCCCAAATAGCCAGGAATTAATATCTCCAAACAAAGAGATGTGAGCCTCCTTGGCTGAAGTGGTGCAGGTCCAATGCTCTCCGGTGGGAGGGAGAGGGATGGGGGGGGGGGGCCACACAGGTAGCAGCCGCGACCGAAGTTCTGAAACGGCGTCGGATTGCCATCGGTCACCTCCAGAGCACCTGCAAGGAGCAGATTTCCTCCGTCCCGTACGGCAAGAGGAGCCAAATGCCCAAGGAGGAGATCTCCTCGCAGAGCCTGGGCGCAGGAGCACCGGAGCCACCTGCGTCTCCTCGCTCACCTGCCACCACCGAGACGCACGCTGGGCGAAGCGCCACTCTGTGAACGCTCTCACGTACAGCTGCAGGTAGGGACATCTGCTCTCTGTCCTCCTGTGCCGAAACCATCCGCCTTTATTTACGACTAATGTGGACATTCATTTGATTTTTAAAAAAAAATATTTCCTATTTTAAATTAACTTCATGGGCTTTTTAAGAACGTTTGTTTGTATAACATTTATAACAGTATGTGTGGAAAGCTGCTTAATGTCAAAAAATACCAAAAAAATAAAAATAAAAACATTGAAAACTGACCCTCTGTTATGTTTTCTGACTCTAAAAAGTTATTTTTTAAGTTTACTCTTAATGGGACATGAGGAAATATATATTTTTCAGAATCAGAAAAACTTTATTGATCCCGGAGGAAATTTCTCATGTTACTACTAAACAATCACACAGAGACACAAGACAGGAATGTAAAAAAATATATATAAGATATGAGTTTAAGAAATTGAAATAAAATTATAAAAGAGAAACTGCGCTATTTCATATATCTAAGAAGCCTGCTGGAATGCTTTATATGTACAATGTGAGTGTATTCACGTTAAATACTGGACAGCTAGGTGCTTAAATCGAGGCGTAATCCCTCTAGTCACTATTTGAACTGACAAAGAGTTTTCAGAGAGACTTGCAGCAGCATCGCTGACGGATTAAGGAACTCAAACGGAGGTTTGAGTGACAGACATAAATCCCCTAATCAGGTCAAGCTAGGAGACGGCTTCTCTTTTTATCCAAAAACAGTCTGCGGGCCTGGTAGCGACGCTATGATGGGAAGGCATTTTGATAATCATTACAGTATGCTTAATTTTCAAGCACCATACACAGCCTGGCCCTTAATTGAGTCGGAGGGCGCGGACGGTGAAAAGCCTTTTTCAGTGAGCATGAGCTCCACAGACAATGGCTGTTTTGTTCACGGGCCGCACAGATGAATATGTGTAGACAACCCAAGAAGGGTGGGGGCCCTCAGAGTGATTTATTAAAAACTTTACAAGTCAACAACGTGATCGGTCACATACCTGGCTTTATAAAATAGACGAGTCCAGATACGAACACGATAAAAAAAAGCGACAGACAGGTACGGCCTCACAGGGACGCCTGCCGTCAGTTCCGGATGTGACGCACGTCACTGTCTGACACTCAGCATGAAAGAGAACAAAATGCCTCAAGGCACAGAAAGGCCAGTATGCCAAAAAAACAATAATTGTGTTTTGTGTGAAAAGACATATACTTCCCTTATGCACATTGCTTTTAAATAACAGAAGGGAGGCAAAAGAGCAAGAAATGTAGGACAGACACTAGGGCTGGGAACTGTCCAGAGATTTCTGTGTGCACTCAAAGCGACGAGAATGTTCCGGAAGACAGAGATTAGATGTGGGTTCACCAGACATCAGGCAGATTCCGCTGCCTGGGCTTGGAGGGCGGTAAATATGTTCCCAGATGTTTATTAACAGCTCTATTCATGCATCTACCTTTCACAGCTCCCCTAATGTTGGTTTAATTAACATTAATACCATAACCTCAGAGCGCCAAGACTCTAGTAAACTCCTTCCGGACGGATTCCACCCCAGCCTAGACACAGGACAGCTGAGCTGTGCACGTGTGGCTTCTATTGTGAAGCTCAATGCGTCCGATTCCCGCCCTAGACGCACCGATGATGATGTATCTAAGCTGAAGGACAAGGAGTGGCAGGGAATATTACTTGGTTTGCCAACCACAGAATTCCTAAGGATCATGTAATAACTGCTATAATACGGATCATTGTGGGTTTGACATTTTATAGCTTAAAAAGGCATGAAAGGTATTTTAATTGTTTGTGCTACTTAATATTTATAAACATTTGAGGAAATGATTAGATGAATCAGTACTTATCCTACTGTATGCACGATTGCCGTGGGGACTTACTGTGAATGATAATTGCTTCCAATTAGGGAATGAAGCGCTAAGGCAACAACGAACACAGGGGTGGGGCACTACACACTTGAGTGACATCCTCCTAGAAAGGCTCAGGTGACCAGGCTTGCATTAAGATAATTAAAAGCAAAAGCAATAAAAGTGCTTTATACATTCAGCAAATTTCTCCAGCATCACGCCTTGCAGTGCAAGCTGCATGCAAAGGATCGATTTCGCTGAACTGCGGCAGAAATAAAATGGGAACTGAAGCCCAGGTCTTACAGTCGTGCCGTGCAGTGAGTCACGCCGTAATTGGGGGAGAGCTCTGCATTCGTATCCCTCCTCTGGAGAGAATGAGCTCTCTGCACCGCGACACCCCATCTCCCACGTCGCTCCGCCGTGAGGTCCAGAATACTACCGGCTGAGCAGGCCTGAATACGTGACCCAATCTGCTCGTAACAAGCCCTCAATTCTTTATACCACGGCTGATTAAATGGGGCCCGGGAGGGTGGTTGGGGGGTGGGGCTAGGGGTAGCCGGGGGTCAGACAGACTCACTGAGAGCACCTTGCGGCACGGCCAGGGGCCAAGGAACGCTGCCCGTCTGAATCGCTGTCAACGAATCACGGTAGCCAAGAGGAAAACGGTGCCGGACCAGTGTGTATGTCGGGGGGGCAGCAACAGAAGGGACGGCAGCTCCCCCGCGACATCCCAAATGCAGAGACGGTTACCCGACATATGTCAGTGTGCGGGCGACACGCGCCACCGAGAGGCCGGACCAGCCGGTCGGGCCGAGGGGAGCTGAGCCAGGAAGGGAGGCGAGCAAAGCCAGGTCCGCGGCCGGGACTCGCCAGCGCTTGGCCGCCGCGCGCTTCTGATAGCGCGCCACCAGACTGAGAGCCGTTTCCTACTCGCGGTCGCACCGTCCAGCCAGCAGGAGGCATAACCGGTGACCCCTCCGACTGGCGATACCCTAGACATCTCTGCCTCAGCGACTGACATGCGCCTTCCCGTCCCGTGTGGCCCCTATGCATTTATAATCAGCAATGTTTACAAGTTTCAAAAATCAGTTTTCCCAACGCCTTTTAGCTCAATGTCATTTAATATCACACACATTCTTTGACAGTGGTCCCAGAGAAGGAATGTTCCAATAGTCCCACACGGGAGTCAGACTCCCTTTCACATTCCGTCCTTCACAGGCTCCAGCACTCGGGGCCCCTGGCATTTCCGAGTTTACAAACTGAACCAGCGTTACTCTGATGAATGTCAAGATGGAGGGCGAACGTGACCCCGGTCACTCACTGCAGTTCATTCAAGTGATGGGCATAATTATGTGACATCGTTATTCGGAAAGGCAACAGAAAAGACCTTCTCTGCCTTCCCACATTCCCGGCCGCCGCCTCCTCAGATTACGTCCGTACAAGCAGATGGTTTTTTTTCCACGTGAGCTGTGGGAATGCGTGAGAACTCGTATCGGCGAGCGCCGCGCGAACAATCCGGCGACACAGTGTTCCGCTGCCAGTCGACATGTGTGGCATTTAACAGAAGGACGCAGAATAATAGTGACAGTGTTGCGCCCTTTTGCCCCATCTAGCCGCTCCTAATCACTTATTTACACGAATTTCCTCAGGTTATAGGACAGCTATTGTGTAAACTGCGCAGAATAAACTTCAAAACGCAAATAGGTACTGATGATAAGTGAGGATTAAATCTATTCATCCCCTGTGACAGGTCTCTGAAACGCCAAGGTCATTGATGATCAGGCTTTTTTTAAATATATAAACAAAGCCTTTTCAACGCTAATCTTCCATCCAGGGACTATTTGACAGGTTCCGATTGATCCTTATCTGAAGATAAAATCAGGGTATTGCTCAACCAACAGATATGGTAATTTGGCAATTCAAATTCCAATTCTTTCTTGTTTTTTTTTTTTTTTCTTTTGCACATAGGTGTTTATGTCTGTGGTGTGGCTTCATTATACCTCCATATCTACACTAGGAAGCTCAAAGCAGCCAGCGGGTCATACAGTGTCGTCCCAAGGGGGGCCCAGACGGCAGAAGCTCTCCACATTCTCCGTCACACATATTGATTTTTGGAGGAAAAAAAAACTTAAAGATTCCTGGACTTCACTGGATTATATGGATTAACATTTGTCCATATTTAATTGGATTTTTTTCCCCCTTTCTTTAGTTAAGCAGGGTAAGATTTAAGAAAAGAAATCAACGAACCAATCAATATTATAACAGCCTTGAAGCTGCCCAGCTGCTTTGCTGTGCAATGGAAAGTAGCATCGATCCGGATATCAGACACCTGTTACAAGTTACGCTGGACATCCTGAGATATAGCCTTTCGCTGCGAAGGTAAGGACACAGATTTTACGTTAAAAGATGGGCTTCATTTTCATTTGCCGTTAGAAACATTTCATGGCGAAATGCGTACACACATCTTTCGTTTTGTTACTTCGCTTTAATCTTCAGCGATCGGAAAATATGCTCGCCGCCTCTGTACTGACCAAACTATCCCTTTGAACATACTGCATATAAATCAGAGAAAAATAACCGCACTCATGTCAAAGGATTTGATTTTAATAGCAGGATTAGTACTGTACATCTGTTATTAGCATTTATTTCACTGAGTAATTAATCTGTCACTATACTACGGTTAAAATTAATTGTATGCATTTAGGATACAATTAATTTACTCAGACCTTTAAATGCAACCCTTGACTAACCCAGTTGTTGTTGTTATTTGTAAGGCTGAACATGTGGCAGGCTAATAAAGTAGCAATGCTGAAATAGGGTTATACTAAATGAGACCCATATGGACAGAATCAAGGGCCTTCCAACCGTTCAAATAATGAGTAATTGTCAGTGACTGGTTCAAAATGTACTGTATGCTGAGAGGTCAAAGTTTTCACGTAATCCCAGTTTGGGATGGGAACAAATAAGGTCAGCCCTGAATTACATGCGAGATACAATGCTGCAATTACATTGTACATATTATCATACCGTTGCTATTGCTCTCTTCATCGTGTAGCCAGACGCTCACCTCTGATATATAGTAACAGGTGGCCTTTTTAATTAGTCTATTTGTTGAAGGGACAGGATTTTTCATCATTTGCAGTCTGTTTAAAAAATTTTAAAGTAAAAGTTAAGCTAGAGATAAAATCACCAGCTCCATGGATGTGTAAGTACAGCATTTAGAATTAGAATTAGAATTTGGTGGTCAGTGGTCATTGGTAACAGACCGCAGTTTCATACATTTCATACTGGAAGGAAAACGGGGTGTTTCCAAACATTATCCAAGCAAAAATGCTGAAACACATAGATTTTGCAAAACCTGCCCTTTTACAAAATCCAGTGCTGTGATATATCAGACCGACTAGTTTATCCATAAAAGACCACCTGTTACTGGCCCAAAAATGTCTGCATAACAACAATGGGCGGTGAAAATAGGGTCTGATTAATTAATTCCAGTTGTTGCCGGAATAATGTACAGTCAGCCCTTTGCTTGTGGAGCAAATAATTAATGATTCTAAGCAAAAAAGGCCGATTTAAAAAGTCAGAAAATATTTTTCATAAAATATTCAAAAAATGTGAAGTTTTCTCAATTTCTCTTTATGGGTAAAAGTTATCTACTTGAACCAGAAGCATTTTACATTTTCTTGACAGAAAAGGTAAACAAGTAAAAGCCAAACAAACCCAAAATCATGCGAAATTTGTTCGGTAAAAAAAGAACTTAAATGCTTTAAAGCCATAAACGCTGACAGGATGTACAGTGACTGAATAACAGACCTGGCCAACACAACACGATTTTGAAAACCATTTACAAGACAAATGTCCTTTATAAAATGTATTTTACTTGTCCCAGATAATCATGGAAATGACTTCACGTCTGCCTGCAGGCAAACAGGTGGTGTGATGATTATGAAACTGGACTTGCAACCAAAAAGTCAAATTGCTTTAATAAAATATCCAACTGCAGAAATCAGTGAAGTGTGAGATTGGAATCCATGTACTGCAATTTTCACCCCCGTTCGAATAAGCCACTAAATACTTATGCTTTGTATAAAAGCTTTGACTAAATTCATTTTTTTTTTTTTTTTTAATCCATTAGTGGAAGAACATAAAGTAATCAGGATGTTCTCCGCGGGTTTGTAAACTGAGCTGTCAATACAATGCAGAACGAGAGCCAAAGAGGTATTCACAGACAAACAAAACCATCCAGAACGATCACAAGGTCAGCAACAGCTGGAAGAAAGCTGCATCGCTCGGAACTGGCATTGCAACTTTCTCCAGCAATGTGTCCCACACTGGCATCTGTAAAGCCCACCGCTACCCCCCCTTTCATAGTCCCTCCCCAGCCAAACAATTGGGCCCGAGGGAGCGTCGCGACGGTCAAGGCAGGCCGCGGCCTCCCCAAAGAGGACACGGGGCGCCCTCCAATGTTCTCAACAGTGGATTGGAATCACCACGCACGTTGCCAATATTATGACGGGGGGGTTAGGGGGGGAGTGTTGTGTGTGTTTCGTTCCATCTCATCATATTCCAGCAGGAGGGACAGGCCTGCTGTCACTCAGCGGAAGAATTGCACACACTGGGAGCTCACCAGTGGCGGCAGGGGCCTGTCAGTCATGGCTCGGCCCTGCCGAGGAACACACGCCGAGCCAATGAAGGGCATCCGTGGCGGCATGCTGACATCAAAGGCGCAGGAGGCGACCAACCGCGTCGGAGTAGTGATGGCAGGGGGCGGGTCCTTTGTGTAGAACACTTTCCTCATGAGGTTGCTCTTTCAGACCTCTGTTGGCATGACCTTACACAACCCCCCCCCCCCTCCCAGTCTTTGAATGCTAACAACATTCAAGAACTAGTGCCACTTCAGAGAACTATAAACGCCCAAATGATTTCAAGGAGAACACTTGAAATAATATTAAACTGCCTCTCTCAAGAATTTTTTTAACACCTTGAATTTTTATGGGGTTTGCAATAAGACTGCTTCCAACTGTGTCAAAAAATAAAACCTACTCTTAAATTACATGTGCTGAAACACTGAACAGGTACTTTCAACTCTGCCTTGCTGATCCATGGCTTAAATTTCAGAGTGGATGGATTGCACCATGCAAGAATTTACAGTTTATCAACCGCACAACAAAGGGCCCTTTGTTAAGTGCTGAAAACTTCACACAAGGCAAGTCCCCCCATGTCCCAAAGGTATGTGTCCGCGGTATATTATTCATTTGGTTAGTGCAGTTTTGAGCCGGAGGCTATTCGCACAACTGACTTCACGCGACAGCCTTAAACACTCTACTTTCTCCTCGAAACAGGCCAGAAGCTGCGCCTTGAATTCAGGTGAATTCAGAGGCCCAGGTCCAGGATGCAGGCTTCCTGGACCAGACTACCTTTCATCAGACCGGGATCGATCCCCCTGCTCCCTGATGCCCATGAATTGTTCTTTATTTCCCTTCCTGCACAAAGACGTCTCCCAACCGCCATCACCGGGCCGGGCGAACAGGGACTGCCAGCAACAGCAAGCATATAAGGGGCCTTTTGTTAGGCGGACTGGAGGGGCATTGTCTGCAGAAAAAAATCACTGCCTGCTCAAGATAAAAGGCTTGCCTTTCCTCTCATCAGAGCTAAGTTTATCCTCCCTGAAGTTGGGCTTTTATGCTCACCCAACAAAGGAATGGCTTTAGATGTAAACTGTATATACTTATCAAAATGTCTATCACAGACAGGGATTTATATGTTCTGAAGCAAAAGCGGGCTAACCAAGTAAGTACGGGATGAGGACGTCAACTTTGGCAGACAGGGTAGGTAACCCCTGCTCAAAAATATACAGGTAGATACCTGCAGGTTGAGCCCGGATGCAGTGGAACAACTCGCATCTCGGCAGGCTTGAAGAATGATGGTGCAGATATGCATTTCAAGCCTGCTCTTAGACACCGGGTGCGCTCGGCCGAACGCACCTAAACAGGACAGAGCACGTACTGTACCTGTCCCCGGAAGCACTTCCAATACGGATTTGCGGGGAGGCCCGCAATCCGACTTAAAGGTGTGAGTGGCTATCGGGTGGTCTGCAAAGGTCTTAAGAGCCCAAAAAAAAAAAACCAACGAGAAGCTAAGCAGCTCAGTTAGGTAATGAAGTCGCAGGCGTGACAAAGGACAGAAGGGAGGACGCTGAAGGAGAACGGCACACAGCTGCAACAGTACACCTGCATGAAACCGCAGCGGCGAGGAATCGCTAGGTGTTATGGAGTGTTACCTAAAGTCTGAGGGCTTATTCTTCCGTGTTAAAGTATCAGCATATCTCTCTAATTAAAACTCCCTACAAAAAGCAGGGTGAGTGCATGGTGGCTCCCCTGCCTGCCAGCACGCACTGGGTGCACTGCAGGCTACCAGCACACCGATCTTGGAGCTCATCGTGCTGGATGGAGAAATCAGAGAGGAGCAACTGAAACAGAAGTATGAGGTATCTACCTGGGCAGATAGTCACTGAACAGGTCTGACTTTTAGCAAGACGATAACTCATTACTACGAAAGCACAATACAAAGTCCTATTCACCTGTACGTGCGCGAACACAAAACGTTCATACGCACACAACCCGATTAAAATAATAGTCGATTAAGTTCGTTATTATAATGCTATAACTCTCACAAAATCACTTGAATCAGGGTTCCCTTAAACTTTACGGTGAAGCTGTTGCATTTTTATTTTAAATATAGTGACAAAAGTTATAACAAAAATGGTGAGTGGGTGATTTACCCGCGTGAGAATTGGACTCTTAATCTCTTAAACTTTTTTCGGTGGTGATCCATCTGTCCCTCCGATAAAATATTTAATGGATGTTCAAACTGTTTTCACAAAGTACTAAGATTTATTTTTAATCGGTGGTTTGTGAGTTTTTACAACAGCCATGAAGTAACATTTTTTCTTTTCTCAGAAGTGCGTCTACAAATCCATATGTATCCATTGTGCTATAATGTCTTATACACTCAATGACAAAATGTTAAGCACCCAGACAGAGTGGTGGAAATGAAATGAATCTGCACGTGGTGAAAGGTCATGTGACTATATTGCAATGATTATAATATCAGATCAAACGGACAACAGTTTGGGGGTGTCGGTAGGGTGTGCCCCCCCCCCAGGCCTGGATACATGCGGTGATTTGGTGCAGAAGGGAGCCATACAGCTGTTGTATCCTCCTCTGTGGAAAGTCGGCCCCCAGCGGTTGTAACTGGCCCTCGAGATCCTGCAGATTGGCACTGGGTCTGAGTTGACGTCCAAGCTGATCCCACACGTTCGATTGGGGAAAGATCAGGGGACCTGGCTGGCCGTGGGAAGACCTCAACATGACACAGGCAGTCCATAGACAATGCGGGACAGGCGGTTCTTCTTGAAAGAATGTTCCAGAGTGCTGTAAGACATGCAGGCGCAGGATGTCACCAATGTAGCTCTGTGCCGTCAGGGTCCCCTAAATCACTACCAGAGATGGCCTGAAGTCATACCCTATGGCTCCCCACACCATGATGCCAAGAGTAACGCCGCTGTGTCTCTCCACAACATTGGCAGGATCGGTCCTCTCCCCTTGGGGCCACCATACGTGCACACAACAGTCATCCCTGGTAATGCAGAACCAAGATTCATCGCAGAACATGGTATGACGCCTCCCGGTTATGGCACCACTCCAAACACAGCCGTCTCTGTGCTGGTGTTAACGGCAGCCGGCGTATGGGACGGTGAACCCATTGTCCCGTAGTTATTGCACGATACGACCACCCGGCCTCATGCAAACCCACAATGTGACCCCTATCAAACTCCATCAAGTGCTGATAATGCTGTCTAATGCGTCTACATGGCATCCTCTGTGTCTGGTGACTAGACGCGCCAGCTCCTTGCAAATCAAATCATTGATATACCCATCGATGGTCTGCATGTGTACCAAATTACATCCAAATCGGACCATCACGTCTGGGTGCTGAACTTTTTTTGTTTTTGTATCGACCAGCACGTGCTCACCTGGAGAGTAGTCTACATGGGGGGGCTCATTGGCTATGCGTTTGTCAAGAATGTGACATTAGTTAAAGGACAGGTGATAAACCGTAGAATCCCTTTGTTTGCTACATGAAGATAAACCTTTTCTGGGCTTGGGAGGGGGTAATCAAGAATCACATACCAGAATTCCATTCTTGATAATTAACGCATGTCTCTCTGTATGACCCCGATAAGCTATCCCAACATATTAACTGACTGGGTATATCATGGGCACATGTGGCTGTAAATCCTCACGTTTGATTATTTGAGGTCACAGCGACCATAATCCACGCATCACCAGTTACTAAACATGCAGAATATTCGGAGCTATTGTCAGGTTTTACGTCATGAGTTACCATTCAGCCTGAATCAGCATTGTGTATGTCAAGCTGTAGCTCCAGCCGTGATGTAGAGGAGAGCGACCTGGCCGGCCTCAGCAGCTGCTTCCACTTGATTCCGGAGAAACGGGAAGCATGTGAGCGTGTGTCCCCTGACCCCCGCCCCTCCT
>JAODKE010000015.1:8687074-8737736 GCA_026779605.1 Mormyrus hasselquistii
ATCGGGGCCACTGCACGTCCTCCAGACCGAGAACGTCATACTCTCCGTTGCATTAAATTACACACCCCAACACCCCTCCCCCCCCCCCCTCACCCCCCAGCCAACCACTAAGGTGTGCATGACCGGGATGCCACCAGACACAGCGAACCACACGAGTCAGCGCTGGGCCCAGCGGGCACAGAGAGGCCGAGATGGTCACAGTCCCGCTTCAAGCAGACATACGAGAGTCTCTCCCCACCATCCACGCGCTGACGCACAATGGCCAAATGGCCACTTCTCAGAAGGCAGCGTGAGATCGGTTCATGCAGGCTGTCAGATGCAGTCTCCCCACCGCACACACACTAGCGTGTGCGTCAGCCGTGCGAGGAGCCGCTCGGATGAGGCTCCGTACAGCCATTCCTCCCCATATCTGAGCATCAGACCTCTGGGAACAGGATGCTCTTTTGAGCTCCTCGAGAATCAAAGCTTATCTGATTCCAGGCAAAATAAAAAAAAATAAAAAATTACTGGTGGGGGGACCCAGCTCACACACGGTATCGTTTTTAGGTGGGTGTGACATACAAAAACCCATATGGAATTTGTTAGGGTTGATAGTTCCTGATTTTTCAGGTCTTGTTGCCAGAAGACACAATAACCAGGAAACGTTTGTCGGCCCAGCCAAGATTTACACGTGGTTAATGATGGATTCAATTCTATTGTGATTTAAGTGCTTAACGCATCCATCTATTTCTGGCAAAAGAATACAAGAGAGGCGGCAGCTGAAGGGAAATTCAGGCTTATAATTCACAGCGAGCGAATACAAGCAAGGGATGTCAGTCAAGGTCAAATTATTGGCCCATAGAATATCCAAAGGCTCAGGTTTCAACAGATCTATCTGTTCACCAACTCACATTTGGTCCAGGAAGTGGGACATTTTCTCAATGGTGGTTGTATCCTGTGAGAAATAAAGGTGACAGAAAGGAGATTAATGACATTAAATAGGCCATCGTCAGTACATCACATCAGTCGGCGTCAGGAACGGAGCAATCGGACGCTCTCACACCAAATCATTTAGATAGCGAGAGCTCAGGTTCGAAACCAACCATTAAGCATTTAGGCCAGAACATGTGAATACTGAATTTTGAATCAACGGTTGAGGGTTGGGGCAGGGCATGTGGGTACAGTCTCTGCGTGATAAACAGGTCCACATGCAAATATAAATCTGCAAGCCTTCTTTTAATGAGACCGATTACCAAACCAGCATCGGCGATAATTTATACAATGGGGACACCACGGCTAACACCGGGGAGAATCCTTTATGACTTCTACCGCGCCAACTTGGCATCCAGATAGGGCAGCTGCTCGCAGACAATGGGATGTGCATGTTGAGGCAAATCCACACTCCCCCCCCCCGCCTCCCCGTACGTGAAACGAAGGCGACGGAACGGTCCAAACAGCCAGTATGTAAATTGCTCCGGATTAGTGTTGCTGAAAGAGCGCGGGAGCCAAAAAACGCAGCCCCAACCGATGTGACTGCGGTAGCAAACTGCACCGTGTGACGAAACACAACCACCGGATTGGATGGGCGGCAGCCAATGAGAGACCAACACTTGGAAAATTTGTCTTACAGCCAACTGACCCCCCCTGCCTCCAGCCCCCAGCCCCCAACCCCAATACAACCACCAACCAGTCCCCACACTCTGGTGTCAGACCAGATGTGTGCATTTCAGGACCCGTTGACGCAAAACCTTAATTTCCATCTTACTGACGACTCGGGTGAGTGCAGAGTGAAGGACGCACTTCTCAATCCGACGTTCTAGAGCTCAGCTGGGGATTCGAAGGGGGTCCTACCTAATCAGTGGATCTCAATAGTAATTATAGCATTCAGCTGCTGTCAGACGCCAATGGCTGCAGGTGGAATGGAGGAGCAGACTGACACGTTTGCAGAGTTACTTTTTGGGAGCATGATGGTACGAGCAAACTAGAGAAGCAGTGCGTCTACAGCCTGGAAGCCATCGCTCCATAAGTAAAGGGTTGGGACACCCATGACAGGACAATCCCCCCCCCCCCCCACAATCCACCCACACACACAGAGCATCCAGAACGCCCCGGGCAACAAAGAGACTCCCATACACAGGGAACATCTGGAACAAAAACCCCCGCACGTCCTCCATGGAATCTTCTTTTTAAGAAACGTAATCCCCTCCAATTAGACCCCCCCCCACCCCCTCCCCGATTATCCAGAGCAAAAACGCGCCTCAACATCTGGCGGCGCCTGGGCCGACGGATCGGGTCCCGTGGTGGCAAAGAAGACGAGGGTATCTGTCTTTTTAGAAGGTACCAGGAATTTCTAATTATTTTAACTGGGTCACGGCTAATCCTCTTTTCCAGCCCCCACACGATGTCATCAATTAAAGGATCACAGTCAAAAGTGATTATCGAGTTTCCTCCCCGGCTCAGGCCGACACGATGGACTCTCCCCTTGTTACGGCGGAGTGCTCCAGCCCCATACCCCCCTCCCATAATGATGGTAACGGACTGGCGTTTGGCTCACCTTTGAGGGGCACGACAACGCGGACCACGACGGGCGCAGAGGTGCGTCTATCTGCTAAAAGCCCCCCGGCCAGGACCACTAAAGTGCCTAGAGAACCAACAGGGGTCCCGCTGACCCCCGCACAAAAACCGGACTCTGAATACCGTGATAATACAGCTTTGTGTGGGACCTTGGAGAGGGGCCGCTAACGCCGGCTGCTAACAGGCTCGGGTCCAGCTTGGTGCGGATTTAGCCCAGGAATTAGCGCGTGCCAGTGGCTAGCAGCTTAGCGTCCCATCAGACTCAGGACTTGTCAAGGTTTATCACCAACACAGCAGCTCCTGGCTTTGCTGCTTTGGGCTCAGCGATGAAACGGGCGCTTATTGTTGACGGCTAAAGCCAGTAATCTCCTCCCATTACAACACAGGGGAAGCAGGAGAGAACTAAACCAGCACAAAACATGTAACAGGACTACAACAGCAGGAGCACATCCTAAGAAATGGGAATTAACAGAAACAATAGGTTACAAAAGTCCCCCGACTGGTTATACTGACATTTAAAGTCTTTATAGAAATTCTGGCATGCTGAATTCGGATCGGGTTCACAGTCAACACTAGATCTAGCACCAGTTATTATCAAGGACAGGTTGGTGTGGAATCTACAGGCATCCCTGACCACATGAACCCAAGAACCTAGACTCAAAGTTTGCTGTACAGCGTACAAATATACTGCACAGAATACAGATACTACACAGAACACACAGCACAAAGCACAGTTAGAGCACAGAGCACGGCGCATACGGCACAGATACAACAAAACACAGATACTGCATAGAACGCTGAAACTGCACAGAATATACAGCACAGAGCAGAGACAGAACGCACAGTAGACAGCACAGATACAGCACAGAATACATAGACTAAACAGAACACAAAGCACAGGGCACACAGCACAGGTAATGTAGAGACAGCACAGATACTGCACAGAGTACAGATACTACACCAAGTGCATGGCACAGATACGGCACAGAGCACATGGCACAGAGACTGCACAGAACACAAAGGATGCACACAGCATATGGCATAGATACAGCACAGAGAACAGAGAATGCACAGAACACAGAGGATGCACACAGCACATGGCACAGATACAAAACAGAGAACAGAGGATGCACACAGAACTTGGCACAGATACAGCACACAGCACAGAGACTGCAGTGCACTTGGCACAGATTCATCACAGAGCACAGAGGATGCACACGGCACTTGGCACAGATACAGCACAGAGCACGGTTGCTGTATCTGCATGTTGGCACAGGCAGAGCCGGATCCTCGGTGGGGCTTTTTGTTACTAATGCAGCAGGTCTTGAGGGCTCGTGACTCACTGCTGTGCCCGTGGCGTTGGCTTTGCCGTCCCTTTGGATGACACTACGTGTCACATCAGGGTGAGCGCAGAGACCGGGAGGGCTCCCCGCGTGGCGGCGGTGGTTGGCATCGTCTTGCCCGCCACCCCCGCGGCCTCCAGTTTACCCAAGTGCAAGCGAAGAAGAGAAACCTGAATGCTGAGTTGTGGAAAAAAAAAAAAATACCAAAAAACACCGTCCGATCCGAATGGGAGTCTAGTCTCAACACCAGGGGGCGCTGCACCATGCACTGGCCATTGCAAAGGAGGGAAAAGAATGTATGACAAGACATAGGAGATGTAATCTTATTAAGGGAAGAGCGAAAAAGCCTTACAGCGAGGATGCCTGAGATCTGGGTGTAGAAGAGGCTACTCATGCCCCCCAACATCAGCAGACCCATGAACGTGGAGATGCGCAGCAACGCCAGCTCGTGGCGGGAGGTGAACTGATCCTGGAACAGAGGGAGGGACAAGGGAAAAGGGGCAGCTGGTCAGTCACTATGATGCACTCCACAGCCAGGGTCCCCACACCAGATATGGGGGTGTCTACCAGCCCGACTGACAGCTATCCTCCCCCCCCCCGCCACACCCATCGAGGAGCCGCCCCCGTCACACACAGGGGATGCAGCAATCAGCTCCAGAGACCTAAGCCGTCTCTGTGCAGCCTCCTAGCGCCAGGAGATAAAGGCAATATCTCGCCCCAGCAGCCGGTCCTGGGGCTATCCACCAGCCACGCTCCCTGCTGCCACTGCGTTGTTTTTTTGTTTTGTTTCGTTAAATCAAAGCTTTGTTGTTAATTTAAGGGATCAGGGGCAAGAAAATAAACAAACAGGAACGGAAATTAAGGTTCACCGGGCTGCGAGATCACTGTTAGCTGGACGTGCTGTTAACAGTCTACTGATCTTAAAGTTTTCCACGCTAGTAATTTCATTCACTCGGAGACATTATTACATTCTGATCCGTTTCACGCTTTCTTCCCGTCAGCAGAGCCGGCCGAGACCTCACAGCCGCTCCGGTCGGATTCGCGTCTCCGGGGAGCCCAGGCCTGACAGGTTAATTAACATGCCTGTGACACACGTGCGCCGGGATCCTCCGCGAGCGCCGCCGACACCTGCCCGTTCCGCGCCCGTCACCGGGACGCGAGGTCACCCGTGCCTCATGCGCAGCGCCGGGTGGTGCCGACGTGTCACGTGACCCCGGGCGAGGCGCGTGACCCCCAGACCGGGCAGCTAACTGATCTACGCTGCCAGGTGATAATTAGTGGCAGCAGGCACAGCGATCAGCGTGCCTAATTTTAAAAGGCTGTAACTGCCTCCGCACACTCCCCCCCACCCCCCATCTCCCACACACACACACACACGACTGGGCGGGGCTTCACTTACCGGGTCCACCCTGCTGAGGGGCTGAAAGTAGTAATACTGGCAGAAGTCCAGCACCAAGGTGAACAGGCTGAGCACCTGCGTGTAGAAGCAGAGCTGCAGGAAAAGCCAGTGGTTGTCCTCCCCCACGCAGTTGTTGATCCTGAAAGCAGTGCAGTGCAGTGCAGGCCGTCAGAGCTGCGCCGGGCCCACGGCAGCAAAGCCGGACCACGCCGGGAAGCGGGAGAGCGAGCAGCCCCAGGAGAAGGGCAGCAGAGCCTCAAGCCGCTCGCCGTTCCGGCCGATGACAGACAGTCACGACTTGCTTGATTAAAACAAAACCCGTCCTTCTCTGGCGGGGGGGGGGGGGCCTGGTTACCCGATAGGCCCCGGGCTGACGTGTGATGCAGGCTGGGACCTTATTAGTGCGCAATTACAGCCACGGAATACTATGAGAAGCCTCTCCTTACAGGAGAACCTGCATCTGAGTCTGAGGCCACCTGAGGCTAGAGAGGAGTCGAATCAGCTTACAGTCAGCAAGGGGGTAAGGGAGGGGGGGGCGGGTAGGATACGATGGGTCCTTAACTGTACCCTCATACGGACTGTTTGTTTATCTTCCTGCTCAACCCTCAGGAGCTCCCAGATGAAAACAACGAGGCCGGCATTTAGAAAGGGGACTTCGTGGGTACGGGGGTCTCTTCCTCCCCGCAGAAAGCTCAGAAGCAGGCCTGGATGGATGCTCCCGGTACCAGTAGAGGGCAGGACTGGGTTTGTGAGTCCCCTTCCAGCAGAGGCAGCCCAATACACTACATGTAAGCTGTCAGCCACGCTGGTGGAAGTGAAGTTGCAGCTCGTTTCTGATTAAAAATCTGATAACTGTTTTAAAATTTTCGCTGACTAAATCGCTCGAAGAAACACATATCCCTGCCCCAAATACCACAATAAAGACAGCAGCTCTCGCCGACCCGGCCTCACCAGGGACAGTGGTGGTCCATCCTGCGCACGCAGTGTCCACAGCGACTGCAGTGGTGGGACCTCTTCGGCCGCATCAGGTTGCACTTGTTACACAGCTCCCACTGTTCCCGCTCTGCAACAAAGACCATCACAGTGGATCACAGGTCATGTGACCATGATCACCTGACCAACACTGGGTGGTCTCTGAGAACAGCCACTTAAACTGCCATGTGAGGTAGTCTGCATTATTGGTTCAACATGTTTGTGCAGGGAGTCACTCCTATGTACTACAAAATGCTGAATGACCTTGATCTCCAAAATAAGCAACACACACTTTAGCACAGAAACAGCATCCTCTCTAAACCATCTGTACAGGTTGAGCTCCATTTTTTACTGATCTGCTTTTCATGAAATTCTCACTTTCCTTGAAATTTTAGAAAAATCCTCATGAGCAGCACAGTCCTGAAAATGTTTTTGTCATTATCGAAACACAGATCAGATATTATACAATACTGCCCTCTGGTGGCTTTGCTAAATCAGCGCAGTTTGGCCACAGTACTACAGCAGGGATAAATTGATAATTTGCTGCTAATTACAAGTTAATGACGGCTGGGTATTTTTTTTTTAACTTTCTAAGCTCCCCGGAATCAGCAGTTAACTACAGTCATGAACTAAAATCTCTGCACGTCTGGTAGAAAGTGAAGGACAAGTCGCTTCTCTGGGATCATCAGCGTATGTTTGCAGTTTTCTTTCTTTAGCGAGGATTTGACAGCAGGAGAGTCAGTGCCGAGAGTCAGTGCCGAGAGTCAGTGCCGAGAGTCAGTGCCGAGAGTCAGTGCCGAGAGTCAGTGCCGAGAGTCAGTGCCGAGAGTCAGGTCATCCAAGGCTGCTAGGCAGTTGCACAGCCGGCACTGACGATAAGGATGCTGCAGGGCGGATGCCCGCCATCAAACTTAGCATGTAATCCCTGCAGAAGGTGGCTGGGGGTTCTCTCAATAATCCTTTGGGTGAGTCCCTCTCTGACCAATGCAACGATCTTATGCCCCCATAATCTGACTCACTGCACAGCCAAGGGCCTCAAATCCTCACGAGATACGTGACAAGCAGGATAAGTGACACAGTGGTGCAGGTTGCATCCAAGGGTGACAGAACCACTCAAGGCGCTGGCCGAAACAAAATCACAAACTCATTACGTCACCTTAATCGCTTTTAGGCATCTATACAGACAGGATATAAGATGCACTAAAAACACATTTCCAAAACAACTGCAATCCAAAAATACACTGCTTCAGCGAAGCAACCTTTTTAAAATAAAAATATTAACATCTGCAGTCTGATTTAACTAAGTTAACAAAAAACATGTTTTAAGTTATTCGCACAAATGAGGTAATCAACCGGTGGCAGAAAAATACACTGCAATTTACCAAAAGAAAATAGCTGTCAAGATAAGTATCTCTGCAGAAGATCATAAGTAATAAAAGAACAAAAACTACTAAACTAAAAAATAGCAACAGCAAAGCTACTTACAGATAAGTAATCCTGCAATGTGACACGGTATATAGAGCTTAATTTTTCTTGGTTGCTCAGAGCCAATCACGCAATTAGAAATGGGCCAGAGGTCTATGAAGAGCAAAAACAGAGTGCAATGTTCTCTTGGGTGAGTGCGTAAAATATATAGAATTCATCTGGTTCACAGTTTAGGTCTGCGAATTGCAGTGATTGAATTGCCAGTGAAATACATCTTGCGGTAAATAGAAAAAGGGTGTCATGTGACTGACCGGCGAACTCGGGGGCGAATCTGAGCCAAGGCCCCGTTTCAGCTCTTCTGCACGGACATTCCATCAATAATTCACACACTGAACATGCCCATTATGAAGATGTCAGGTTTACTGGAAATGACATCACAGTGGACTGGTACAGAGTTGCCAGAGGGAAGTGGGGGGGAGGAGGAGGCTGGGTTCGCTTACCGGAATGAGGGATGTGGGGGTTCTGGGGAAGTCGGCCAGGATCCGCAGTGGAAGCCCTGAACAGGGCGGAGACACAGAGCAGCGATGCCACGCAGTAGCCTAGCAGGGAAGATGACTATGAGGAAGAATACAGCTACCAGGCAACACAAGTGGAACAATGACGGCGCCAAGACAGCCGAACTGCAGACGACGGTATTTAACCGATAGCATCCGGGATCAGAATCCATGGATTGTGAGCATGTGTGAGCCAGTGAGGCAGCAGCATCAGACAGGAGGTTCTTACCTACGACAACTGTCCAGGGGATATGTCCCTCGTACAGGTGGGGCAGCAGCACCAGCCGAGGGATGAAGAAGGAGTTGTAGAGCCAGATGAGGAAGACGAGGCTGACGCAAAGCCAGCCCATGGGATCCACCACGAAGTGCAGCCGTGGCTTCATGCTGGAGCCCTGGCGGGGACACGGGCGGTAAAGTACCCAGAGATGAGAGACCACGCCCCGGAGCACTTACTCCATCATGGGGGCAAAGTGGCCGGTTGATGAAAGGCTTAGGCGAGACAGTAGGGACGCTCCATTGCCATAGAAACCAGTAGCCAAAGTAGAAGATCTACATAATGGCTCACTGACACTGAGACAGGATCTACCATTCCAATCAGGGACATTTAATAACATCAACAGCTGAAATCCATACTCATCTGTCCTCAACGACGATGCTAACTATGGCACAGGCGGCTAATAAACATGCTCAGCGCCTGGGCTATGGTATCCATCTCCAGGCAGAGATAGTGTTAAATATGAGTTGTGTGAGGACTTGAATCAACCCTAGATGCAACATTGCAACATTCAGCTCTTCTGAGTTGCAAAGACCATCCATCCATCCATCAGCTTATCCTGGTCAAGGTCTTATAGGGATGCCTCTAGACCTGGATTCTTCAAATCTGGACCTCGATTCCAAATCCAGGCCTTGTTTTCAGTTCACCCAGAGAGTTACTTTAATAATTACTGATTCTGATTGGTCGGAGCCTTCACACCTGGCTCACAGGTAAAGGAACGCTGGAAAACCAACAGTGCTCAGACCTCGAGGACTGTGATTTGAACAATAGGGCTCTAGACCATCCCAGGGAGCACAGGGCACAAGGTTGGGGCGAACCCCCCGCACAGAATGGCAGTCCATCGCAAAACACACACACACACGTCAACACTCAAACACACTATGGGCAATTTAGACACACCAACCAATTAGCCTAATTGTGTGTCTTTGGGCTGCAGGAGGAAACTCGCACGACAAGAGGAGACCACGGGGGTGTGAAGCAACAGCGCTGCCCACTGAGCCACGGTGCCTCCCCGAATCACATATCATGCAAAACCAAACCGTTTTGTCGTTACATACAGCTCCATCTGTACATCACATGGAGTGCCGGGATCCCTGTCTACAGGCAATAGTTTGTAACAGGTGTTTTCAGCTGGGTCTGTGATAATCGCTTCCCCTGGGCCAAGAAGTGGCACAACAGCCCACTTAAACTGCGGGACAAAGTGGAGGGGGTGTTTTAACACATTGCAGGAACACATTTTCAGAGCAATGCTTTCCAACCCTACACAATAGTGCCAGGAGGGGTTACATGACACATCATCTGAGCACACTTATGTCATCCCAAAACATCGATTGTAACCGTTTCGCTTCTAAAGCGTCAATATATCTGAAAGTGGCTAGGCAAACAGGTGTGAGAATTCAAAAATCAGCATTCTACGGAATGAACTGGTAAACACGGGGTTACGTTCAATGTTTTCAACATACCGAGACTATCCTGGATGGGAAAAATTAGATACTGCCCAAGTGTAATGTTGGCACAAAGACCCTAAAACAGAATGACTGAGAATGTAATATGAGGTAAAATTAATAATAGATACTTTATTGATCCCCAAGTCTTTATGCCTCCCTCAACTTGCCCTTTGTAGAGTAAGTTGTCTGCAAAGGGCAGCCACCCGCTGGGGGTTAAGGGCCATGCTCAAGGACCTGCAAACATGCTAAAGCTGGGTTTAAACCGGGGACCTTCTGATTACAAGCACACAGGCTTATGCCACTGAGCCACATGCTGCCCCCAAATTTTACGTCCGCAGTTTTCTGTACATCTGTCTAGTTCAGGGGTGGGCAATCAGGTTTTTGCTGCAACTCCCTAATTAGGTCACTAATTAGAGGACTGATTGGCTGAAGAGTCCTCACACCTGGGTTTGAACAGATGACCTAAAGGTTACCTCAAAAACCTGCATACACACCGGCCCTTTGCGGATAAGATTGGCCACTGCTGGTCTAGCTGCAAACCAACACCTTCTTAATATCGCACAACAGGAAACACAGCAAGTCAGGACACCCTAACCAGTCTGCCGCTACATTACCACATGACCGGCTATGGTGCTACCCTGTGCCAGGGGGAGGAGAGGGTCTTTACCTTTCTGTGGTTTAAACTTCAAAGCACAGAGTGCATCTCAGCCACCCCTGCCATCAGGGAACTGTGGGTTACATTTTTTTTTTTTTTTTTTTTTACATGACCGCTGCCAACAGCCAATCTGTTCATAGCCTTTACAACAAATGGGCCACTACTGACTTTTCCCGTTCTGCTACCCTTTTAGTTTTACATATAGGTGTGTCTCACTGTGTTTGCTCACAAAAACATTCCAGCTCAAAGTCAAAGCTCTTTCTTTGCCACTAACAAAAGCAGTTGAAAACCCTTTGCGGTATCACTAAATCACAGTATCTATGACTGTGCAAATTAATCCACTTGTGTGACTGCTTCATAAATCTGCTCTGGAATAAAATTCCTTTTAAGGTTGAGTTGTTTTTAAGGAAACCAGAAAACTTATTTTTAGGTCTTTGCAACTTTATACTGCAATATGACTTTTTCTTCTCAAACTATAATTTTACATGTTCAGGAACTGGATATCAGTCTGTTTTTTTTAATTATGTGAAAGGTAATCTGCCTCATACTGTCCACCTACCTGTATAATTGTGTATAATTTGTTATACATTGTCATTTAATTTACATTTGGTGCCCTAGCTTTGTCAACCGTGAGCCCATAACGCAGGTTATCAAATTTAAGAAAAGCACGTTAAGTACAGGACTGCTGAAAAACAGCCCCTTGCGGGATTGGAACTAACAACCTTCAGGTTATAGATCAATCTTTTTACCCACAGTAACCCCACAGCTCTCAGCAATCTCAGAATGACCTAGCAAGCATCATGATTTGGATGGAAAGATGGATTGATGGACGGACAGACCGACGATCGACCCGATTTTAGCCGATAATCACGTCGCCGGTGTGTATGACAGGCATTCTGTTAACAATGGCCAAGGTGAAGTTACATATGTCAGGTGGACGGTTTATGTCTGCAGTCATCTATACATCTTACGAAACAACCCTCCTCTATTTTGAAAGGTGTCTATTGGCAAGTCTAAGAAAGAATAAAACACTGGAGTACGAGTTGTTATAATCATTTTAGCTACCTATTGGCTTTAATCGCAAGCAAAATGCAATAGCGTTATTTAGGCGAAGAGCAATGATGCCATGATGCAAAATCTCCCACTCTAACTGTGATCGCGAAAAAACATGAGGGTGGCGTTACCCAACCAGAAAGCTGATGTCAGCTAATATTGCATAATAACTCCAGGAAGCACTCCTGTTTTACTAATGTTTAAAAATTTCATATTTATAAGCAGAGAGGGGATTAAATTGAGTCTGGAGTGTCATAACCTAGGCTAGCTGGCTAGCTAACAGGTGCGGTATAATGCAGGTACTTTCTCGTATCAGCAGAACCTGGCCGGTAGCTGAGCCGGGGACAGCCGGGGACAGCCGGACCCCACCCTCACCCAGTCACGTAGGAATAGCCGGCATCGCCAGCTCCCAAAAACATGCCCGTCTGAAACCCCCCAGGTAGCTAGCTGGTTACCTGCACCGTGACATACGCATATCAGGCGGCGCCCCAGCTCAGCATAACCCAATCCATCATCTAAAAACCGAGAATGTGCCGAAAACGCAGCCGGCGCAATACCACACACATCCGCCCTGATTCGCATGGAGGTAAACATATGGAGTGGAATAGCGCGGATGGCAGCTCAACTCACCGGATCACCCCCGATCGCAGTCCGGGCGACGTGTCTCCGCTCCGCGACCCGCCGGGCAGCTCCGGGAATGGCTCCGTATCACGGTCAAAAATCACAGCTCGGGAAGTGGAGCGCCCCCCATCCGACTCGGACGGCGCCCTTCCCAAACTTCGCAGTTTTCTGCAGGGAATCCTTTTCACGGAAGTAATTCGCGTTTGACGCCTTAGCTCAGGTGTGATCTAGTGGGAGCTCCCGGGCTTTGGATCCGCAGCTATCGAGTAACAAGTCCATCTTCACCGCTGCATCACCTGCGACCCCCGCTAAACAACATGCTGATGCTTGCTTCGACTGTCGTATTTGTTCATTCAATTTTTCTGTGTCAAACATAAAAATAACAACAATAGCTTTTTACAAGATGCGATGCTTGTACAACTAGGCTACCTCGGGACAACTTACAGCAGGTGTCATGATGGTTAAGAAGGGAACTTAAATCTGAACATGTTGAAGGTTTGCAGCTAATTTTAAAACCAACGTGTATTAAATATAAGTAATGTTACATAAGGAACTGCAAAACAGCCAATGAAAAGGCTAAAAAGTTCAAAATGAAAGATTTAAACAAAACAGGTACTAAACATAATCACACGCACCGACTTTACATCCACAGCCAAGGTTCAGATTATATAGATGTGATATAAACCAATATACGTTACTCGTTACTATAATTACACTACTAAAGAGTGACCTTACCAACATGGCCGCCAAAACAGACTAGATTGTGCGAAAGATGTTTTTGTGAGGGAAGGGGTTGCACGTGTATGAATAACATTTGGTGATTTTTTTTAAACACACGATTAATAATCCGACATCATTCTAAGTCATTTTAATGACAGTTTTAATGACTTTTAACGAATACATTTCAATGAATTAAATGAAAATGGACACGGCGCTGTAAAAGACTTTTCCCGTCATGCATCAGCGGGGTTGTTGCTCGATGTACTTCCGGCGCGCTGTTGTTGCTGTGTCAGTTCCTTGCTACGCTGTTCTCGCTAATAATAGTAGCTGCAACTCCCGTTACTTTGGTGTTGGATTGCACACAATGGCTTCTTCCGGTACATACAAGCTAAGTTCTTCTGTTCCTGGCCACGAAATTGATGTAAGAGGACTTGCAACTGCTGTTTTCCCCGCCGGAGCCTTTGTGTCCGTATCCAGAGACAGAACCGGCAAAGTCTGGGTGCCCAATTCAAGGTAAACTGACAGGCAGGAAGAGATGTGTGGCTGTGAAGCGTTTGTCTCTATGTGCTTTTACTGGTTTAATTAGCCAGGCGGTTTAATAACAGTACAACTATAACACTGTTTGTTATGCGTCTGTCCAGTCTAACGAAACTTCTGCGTTTATCACACCATCAAGCACCCACAGACAACTAGCTGCTTGTGGTCGTTAGTTACACTGCATGCATTAACAGTTTTCTTTAATAAAGAGATTTAGCGCTTAAAGTAATCAATTAAAGGAAAGAGAATGATTATATAAAATACTCGTTAACCATCACGTGACTCATACACATGACATTTATTTATTAGTTATATGTAGTTTTATATAGCCAGCATTTGTGCTAAACTGGCATATGAATTGTCATTACAAATATTTAAATATCCGATCAGGGCGTAAAACATTTCCGGAGATTATAAAACGGCACTGGTCCTAAGTTTTACAAGAAATGAATTTGTTATGGAAATTAATTACGGAAGTGCTATGGTTTCTGCAATGTTTGATTGATCAGTATATACACGTTGTTTCTAGTTTTAATGTAAGTTTAGTGCTGTCATCCTCATTTCTTTATCTGCGTGTCTGTTCAGTCCAGACAGGGGGTTTACAGAAATGCACTGCATGAGGGGTCATAACAATTTCGTGTCCTGCGTGTGCATCATCGCTCCCAACGACAGCTACCCACGAGGCCTCATCGCCACAGGCGGAAACGATCACATCATTTGTGTCTTTTCCCTGGACAGACCTGATCCACTCTTTACACTCAAAGGCCACAAAAACACAGGTACCACACAGCGCCCAAGTGTTGACGTCCTCTCCAGGGTGATGTTCTGGGGTGTTATAGTAAATCCCTGAAAACACTGGTACAGACTGAAATGAAAATAGTAGTATTTCATTTGAATTTAATGGGCAGTCAATCTAATAGAAATGCACTGAAAATATAGATTAAAGCAGCGGTGGGGAACCTGTTCTATGGAGGGCTGGTGTGGGTGCAGGTTTTTGGAACTAATAATAAAACGGCGCATCTCAACTCCAGTCTTGGGGACACACTGTTATTGGCTGATTGAGAGGTCGTCCCAAACCTGCACCCACAGCTGATAAATATTACTTAAGATAAACTTTGGTATTTACTGCAGTAAGAACAGACGAACGTACATATAATGGCAGACAGACAAGGTGCAAAGTTGGTACACATAGTGTAGACAAGTATATGAAGTGCAAACAGATTTAAAAAATACACAGTACACAAAAAAAATATCCTGAAAACAGAATATTATCATAATACAGAAATGAATATTTAAAGATAAGATTAGTCAAATGAAATAATAAACTAGCAGGTGTATATGTGCAATTGGAACAAAGCAACAGACTTTTATGGTTTAACAAGTTTAATACATTAAAAACACTTCTTCATAATGGATAGTACAATGGCCTGAATGGGAAGTAGTGGATTTTAATACAGTTCAGTATTAGTTCTTTCCGTTAATACCGCTGCTGTTTTTTGTGAGCAGTGTGCAGTCTCTCTGCGGGGAAGTTCGGGACGCTTCTCAGCGGCTCCTGGGACACAACAGCCAAAGTATGGCTAAACGACAAATGCATGATGACCTTGCAGGTGAGCAGCCGAGGGAGTTCTGTGCCTTAATACCAAGCCTTTTATTTATTTGCTTTTACCTTGCAAGGTCTGTGGATTTTGCATGGGAGTCTGTAAACAGCACGGCGTTTCTCTCACTGTTGCCAGGGCCACACAGCTGCCGTGTGGGCCGTGGTTATTTTGCCCGAACAAGGTCTTATGCTAACAGGATCTGCTGACAAGACGATCAAACTGTGGAAGGCTGGCCGGTGTGAAAAGACATTTGTTGGTGAGTCAGCTTCTGATCTGTACTGGATGTGACACAAAGGCACAAAGCAGAGGATGTCCTTGATGGGATGTCAGTCTATTATATGGCACATACACATACATGCATGCATGCATACAACCTCCAGCCCTGGGGATGTGAGGCCACAGCACAACCTCAGAGGCATAAAAATGTATTCATTTATGCATAAGCCAAATGTTGCATTCTGATCACACATGGCCATGTCGGTCTGCAGGTATAACATGCAATTAAAAAAGCATTTCTGTCCTCAGAAAGACGGGACGGTGACTTACATTGCAGATGCTTTATGATGTGCTCTGCAGGACACGAGGACTGCGTCCGCGGCCTTGCAGTTGTCAACGACGTTGAGTTCTTCTCATGCAGCAACGATGCCAGCATCAGGAGGTGGATGGTCACGGGCGAGTGCCTTCAGGTCTGCTACGGCCATACCAACTACATCTACAGCCTGGCGGTGTTCCCCAACGGACAAGGTACCTCTCCGCTCTGAGCCTGTGGGTGGCAGGGGCACATTTGCTTATGAAAGCCCTGTTTCACACTGACGACATGTCTAATGGATATGCAATCCTATTAGTCATAACTGGGAAAACTTTACTGTGCAGACACATGGTACTGGGAATGTCTTTGTCCTGTGGGACTGTTTCACAGTGACACAGATAGGGTTGCAGAATTCTGGGAAGTTTCAAGGTTGGAAACTTTCCATTGGAATTAACCGGAATATTTGGGAATCAATGGGAATAAACTGGAAATTTGAAAAATCGCAGGTGGGCCTATTTAATTTAAACATAGTTGAGGAAAATAAACCATTTTGATGGCCCTAATAGTATAATAGTATAGATATCATTGTTTAACCATTTGCTTGAGTCATTATGTGTGTAAAAACACCCTAAAATAAGCATCTGCCTCCTAAATGAACTGCTTATAAGTCATATTCTATGTTGTATTATTCATAGTTTGCTTTTTTTGCTGTATCCGACAGCTCGTGTGGAGTTCCACAGGGTTCAATAGTTCCAAAATTCCCCAGCTTAACTTCCCATGGAAAGTTTCCAGAAATTTTCCTCCCATTTCCAGCCCTAGACACAGATGCTGTTAATGATCATGCATTGGGGAATATGAGATTTGCACGTAGACTCATCTATTGGTGATGTCGGCTCCTTCCAGATTTTGTGAGCACAGGAGAGGATCGAACTGTGCGAATATGGAGGCGTGGAGAATGCACCCAGACCATCCGTCTTCCCGCTCAGTCAATTTGGTGCTGTTGTGTTCTTCCCAATGGTGACATAGTGGTGGGAGCAAGGTAATGGAAATGTGTACCAGCCCACCATGTCTATGTTATGTTCATGAAGCCATCGTGGCTTTGGTGGAATATGAGACAGGTTTTACAAGTCAACGTTTTGCGCATGGTTGAGCTTCCTTGGCTGACACTATCGTAGGTACAGAAATGAAAGATCGGTGATAACATCTGATAGATACCTAGACAGCACAGTGGATAAGTGTACACACTTGGGAACTGACAGCAGGCAGTGTGATTTCCAGAATTTGTTTCTTAGTCTTTAATGACTTAGTTATTCAGTTCAATCAGTTTTCATATGGTGCCTTTCACAACATTGTTGTCCCAAGGCGATTTAACGTTATTATTATTGTTGTGGAAAAACATCATTAAGAAAGAATAATACAAAAATGAGGAAAAGGAGTTAAAATATTTACTGCTGTATACTTAAGTCAAACTGTTAAAAAGTCACATTACTTGGAAGTGTCGCACGAGTAGTGAGTTGTTGTTGTGTGGAAGTTCCAAGCTTGAAAAAGTCACTGACAGGAGAATGGAAAAAACAACCCAGCGTGTTTATCCTCTTTTGATTTGATCAAACGGAGAGCCTGTCCCAATCCTGAGAACAGCGTCTCCCCAAACATGATTTATAAAACTCTTCTTACGGTCATTTCATTTTCTGTTGAGTATTCGGGAAATCGCATTTCATTGGTCAGCCCGTGAATAATTTGATGACTCCTAACATAACACTGGTTGATATACAGGTTTCTGATTGGTTCCCCCTCCTTAGGCTTCAGCTCAGTGTCCAGCCAATGCCAGCTCCCCAGTCCCTGATCACAACAAATCAATGTTCCTCTATCCCTTGATTGTTATTTCTTTTTAAGCACCTAGGCAACTATCCCCTCCTGCTTTGGGTCACCATACCCCAACAACTCAATAACAAGCCACTTCCTTCATTAAAACGTCTATTTCTAGCATAAAATGGAGCAAATGTCAAGTTAAGGAATAAATGGGATAAATGCAATAAATACCATGCTAACCAGCAAGAATGTCCTGGGTTTGGTCCCAGGTCCTTTCTGTGTGGAGTTCGCACGCTCTCCCTGTGTTTGTGTGGGTTTTCCCCGGGGCCCCGGTTTCCTTAAACGGTCCAAAAGCATGCAGGCCAGGTTGATTGGTGAGTCTAAATTGGCCCCCTAAATTGGTGAGTTGCCCGAGGTTGGTTCCTGCCTGCGCCCATTGTTCCCAGGATAGATTCCGGTTCCCCCTGTGATCCCAGTTGGGATTCAGCAGTTTCAGAAAATGGATGGATGGATGGATGGATGGAATGAATACTAAAAATCGATGCAACCTAGCTCACTAACATAAGAACCACTCTATCACACTTGTCCACTGAGTTTCTTTCTGCTGTTTAGTGACGGGACCATCCGCGTGTTCACCGAGTCAGACGACCGCATGGCCGATGCCGCCGACCTACAGGCCTTCGAGGATGAGCTGTCCAAGTCCATCATCGATCCCAAGACTGGGGACCTTGGAGACATAAAGGCGGAGGATCTTCCCGGAAGAGAACACCTGAATGAGCCAGGTGGCCATACCTCATCTGGCACGCACCTCGACACGGCAGGAGACAGCCAGTGGGGCTGGATGGGGGATTGGGGGGGGGGGGGGCGGTTAAGTAACAGGCCTGTGTGAGTTTTGATAGCTTTTTCAGAGACAATGGGCCTCATTCACGAATCGTTCTTCCAAACAAATTTGTTCTTAAACCCCACACACGCACTTTTTTACAAAGATTCTGACATTCACCAATGTTTTCTTTCCTGAATTTGTTCTTGGCTAAGAACAGAATCTACTCACACTCGAGACCATTCGTACGCACATTTGAGTAATGATAGTTTGTTCAAAATAATTATAGTAGTTTTGTTCATTCTACAGTTCATAAAATGATAGTATTTTAATAATTTATAAAAGTAAAATGTAAAAAATAATTTTAAAGTATATAAATTATTTTCATGGTAGTAACAGCGATCATGCGGATTATAAATAGGTCAGAATCTTCGTAAAAAAAGTGCGTATGTGGGGTTCTTAAAGATACTCCTTTAACAATTTAATCTGCTTCATGCAAAAATTGCCTTTCCTGTTATCAGATTTCCTCTGTTTAAATTGTGTTACGGTTATAAATCACAAATTATAAAATATCAAGAGTCACAACAAAGTTCCATAAAGACATTACATTTATCTGACTTTTGTCCAAAGCAACTTACAGTAAAGGGGAGGGTTATAACAAATCTGGCCCTCGATTCCAAATCCAGGCCTTGTTTTCAGTTCTCCCAGGTAGGCAGTCTAATAATTACTGATTCTGATTGGCCAGAGGCTTCACACCTGGCTCACAGATGGAGGAAGGCTGGAAAATCAGCAGTGCTCAGCCCTTGATTTGAATAGCCCTGTGTTATAGCTGACCTTTGAGTTGTTGCCGTAATGCTCTACTGCAGACATGCAAATGTGTTTCACACGTGTCTGTCTGGTTACTTTCCCTCTCCCAAGGAAACCGGGATGGTCAAACGCGGCTCATTAAGGATGAGGGCAAGGTGGAGGCATACCAGTGGAGCATGAGCGAGGGACGCTGGGTGAAGATTGGGGACGTGGTGGGGGGCTCGTCCCAGCAGAGCTCCGGCGGCAGGGTCATGTACGAGGGGAAGGTGAGGGCAGCTTCGACATCAGTCCAGTGAGAATTCTGACTCTGTAGAACGGAGCGCTTCTGTTATTCAGACGTTCTTCTGTTATTCACAGGAATACGACTTTGTCTTCACCATCGACGTGAACGAGGGTGGACCCTCCATGAAACTGCCCTACAACGTGACAGACGACCCCTGGCTGACCGCGCACAACTTCCTGCAGAAGAATGACCTGAGTCCTATGTTTTTGGACCAGGTGGCCAACTTTATCATCGAGAACACAAAGGGGCACACCCTGGGCCCGGCCCAGCCCGGTACCATCGACCCATTCACCGGTAAGAGATCTGGGTTGCTGTGTGCTCTGAGGTCTTGTCCAGTTTGCCATTTATGTCCATAAATTGACTCTTTTTTTTGGTGATGTTTGTGCTGTTTTCACATCAGGTTCAAATCGATATATTCCGGGGTCATCTGATGGCAGGACAGGGTTTGGGATGGATCCCTTTACCGGTGAGCTTTTGTGATGTTTTAAAAATACTTAACTCTATGTTGTATGTCTTATCCTGTATGTTTTCTGAAGCCACTTCCTATAAGAATTCTTGGCAGAAATTCTTTTCCATTGAATTGCAAAGTATTTTCATTGTGAATTATTGTTGAATCTGTGGCTACAGAAAAAATGTAAAAATCACACAAGAAATTTACAAAAGAGAAGAGGCCATTCAGCTCATCAAGCTCACTTGGGGAGAATTCAACTAATAGCTTAAAGTTGTTAAAATCAAATCTAGCTCTGATTTAAAGGAACCCAAGGTTTTAGCCTTCACCACACTAACAGTTATATTGTAATCTCTTTCAGTAACATTCCAGATTGTGAATCGTTTCAAAATTGTAAATCATTTCAGTTTTAAATGCATTAGCTGTTTGCCGCTGTTTGGTTCTCATGGAACTCCGCTTTGCTTCTCAGGTTCTGGGCGCTATATTCCCGGGTCAGGCACTGACCCAGTGGCCCCAGTGGCCCCAGCAGTTGCAGCAGATCCATTTACAGGTTTGAGCTCCAGACGCTGCCCCTTAAACATACACAGAGTCTACTTAAGCTTTAACTTCCTCAGTTGTCTTTTATTGGTTATTACTGCAATGTGTGTGGGTTATTGCCATTTTGGAACAATAAATAGTGTCAAGTGCACAATGCATGGATATGTAAGTGTAACGAACATTTTATACAACAGAAAAGTTGCAGAAGGACTTTGGCCTCTTGTTCAGTGCTCGCTCTAAGTTGTATTCTAGCAAAAATAGATCTTCTTTCTGGTATATTCAAGGAGGGTGAAGTTTTTTTTTTTTTTTTAAAAACGTAAATGCTCTCTATCACTGTTTTAATGAGGTTACTGATTCTGTGCAGAACTATTTCTGACTAGTGCAAAGCTTTTCTTAATTTGTCTGTAGAAAGAATGTGAAATATTTTATCTACGAAAACCCATCGTTTTTTTTTCCACGCCGGATGGGAGCTGTTGATTATTGAGCAGTTTTTTTTTTTTTCAGTGAGTATCTGTTTAGTGGTTCTGGCAGCACTACAGAGAGAAAGTGGTGACATGACCTTAGGAGCCGGTCAATGTCGATACAACGGAGCAGTGACTCATTTAGGGTGAACGGATATAAACGGATTCTACAGTGTATGCAGCACATGATGGTTGAAGACCTTTTGTTAAATCTGATCCTTATATCTGGAGTGGCTCACTAGGGCTGATAGCAGATTCCTGAAGTGTTCACACAAGTTTTATGGTGACAGCAGTGTGGTGTGGAAGGTGTCACCAGGTTGAATCTTCTTCCACTCCTCAGGTGGCAGTGCCTACTCGTCCGCCACCCACCAGCAATCCTCCCCCAACATCTACTTTCCCAAAATGGATGCTGTCACATTTGATCAAGGCAACACTACACAGATATTAGGTAAATTGTGCTTGCAGCCTTCGGATCCCTCAGGATGACGTTCAGTCTTCATTTTTTATTTATTTTTTCCTCTTGACTTTGCTTTATTCCTCAATCCCCTGAAAATTCCCTTCTGTGTCTCAGGTACGTCTCTGAAAGCAATGGGGACATAGCATGTGTTCGTCAGGCTATAGCTCAGTCCTGGAGGGCCAGAATCCATTAGTTTGATACTGCCTTCAAATACAGCTACTATACCTGGGAATTAGCTGGTTAAGATGCGTCTGAGCAGGGAAATCTGCAATATGAGTTGGATTCCAGTCTCCAGGACCGAAATTGCACGTCTTGTAGCAGTTAGCCACCATAGTCAGCCAAGCCTTTTTCACTGTTATGTCATTCCTCTTTAAGTCTGATTGATACTTCTGTGTAGAATCTACCCCAATCGGTTGCTGCGTATCCACATACCGAAAAACCGATATACGTTAGGCTACATTGTAGGGTTTGGAACTACACAACTACCTACAACGTATGACTATTCAAATCATGGTCCTCAAATGCCAAGCACCGCTGATTTTTCCAGCCTTCATTTACCTGTGAAGCCTCTGGCCAAGTAACTACTTGGAAGAACTGAAAACAAGGCCTCAACTTGGAATCAAGGTCCAGACTTAAAGAGCTCTGGTGTAGATCCTATGCAGAAGTATGAATCAGCTTTTAGTGTTAGCTGATGACCCCTGTTTGGACCGTAGAAGATCCATAATTGTCAGCACCACTAGAGAGCTGTTTGCCGTCAGCATTTTTTAAGAGGAGGGGCAGGCCAATGCCCTCTCTGTCACATCTCCCTCCCCACAGCCAAGCTGAAGGAGCTAAACTCCGGGACGTCCGAGGATCAGCGGCTGTCCGAGCATGCCGTCACTCAGCTGGAGGCGCTGCTTGTGACAGTCTGTGACCAGCAATCCAAGGAGCAGCCCACACCAGAGCAGATTGACATCCTGTGGAACACCACACACTGGCCTGAAGGTAACTTGCAGCCCTCACTCCCGATTACGACTAAGGGCAGTATAAAAAAAAAAAAAAAAAACTAATAAAACAATCTGGTTGCCGTCATTGATGCCATGGACGCTTGAAATCGTGATATTGTGCAGTTAAGATAAGTCGTCATTTTTAGCCACGATGTTGTAGAAATGAAACCAGGAAAAAAATGAGATACTGAATCCTTTGTGCCCAGCGGTGCAGATTGACTGACATTCTGGTTATTTTGTGCCACAGATATAGTCTTTCCTGTGTTGGACATACTGCGCTTAGCAGTACGCCACCCAGTGGTTAATGAGCACTTGTGCAGGGAGACGGACGGCATCCAGTTCTGCAATCACATCCTCAGCCTGATGGTGCCGCAGGGCCGGCCAGCCAACCAAATGCTCGCCCTCAGGACACTGTGTAACTGCTTCTCCGGCTCCATCGGCCGCAAACTCCTGATGGCTCAGCGTGAGGCGATCCTTTCCCGGGCCTGTGACCTGAGGACCGTCCGCAACAAGAACATCCACGTGGCCTTGGCCACACTGGTGCTCAACTACGCTGGCAGCCTCCAGCAGATCCAAGACCTGGAGGGAAAGGCACAGTGCCTGTCTGTAGCTAGCGCCGCCCTTGAGGTGGTGCAGGACAAGGAGGCCATCTTCCGACTACTAGTGGCACTGGGGACCACTGTCTCTAATGACACCACAGCTGGGGATCTGGCCCGTTCACTGGGGGTGCAGACCCAGATCGCCCAGTACACCTCCATCTCAGACCCGGCCAAGGTGGCCGAGTGCTGTAAATTCGTTTTACACAAACTCCAGTGACCTTCTCCCTAGCCCTTACAAGCACCATTTGTATATTTAACAGAATCAAATATGATGATGAATGTTTGACATGTGCTGGAATAAAACTGATGTACAAATTGAACCTTTAACCAAAGAATGGTGCTGTTTTCATTCTGTAGCCTTAAAAGGAGAAAGTGTGTGATTAAAACAATTGGATTCAGATTGAATTTCATAACTGACCTCATCAGTGCTCACTCAGAGAAGCATTTTTAGGCAGTTGCAGCATGTTTAGAGAGTCTGTTTTCTTCAGCTGCCTGCAGTTTTTTTTGTTCTTTTGCTTCCCCTGCATATTAAAGGAATAAAGTCAACACCATTTGGCCTAATGGGCAATTAACAGAAAGATGCAGGTTACATGCTAACAGTAAACTAGGATTCTGTTGCCCACGGCAACCAGGCATCACTGAATGATCGGGCTGGTTCAGTGAAGGCTCATGCATTAAGAGGGATTCACTTCAGCGTGTGAACAAGTGGGACTTGTGGGTGATTCTGGTCAGGTACACACTGTTCTTTGAAAAAAGCATCCTTTTCATTCGACACAAATGCTGTACAATTTCATTTATTTTAGGGGATAACCTTTCCAAAGAACAGGGGAATATTTCACTAATATTTAAAAACACTGTAGCGCATAATTGTGGTTGCGATATTTGACACCTTGGGAAAGACAATGGAAGATTGAAACTTGAACAGGAGATAGACAATAATCAACGGCGCTTGATGGGAATAAAGAGAATTTAGCACGTGACCAAATACTGCTAAAACATGCTTTATTGGAACAGCTGCAACATGTTCAACATGGGACAGGTCTGACAGGAAGTGGGAAATGACATCACTGTTTGGAAGTTCAACTCCGATCCATCAACTAGTTTGTGGGCCAGCACTGCCTGTGTTCTCAGACAGCGCTCATGTTCATAATGTCTTTAGCCGCACAGCATCACTCCATGCACATGTAATGCCCTTGTTTAATACTGTGTAATTAACATTCACACTTTCTTGTTAGGGGCAATCGACTGCTTGTGTCAACCTCTGCCAATTTGTTTCCAAAAAACAAGCTTGAACATTCGTAGATTTGTAGTTCTAAAAGTAGAATGAAGAAACGAAAGCAGCCGATTGTCAGTCGTAATTTGAGGTGGATTACGACTGTTCACACTGAAAAGAATCCCACTCATTGTGACTGTAAGGCCATTGCAATGCTACTGTGATTTATATGTGGATTTAGTAATACAGAAGTGACATAAGTGACAGCTCATTAAAAACACCCTCATTCCTACACAATGCCTGTAAATGTCTGTCACCAGACAATAAATAAAGTGCACTAACAAAATATACAATCAAATTCAGCCAAGCTAATGCAAGGAAAACTCCACACTGATTCATTTAACTAATTTCACAATATACGTCTGGGCGTGCATCAGCAAAACCGTCAAAACAAAAAAGGCAAATCACTGTATGCTGTAGTCCCTTTCATTTGTGTCAATATGCCAGCCTGTGTAGCCTGTTTATTGCCAGAGTTGGGTAATTCAGGTCCATAGAGTAAAAGTCCAGACAGGGATTTTATTTCAACCAACCAGTTGAATAGTCTGTGATTGTGACTCTTTATGCTCAACTGGTTGGTTGAAACAAAATCGCGGTCTGGAATTTCACTCTCTGGACCTGAATTACCCAACTCTGTTTATTGCAACCCTATGGGAGACACCAAGTTGGAAAGAAATCTGAGCTTTCAAAGCAGTGAAAAACTGTAGACACTTGCATTTAGAACCAGACCCTTAATATTTAATTAAACAGTTCAATATTTTCAAGTGGGATGTAAGTCAAATCACAAAACACAACACATAGTAAATATTTCTTTCATTGGCTAGTTATATGGTTTAACTTAAGATGGTTACCCTTACCCAAAAATGTATGAGGAAATTATATCGACTCCGATGGAACTATGGACAATCAGATCACACAGTCAGTAGTAGCATCTCTAATGTTGATATGGAAAATGCATACGAAATCAAGCATCCTTCAAACCGACGAATACGCCAACATTTTTGTTCCAAGACACTTAAGGAAAATGTTAGCTCTAAGAAATCAAAACGTGAACCACATATACCTCAAGTATTAATCACGGTGTCAAAATTTGGTGTTGAGACTCTCCACGAGGACATAATTACTCACTCTAATCTTTAAAGCCAACCTGATATACCCCTATACCCCAGTCCTCGCCTCACCACTTTTTCATACAATTGGTCTGTGACATTCTCTTCATTGTGACCCTCAAAACCCATGTACTTGCACTAAATTCCCTTTAACAATACCCTTACTTAGGTCAATGACTGTAGAAAATGGGACAAAAAGCTAACAATGCAAAGACAACAATTAAAATTAATTTTAAAATGCAGATGCAACTTTATATTTATGGGAGGGAAAAATATCCATTAATTGCAAAACAAGCTCCAGTGTTTCCCTTAATTAGAAAAGTTAGTAAGAATCGTAACATTAAAACATATGTTCAATGTAAAGTTTGTAAGGCTTAAACGTTAATATAAGCACTAAAGCCTGTTAATTCCTTACATACATAGTCACTTACCTAGCCTCTTACCTGAGTTTGACTCATTCTACAGTGGCTAGTCAGTCACAAGAGAGTGAGGCTAAGTCAACCTTGATTATTTAGATTCTTTGGCTCAATTGTCGACAATTTAGCACAATTGACGCATGAATAATTCTGTTACAAATAAGGAATTAGGCTCCATATCTCAATACCAATGTCTGGCTAATATCAGCTATATTTTAACACTATTTTTCAGTTGCTTATCGAGCAGCAAAATTTTATTCAATGTTTTAGCCACCCATATCTTAGCCAACACACAGCGACTGAATTCATTTAACATATTTAAGTCAGTCTCAAAATTTGTATGACCAATATTCTGAATACATGGTTCATACTGGGTGTAAGATTCTTTGAAACTGTAAGTTGGGTACCATGCAAAATGGTCCAGGAAATGATGTCATGACAGAGGTAAGACACTGTAAGACAGGTTGTGTTTTTCCAGACATACAGCCCTGAAGCACCACAGCAGGTCAAACATGACGGAACTAACTGGACTTGTCTTACAATTAATAGATCTTCCTGACAACCCGATAAAATCAGGTACAAAACACAGTGTGAAAACTAGGGGATCAGGAGGGGATTGACCCACTTGACGCAGCACAAACAGCGCGGGCCGGCTCTCTGTCCAGCGCACACATCCAGCCTTGGTGCTGCGCTGTGGAGAGGGTTGGTGTCCCTCGGTGGGGGCAGGATCGAGGTGGCACTGCCCATGGGGAAGTGCTGTCAAACATGGAGGGGTGGGCCAGGTGTGGAAGGGGTAAGGGATTGGCTGTCCGGGCAAACCTCCCTCCGTCCAAGATAGGGGGGGTCCACTAGACATTCACCCGACACTTGGGAAAGATGGGCCCCCCCTCAAGCCTTCTCTTTCGTACTGCAGAGACAAGAAACCAGAAGACATAGAATGAGTTCCCTTAGTAGTTGCGCCTGCAGTGGACTGCGACTGAAACAGCAGCATCTTGATCATTACACTCTTAGTCCCCGGGGTGTACGGGTGGTTCAACTCAGTCTACAGCAGGAGTCGGCAACCTGCCGCTCACAAGCCTCATGTGGCTCTTTGACCACATGACTGCGGCTCTTCTAAGAACGGTAGCTGCATTCACATAGTTCATAACATAATTATGATAATACTTTTATAAAGATTAATTATTTATTTATGGGTTCATATTATTTTTCATTTATATATTTCTTTAGATATATCTCAATGAGGCAGTCCATCGCGCTTCTGTGATGTTTTAACGGCATCATTTACATCTCCCTCAAAGTCATTCTCTACGACGAGAGTACGTCTCCAGTCAAATGGTATGCTTTCCGGAGTTTTCTGTAATACCTGAGATTGGATGTATGCTTCAACATTTATTGGGGTTCCTAATTCTTTCATATACTTTTTGTAGTAAATCGTCACCACGCCTTCCCAGGTCTTTGTAAAAATTATTATATTTCCTCTGATTCACATATTATAGCCGGCTGAGTTGTGGCTACATTTGCGCTGCTCGTCAGCACGGCAGTAGTGAAGAGGAGAGTGAAGGGCAGACGGCTGCAGAGCTGAACGAAAGAAGTGAGGGTGACGACTAGACTAGCTACAGAACTGAACAATGTTGTAATATTAGGCACTTTTGCGCTGTTGCGTGTCCGAGTGATTTAAAACTGAGATGCCCCCTGAAATTGGTTTTCTTTATTTTTTACAAGTACTTGAACTTTTGTTTTTGTGTTAAATGCATATATGCCCATTTCTCAATAAAACATTGTATCTCAAACCCCCTTCTCTACCCATTGCGGCTCATTGTAAATCATGGTTCAGATATTTAGGAAAAATTGACTCTTTGCTTTAAAAAGGTTGCCGACCCCTGGTCTACAGCAATATTTATAGTCTGCACAGGGCCAGCATGGCATTCAGATACACCAGAAATAAAACACAGTTTTCTTAAATTAGAAACACAATTTTTCATGCTATAGTAATTTATATAAAGTGATACAAAATGAAAAATATTTTACTCCTGTCTATGCCTCCATTTTTCTGCTGCCCATCATCCTGGCAGCTTTCGCAATACAAGAGAAATGTGTCCGCCGTCGACACGCATGACAGTGGGGAAATGTGAAACGAGGCAAAGTAAAAGCCAAGGGTGACAGACACAGCAGGCGAAGCAAAGATAAGGTTGAGAGCCTTGCGCATGGGACAGCCGCCGGTGATGTGCCCGAAGTCCAACCATATGCTCTGCTCATCTAGGCTGTAGATAAGCCCTTGACTCAGTTTGCAGTCCTGTTAGGCCTCAGTTTCAGTCCCTTTGACTGTTAGAATAATAGCTGTCAGAAGTGAAAAGAAGTGGCACGGAGTCTCAATGTGCAGTACATTTATTGTTGGGTGAGTCCAACCTCTAGGTAATGAGTTTGCATGTTGTCCTTGTGTCACATGTGTTTCTCACCGTAGCCCAAAGACATACATGTAGGCCTACCATGTGTGCGTATATATGTATGTGCCCCGTGATGGACTGGCATCCCATCCACAATGCACCTCTGCATTACACCCTGGGCTACTGCCTGGGATAAACTCCAGATACCTCAGCAACCCTATGCTGGATAAGCAGCTGGAAGAAGATTCGAGAAGTAAGAAGAGATGGATCTGATAGCTGTCAAATGAAGTAAGACAATACTGACCAGCCATTTCACAATCTGAAGGAATCTGAATTAAATATTTAGGCAATACACAGTAACAGATATCAGTCCTTCCCGCTATGGACCCAACAGACAGGAAGTGGTCATACCAACTCAGATGAAAAGGACAGAATGTGAGAGCGGCTTGGAAGGAAAAGGAAGAAGAAGAATCAGCCGTGGGCAGTAGAACAGCCAAGAGAGATACAGAAACCAAGAAGAGCAGTCCAAGCAAACCAAGAAAATGTACAATATATTCTTGTTACTTGAACTTTGACTTGGTCTTGAATTTTTTTTTGAAATGCTTCTCCAGCTCCGGCACAGACAATGTGAGCGTAAAGGAACCGTCCGTATCGGACCGCACCACTCGAGCTGCAACACAATAGCGATGTGATTGATACACACCACACACATAAAAGACACATTATAACACAAGTAACAAAACAGATTTCTTATAAGCTAGTCTTTAATAAAGCCTATCATTGCCTAAGAATCTGGCAACTCACATACAAAGTTACCAATGCTAATTAGCTCAGACTGTCATTGGCTAATATCGTTGTCCCTGGTAAGCTGTTGGAATATAGGCTGAGCTGTTGTTGAGGGTGCAACATAATTAATAACACTGTCAATCTGGAACATCTACACAACACACAATGGCTCTGTGTAACTGTATGTCACGTTGTGGCCAATGTAGATGTAGCATGTGAATTATTCTCATTAGAGTACTCGGCATCAGTCAGAGGGCACCCTGGGAAGGCTCGGCCTCCATCCAGAGAACCAGGGAGAGAGCTGCAAAACTTCCTGGACGATATGCTTGGTGCAGGACATAGTACCTTCATACATAACTTATATCACCAGAGGGGCATATTTTTACAGCATACAAACTACACCAAACTCTTGAGCATTTTGGTTGTTGAGATACGGAATGGACCGACCAATAGGATGGAGGTCCAGGGAGGGGCCCTAGTGTCCTGTTGCCGTTTCTACACAATACTTGTCCAGCACTTTGAGACAATGTAATGTTGTGAAAACGCACTATATAAAAATAAATTTGTTGTTGTCGTTGTAATTTCTTCTTCATGAACTCACCCAGGTCATTGTTGTTCATCATGGCGTTGGAGCTGCGCAGACGAGGACCCTGTTGGGTGAAATGGTACCCGAACTTGAGCAGGGTGGTGTTCTTCTCCAGCATGCTGGCAATCTCCATCTCCACCTTGTTACCCAATGGCTGGCTCTGAAAAATTGGGGCAAAGTAGGCCAGTCCCTGCAAAACTACTACTTGCCATAATGCAATTTATGTCCACTATAGGAAAAGTAATGAGGAAAAGTATAGGAAAGCACATTAATTTTATAAACATTTTTAATAGGATGAGAAGTTACCACAACAAAGAAATGGATAATAGGGAAAAAATCATCATCAGTGAATTCATCAAAAGATGATTTTTGCCACTTGAATGGTAGCCTGGGAGACTCTTCGGTACCTGAGTGTGATCTGTAAAGGGAGGCAGAGGGTCTCGTACCTGGTTGTCGATCTTGAGTTCAAGGAGGGTGGTGTTAGACTGGAGAGACTCCAGCAAAGCCAAAATGCCTGCCCCTGTGATGAAGTTGGACTCAACGTTGAGGGACTTTAGGGTAGTGTTGACCTTTAGCATGTCTGCCAGGGCCTGAGGAAGGAAGGGCATGCCAAGGAAAGCTTGTGCCAAGGTCATGCAAAGCTGACTGCCTCAGTAATTGCCCAGAGCTTTTCCCCCAGATATATATAATCCTGAATGACCTCTTTCTAGATCTACCTCTTAATTAAGACAAACCTGTTTTGAGACTTTGGGGATTAATGGTAACACTTCACTTGACTAGGTACAAATAGTACAGTATTATACTATTACATATGTAACTTATGTAACATAATAACTAACTATTAGTTATTATGATACATACTGATTCTATATTAATTCATCATTAATGAATCATGATGCATGTTTTATCTCAAGCAGTTACTATATTTGTTACTATATCTTTTTATTCTATAAACCTTTATGAACTACTGAAGAAACTGCAGAAGGAAGAAGTCATGAATAACACAAGGTAATTACTGATCTTGTGTTTGTTCATCATTAATGAATCGTGACGCATATTTTACCTCAAGTAGCAACCATATTTGTTCATAATTTGTACTTGTACAGTATTTGTGCCCCATCAAGTAAAGTGTTACCAGATTATTAATGTCTAAACATTCCATTAGGGCTGATATATCAGACTACCAGGACAGAGTCTGGGCACCCCTGCATGATCATTACATCAAGTCCAAACATTTCAGCAAGTGTTTCTGCCAATGTAGCAGGAACAGTACTCACATAGGCTACAGGATCATTACTCCTAGTTCCCACAATACTAAACCGCTCCACTTCGGTGTTGCTCTTTAAAGCTTCTGCATAGGCCTTTAGCGTGGGAATGGGAATGTTCTGGAACAAAGAAAACACCAGACATAAAGCACATGAAGACAACTCAACAGCGATATTCCAGTTAGTCTAATCTATGCTATAAAATGCTAATATACGATTCCTTTTGCTTGAAAGAACCAATGGAGCCTGGTATCTACAGTTATCACCATATTATCTTGCAGACATAATGTTCATTAAAACGGTCATAACAATATATTGCCTTAACCTAGCACAGTGTTTCCCAATCTGGTTTTCGGGGGCTCACAGTTGGTCCATGTTTTTGTTCCCTCCAAGCACCCTGCCATACTGTTCACATTTTTGCTGTGACATGAACTGTCTGTGAGTCCCAAGTACCGGATTGGGAAGTACTGCCCAAGCACATAAGTTAAATAAGGCAGACAGGCTATCTTGACTCAGCAGCCAATGATGAACCCCGTTCCTTTTCAATGCTGTCACCTTGATGTTATTCAGGTTGACCTCAGATAAGCTGGTGTCATTCCTCTTGATTTTCTCCAGGGTATCCTCTACGTCTGTTGAGTTGGGCTGCTCGTCTGGGATTTGTTTATACTGGGTACACTGGATCACACCTGGGTAATCGGGACATGTGATACACTCATGCTCAGAGGTAAATAGTTCAGGCCCAGAAAGTAAAAATCCAGGCCATGATTTAGTTTCAACCAACTAGCTGCATTCTCTGTGATTAGAGGTGGTTTCAACTAACCAGTTCAGTATAAAGACTCACAGTCACAGACTGCTCAACTGGTTGGTTGAAACAAAATCTTGGTATTTGTACTTTCTGGATCTGAACTTTCCACCTCTGTCTGTGGCTCTTTATGTTTAAGGGGTTGGTTGAACCAACATATTGGTCTGGATTTTGACTTTATGGACCCAAATTATCTAGCTCTTCACACTGATGCACAAATACTCATAAGAACATAAGAAATATACAAAACGAGAGGAGGCCTTTCGGCCCATAAAGCTCGCTTGGGGAGAACTTAACTAATAGCTCAGAGTTGTTAAAATCTTATCTAGCTCTGATTTAAAGGAACCTAATGCTCGATGCTTTATTTAAAATGTATCATACGGACATCAGTGCACGGCTTGGTAGAGCAAAATATCAGGCCTGTAGCTGATAACAAAGGCTAGAAGTGAAAGACTCACTGTTCAAGCCCTGCTTGTTGACAATTGTGCTGCTGGCAAGAGCTTCATAGTACTGTTGGTTACTCATCAGTGTATGCATTCCTAGGATAGCTGGAGGAGAGAAAGAGAGAAAGAAAGAGTGAGAAAGTAAGTTTAAGGGAAAAGAAGTCTCTAGAATGAGGTTGATGGTGGTAGTCCAGATCACTTCCTACAAGTGCTAACTTGCTCAATTCTTCATAGCACATAAAAAGGATGCAAAATGAGAACTTGGGGAATCTGCAGATACCATCTGACAAATTATAAGCTTGGCGACACAGCCGTGTGACCACCCTGCATGGCAAGCATGTCATAAATGCTTTCATGCATCCCAAGTGGACATCAAACACCAACCAAAGCCTAAAATCTTCAACGATGCCAAAAATGCAACATGTGGCCAGGATGCGGCACGGGCAGCATGTATGCGTCCCATCAAGACCAAGTAAACGGCTTTATGGACAAAGTAAAGACTGCTCAGTGCCTGGCGCAGATCAGACATCCTGAAAGATACCCAAACAAGTAAGATTTAACTACCTTCATCTCTCTAGCTCTTTAGACAGCTGTCACCTAATAGGGCATGCTAGTGCAAAACATTTATACAATATATATATATCTATTTGATATACATACTTTTCTGTTCACAAGAAGACAGTCGGACAGGTGAACTTCAAATCGAATCTCTATCCTCTATACAGATATACTCTGCCAGCATGACCTGATTCTACGTAAACAGCCATTGGACAGGGAGCACATGCAAGCAGAGATGGAAGCGCTGTCAGATTCCATTAGGGGCTTATATATTAAAAAGAAAGAGCAAGAAAAAGAAACCTTACCCACAATTCACCAGTACTGCTTATACAACCCTCATATGTGTATTGTCTTAATTAACGGACTTGTGATTTTAATAAGCCTTTCTTGACAGGCAAACGTACCATTTTAATACCAGGAGATTTGCAAGGGCTGGCAGTATTTCCACAGTTCCATGTCCAATATACAAGCATGCCAACAAAAATAAATCGTGCGTATGGACATTCTAAGCAGCACGAAGAAGCAACGGCAGCAGATCTATGCAGCAGTAAACTGGCTCAGGCCTTCTGAGATCATTCATCCTCATTTTGCCCATTTGCCAAAGTACATGAAGTAAAATAAGCTCTTCTGTGAACCTGCCAGCTGCGCAACGGCTCCTATACGCCACGTGTGTTTCTCGTGACAATATGCAGGGACATTCAGCAAAGTTTTGCTTCATGGTTACTGCTGCTTAGGTCCACCATTGCCCCCTTGACAGGGCCTTACGGTTCGACAATGCGGATGGAAAGACAGAGCGGTGATGATGTCAGGAGGAAGGGACTGATGATTTGCTGAAAAGATAGAGATGATAAAATATGTTGTTAAGGTGTGACATCATAATTTAGAGACTCGCCACCCCGCAAAAGACAGGTGAGGACCAGTAGTTCATTTTTGGCTCCCTCAGCCTTACAGGCTTCCTGTGTCCATACCTCTAAAGAGTCCACCTCTTGGTTAAGTATAAACATTATCATTGTATGTAACTGGTAAGGTAAACCATATCTCTGCATTTCAACCATCGACTAGTACACCTAATACCATTTACTGAAAATACCAATGCAGACAGACTGACAGAGCAGTAACAGAATCCAACATACTACCTACTGACAGAACTGCCCTTCAGTCTGGGAAGATAAATCAAGGGTCCTAAGTCAGTCTTTGAGACATCTAAAAATGCTGAGGCCTACAAAATACCCTGGACTAGACAGAGTTTACTGTGTTTAGGATTCACTTACGATGGACATACACACCACACAGAAAGAACATAAACAAAAGGACACACAGGAATTTGACATTTGGGGCTAAAAGTCATTTAATTTTATTTCAAGACACCCAATCTAACCGAACTGAGTGAGGGCTCACTGCGATTGACAGCTGTGTTTATTCTGTATACGCGAGCTTACGTGTGCATGTACCTGTGCACATACATGAGGTCTTTTACCCTTCTCACTTTATATCTTCTCTTCTATATTGTTAGCTAACTCTGTGTGCTATGCATAAGAATTCCAATGTACTTGTACTGTCCTGTACATATGCAAATGGAAATGAAGTCTATCTATCTATCTATCTATCTATCTATCTATCTATCTATCTCACCAGCAATGTCGCACAGTTCTGCATCATTGGCACTGGCTAGGGCTTCCTCCAGTTCAGGCTCCAGAGTGACGCTTTCCATTATGGGGTCCGCTGCCTTCGTCTTGGGTACCCAAGCTTTGCCTGTAGAAACAGGATGCAAATCATTACATGCCAGACCTGAGCACTAATGTGCCGTCTGACTTATCGAAGCACAAAGCAAAACTGCAACAAATTAATAATAATAACACATAGTGTTTACTGTAACATTTTCAAGTACTACTTCATTACAGTGATCCTTTATTTTGTTTTCAAGTCTATCTGTTGGGGGTTGGGTGGCTAAGGATTAACAAATGAGTGTTTGTTAGTGGTGCCCGGCAACGTTCAAACACTGGCTGAACAATTCTGGTGGAACCGTCAGTTCTGTGCTGAACTCGCGTGACGCAAATGGAAACGTGAGAGCACTGTAAACTGGGAACATTATGCCCCTACTGCACCCCCCACCCCTTATAACATACAGGACAAAAGTATGACCACAGTCTGATGGCGGGTATTGTAATAAAGCAGGTCATGAGGCCATAATTTGTGATCCAGATGCTGATGACCATGACGGCTTTTATTTTGAAATCTGGGATGAATCTGTGGTTTAGGCCATGTGCAGAGGTGGAAAATCGAGGTCCATGAAGTACAAATCCAGACCGGGGTTTTGTTTCAACCAACCAGTTGAGTACTTTGTGAAACAAAACCTTGGTCTGGACTTGTACTTATGGACCTGAACATTCCACTTAGCCATGCGGCAAAGCATGCAATATGGGGTTTATACACAAAAGGGATTCTTTACCGCACGCGAGCTACACAGGCATATTTAAAGTCGCCAAGAAGTCACAGCTCCTATAAACTGTAAACTTGCTAACAGCCTGGCCTCCAGAGCCTCGAGGTTTGTTAGCACATCGCTCACCTCTCTTCTCTCCTGTGTAGGGCACCAGGTCCTCCTTGTCTGGATGTTCCTTGGCCTGTTTCTCCAGGTGAGCCAGGAGGCTTTCCCTCTGGAAGGTGCCTGTTGGGGCCTTCTTCGTCTGATCCTTCTGCCTCAGTCCTGCCGGCAACAGGGCATTCTGAACCCAATTTAAAGAAAGAAAAGAAAACCTAAGTGGTGAGTCAGAATTTCCCAGTCATTCACAGGACCTTTTGTGGGACTTTATTATTCATATGAACAGCTTTTATCCCAAAGGTTCCCCTTCTAAACTGTGCTCTTTCAGTCCTACATGGGCAGTCAGGACTAGTTAGACATACTACCAAAGATAATGGTGGCTGATTCCCTCAAGGAGAATCTAAATATAACAGAGTTAATATAAACAGTGTGAACTCTTCAGCAGAGGCAGCGATCAAGGGACAGAGAAAGCGTGATAGGCTGATGGTCAGAAGACACAAGTCAAAAAGTCAACAGAAATGTGGAGCCTGCAAAGATGAGCATCACAGAGCATCAAGATGTCAGGGGGGCTGATTCAACACAAACGACCCAGGGTGGACTGACCTTGTGGACTGAATTTACGAACAAATCATGCAAAGCTTTCATTGGGTTCTTGGACCACCTAGAGCAGTGTTTCCCAATCCAGTCCTTGGGGAGCCACAGCCAGTCCATGTTTTTGCACCCTCCGAGCTCCCTGCCAGACAGTCAAAATGTGGACTATGGGTCCCCGAAGACCAGATCGAGAAACATTGACCTAGAACAATATATAGTGATGCACACACTGGCAGATGCTGTCAGCAGGCATCTACACAAGGAGGGAATCTGCACAAAATCAGGGTCCCTGAACATGCAAGATTTTACCAGTGGGTGCGACTTCATCCCCTATTGCTATTAGACCATATTAAGTTCAGTAAAATTAAATTATACTGCAAAATTATGTTTGAACATGTGACTTATGTTAGTCATATTAACGTAGAATAATAATAAATTGACAATGCATTTACTATTTTTTGTTTTTTAGAAGTTTATCTGGATGTATAACTAGTTTAGCTCTCTCATCTTGGATCCCCTGTGAGAAAAGCCAAGGGTGATTCTCAATATGCACACTTGACCATACATGTGTCCTTCCATTGCCAAAGACCAGTTCCAATACTTACAGTAAAAACAAAGTACAGAGGGCAATAAAAATCCCAGGATGTCTTTACCCATCTCAGAATCTCGGGATTCTTCCCCACACTAAATATCAAGGATGTATCAGTTGCATCCTCATCAAATGAGACCAGTCCCATGATTCACAACACCCCAAGTTTGTTCTTGGGAGGCAAGTGAACAAGACTAGTCTTGCATTCTTGGTATTGAGAAACACCCCTAGAGTTGCCTTTGTCACTGAATGTTTAACTGAGGTAAATGTTGCTCCTCGGCACAACTAAATGCTAGAATGGCACATCTGGGAGCCCGGGCTCCCATTGAAGAACCCACCTAGCTTTGATTGGCATGCCAGTCATAAGGAAGTTTTTATTTTGATAGCATTCCTCCCCGGTATTATCTACTCTGCCTTTAACAGCTCTATCCCATGGCAGGCCTGCAGTGATAAGCCCAGAGAACAGCACTGCACGCAGACCACCATGACTGGGCCTAGCGGCATAAGAAAGGTCTTCCCAGTAAGGGTCTGCGCTGTCTCAGCGGCCACCTCCGCCTCTGGCAGCCACAGAGCTGAAGACGCTCACCGAATCTTCAAAGCAGACACATATAGAAGGATACGGGAAGCTCGAAAGGCTTGAGAGGCAGCACAAACACACGCACCTCTCAAAAGAGCAGCGTCCAGTAGCCTGGCGCCATGTTCCATGCCATCCATTTCTCTTGTCTATGTTAGCTTTTTTACTGTGTCCTGTAGCCAACATTTTATCCAACAAGGGCATTGACAGGGACCAAATCAATATCGATGGGGTCCAAATAAGCCCTAAACCCCCATGCTTCACCTAAACACACACAGAACTCCCTCAATACGGGTAGGCCCATTCACTTACCACCCATACCTAAATATATGCCCTTGTTAACCACTATAGATGGCATAAAATATGAATTGTATGGTAATACTTTACTCAGTGGAGCACAAATACTTAGTAACGAATCAGTTACAATTGAATTACAAATTATGAACAAATCATGAACAAATATATGGAAATAAAAAATCTATCCCGATTCATTAATGAATAAACATGAGGTCAGCATTTCAACTGTGTTATTCATGACTTCTTCCTTCAGTACTTCCATCAGCAGTTCACAAAGGTTTACAGAATTAATGGATACAGTAACAAATACAGTAACTGCTTGGGATGAAAGAAGCATCATGATTCATTGATGATGAATAACTGCGAGATCAGTATATAACTTCTGTTATTCGTGATTTGTTCCTACAGTAGTTTGCCAAGGTTTACAGAATTAACAGATATAGTAAAGATAGCGACTGTCAGACAAAATATACGTCACTATTCATTAATGATGAATTAACATGAGATTAGTATGTAACTAAGACTTAGTTTGTGGTTAATTAGTACATAAGTAATAGTATTATACTATTTTATCTGTGCCCTGTCAAGTAGTGTCACCCAGTTGATTTAAATTCAGAGATCAATAAGTGCAGATGGACTATCAGCCAATCTAGGCTGCATGCCGCCCTTACGCCGTTCGCTTTCTTAGATGGGCTCCGGGTCACCATGACGAACTGGATGAGCAGTTATTGGAAACGGATGGATGGAAAGTTCATGATAACTCACATGAGTGAGCTCTTCCACTGACTATGGCCAGGATTTTGCCTTTTTACTCGTGTACTGGCATAAAACATCAGGATAATACTCACATCTGGATCTAGCTCTTCTAATTCATCCTCCAGCTTCTTAAGCTCAGCCTCTGAGAGGTTTTTCAAGAGCTCATCCTCGTCCACATCCCGGTACTTCTCCAGTTCCTTCCTGAATGACATGGCCAAGGGTGGGAAGCAAAGGAACTAACAAAAACAGCTAGAATGTGCTGTCCCACAAAGTCCCTGAGAAGAATATCTGGAGAGAGGAGAAGATAACATAACATATACATGGTGAAAATCTCACAGTTGTGTTTATAGATACGTCTTACACAATATAGTCCCGTGCTTCACAAAGGTCAAAGCCTTCAGAGGATACCAGATGTGGTTAAAGAAAGTTTCTTTGATTTTTGAAAATTTAATGAGGCTATCGGATTCCATGAGGACTGAGTGAGTTTTGGATCGCAGTCCTGTAATGTATGATGAGGAAGCCTGACTTTATGTCATTTGGGGTCTCGTGCCAAAAACAACAAAAATGGACTGAGTGAGCTTTGGAAATTTGCTCTTTAATTTAGTATAATAAATAATTAAGTAAATGAATAATTATAATAAATTAGTCTGGTTTAGGTCACAAATTTCCTCACAGTGCACATTACTTCTGAACAGCCCGTTTACAAAGTAACATTTAAGTCTGGGCTCACTACTGGGTAACAGTGTTTTTACCGTGAGGTCTGTCTGACCTCACACAGAGGACACAATTCAAATCAGTAAGCAGGTATGGATGGATGGATGGATGGATGGTTGGATGGATATTCACAATTAATGATGGTGGAAATGAACAAATGGACAGGTATTCGCATTTAATGATGCTGTGCTTCGATTAAAAAAAATCAACTTACAGTTTTACCAATTTGTATAATAATTTAATTGAGCAGTTCAAGTTATACATTTTGTTTCCTGCTCTTACCAGGCCATGAATTGGGCAACCGTCAGGTTACAAGTCTACAATAGTCATTACTCCAAAGTACCTTCTAAAATAATTGTTAAATAATATTCAATTACCCTTTAATCCTTTCAATTCAATAGCCCGGTCGCATTCTGTTCTTTTGTTTCGCTCTTTGGGAATTTTCTTTGACACCTCCTCCCCTCCAATAAACAAAAATAACCTGCTTCCTAGCATCGCCTGTAAAGCCAGATGACTGGAAACTGCGCCAGCCGTAAGGCTGGTACGAGCTACATGCACCCTTCGAAAAAACACATTTGTACCCTGCGTAAAGACTGGCAGAATTCCGGGTGCAACAAAACTAACGTGTAAACGGCATATGAACAACCTGAAAAACAAATGCTGCCGAACTAAGCGATTAATTTAAATAATAAATTCCCAAACTGAAAGCAGAATTTTAAATCACAGCTTTAGAGTTAGCAACAGGTGGGCTTTAACTTAGGATATTTGTTTTGACAGGTTTTAAACAGCTGATAGGAGCCAGAGGAGACGATGTCTTTGATAGACCTCTAGGTCAATGTTCTTATATCGCATACGAGTAAGTAACGTGATCGCTAACTGGCTTTCAGACATAGCGTGTGTTTAAAAAAGAAGCCATTTCGTTTGTAGAGGGGGATTCCCAATGTTAGATATAAATGAGTTGTGAGAAACGTCACTAACGTCCACTGACGACTTCAATTTCATGAGTAATAAGTGCGATGACGAACAAAACACTTCAGCATGTTACCTTAAGACACATCGTACAAAACCGATGCATTTCAAACGAGAGCGTAAAATTGTAGTATTTAATATATGTTTAATAACATATAATTGCAAATTAAAATGTTGTAGCATTTCCAATCTTGGGTAAAGCTCACTTGTGACAAATGTCCCTTATGGAGACATACTAAATTTATTTTTTCTTTTATACCTGAGAAATGCATTGATAGAAATATTTAATACACATTTCAGCGAAATGCTACAGTAGCAATTTAAAGATTGTTAAGGTAAGGTTTGGGTGAAACTTTACATCCATAGACAACAAAGCCGATGTACAGATGTTTTCATTGATAATATGCAGAAATCGGCATTTGAGCGCTCGCATTTACATTTGCTTACCTCTTCCAGTGACTATTCCGGGCTATTTATAGAGAGCGGGTCCGCTTTGTGACAGCTGAATAGTTTGACCAGATATGGCCACTTTTCAGCACGGATTGAGAAAGACTCGGTCGTGCAGGAGCTCGCGCAACCGACGGAGGGCCCTTACCTCGCGAGTGAAGGGCACGCCGGACGCCGCACTGGGAGTCCCCGGACCTCGGCGCGGGCTGTGGAAGTTGCAGTATTTCCACGAAAGTTTTTTTCCCTGGTCTCCCACAGTCAAGGGGACGGCTGACAGAGCTCGAGCGCAGCCGGGGGAGCGCGCGCCGCCTCGCTGCCACTCACGTGACGTCAGGCTGGCCTGGGCTCGGAAGGCACCGGACCACCGCTGGCAGTAATGTAACTATATATACACGCGCGCGCACACCCTCACCCACAAGGGCGGACATAAAACAGCTATTCAGTGGCTATATCTAAAGCGCTTCAGATTAAAAAAAAAATAATAAAAATAAAACTTTCCCAAATTTTATGGGAAAAGTGAAATGTGCTTTCCTTAATGCTTTAGAAATCACATATACACGCGTCACTTACCTAAAGGATTCATTGTCAAGACGGATTCACTTATTTTTTTAAATGCTGAAACCTTTCTTGTAGCAAAACGCAGGGGAAAGTATTTTCAGAAAATTTATTTTTATTTCACTCTAGAAATTCGGTCAACCATTAAATAAACCTTCACGTCAACAAAGCAATGCAAATGTAATTACAACGCAGCCTTTCCATTCAAGCTTCAAGGAAATAGGCAATGACCTGAAAAGCAGGAACTATATTATCCAAACATCCATAAATTAGTTTCACAATAGATTCAATTTGCTGTAGTTTTGTAGTGATAAATTTAAGACAACAGCACTAAACAGCTGGAAGTCAAAAGGCTTCATAGTATAAAGCAAATAAAGGATTTTTTCCACCTTTATATACCTCCATGAACACAAGCTGTATATTATATATATATATAAAACACAAAACTAAATATTGTAAACTTTGAACATTGAGTTCATTTTAGCATATTTAGTACTATGTGAACGGATCCACACTCTTAATCAAGCAGGAAACATCTTGGGAATGCCTAAACTTCCCATGTTGCAGGTGCCGAGCTCAGATGCAGCTACAGTTCAGCATGTGCAGGAAAATCCTACAAGGATTCTGCTGACAGGGACCAGGCTGTGTTATGCTGTCTTGGTAAGCTCCTCCGCAAACTCAGACATGAGGTCATGCACCCAGATGTCTCTGTCTTCCTGACTGGTGTCCACCAGGTAAGCCACCACCTTCCGGTCCCAGGGCTGAGCTGCCTCATGCACCATCTCGATCTGGGCAACCAGTGCCTTCTTCTCCACATGGTTCCTGAACACCATAGAAGCTTCTTCTGACCACTGTAGAGGTTTGATTCCTGTGGGAATAGGGGTCAGTGAAACTCTGGTCAGGAAAAGCAGATTTGCACTTATACAGTTCAAGACACCAGGTTTGAAATCACAACTACTGTGTAGTAATTGCTATTATTACTAGGCACCACAAGGGGGAACCCTTCAAGTTCTTGCAGACCCGACAAGAGCACTTGATAAGCAACGTCCCATGTTTAATATATTGTAGACAGATGTGACCATTTCAGGTCCAGGATGTAAAAATCCAGACCAAAGATTTTGTTTCAGCCAACCGGTTGAGTAGAGAGAGTCAGAGAGTACTTAACCAGTTGGTTGAAACAAAATCTTGGTCTACATTTTAACTTTCTGGACTTGAAATGTGCACCTCTGAATAGAGAGCAGGGGTTCCCATCCTTGTGATGTCCATGGATCAATTTCTGTCATACAAAAATTTCATACCATTAAAACAACCCAGGGTGCGGATTCACTACAAGTGATTTCATTAGTTTGACCATTTTAATTTTTTCAGATGCGCAAACATGAGGGGTTGTTAAAAATTCCAAAAACCTTTGGTGCCCCACAGCCCGGTACAATACTGGCCAAGAAACGGTGATGATCCATAAACTAGGAGTTGAGGACCCCTAGAGTGCAGTGTATACTAAAGCTGCAGTTAGTAATTATAGAAGGCATGTAGCTGTGCCTAATCACCAGAACGCCCAGGGCATCCTTACCAGCTAGCTGCGCCGTGATTCCCTGGAAGGGAAGTTGGCGGAACTCGCTGATGAGCGGCTGCAGTTTGGTGCAGCTGACCAGCTCGTGTTTGCCATAATCCAGCTCATACACAGACACCAGGCCATTGGTCAGGATGCCCTTCACGAGGACACGATGCCAGCTGAGAGCCAAGCGGGGACAGAGAGAGACTGGGTTAGCATGTCACAGGGCGTGGGCTGTGCCTAGAAGGAGGCACCATCTCCGGACGCAAGTTCTCTGAGAGGGAAAAGAAATAGCCTGCAGGAAAAACAGAAATACTACAAAAAAATAAATAAATCTATGTTTTGTATCACAAAACAAAGAATTATGTTTTTTTCACTGTTCAGTACAAAGGTTACCTAGAAGTCAAAAATATTTGACCTGACACCAGTTCCTATATTGACCTTGGTCCTACGCACAAATTTCACACTGGCCAAACAGCTTCCAAGAAAATCAGGAAAAGTAGTAAAACAAAATTAAAGTTGGGACTTTTTTGCGTGAATGCAGTCAATCACTATCCAAAAACAACACTGTGACTAATTTCTTGTCAAGCCAAAATTTATATACTTAATGCAAATAAACATATTATTTGAATATATACTGATATCACGACAGCTTATATTAATTGCAGGAAAGAGTGGGCTATGAATGTGAAGGAAACTGAAATATTCATGTACACCCTGTTGTAAATCTTACCAGTGTTTGTGCACTGGTCCTAAGCCAAGTACTACTCACTTGTTCTCCACTTTGGCAGCATAGATCTGGTTCTTCTCCACACTGACTGGCCTCTCCTCAGTTTTGTTATAATACAGGATCATCTCTCCCATCAGGACCACCAACTTGTACTGGTCCTTCCAGGGCTGCAGCACAAAGTGGCCCGGATGGCAGGCCACCGACACATATATGTCTAAGTTTTCCCCCAAGGGTGGCAGTTCTAGCAGCGGGGGAAGCTGGAGATCAGGGGCATGCTGGCTGCTCCTGAGCTGAGGGCTAGCCCTGCCGTCACTGGGGAGTGTGGTCGGGTAACTGGGCTTCTTGGCAGGACCACGGCTGCCCAGAAACACATCCTTCTGATGCTTCCACAGGTCCGTGTCAGCGACCTGCTGGTTGATGCTACGCCCCGTGTCCTTGGATGTGAACAAATAGATGTGCACTAGTCTTTTGGCCTCATCCACTTTAGCTATCTGTTAGATGAGAGAGATGTTACACAAAGATTAATGCGTTTTATTTCTGAAGTTAACCAAGGCTGAATAACTGGGAAAAAAAAACAATATTCTTTTTTCACTTTAGTCACTCTGTAAGTCCCTAGTAGTTTCTGCAATTACATTCTGCTTTTCTGCTGTACTATACTGACTTATACTACAGCTGACCACTGAGCGTCAGCACAAGCGGCTTATGCAAATGTAATCCAAGACACCATCGCTTTCCCAGGGACACAAGAGGCTAAATACAATGAGCCAGGGAGAAAGTGATCCTGACAGTTCCAGTCACATGGTGCTTTCAGGGCCTCACAGTATCATCATAATTATGACTCATCATCCTTTATTGTACCATTGGGGAAAGAGTTCAAATGGTATTATTGGAATGACAAAATAGCACATAGCAGCCACTGGTTAAATATGCTAAATACTAGTGATGGCCAAATGAAGCTTCATGAACCAAATGCTGTATTTTCTGGTACCACTAGATGGTGCTCCTTATTCAAAAAAGGGCTTAATTCAGGCCCCAAAGCAAACCAAGTGCACCATCTAATGGGGCCAAAAAAAGTACAGAAAATAGTTCACAAAGTTTCATTTGGCCATCACTACTAAATACACATCATTTGGTTTATTTGGGAAAGAGGACAATGAGGGCACTTAGTAAATATAGCCTATCATAGATGTGATAGAGGCATTGTGGGTACAGAGCACATGCACAACACTGATATAATGGGAGTACTGGCCTTGATGCTGCACTCCGTGGAGCCCAGCACAGCATCCCTCAACCAAAGCACTGCATCTGGGGTCCAGGAGCCCACCTCAAGCGGCAGCCCGGCCAGACTGCACTTCAGAGTCTGCCGGGGAGAGAAAGCCTTCAGAGTCATGGCCGGGGATAGGGGCGGAGTCACCATACAGGACCAAGGTAACATGCCGGCACTGCCACTGCCCACTGCTGATTACTTAGCCACAAGCAATGCATACCCCAATACAGATAAAGGGATGTAAAGGGATCATAGTCAGTCATCGCTATACCTGATCATAATGAGCCCAGGAGAGCTTTTGGATGTACATAATACCTCCAGAATGACTGGAGAGGCCAGAAGATGAGTGATAACCAACTAGTTTAAAGTGGCTTACTGAAATGTTCATATTTGAGTAACTTGTTCCCAAAACCCCCAATTAATCTGATGTCACCTTAAATGGCAGCTGACCCCAGTTCCACAAGAAATAGTTAAATAGTAATAAAACACAGAAAGGTTGTACTGATAATTGACAGCCTGGTGATCAGGCTGCCCAATTGGCCTCTATGTCACAATAAGCTGACCTGAGGTGGGATGGCTATAAGCTCTCGCAGGAAGGGGGACGGGATCTCCCGCAGTTCAATGACTTCCACGGAAGCGGGGACACCCACGTCCACAAACTGGATGTCCAACACGCGGCTGCCATGCAAGTTGGTGATCTGGAACAGAACAACAAGGCATGTCTCAAACAGAGTCCTATAGTGCCACATGTATAGCTGAATTAAAATACAAATCATTCAGTAAGGCCGCCTGTATCTGCAGTTTACCTTAGTCCAAAAAAAAAAAAAAAAAAGTTAAATATGTAACAGTATGTTTTTTCATTATTTCACACAGTACTGTATAATGTACTTTATTACAACTGTATTTAATGTTGGTAATGTCTCAGTGTGCGAAATTTTTCAATTACCATATGTATACATAGGAAAATCACGGTATAAGTGGGGTCTGCGGATGGTTCGCTATTATCTGCAATTTTGGCTATCCACGGTAGGTCTTGGATCGCATCACCCGCAGATGAGGAAAACAGTGTATACAGAACACCCCCTTTCTATATGCATGGGAAAATAATTGTATAAAACAACAGGTAAGCTATTTCCTCTGTGTTTGAAGTCCCCCCCCCCAATAGAATTGCTCACCTCCACTCGAGACCATTTGCCTTTATATCGGGCCAGACAGAATTTTCCGCAGAAAGGCCTGGACACCAGAAACTCTGATGTCACCTGGCACACAGGAGATCAGGTCACACCGAGCAGCGACCAAACTTGACTGTAATTCAAACATCGCCAACAGGACTTGGAAGAATGTCTGGGGTGAAAAATCACCCCAAGCAATTTCACTGTACCATGGTGCAAAAGAAACACGGACGCAGGGAAATGCTGTGCCGCTCGACAGTACAGACTGCTCCCATTGATCAAATCAGCAGATCCCAAATCGAGAACATACAATGATGAGACGCGTCTTGTTCAAATTCAACAGTATGAGCTCAGCAAAATGTTACTGGTTTTTGCAGATGAGTTCCAGTGTGACCTGAGAGATTATTTCGCCTGCAGTCTTACAGCTTATTAAGGGTATTAACACACCCCATCTGTCTATGCTACATCCACTGCCTGGCCGGCATAAACCTCTGCCGGCCTAAGACCGTATGCTTGGTCGAGGCAGGGCCCACATCTCTTACCTGGGAGTGAAAGTAGGCCTCAGTCTTTTCCAACATTTCTACCAACTTGGCAAGACCATGTGACGGCAATTGGCAATAAATGCTTCCATCAGAGCAAACGTTGGTCACACTGACGTGCATATGGGTGCTGTTGACCTTCAGAGGAAAGCATACACAGTGAAATGCCCCAATACAAAAAAAAAAAAAAGGGATTAAGCAACGGCTTCTAAATGTGTCATATTAAAGATTCAGGTAACATGTTGGGAGATGATCAAGACCGCCAAGTTACCTCTAAGGTGTTCTCCAAAGACTTGTCCTGCAAGGCTCTCATACAAGCAGCGTTGATGTTGACATCATCATCTTGTGAGGTATCATATAGCACAACCAGGGGTGTGTCCCCCCTCTCCAGGAGCTCAGCCAAGAGGATCTTTCCACAGGCCATGGTCTCAAACTTCTTAATCACTGGAGCCTCCTGGCAAAACGGCTCTAAGCCTGAAAGTACCCACTTCACTCAGCTGAAAACTATTTCATAAAGGAGCTACTTGCCACCCAAGATCACAGACACATGAATAATTAAACAAGAACAGCACGTCATCTAATAAAAGCTCATTTAGTACTTTCTTAAAGCCCTTCCACAAATTCCCATAAACCCCAAGTTAATTTGACTGATTTTTTTTAATCAAATAATCATGTTAATTTTGCATAAAAATATTTGAATGTTAGCACACCCTCCCCAGCCCCTTGAAACTTCCAGTTGTCTAATTAAAAACTACTGTTACAACAACAAATACAGCTCACCTGCTAATTTGCATTTAGTGGCCTGGAATGGCAGTCTGAAGAACTTTGGATGTAGTTCCAGAAGTTTGCCTGTGTTGATCACTTCAGAAAACCCATGATCGACATAATACACCTGTCAATGAAAAGACAGTAAGCACCCTGACTCAAGGCAAAAGCCGACGCACGAGCTGGAAGCAGAGGCACAGTAGACTAGCTCTCACCTTGGCCTTGTCACCCATGATCTCATACACTTGTGCGCGAAGGAATTCCTCCTCTTCCTCAGCCTTGACAGCAGCCAGCTGCCCAACAGCAAGCGATGACAGGACCTTCCTTGTGCTGTCCTGACCATAGAACTCCCGCATTTCATCCTCCAGGGTCTCCTGAGCCTGGGAGTATTCCTTACCAATAAATCTGTGAAGCAACAACCATGCAGACCATTTGAATAAACTTCAACAGGAAATTTTGAATTAAAAATATTACCATTTTACGAAAGGGCTGAAATTCACACCATACTCCACACGTGCATCCAAGCACTAGAGCTGCATGATTGTGAAAAAAAATGTGAATCGCAGTTCTTTTGCTTAGTATTGCGATCACAATTCTCTGTAACGATTTTTTTTCTTAAATTTAAACATTTATTGCACTCAAAAATTGCAACAGGAAACACAACAAAACATGACTGTGCCTTTAAAGTGGCCTTTAAAGAGAATGCAGAATTGTGGAACACTTGAGGGAAAAGTAGGAGTGCTTGTTTTGATCTAGCTGATGTAATATAATGTAAAACAACTGTTGTAATTTAGAAATGAGATCTGTGAATCAAGATTGTGCTTTTTTACAATTAATTGTGCAGCCCTAGCACACGCACGCATGCACACACGCACACACACCTCACCAACCCGCAAAGTGGATAGCTCATTTAAATCTACACACTCACATGCTTGACAAAGATGTATGAAGTGTGACATTTGGTGGCAGCTCTTGGTACAACAATACAGAATAACCCAGTTTTGCTGCTCACAGGTATTTGAATAACTATCTGATCCTCATCATAACAAGTCTAACAAAATTTTAAACATGAGTAAAACTGCAAAATGATGAAGGTCCTATAAGCCGAATTGTAGCTCAATCAATCATGGGCTTGCCTGAGAGTAACGCTGACGGTGCTGGCCACTTCCACCACCAATACAGATGGGTACTCCTCCTCAGGAATTAGGAGAGGGGGTACAGCACTGGGACGGCGAAGCATGTCTTGAGTCGTCTGTGACACGCGCTCTGGCAGCACGCGATTCCGATTTTCGTCTACATCTCGCAGGGGGTACAGGATGGCCTTCTTGAGGTTGTCAGGCATTGGATAGTCAACAGTGCAGATGTCCTCCAGGACACTCAGGTCATCGAGAACATGCTCGGGGAACCGGATTTTGTAAGTCTCTTGAAAGAGCTTAGGCAGAGCGTTGGCCCAAAGCCCATTGCTGTACTTAGCTAGCAGCTCGCCCAACTTGACCTTGATATCCGGGCTTAAACCCACAGGGGATGACGGGGGAGAAGACAGTGGGGAAGCCGATGGAGACACCCCGGGGCACATGGTGCTGGACTGCTTCCGCATGGTGGGAGATGGCTTGGGGGATGAGGTCATAGATGGGGACGAGCTGGGTCTGGTCTTGGGCACCTCTTTAGCGGGGTAGAGCAACAGCTCTGCTGGATTGGTGCTACATGGCTTCTCTACCTACACCAAAACAGGTCAGGCACACAGGCCAAACAGCCCTGAATTTCACAAAAAAGACCTTTTATTCTTCTGATTCAGTTAGTGATCAGCTTGTATGTAAATTTATATTTACAATTCTTTTTATTTTGCAGAATAATTTAAAGCCCTGACACTGATTCAAACTCACCATACAGACATGAGACCATTGCTCAAGGTCTTTGAGTGCCTCTGTGGGCAGCTCCTGCTTGTACAGCTCACGGTACAACTGAGGCAGCTTCGACACCCAGAATCCATTGCTGTATTTATTCAGAATATCCCTAAGACGGTTCTGGACCAACTGCTGATTGTAGCCACTGGACTGGAGTGGTCTGGACTTCCCAGGAGGGACATTCTGGTTTATGTTAGAGGGAGCTGCAAGACAATGAATAGGGCCGAAATGTCTGAAAATGTATCAAGGGATGATTGACAAACAAACACAGGAATTCATTTAGATCGGTGTTTCTCAGTCTGGTCCTCGGGGACCCAGAGCCAGTTCACATTTTTGTTCCCTCCAAGTTCCTTGCCAGACAGTCCACATTTTTGCTCCCTACCTGGACCTTGGAGGGAGCAAAAACATGAACTGTCTGTGGGTCCCCAAGAAGCAGATTGGGAATCACTGATTTAGATGACTGACTTAAGCAACAAAGGTTGATTGAAGACAAAATAGTGACCAGAAAATTCCAGGGGATCAAGTCCTTTTACTTACCTTGATTTCTGCTGATTTTATTGCAGAAGAAAAAATTTTTTTAGGAACAGGCTGCCAATGTGATGTCACGTGTGCACACTCACTCACACGTACGCACACAAGGTGCCCTGTCATGTTGATCTTACCACTGGTCTGCTGAGGATTCCTGGACAGGGTCAAATGAACCTCCTTCTGAAACTTCACAGGTAGGCTTTTCTTGTCATACCTAACAGAAAGAGAGGATAATCAGTTTTGTGGTGAGTAGAGGTACAAAGTCACCACTGCAGGCTGTAGCAAAAGAAGTCCCACATAGCCACAGCTATTTTGCGATCTTTACTAAACCTTAGGTTAAGGTTCAAGTGTCTTTTGCACTTATGCAAGCTATGAAGGGGACTCATCTAAACAACCTGTTTTCTGGATTATGGGAGAGAACTGGAGCACACACAGGAAGCCCACACCGAGTCAGGGGGTGATTCAAAGCCCTTGCAGCCTGCCCGTGAGTCACATCTCAACACCCTGCTATATTTCCCCTATGCACTGTTGGGCAATGTTTTATGGGCCATTTCAACAATTCTTTATTCATATTTATAACACACACACACACACACACACACACAAAACTCTGCAGACAAATTCTGCTTGTATATTTCCTTAAACCTAATTTACATTTGCCTATCAATTACCATTAGAATTCAGCTGGTCCACAGCAGCTCATTGAATTTATAAACCAGTACTTGAAACCTGCATTTTAATGTGAGAGCCACAGAGAGTGAAAAACACAGGAGTGCCCTGAACAGGACTTTAAATCTCTGCCCTCTACCCAATATTGTACTCATGACAATCTTCCAGAATTCTTCCTCCCTAGGCTGTAAAAGCATCTTTCCGTTTAGCTGGTTCCCATCAGGATTCTCTAACCCACCATAAACAAAACCAAATCACTGTACCACCAACTACCACTTCTGTGGTCTTTAATTTTAAAGTTGCATGGGGTAAAACAACCAGGAGGGACATTTTTCCTGTCCTACAGTACAACATTATCCTCTACACAACAGGCCTCTGCAAAGTAAAGAAATTTAACAACTTACAAGACAGCTAGAAACCCAAAAGGTACATTTATTTATTGCTAATTTAGGTAGGCTTGTGGCTTTGGAAACAGCCACAACTAAACGCAATGACTAGAAAGCCAGCTACTGCACCAGCCCTGTGATGTGCTGATTCACAGGATATAGATACAGGACAGTTTCTCACTATGTTAAATAGAGGGATTACAGACTCATTGTCACGCTTTCTGATGGACCTTTGTTTTTCTGCTGCTCAGGGAAATGCACCCCATTGAATATTTCAGGCACCTCCTACAGCGGGTCTGATAGGGTACCCCAAACAATATACCCAAAGCAGCCAGTGAGGTCAGCTGCTTTCTCTAGCTGAGGACCGTGCCAGGGTAAAAAAGCACCCCCCCCTCCCCTCCCCCCCTTGCAACATGCTGAATAAGCAGGACAACGGCAGTGTTGGGGGGTTTCAGACTCATTAAGGGTGTGAGTGTGTGAGAGAGGGACTCAGCCAGGCTCCAAAGTGGGCCCAATTTCTGTTGGGGGGGGGGGGGGGGGGGGGGGGAACCCCCCACACCCTCTTTACCCACTGTGGGGGAACCGCTACCCTTCGCTCACATACAAAAAGCG
>JAODKE010000015.1:8748026-8770066 GCA_026779605.1 Mormyrus hasselquistii
TCAACAGAGGTGGAGGCCTCAGACATAACTTATCTTCTACCTATAATGCTGCCCTTTCATCCATTCCCAGGAAGATCTGGTCCAATTCACACGTCCACCAGGTTGGCTACACTTAACGACCCACTTAATGGGGGCAGGAGGAGCTGCCACGAGTGGGGCTGTCACATCTACCCACCCCACCCCTGCATTTGTTTCATTGTACGAGCCTATTCAAGGCAGGTGTGAGGTGAAACCAACCTGGAGGATAAATTGTGGGCACCAACCAACTTCCCTCAGACTGACAAAGCTCTGTGGATGCAGAATGAAACGTATCTACATTAAAGAAAAAAGTCCAGTTGCCATGACTCAACTTTTAGACAACTTCACCTGGATGACTGAGAATCTTCGCAGACAATTAACATTTGAACGTTCACTTGCGAGGAGACATGGTGGTGCAGTGGTTAGCACTGTTGTCTCACACCTCTGGGACCTTTGTTCGAGCCCCCGCCTGGGTTACATGTGTGTGTTCTCCCTGTGTCGTCATGGGGTTTCTTCCGGGTACTCTGGTCCCCCCCGGTCCAAAGACATGCTGAGGCTAATTGGAGTTAATAAATTGCCCATATGTGTGAGTGAATGGTAACAGTGTGAGTGTGCCCTGTGATGGGTTCAATAAGACCGAATAAGATGAAATGGGTTGGAAAATGAATGAATGTTCACTTGTGTACTTCATGTCCAATAGCTGTCACTCTAGTACAGTCACATACACAGTATCAATGTTTAATAAAGGTGTATAGAAATACATAGTCTGAAAATCAAATGATGTGCATTGTACCCAATAGTCCATTATTTAAACCACATTTTACTTCACATCTATATTTCATTTAGTTTTACAGTCCATTTATTCTACCCTATCCACTTCATGTGATTAAAAATGAAGATGGATGTCACTTTCCCAAAATATGTCAACACCTTTGTCGTCTTCTCCGGAAACATACCCACACTGTGTACTTGTGTGTGTGTGTGTGTGTGTGAATCGTGTTTTTATAACATTGTGAGGACCAAATGTCCCCCACAATGTAATAAAAAGCTGTTATTTTGACATTGTGGAGACCCATTTTCTGGTCCCCGCAAAGATCTTTGAATGCAATAAAAAACTAGAATTTCAGTGTCTCTTGTTCTGTTTGGTTACTTATGGTTAAGGTTAGGGCTGGGTAGTGTAAGGAATCTACTTGCAGAATTTCTGCAGTTTCAGCAAAACAGTGGTTTATTGAACAGAAAAAAAAATACAATGTAATACAGTGTAGACATACACCGGGTATTGAAAGGCAGTTCAAATACAAATTAAGGACAGTCCTTCACCCCCCTTTTGTACCCCAAAAGACCCTCCCCAACAAGGTGCTGTGTGTAGGTGTTGTGAGTGAATTTACATATAAAGAGGGACCCCCTGGAGTGTGAGGATCCTGTGACAGGGACAGGACTGGACAGGACGGAGACTTTGCCGTGAGAGCAAATGGCCATTGTGAATTGAATTATCTTTCTTAGCACCCTAGTGGTGCCAAATGGAACCCATATTCTCTTCCAGACTTCCCCCATGATCATAACTTGCTAACACTGTCGGTATTCAAATGATCAACCAAGAGCATTGGGGCATCTTAACTACTTTTCCTTACAGTAGCGGTTAATGTCGTCATGTTGGGATTAGAGTTTTCCCCATAGAAATGAATGGGGAGTCCCTACAAATATATAATTACAAACCTGTGTGTGTGTAAAACAAGTGTGTTGTGGTTTTTGTAATTATTATTAGTCTTTTTATTCATATCCATAATGGCATTATGGATATGAATAAAAAGACTAATAATAATTAAGAAAACCACAAAGCACTTGTTTGGAAATTACAATAAGACAGTTATCTTAACAACAATCACACTGTACGTAGGTCCATGCATTTTCGATGTCAGCTATCTGCCGCTGCATACCTTTCCAGCTACGGTCGTGACTATGGAAATCTTGGTATCAGTAAGAAAACCTGCCTGGAGAGTGCTGATAGTGTGCGTCGTAATACCCTTTATCTGTGATGTTTGGTTGGTAACACTTCACTTGAGGGGACACAAGTAACGTACAGTTGTATTATACTATTTCTTAGGAATTAATTAACCACAAAAGTGTTAATTACAAAGTGATGTCATGTTTGATCATCATTAATGAATGATGAATCACATCTTTTATCTCAAGCAAGTACTATATTTGTTACTATATCTGTTCTGTAAACCGTTATGAACTACTAAAGAAACTACTGAAGGAACAAGTTATGAATAACACAAGTGAAATACTGATCTCATGTTTGTTCATCATTAACGAATCGTGACGCATCTTTTGTGTTTTTTTCCCTTTCCTGCCAAATTACCAGAAGAATCAAAAGCTGCTTGTGTAGATCTTCAGATTCAGTCTTTATTGCAACGTCAAAGTTACGACTAAGGCTGGACCCCCTGCAGGAGTCTGTCCCAGGCCCCAGCGTCATGATGCTCATGTCCTATCTTCATGATACCCAGGCCCAAGGTGTTGGGTTTATTCTCAGATAAAAAAGATATCAATCCACCATTACTGCAGACTCAGGGTTCTGATAAAAAACAAAATGCCAGTCCTTTTGGTCACAGATTACAGAGGGGAGTTTGAGAAGGTTATAAAATCATTGAGAAAGTTGTTAAGAAACACTGTTTATGGCAGGGGCGAGTAGTCATATCCGGAAAGGGCCATTTGGTATGTGGGTTTTTGTTGAAGCTCTTGCAATTAGAGGACTGACTGGCTGAAAAGGCCTCACACCTGGGTTTGACCAGCTGACCTAAAGGTTATCCCAAAAACCTGCACACACGCCGACCCTTAGTGGATAGGATTTGCTGCCCTGGGTTTATGGTCTGTTTATTGCTTTATGTTACTTAGGTGAGTTGGCCAGCCCACCCTGGGTCATAAAACGCACTTTTCAATGACCTCACTGTTTGTTTAATTAGTTTACTAGCTCTCTCACAATAGGCTAAAAGGAAAATAAATCCTTTTGAGTTCTGTTTTCATGAATAAATGTAGCGTACACATACATGGCCAGAATGCTGCTTCGGGGGGGCAGCATAGATTGTCATGGCTCTAGAGTTCGTGACTGAATGTGGACCCAGTGATGTTCCCAATTCTGTGCTGTTGCCTCTGGCTACTACTGGCTTCATTTCTATACAATAATGCAGTACAAAGACATGCTGTTCAGGTGAACTGGGGACTGCCCTTAGTGTGACTGATTGAAAAAGCAGTTACTTTAAATGGATGAATAGCCATACCTGTATTTGTGGTGTCACACAGAGACTCTGTGGGTGCCTGGAATAGGACGATGCTACTGATCTGTGCTCCATCAGAGTCCATGACAGCAGATCCGTAGCTGGGGAAGTAAGTAAAACCATCGGCATGCCCGGAATGCTACGGCTTTTTAAAACAGATCTTTCATTGCTGTCTGAGGTGCACAGATATGCTGATTTCTTATATTTTGGCATGTTTTTTTATGAATGTTGCAGAGGATCAGTCTGACCATCTGCTGGGACTGTACAGCACAAAATATATAAGACTGGAATAGCCTTATGTGGGCTATAACCAGAGAAACTTTCGCTTATGACGTCATAGACGGAGATGCCAGATAAGCTCCGCCCACAAAATTAGGCTCCGCCCAAAGTGCCCCCTAACCTCTCTGTCCTTTGTCCTTCAGATGAAGGTACACCGCTGATTCTGGCCCTGAGGTGTTGCTCCTTCTGTGTTGGGCCATCCTCCTGTGTAGCAGCTGTTTGGTTTCCCCAATGTACAGCTCGAACACTCTTCACTGCACTGTACAGCATACACTACATTGCTCTTTTTCTGTTTTGGAATCCGGTCTTTGGGATGGACAAGTCTCTGTCTCAGTGTGTTAGTGGGTTTGAAGTGGACAGGTATGTGGTGTTTTCCAAAGAATCCTTTTCAGTCTTTCAGACACACCAGCCATGTATGGAATGATCAGGTTGTTCCGTTGGTCCTGGGATTCAGGCTGTTCTGTGGTCCTTTTCCTGGAGGTGGATCTTGCCTTGTTAAAGGCCCACTTGGCATATCCACAGGTTTTAAGGGCTGTCTTCAGATGTCTACCTTCCTTATATTTGACTTCTGTGGTGGTGGGGATGTTCTCTGCTCTGTGGTACAGAGTCCTGATTACTCCTAGTTTGTGTTGTAGTGGGTGATGTGAGTCAAACAATGGATACTGGACTTGTGCGGTTATCATTGGGACTGATAGAAAGCTGGATATAGAAGTGTACAGAAAACCCACCCACACTGACCAGTATCTATTGTTGTGCAGTGAAGAGTGCTCCGAGCTGTACATTGGGGAAACCAAATAGCTGCTACACAGGAGGATGGCCCAGCACAGAAGGAGCAACACCTCAGGGTCAGAATCAGCGGTGTACCTTCATCTGAAGGACAAAGGACTCTTTTTTGGACCAAAATGTTCAAATATTGGACAGAGAAGATAGGTGGTTTGAGAGGGCAGTGAGGGAAGCATTGCATGTGTTAATCAACAACCCCTCTCTCAACAGAGGTGGAGGCCTCAGACATAACTTATCTTCTACCTATAATGCTGCCCCTTCATCCATTCCCAGGAAGATCTGGTCCAATTCACACGTCCACCAGGTTGACTACACTTAATGACCCACTTAATGGGAGCAGGAGGAGCTGCCACGAGTGGGGCTGTCACATCTACCCACCCCACCCTTGCTTTTGTTTCACTGTACGAGCCTATTCAAGGCAGGTGTGAGGTGAAACCAACCTGGAGGATAAATTGTGGGCACCATCCAAGTTCTGTGGATGCAGAATGAAACGTATCTACATTAAAGAAAAAAGTCCAGTTGCCATGACTCAACTTTTAGTCAAATGTAAATTGCGATTCCAAAGTAATTTGGAAAACTAATGGGCATGGAAGAGTTTATATCAACTCAAAATGCTGAACCAATGTCTCGTTACAGCAGAAATTGCCACTTTTCGTAGATGTGAATAAGATTTAGCGCATAGGGGAAGGGTTCGAAAAGCATAAATGATCGGGGTGCATCTCTGCGTGTGGACATCTAAAATTTGTAATTAAAAACTACCTGGCTTGTTTGTTGAAAGATATTACAGCCGGAAGACTGCGTAGGCCTGTGGAATATACAGCTAACTTTAATGCAGTCACAGGATTTTCCTGGGCAAGCCATTTGTAGAGTTTGGGAAAGTAATATACTAACTTCTTCCACTTGATTGAGCTAAATAACGTCCTTTTGTATGGACGATTAATAGTACTGTCCTGAGTGGCCCTTTACACATTACACCGAATTTTACCTGGTTAGTAAAATATACTGAAAGCCCATTTTTGAGCACATATGATCGTACAAATTTTACCGATCAAGCACCTGCACCCCCCAAAAAGTCTCTGCAAAACTCTTGTTAAGAGTATAGCGTATAAAGCAAGTTTACTGTGCATGGTTAAGACAATGTTTGCCAAGTGTAGTGGCCTCATAATATAAAGCAACATGGTATTTGATTATTTTGTAATTGTTATTGTTAACAAACCACAGCACACAACAACAAAATGTGTTCTCTGCATTTAACCCATGTGTGACAATGTGGCATAGCAGGGGTCAGCTAATTCAGCACCCAGGGAGCAGTACCTTGCTGGTCATGGATTTGAACCAGCAATCTTTCAATCACAAGAGCACTTCCCTAACCATTAAGCCACCACTGCCCACATGACACATATTTGTCATGTTTCCACAGGCTTATGCAACATCTCACCCTTTCTTTTCATCCAGATTTGCATTAATTTCTCACCAAGATCCTGTATTGACAAGTGAGGTGAACCACTCCATTCAGCGTTCTTCAGCACATCCCAAAGACCACTGATGAGGTTAAGGTCACAACTCTGTGGTGACCAAGTCATATGTGAAAATTATTCCTCATGCTCCCTGAACCACTCTTTGACAATTTAAACCCAATGAATCTTGGCATTATTGTCCGGGAATATGCCCATGTCAACAGGGAAGAAAAAAATCCGGTGATGATGCATGGAGGTGTAACCTGGCCATTCAGTAGATTCAGGCACTCAACTGACTTCACTTTATTGCTGCACAATGTTGCTGAGCTTTAATAATGATCCAGTCATTGGCTCTTAAGTATTTGCTCATATAAATTCAAATGGCAACTTTTTTTTTTGGCTGAGCAGTATATTAAATGTATAATAAATTTGATGAGCGAGTAAATAAAATCTGCTCTTCCTAGAACAATTATTAGTGCTGATGACAGACTTTGCTTCCACCATGTTAAAGTGTCTGTCTTGCAACTGAAGATGCAGTGTAATCACTCTGAAATAATTTCTTGAGTTTCTGAAAATTGCTGCTGTGCTACATACATTGGATGATATTTATGTATTTCTTGTGATCCACGATTAACCTCTGACAGCAGAGTACGTTTCGCAAATCTAATCTCCCACGGTCACATAAATGTTTCTCTGTGATATCTGCAATTCACTGAATTGTCAGCAGATGTCTCTAAACATGCGTACTACGATCAGCTAAACAAAAAGATTCAATTTCTCCAGTTAATATTAACAATTAAACAAAATGCGAATTTGTTAAGTACGTGCGCCCAATATACATCTTGTGAGGAACCACCTTTAAGTGAGATAAAAGACTATAAGCTAGACTCCTTTATTACTGTTCTTTAGTAATAATTTACTTAATTTGCTGACAGATTCACAGCGCCATCTAGTGAGCACGAGAGTGAACAGGAAATTACAAATAGGAATCACTTTACAACGTCAGTTCAATCTTAAACAGTTTAAATTACAAAGGACTGCACCATAGCACACAATCAGCTCTATAAAAAACACAACTCCGTGACTCAAAATAAGCTATAACCATAATAATCAAAATCAAAAATACCATCACAGTCCTGTTTTTTAATAATAAAAATTAAAAAAAAATCTCATTCTCTTAGGTACCTAACAAAAACGGAACAAAGCGCATCATTCTGAAGTTAATGTTAACAGGAGATGGACTTGAATAACCCGTCAAGCCCAAGGCGCATGATCTTACGTCATCTTTACGCGCCTTTAGTTGAAGGTGGACTGCAGATGTGTTTCTTGACAGTTCATATCTAGTGATTAGCTGGTGACTAGTCAATAGTTCGGATTTTAATTAATGAAATGTTCGATTCAATTAATTAGTAAACGTCTGAGGTTATAACGCAGAACTAAAATGTGAGTATTCTGATGTTTTGGACATTTAGTTCGATCTTTCTTTTCCTTTCCCACGTTACTTGAAATTTTATTGAATTGCACGATTTTATTGATTGCACTGTCATGTTCCATTGAGTGAAATGAATCTTGCTAGTTAACCTCTGCGAAAATTAATCAACACGTCTGATTTAACATGCATTTTATTTTGACCTCTATTTTTTCTGCGTCATCCTGTCATTACACATGTATACTGTGCTCTCAGTGATACCTTAAAGCTTAACATAACCGTAAACGTCCGCATGTCTTTTCGAAGTTGAAAGTTTTTGTTGAAGTGTGACTGTATAATAACTTGCATATATTTTGCTGCTACTGTATCTCTAAAGGCTTAATGTTTCTGCGCATAAAAGGAATAATTGTTAACGCAGCAAATTGCAATGATCGGTTTGTTATTACGTATTACGATATTTTAAAATACTACTGTTGACATAATATCCTGTTCAATAATCTCACAATACTTTCAGCACAATAAATGATTCTGTCACTTTTCAGGACTCCAGCACCTTTGTATGCAGCTGTGTGTCGTAGCACAAGCAGATTTGTGTTAGCTGCATGCCCAAGGACTTGCCATGGTCGACAGCTGAAAATAAAGCCCCTGGTCACAAGCTCCACATACGCATTGCTGACCAGCCGACACAGTGCGTTGGGCGAGCGGGGCAGTGAAGGCTACATCTGCCACCGCCGCACCGCAGATGTGCTGCGTCTTCCGAGCCGCAACCTGACCACCGGCCGGCCCGGCTGGTACGAGAGCATGGCCGACTCCCAGCCAATCCACCTGACTGAGCAACTACTGGTGACAGTGCAGCAGGCCACTGGGCTGCCCTGGTGGGCCAGCATCATCTGCACCACTGCAGCTTTGAGGACGACTGTCACCCTCCCTCTGGGAGTCTACCAAATGGTCATCATCGCCAAGGTCTGTGCTGCATGTGAGAGCTGGACAGGACTCAGAGGAGTGTGCAGTATGTCTCAGGGCCTTTTGTGTTGGGCATGGTTTCACACCATGTTGTAATGTTTAGTCAGTTTTCTTTTTTACTATGAAGTGTGAGATTCTAGGCACATTGCATTTTTTTCCTTGTCTCCTATCCTGGTCGTTTTTATTGTTATTCTGTGTTAAATTATTACCTTTGACATTGTAATGTCTGTGGGAGGTAGTGACTGAATGTTTTATATACATATATGGAGAAAAGTATTGGGACATCTGCCTATTACACCTACAGGAACGTTTATGACATCCCATTCTAAATCTATAGGCATCAGTATAGAGTTGGTTCCCCCAATGCAGCAGTAACAGCTGCTACTCCTCTGGGAAGGCTTTCCACAAGATTTTGGAGTGTGTCTGTGGGAATTTTTGCTCATTCCTCGAAGTTCTTCCACACTAACTCACCCAGCCATGCCTTTATGGACCTTGCTTTGTGCCCTGGGGCACAGTCATGCTGGAGCAGAAAGGAGTCTTCCCCAAACTGTTCCCACAAAGTTGGAAGCATAGAATTGTCTGAAATATTTTAGTATGCTTAAGTATTAAGAATTCCCTTCCCTGGAACTAAGGGGCCAAACCCAACCCCTGAAAAACAACCCCACACCATAATCCCCCCTTCCACCAAACTTTACAGTTGGCCCAAAGCAGTCAGACAGGTAATGTTCTCCTGGCATCCACCAAACCCAGACTCATCCATCAGACTGCCAGACAGAGAAGTGTGATTCGTCACTCCACAAAACACGTTTCCACTGCTTCAGTGTCCAGTGGCAGCGTGTTTTACGCCACTCCATCCGAAGCTTCGCATTGCTCTTACTGATGCAAGCCACGGAAGCTCATTCCATGAAGCTCCCTGTGTGCAGTTTTTGTGCTGGAATTAATGCCCAAGGAAGTTTGGAACTCTACAATAATTGAGTCAACCAGCAGAGCGTTTGCAGCTTTTATGAGGTATGTTGCCTCTGCACTCGGCAACCCCATTCTGTTACTTTATGTCAGGGTGGTAAATCTCCAGGACCAGGGTTGGGCAGCCCTGCTTTACGTGGTCTGCCAGTTTGTGGCTGAGTTGCACTTCGCAATAATATCACTCAGTTGACCGTAAAATATCTAGCAGGGAAAAGATTTCACAAACTGACTTATTGCAAAGGTGGCATCCCTTGACAATACCACACTTGAATTCACTGAGCTCTTCAGAATGACCCATCCTTTCACAATTGTTTGTAAACCTGACTGCATGGCTAAGTGTTTGATTTTATTCACCTGTGCCTATGGGTCTGAATTCAATGATGAAGAGGTGTAGCCCAATACTTTTGTCCATATACACAGGGGCCACAATTTAGGACAAGTAGGTTAGTAGCCTTAGTCTTTATAGGAAAATAGAATTTTGATTCATACGTGTACAGTTTGCGTGTGGTTGTTGTAATGCACCTCGTTAGTGGCTGCCTGTTGCTTTTGATTAATCTTTTATTTGACTTGTTTTCTTTTTCCACTGCGATTGCTCTAGCAGTGCTTTGAGAAAGCTACTACTCGTTCACCAGTTAGAAAGTTCAGCCATGTCTCTTTGGAAAGAACTCCTCTTTAATGGATGCTGTAGTGTTGCCTGTCCATGCAGCATCCCCCCCTGGGTCCTTGGCTTCCTTATCGACTGTGCAGAAGTATGAGAGGCATCTGTAGGAGGGAAGGGAAACAGCCTTGGGCTGTGTAAACACTGATCCCCCCACACGCTTTCTCAAGGCCTTAATCTGTGCGAGGGGGATGTTCCTGACCCCCGTCCTTCTGTAGGAGAATTTGCTGTAGCCCCCCCCTCCCCCCTCAGAGATTTAGACAAAACGTTGATAACTGTATCTCCCTCAAGGCTGCTGGTTTTGAGTTGTTTTGCTAATTTCTGACTGAACATTTTAGTAATGTCTAAGGACATTCGCGTCATTTTCTTAAGGGCAGACTAAAAAAAAAAGACTAAAAGTGTCAAGCCATTGTTTTTAATCTTGGCTGTGTGATCCAGTGAGGTGATGCGGTGCCGGACTGTAATGCGGAACTGTAAATGCTATATTGCATTGTCAGATTTGTTGAAATGTAGAATCATGACCCTGCTTAAAATGCTTTTGTTTAACTGCCCACTGGGTGCAGGGTGAAAGCACAATAAAAATTTATTTAGACAGCCGGACCTCCCATAGCAACACTACAGGTTCAATCAGTCATGAGAAAGAACTTGATTAATTCGGTGTGATGGTGTGATATTTGGCAAAGCAGCCTGGTTGCTCTGCCAGACTAAATAACCTCTTCCACTGTTGCTTTCAGCTAGGTTGAGGCTCTGCAAGCGGAGATCGCAGAACTGGCCAAGCGCCTGAGCTATGAGGTCTCCGTACGGGCAAAGCAGCAGGGCTGGTCGGAGAAGACCTGTCGGTAAGGGCTGACTGCTGCTTCAGAAGGAGCTGAGGCTGGCTGGCTTGCAGAAACCTTCTGAGGGCTTCAGCCATCTTTAGATAGATTGATTGAACCCTTCATCCAAATATCCACGTTCTATTCAAATTATGTCCCAAGTCCCCTACCTGACCTACTTGGGATACTTCCTGGATTGGAATGGCACAGTATCTCACCCAGAACCAGCCCAGGCCAGCCAGGCTTTTCAACCCACATCCCTCAACCACCAGGTACCACTTCAAGAAGAACCTGCGGCGGATCGTGTCTGAGCTGTATGTGCGGGACAACTGCCATCCGTTCAAGGCCAGCCTGCTGGTGTGGGTGCAGCTGCCCATGTGGGTGTGCCTGTCCCTGGCCCTGAGAAACCTCAGCACGGGCCAGGCAGACTCTCCTTCAGGTGAGCCTCCTCTCTACAGCTTCCGGGTGTCTTCAGCAGGGACCTCCTTGCATACTCAGTAAGGACAGCAAGTCTCACAAGCAGCTGAAACAACTAAGATCATCTTGTTGCACTTACAACACTGTGATACACACATATCACATCTCCTGCCTTCCTGGTAAATACAGTATTTGGAACTTAGTTGGACATTGACATTTCAGAAAATTGGACGGGACAAACTAGTTGGGTGCCAATACTGATAAACCAAAAAAAACCTCTCTTCCCTGCTTACTTGGATACGGTAATCTGTGTAACTGATAGGGAAAATGCTCTCTCAGCCATCCAGGAGGAGCTGGCAGCAGGGGGCGCACTTTGGTTTCCAGATCTCACCCTTCCTGACTCTACCTGGGTGATGCCTGTGTCCTTGGGGCTCATCAACCTCCTCATTGTAGAGGTGAGGCCCCTGACTGGCCAATACTCTTCTTTTTCTGGCTGATTGGCTGTTTATGGTTTTTCTAATATGAGTGAATATGCTAAGCATAACCAGCTAACAGAAGTGCCACATCATTTTATTGACTCTCTAAAAGAGGTTTAAAGATTTTTTTTTTTTTTATTGGAATATCTTAAGTATCTTAGGTGGCTTTAACTATTTATAAGTATGCATTCACCTTTTAGAACGATACGTGCGACAATCAATTGTTTGTAAATGCGCAAATGCGTATTTATTTTACGTGCATTTGCGTTGGTATGACAAGAAAATACCTTGTATTTTAATCGATATACCGCAAATGAAGTCGAGTTGGCATTTAACCAATTAAATACATTATATTTTGTTTTTATATCAGCACAAATGCACATAAGTACGCATTTTCGCTTTTACAAACCATCGATTGTCGCACATATCGTTCTTATGTGCACCCCTGATTACAGTTGTTTAATCTTTAATCTGTCTTATATTGACTATAACCTTAGCAGCTAGCATGGCGTTGTATGAAAATAACAGTGTCACTTTAATTAAACTGCTCAATTAATTCAACTAGTGTTTTTTTGTGTAAGTTTAAAGCTCACCTTATGTACATTTGGTTTTGTATTTGTGTGATCAGGCTTTTAATTTTGTTTTTTTCCCTGCCCACCATCAGATGTTTGCTCTCAGGAGACTAGAAGTTTCTAAGTTCCAGAAGTTTGTGACAAACTTTTTCCGCGGGATCTCTGTGGTGATGATTCCCATCGCTGCCACCGTGCCCTCGGTAGGCCCCGCAGTCCCGTCGTGCACATATCACCACACACAGCTGCTTATCTAGATCTACAAAAAAGGCCCTGGGGTGGCAGCGCTAGATCTCTGAGATGGCAGGAAAGAAGTTCGAGCACTGTAGAGCTTTCATTGGCTATCAGTCTGTGCCTATGTGGTTCGATACTCCTTTCATTTGAACTAGACCATCACAACTACTGCTCCTGCTGCTCTGATATTCTTTCTAAAGAAAAAAAACAAGTCAACCAAGCACTTAGAATTACCAACCCTGACCCATTATTATAGTTTTGATTTATTAATTTATTTTTGTGTTTTTTTTTTTTTTTAAAGTTGTTTTTTTCATTTGAAATATATTTTCTATTTAGTTGCTATATTTATTTTAGTTAAAAATTTAGTGATTTTATTTTTAGCGATAGACTGAAAGTTGCATTTTCGTACATGAATACACATCCTCAAAATGGACAAAAGTTCCAGGTATGATTAATGGTAACTAAAGAAACAAGTCATTACTTAAGCAAAATGGCATTAAAAACAGTAACATAAAATAAAAAATTGTCAAATGCTTTGCTTCAGTTAGTTTTAGAAGCAGTGTTTATAGTTTTTGTTTAGTCATAGTTTTGTTTTCAGTTTAAAACTGTAACAAAACATTCATAGTTTCCATGAATGTTCATAACCGCAGCTGTAACATGTTAGAGTTTTCAGCGAGCACTTCCCAAGTAATGCCACCAACACTTACATTTTAAAAATCTACCACCTGTCTACTAGTAATTGACAAAATGATCCTTCTTGAACCATTTGCTGTACTTTTTGACCCCACAAGATGGTGCTCTCTGTCCAAAATAGGGAACAAAGCAAACTGAGCGCACTATCTATTGGTTTAAAAAATGTTTCACAAAGCTGTATTTTGTCCATCACTACTGCTTACCACTCTTTATATAGGACATTAAATTGTATGAATCTATAATTAGCATAGTTGATTTACTGTTGTCATTTATTATGCTGATCTTACCTGTAGCAGATTGTCTTGTACATGTATCCTGATTTCTGTGCTCTCCTCTGACCCCACAGTCCATGGCCGTGTACTGGCTAAGCTCCAGCTGCATGGGACTGGTCCACAACCTGGTACTGCGCTCCCCGCGGTTCCGCCGGCTCTGTGGAGTCCCGGCCACTCGCTCAGATTCAGACACACCCTACAGGGATATGGCTGCCGCCTTTGCCGCCAAATACCTCAAGTAAAGCAGCCTCCCACCAGCTGGGGGCAGTGATGACCAGACCTAGAACTCAGGGGATGCCCTGCGGAAAGGACCTTCTTATGGGGTGCTCCTCTTAGTTTAAAACTTGATTGGGTTCTTTATAACTAAGGTGCTCTGCAATTGATTGACCTGGTTTTGGTAACATGGCCAGTCAAGATTAATCAGTGGCCGATCACCACCCACAGTCCCATGTTAATGACTAATTTCACTTTAAAGCTGTTCAATCCACCCTGATGACCATTTGTGGTTACCATTATCATCCCTGTTTGGCCACAGTAATAGGATCTATCACCTAAATGTTATGCAGTGGACTCCTGGCTAAGGGCCTGAAATTGAATATTTAAAAATATTACATTTCAAAAATAATTGAATAACCTTGTGAGGAATGTAATTACTAAGTGTTCAGTCTAGTACTTGAATTTAGTGTGATTTTTTTTAAAAGTGTATCTAATAAATTACTTTTTTTCATGTGAATTGATTGTTCCCTTTTTCACACAACCAGTCATGAGATCGTTTTTTTTTTGTTCACTAATTGAAATATAAATATTTTTTATATGCAACGAAGTGATTAATTCAGCTGTGTTGTGATTCGCTTTAAATATACAGATTATAATTTGTGTAGTATTATGTGTTACATTTTGCATGTCATATGTTGGAGAAACTTATTACGTATTACTGCTGCAGTTTAAACATTAATGGCTTATTTCTAATGGTATAATTATATAAATACACGATAATAGCATGAATACCAGCACCGTGTAACGAAATGGTGAAAGTCTGTAGGAAGCGGAGAACTTTTCTGGGCGGGGTTGGGCTCATTAGAGAGGGACAGCTAGACGGGACCCTTCGGTAGACGCAGTCCGCTCCCCCTGGGTAACATAACCGCCGAGTCAGGCTGACGAGATGCTGGGTCTCTTTGCTTTAGCGGCTTCGCTTACTTACGTAGCATCGGCCGAGGTTCGGCGTAACTGTGAGCCCTGCGATCCAAGCCTATGCGAACCCCTTCCGGCCGGAGGATGCGAGTTTGGGATCGTGTCGGACCCTTGCGGGTGCTGCTCTGCCTGCGCGGCCGGGGAGGGAGAGAAGTGCGCGGGACGCGGCTCCACGCTCCCGAGATGCGCGCGGGGGCTGGAATGTAAAAAGAGCGATATGGGTAAAAAGAACAAGCTGGGGGTGTGCGTCTGCAAGAGCAACTACGAGGTGTGCGGCACCGACGGGCTCACCTACGGCAGCGGCTGCGATTTAAAAGCTGCCAGTCTGAAAGCTCAGAGTGACAAGCTGCCCGAGATCAAGGTGCAACATAAAGGAAAATGTCATCAAGGTAAGATCTTGTATGCTACCTAATATATTTATTTCTTAGTGTATATATTCTGTGGCATTAATTCAAATCTTTTTAATACATGTTGTCATTAATAGATTCTATTACGCCTAATATTACGAATCTGCCGCAGCCTTTTGCCAGTCCACCAGTTAGCAAAATTCTGATGAAAACTACAGCGGTTTGGAGTTGTTCTCTTTGATTTATTATATATCGTGTGCTCCGTGCACGATTGCCATTAATTCCTTAACAAAGAGTCAGAAAGCAGTTTGACTTGCAGACATGCAACAGTTTGGGGTGACAGTAGTGTAAATTAATAGTGAATCAAATAAAAGACAGCAGGGGAGAGGAAACAAGACTCTTTAGTTTGATATAGACAGAGAGTTCTGTAGAGTAGGACCCTTGAAGAGTGTTTTATCATCTACCATCGTTTTATTTATGTGAAGAGCTGCAGAAAAGGCCAGGCATACACTGTAGACGGAAAAATATTTATTGTACATCAGAAACATTTTTCTTTTCTATGCAGGGAGGGAACAGTGTATGACATCACAGTAGCTCTTTCCTGACCGACTGCTGTCTCCTGTTCCTGTTCTCCAGCCACTAAATGGGTTCCAACTCGCATTAAAATATTAATAACCTGAGAAAACTGCTGGCAAAGTCCTGAGACAATTAACTGCTCTGGTGGAAACAGTAGTTTTATCCAAACTTGGATGGCAGGCCTTAAATACCCCCTTTTTTTACATTAGTTTCCTGTAGATCCTCTGGTTTTCCACAGCTGTCTAAAATATGCTATTCAGATGAATTTATGAAGTTTATCATCTTTGTTTGCCCTGCAGTAGGATTGCTGTCACGTTGATGGACGTCAAGGCGTGTCCTGCCTTGTTCCTTGTTCTTTCTGGGGAAAGTCGTTGTGTCAATCATAGATGTATGTAGGAATGAAAAATTTTGTTCCCTACTATTTCTAGAAATAATATTAGCGATTATAATTAGAGGTATAATTATCATGAGTAGGCACTTTGGAATTTGCTGTACCTTGGCCAGCCAGACCCAGTACCTGATTTCTATAGACTAATTACCCTACTTCCCGAGGAAGTCCTGTATGTCTGGCTTTGTGTATTATGTTTTGTTTTTCCACCAGGTGTGAATGTGACGCATTTCATTCCACCAGATGCAGATAGCTTGTTTTTAGAGTTTGGTGAACACCCTCCTTCTTTTATTCTGCTTGAGCTGGCTGCCTGTGTCCCTCTAGTTCTGTGCTATTTCTAGTCAGATAGTGTCATACAGTAAATGTAAACAGAAGTACATGGTGCTAGAGGGGCTTATTGACGCGGGATAAGATGAAATGAGAATGCACTGGGTATCTCTTGTGGTCCTTCTGCAGATCTGGACAGATGTGCTGTCTGAAATTCCAGCCTGGAGGGATTAGAGACCTGAAAAGGATTTGATTGCTGACAAAACAGCAGCATCTTGCTTGTAGACACAGTGTAGGCTGTTGGTGTAGAGCAAATCCCGTAGTCTTTAGCTCAGCCAACAAACATATAATTCATCATAGCCTCTACATAGCATGAGATTAGCCAGTAAATAGGTTCTGTGAATTAAAAATATCTTTGCAGAAGCGCATTCCATGAAAATACCTACAGACATTTCTTACTGCTGATATTGAGAAGACAAATATCCCATGAACCTTCTCTGAACAGAAGATAACCTTATAAGGCTGAGGATTCACAGATTAAGGTTACAGAATTCCATTTCACTTGTTGCAGCTCCTCTCATTGTGACGGCTCCGGGTGAGATCTGGAATGTTACTGGCTCACAGGTGTACCTGAGCTGCGAAGCTATTGGTGTCCCAACCCCTGTCCTTACTTGGAAAAAGGTATGTATCCAATGGAGAAGAAGGAAGCTGGCAGAGTACGTGGGCAATGTTGATGGACATGGGTCATGTTTGCTTCTTGATTGATTTTTAAAATGCATTTCATTAGAAATAGACATTAGATTAAACAGAAAAGTAATTATAAACATATCAAAGATTAACTTGTCAGTGTTCAAAAACTATTGCGGCTGTTATCAGTTAAATGAAATGTGCTTTTAGTGTATTCCATTAAATAATAAGATAATAGTGCAAATTGTTTAAGCAGTGATATAAAAGATCTGATTGTGACATGACAGGGAACGTACATGCCACAGCCCACGGCACATTGCTGTAGTCTGGCCTCCATTATGGAATAAAATATCAGTGATTTTAAACAGTGCAGCGTTTAAAATTCAGAGAAAGAGAACTTGAGTAAACACTGACATTTTTTTTTTGGAAAATAATGCTTGGGAAACAAGGCAAGCGATGTATACCCTTGGGGAACCGGAAGCCAAAAGTTCTCAGATTTTCAGAGACAGAAAACTGCAGGAAGGTCCCCTGACAGCCTACAAGGGAAATGGCAGTGAGGTCAGAATGAATCTGGGGGTATGAATGGAATAGTATTATAGAATGACATTAAGAGCAAGTGACAGAAAACGGAATGGGGCCCAAATATGCTATAATGATGTGGTGTCTTCTAGGACAGGAGACCAAAGACTAGCCTATGTAAAAGTGGGATAAAAAATACTAGAGTATTAGATGCTAGCCTAGCCAAAAGCAGGAATCTCACCTTTTCCCAGACCTGATAAATGAGAGAGACTTAAGAGAGAAAGCTGCAGGTAACTGCTCCACAAGGTCTAGAACCAACTTCAAGAACTTCCAGCAGGCACTGTGCTGCCCTATAGCCCACATGGGTCAGTCTGATCTCAGATCACTGCTTGCATTCTCCACTTTCTCATAACAAAAGGGGTTTAGGAGCATCATGTTCCTACAGCCCCTTCAGGGAACAAAAGCGGGAAGGGGAAGGGAGGGGACAGTACATCAGAGAAATCACCGCCTTGGATAGTGGAGGGTCAGTCCTGAGAGAAACTGAACCTCTGTTTCCCAGTGCGTAACAATAGAAAACGGAAATTAGACAGGACTCAGATTTATAACCCTCATTTTCTCATACATCTTTACTCTTCTGCAAACAGTAAATGCTGACATATAAATGATACAGTGCGTGCCATATATTTCACATTTAAGTTGCGCCGTGTTTAATTAGGCACTGTTCTAGGGAAACTGCGCATCTGTGCCTAGAATGTAGCACCTTTCTGCTTTTGTTAGTGAAGTCAAAGATGACTCTACATCCGCTGCTTACAGTCTAGTGCAGGGTAGCAAACAACAGGCACTGTGAATGGAGACCACAAAAATATCAAAAAAGTCAAAGTAAACTTTATTGTCATCTCAGTTATGTACATATATTTAGTGAGACGGGATGACGTGAATACAGTTTATACAGTTTGCAGTAATAAAGGCACATACAGACAAAGAAAAACGTAAATAACTGCAATAAAAATGAAACAAGAATTTAAAAAATATGCAATTAAGTACAGAGGATATTTTAACATTCGGGAATTGTGTAAATGCTGCATCAGCATAGTGGAGGACAAATACGCGTATAATGCAAAGTAATTATGTGTGCATTTGTGTGCATACGGTCAGCAGTATTTCAATATAGTATATTGAAACATACCCACGATTCCCATTGATGTTAAATACTAAGCATTGTCCATTGATTAATGTTTAATAGCCAGTCTCTATATTGTCATTCATGTGTAATGAATGGGGCCTCTTTTCTCTCTGTTATGAATCACTTAGATGTTCTCAAAAAAGCTGGAAAGAAGCAAAATCACCACGTATCACACTCACGCTTTCCTTTCATCTCTCTGTGCTCTTGTCTGGTACAACAAGAGGATACAGTCTTGAGAGGATGATACACATCTATTCCTTGGGAGGACAGATTGTCCTCAGTGAATTACTCAAGCAGTATGTGCTCCAGAGATGCCATCCTGTTTTGTTTGGTGGAGAACTGCCTTTTTTATCCCAGGTGTCTGTCAATAACGGGAGGGCGGAGATGCTTCCTGGTGACCGGGAGAACCTGGCTGTCCAGACCAGGGGGGGGCCCGAGAAGCACGAGGTCACCGGATGGATACTGGTAAGTGCTACTGGTCAGCTGAAACCCAAGAAGGACCAATAATTGATGGCGGAGTGGATAAGTAAAGAGGACCTGAATGGGAACCACAAAAGTTCTAATGTAAACTCTCTCAGCTGACAGTTGTGAGCGTCGTGTCTGTTAAGCCGTCCCTTGGGTTTGCCAAGATTAGTTGCATGCTCATAGCAGGCCTTATACGGGTTTGCTGGTGTTTCAGTAGGAATGTAAACACCAGGCTTCCATAAACAAGCAGTATTAGCCTGAGCGACGCATGGCGGCTTGCCGCTGCTTGCCTGGGACTTTGACACGGCATGTCGATCAGATGCCCAGCATCTGTTTGCGTTCCTTCAAGTAGGCGTGTGCCTTTCCAGGTTTCTCCGCTTACGCTGGCGGATGCCGGCTCGTATGAGTGCCACGCCGCCAATCCCAAAGGCGAGGCCTCGGCTGTCGGCGCTATCCATGTGGTGAAGTCGTTGGAGGACATTCCCACCAAGGAAGGTGAGCATGACTCAGTCGCTCCCGCCCCAGGCGTACTGTGGGGCTGAAACACATCCACTCCTGCATGCCTAGACCTGCCAGAGGGTGCCGGACGAGAGACAGACCCCAATCAGTCATAGAGATGGCTGCCATGACAAGGAGCATGTTTTTATTGCTGCGCACGCTGACGTACACAGAGGTCAGCTCAAAGACTTCAACCCCCCCCCCCCAGCCTTAATGGAGAACATAAGCATTGGCTCTGTAATTCATGCCTTCCTTAGATGATGATAAACCAATACTGTAGAGGAGTGTCCAACAGTTTTCCTTGAATTTTAAATTATTTATATGCAATTATTTGATCATTAAACCCCATGATATTGTTGTCCTGGTGAAAATCAAGTATGAATAGGAAGGTATTTGACACGAGTCTGTTGGGCTCCAGCATATTAGGGGCTGGGGGTACCTGTTGCTCTGTTGAATCATCCTATGACAGTACATTAAAGAAATTTTACAGACATTTGCATGACCAGACAGTAGTGGGTGCTGCTCACAGAAGCAAATGGCCAATCATCCATCTGTTTGCCTGACCACATGATTGGCAGCCCTCTGACCCACTCCTGTGTGTCTCAGCAGCTAAGGATGAGGAATTGTGAAACGGCTGGGAACATCTGACCATGGCTGGGGGTAAACTGCAGCCCTGCCCCCCACGCCGAGGACAGCGACCTCTGCCTCTCTTCACGCACCGCTTCATGGTCCTCATATCCTCCGCTCACACACTCAGTCTGCTTCTCAGTCCGATGCAAGGCCTGCTGTCCCTCTTCTGACTCAAATACACATTTGTATCATTTACTTAGTAGTTCTGTTAATACACATATGTATGCCGGAGAGATGATGATCTGACTAGATACGGCGGAGGAATGCCCATTCCAAAAACAAGGGCTTCTGCAAGTAGGGATTTGTGTAGGAATGTGCAGGATCCCAGGTTTGAAAGGAGAACAGGTTTTCAGTGTGGTGGACCCCTTTGCCTTTCAGTGCGGCGAGAATTAAATGGATACACTGTATGGCTGTATACTGTAATAGAGGGATGAAATGGATGCTTTTGTCAGTTTGTGTGGATGTAGCTCAGAAAATGTTAATACAATTGCTATTATGGTTTTTATAATGGTCTGCATGGCCATTGTGGAAAGCAGATCCTATTGTACACAAGTTACATTTAATTTTCTTTATTAAACTCACGTAAATTGCTAGTTATATTTGCAACATTTGAATAAATGACCTACTAACGAATATACCCAGTATTGCACACTATATTGATTAACTAATAAATGGACTACTGAACCTGAGGAGGAGTGATCACTTTGGAGCGATTAATGGTTGAGGCGTTCTGTAGAGGAAAAAGACAAGTTAGGTGTACTGGGTAAAATAAAGTACTGTTAGCCTGTCCTTATAAAGAACACTTAGAGCAAATTTAAAAAGGAAGTTTTATTACTTTTCCCCTCATATTACAAAATAACAGATTCTTCTTGTTCTCTACAACAATGACAAACACTTTTTCCCCATCAAGAAAAGTAACACAGGTGAGAACAAGAACAACATGTAGCTGCTGGATTCCATTTTCAGTCCACCAGTGCTGTGCTATATATAGGACAATATCTGCTGTTGCTCCTTGACAGCGATTTATTTTCCACAGCCTGGGAACAGCGAGTCCTCTAGGTGGTCATCATTCGCGGTGCAATGCTCATGGACATCAGCTCCTGGAAGAGCAGCTTGCAAGCATAAGGCATCCTAACCAAAGAGATCTGTAAAGAGAGGGGAGCCCGGTCAGCAACATTAGCATCCACCCACGCCATCTTTACTGGAACTACTCTACACCCCCATCCAGAGGCATTCTGGGTAGTGCTGATTGAACGTAAAGCTGAACGTTTGGTGCAAACCTGAGTTTTGTTGCGGCAGCCTCGGCACTCATAGGTGTGCGTCCGCGTGTTGGCGATGGCCATCAGGCCACAGAGATTGCACACGTGGACCTGGTAAGGGTCAGATGCCTCGAACAGACGCTCCCTGAGGAACTGTGCGGCTCCGTGGGCGATCTGACAGTCACGTTCCATCTCGCCAAAACGTAGTCCGCCATCACTGTGTGCAAAACAGTCAGAGGTTTGCAGCAGGAGCACCAGGATAGGGCCGTAACACTGATGCACCAACCCTAACAACACACATAGCAAGACTACCAACGACACTGTGCACAACAGCCATAAAAGAAAAAAGTGAAAATTGCTCAGGAAGACTGGAGCCAAACCAAAGTATATATAATGTGCCCTGGTTCATGTTCTTTAAAATGAGGATAACTGTCTCCTAAATCTGTAACTGACCGAGATCGACCCTCCATGGGCTGCCTGTTGAGGATCTGGACTGGGCCCCGGGCACGGGAGTGAATCTTGTCATCTACCATGTGCTTCAGGCGCTGGTAGTATGTGGGTCCGATGAAGATCTGAGAGGTGAGCTTGCGACCCGTGAAACCGTTGTAAAGCACCTGTGATGTCGGGGGGGGGGGGGGGGGGGTGGGGAAGGGGGGATCGAGTGGGGGGGGAGTGGGACTGTGGGAATGGATGGGCGGCGGATGGAGATACCTTTAATCTGCTGTG
>JAODKE010000015.1:8770166-8811448 GCA_026779605.1 Mormyrus hasselquistii
GGGGGGGGGGGGGGGGGGGGGGGGGGGGGGGGTGGGTGGGGTCGGGGGGGGCGGGGGGGGGAGGGGTGGGGGCGGGGGGGGGGGGGGGGGGGGGGGGGGGGGGGGGGAGATGGGAGGTGAGGACAATGGGCACCCACCACTGGTAGAGATGCAACTCAAAAACACAGGGGAAAGCTGCTTGCCTCATTGCCCCTCAGGTGATAGCCGTATTCAGACAGCAGGTTGGAGACCTTCTGCACGTTAACGGCGTCGTTGAAAGGCGTGGCATCGCCAATCTCCCCCTTGTTTGCAGACACCTGGTCAAGGAGGAAGACTCGTGCTCAAAAACACTAGATACAGTCTGGCAATTGGAATGCTGATTGTCATACTGAATGTTTAAATCGTCAGTTGGGAGATGGCACCTTGCCCTGCAGACATTCGATCAAATGGCCGACTGTCATTCGAGAGGGGATGGCGTGGGGGTTGATGATGATGTCAGGGGTGATTCCCTCACATGTGAATGGCATATCCTAGTAAGGGGACAGAGAGTGAAACAAAGAAAGCTGTCAGGATCTAGTGCAAACTCAAAAGATTATTTTAAACCACTTTCTTCCTCAGAGGCTGTTCTTCATTGGCCTAGCCTGAAATCCACACTATAAACCCTATGTATTCTTTATCTTTATGTATACATACTTTATGGACTTTCACAGCCCATGGAATGTCAGGCTTTCAACAGGCCACTTACCTCTTGCCTGTACTGGATACCACAGGTACCCTTCTGTCCGTGTCGACTGGCAAACTTGTCTCCGATCTGAGGGATACGAACAGACCGCACCTGCAAAAATAACCATAAAATAACCACTCACCATAATGAGTTGGCACAGCTCAAAGTACTACTGAAGCTTAGATCTGCGGATGTTAGCATCTCTGATCCATCATGCAGAACTCTGTACTGTACTTTAGTACAAAATTATTCAAGACATTTGGGAGAAATTTTACGGGCAGTTGTGTGACCAGACAGTAGGGGGTGCTGTTCACAGAAGGCATACTACAGTGACTGTAAATGCAATGGCCAATCATCCATCAGTTTGTCTGACCACATGACTGGCTGACCTGCTGCTGTGTGCATCCATAGCTAAGGTTGAGGATGTGACCACAGGTGGGGGGACCCACAGCAGCCCTGCCCCCTACAGAGGACGGCAACCCCTGCCTTTCATCACATACAGTTTCAGGGTCGTCACATCCCCAAACCCACACTCAGAAACTCAGTCTGCCTCTCCGTCCAGCGCAAGGTTTGTTCTTCCTCTCTTTACCAAAAACCACACATTTTTACTCAGTTTCAAAAATCTATCACAAAACAGCAGATGAATGTCAGTTCCAAAAATGTTGGCTTCTACAAGTAGAGATTTGTTTAGGAGTGTATGAAATTGCAGGTTGGAACCAAGGGTGTTTTGCCTTTTAGAGCAAAAGGATATACTATACAGAGGAATGAAATACTACCCAATACACACCCATGACCCTGCTTTTGTCAGTTTGGATGGATGTATCTCACATAATATTAATGGTGCCATTATGTTTTTATGAACTCATCTGCACGTAAAAGGTCACAAAGTAGCTGTGCGTGTCTCTAATGACTCTAGCATTTCATACAGTACAGTCCTCCTCCCCGGCAGCAGGGCTCACCCTGATTTTGCAGAACTTGTAGCCTTCCTGGTTGAGCGTGACCATGACCTGGTCCACGATTCCGGTCTCGCTGGTACGCAAGAAAGTGCTGCAGTCCCGCTTGGTATAGCGGCGGTTGGTGCTATCCAGCTCGTCATCGTTCTCCGGCAGCGTCACGGTCTTGCCGATGATGACGTCCTCGCCAGAGACGCGGACACCTGGCGCAATCAGGCCGTCGTCATCTAGCTTGTCATAGATGGCGTGCCGCATGCCTGCACATGAGGAGAATGGGTTAGGATATATAAATTTCCCAGCAAGATAATCTGCAACTCAGTCACCTTAATGCAAGACGTAGAATGTACAACTACATATTTTTACAGCGTTTATTTTGTGATTCAGATCACATTGGTGTTAAATAGACTTAGTAGATCAATGACTAATCCGATGGGTATTTTTGACCTTGGAAAATGCACCTTCAAGAAGTTCTTTCTGACCTTTAGTTCTTGGTTGAGCTCACCTTGGCAAGTTTCACGTGTAGGCTTCTCGAATACTTCTTCCTGATCGAAACCCTTCTTGGACTCCTGTTCTTTGTACGATCGGTAGAACACAGACCTGACAGCATTGATGGACAAAGTGATGCCTCTTGAAATGTTTTGGGGCATGAACAAGTCATTAAGCCTCACCTCTGAACAAAGACAAGCACACACTACACATGCAGACACACAAAGCTACGTATGCACTCTCCCCTGTCCCGAGCACAGGGAACTCACCGGAAAAATCCACGATCCACAGCGGAGCGGTTCATGATGACAGAGTCTTCCTGATTGTACCCAGTATACGACGCAATCGCCACAATAGAGTTGATACCTACAAAGGTTAGCAAAACATCTCAGAAGTTGTCTTTGAAACACATGGAATAAGCACTGAAGACTCAAATGGTCACACGGCTGGGTTTCTGGCCATAAGTCTACCGGTAAGAACAAGGCAAATCACTTTTCCACTTAATCACATACCATCGCATTGTATAACAAATGAGTCACTCGGCAACGCTGGACTTTAAGTCCTTCCTGGTGGCAAATCCTTACCCGCTGGGAGCTCCCTGAAACGCAGGTACTCCATGGACCGTGTGGTCACCAGGGGTTTCTGTGGGTAGTATAGTACGTGTGCCAGGGTGTCCATGCGCACGTGGAAGTTAGTGATGTAGACTCCCATGGCCTGTTTACCCATGGCAGATTGATACGTGTTCCTGGGTGACTACATGAGGGCAAGAACAAGCAGAACATGGTCTTAGAACCTGTACCACATCCAGTATGAATGTGTCAAGTTTTATTAAGTTTCATTATGTGTATTATTCTCCATTTCAATGTTCCTTCTTCCTTACAATCAGCCAGAACATACAAATCGGTACATAGTTGCCATAGAAACAACCTGAAGAGCTACAGCTGACTACCTGATTGTGATCAGGGAACGGAATGATGGAGGCACAGACGCCCAGGATCATGGAGGGGTGGATCTCGCAGTGGGTGTAGGTGGAGCAGTAAGCCACACCCTTCTCCTGAAGGTCATCTGGGGTCATAGCCAGCATCACTGTCTCCTCTTCAAGCGTGTCAATGTACTCCACCACGCCGCTGGCTACCAGATCCTGCCAGCTGCAGTTAGGGGTCAATCGGTCCCCATGTTAGCAAAAGTGCTAAAAGCATCAAGCAGCCAAACAGTTCAAGTATAGCAATTAAAGTGCTACATTCTCAAAGAGATTTTTGTTTCATTTTCACCTCTCAAAATACCGTAACTAGGTATCCTGATATTTCCAAGCCTAAGTCAACAAAAAACTTCACAACACATCACTCTGGATACAAGTACACATAATTTCACAGTTTCTAAAACATGATTCATCATATAGCAGGAAGATTTCTGCAAGATGCAAATCTCACTTTGGCTTATGATTTCACCCCTGACGTGTTGACATTTTGACAGTAACGCGTGCCGGTCTGTGGAGTGCACTTGACAAACAGCGCCATCCCTTGGCAAACAGTGGCAGCACACCTGTAGTTGTTGTACTCCCTTTCCTTCAGCTGGTCGATGTGTCGCTTCTTCAGCAGCAGCTTCTGCTTCTCCACGATCAGAAGCGGGCGGCAGATCCTCCCTGCGTCCGTGTAGATCCGGATCTCCCTCTCTCGGATGTCCCGGATCATCGATACCTAGGATGATGGACAAGAAAAAGGAGGCAGCTGAACTTAAAGTGATGAGCCCGGAGTACTCTGAACCATGTCCACCTCCTGTATATGCAGCCCAATCGAAGCCAGTGAATTTAAAGCAAGACAGGATAACCTCTGATCCATAAAGATTAGCGCTGCCTCTACATTAACTTACTCATAAGCATGTATTTTGGGCATTTGCAAGATGACAAACTGGGAAGGACAACCTAGTATGACTGTTCTACCTCTGAGACAATGATGTCCATCTGCCGCCTCAGTTTCCTCAGTGTGTTCATCAGTTGCTCGGGGTCTTTGTGAATGCCCACCCAACATCCATTCACAAAGATCTTAGTGGCACTGTCAGGGGAGAAAGGATCATTCATAGTTTTCAAAAGCAGAACTTTAATCCAAAAGCATAAAATCAAGAATAAAGGAGTTCGAAATTCCATTATTCTGACTACACTCATTCTTCCTGTTACTCCGTTACTGAATGCTATTTGAGGATGCTGCCCCCTGTTGGCCATGCCTTTACTCACTCTGCAATGGCTGCTGGAGAGATTTCTTCCAGATTCTCCATGCTCCACTCTTCCAAGAACTCGAGGATGGGGGATGGCTGGGAGCCCACAGAGATGTAAGCCATGAGCGCTAGGTTCTTCACCAGTCCCACAGCGTGACCCTGATGCGTGGGGGACACAGGGAGGGAGCGGAGGAGGAGACAAAAAAAAATGTAAAAATTCCATCATCAGTGTTAGCGCTAAACAGACTTTTAGAGCCAGTGGTCAGGGTGTTGTTCTGGCGCCCCTAGCCTACCTCAGGGGTCTCTGCGGGACACACCATGCCCCACAGTGTGTTGTGCAGCTGTCTGGGCTTGGCCAGCTTGCCGTCGCGGCCGATGGGGGAGTTGACTCTCCGCAGATGAGACAGGGTGGAGGCGAATGTCAACCGGTTCAACACCTGCAGATTCACAGAGAGACAGAGATTGGACAAGATGAAAGAATTTCACAAGCAAACATTCGCAGTCTTCTGGAAGGTAATTAAGCAAAAATGATCTAGTGTACTGGCCACTCAACACCTTTACAGTAGCCTTGCTTGAGAAAAATTATTTCAATAAGCATAGGCAACTCTAGGCTTTTGTCAGGGAGTGCAGGGTGAGAGTCAGCCAACCAGGCACTGATTACAGGCCACGCTAATCTGAGCTACATGCAAAAAACCCAGTAAATACATTTACAACAAATTATTACACATTGATGGGACTTTCCCAAGCCACATATTTAAATACAACTTTACAATACAGAGATCCAGCAGTCACTGGGGAGGTCTGGTGGTCATTTATGTACTTTTTAAATCTGTTTGCACGGCGTTTACTTTGTTTGCACTATACACACACACACACACACTGTCTTTGTACCTTGCCTGTCTAGCAGCATATGTATGTTTGCTGTTATATGCACCAGAATTTCCCCCTGGGTTCAATAAGGTTAATCTTAAATTTTACTGATCTTAATTTGTTCAAATAGTATTTTCATTCGACCAGTAGGGGGGGGTGATATTTCATCCCAGTAAAATTACAGATGTCAATAATGACAATTGGTCAATATTCTTAAGAGAAAAAAAATCTAAAGTCTATAGAGGAGTAAATGAGATATGAATAGAGATTTGCACATTATCGGTATAACTGAGCCTCTTGCTCAGGACAGAGCAGGGTCAGGCTGGACTCAACGTTAGGACTAGTGGGACTTGAGCAAATAAAAATGTCAGAAGGACTGATGTACAACACAGAGTTCTGTGGCATTACCTGAGACACCCCAGCCCTCGTCTGGTGGGCCTTCTTGACGTCTCCCCAGTTTCCGGTGGCGAGGGAGTACTTCAGCCCGTCAGAAATGATGCGTGTCTTGATGGCCAACTCCAGATTAAAATCTTTCCCTCTGTCAATGAACTTCTGGGCATAGATCCTGATTTCTTTTAGTAGATTTTTAAACATTCTGAAATGGAAATGCACAAATTACAGTTTAATTGTGAAATTTCACCATCAGCAGCATGTGCTAGGCCAATCAAAGCCAGAGACGAGGCAGACTGCTTCAAGCAAATACCCGCGAAACAGGAACGCAAGCAGGGGGCCAGCAAGATCCAGCCTCTTGTTGCCGTAGTGATCTCTGTCATCCAGCTCACGCCGGCCCAGTGCAGCCAATAGGAGTCTGTGTACCATGTAACTAAACAACAGAAGACAACAGCTTCATCAATCTCCCTGCAGTATATGAACTTGCATTATTTACTGCTAAAAATCAAGATATTGATCAAAATCCTTGAACATTAAAAAAATGAAATGTCCACATGCAAACTCCTCTACATCATCATTTCGGACTGTGCTTTTTCTTCAAACACACACACACACACACACCTCTACAAATTAGGATGAATTAGTAATGGACAAAATGACGTTCCATGAACCATCTGCTGTATTTTTTGACTCCACTAGATGGTGCTGTCTGTTCAAAAATGGGCAAAAGCTCCATTTAGTGGCAAAAAAACCCACTATGACTAAGTGCCATTTTGTCCATCACCTAAGGCTAATTATTACCATCCTGTCCACACCCTGATACAGAAGGAAGGCGAGGCCGTGTTTGCCAGCATCCAGCTCACCCTAAGAAGTAGGCCTTCTTTGTCTCGCAGAAGTCACTGACGCCGACGTGGGGCAGCACTTCTTTCTGCAGCACCTCCTTGGCGTACTTGATTCTCTTCTCCTTGGTGACACCGGGCTTGGCACCTCTGGACCCGATGAAGTTCAGGGCCACGTTCTGCTCCTGGATCACGAAGGCCTCATCTAGGGAGGGTTTCACCTGGTATGGAGAGGACGGGCGTGTGAAACATCCCTGCTGCCACGCAAAGCGACCGTTGTCTCAACTGACATTCTTGAAGATTCAGTGTGAAGACACATACCATCTCCATCATCTCAGGATCGTCAAAGTCATAGATGATGTGCTCCAGAATGTCTCTGTCAGACACGAAGCCCAGAGCACGAAAGACTATGATGATAGGGACTTCCTGCCTGATGTAGGGGAGTGTGGAGACGATCCTCTGACCTATGGCACTCTTCTTCACACCCTGGGCATCAGGAAGAACAGCCGTTACACCGATAAAATAGGTAGACTCTGAAAGGTTATGATTTTCTAATAATCAGCAGCCATCCCTGAGCAAGGTGAAGTAAAATGTTTGTGGCATGCAATTACTCTCTGAACATGCTTATTGGTACAATACAGGTCACAATCTCTATAGAGCAGTGTTTCCCAATCTGGTCCTCGGGGCCGGTAGACAGTCCACATTTTTGCTCCCTCCCAGCCTGCAATGCCTAGCACAAAGCTGGGAGGGTGCAAAAACAAGCACCCTTTACGGTTCCCTGAGGACCGGATTTGGAAACACTGGTATGGAGCCCCATAGAACTTTGCAGCTGAAATGATCTGTTCCTGCCTGCAGAAGCCAAAACACTCCTTCAACAGGGCCCACAGGCCTCACCTGGCCGCCGCGGGCCATCATGCTGACCCAGATGGAGCTGGTAGGGCGGGAAGAGTTCTCCAAACAGGAGCGACACTCTGCCGTGTAGGCATACTTGGAGTCCTTCTTGGCAAATACATACACTGTGTTTGTGGCCATCTTCTCTTGGGCAATGAGAACCTATAAAGGGAACAAACAAAGCTTATAATGCTGCACAGTTATATGCACAGTACAGAAATACAGAAGCAAAATATAATGCAACTAGCACCAATATACAATGTGCCTGATGAGCAGACACTGTCCTGGGATAATACGGCTCCATACTGCTATACGTTGACCTTTAACAGCATGAAAGAAACTAAGGCTATATTCATGGCGAGAGTGTATGGATACTAAAACAGAACAAGTAACTCAGGAGATACAAACTTCATAAATAACTATACAATATTATAAACAGTTAAAAAAAATCTAGAGGAAAAGCATAGGATAAGCTTTGGATTATAAAACAAACAAACAAATCAGCAAACAAAACAACCAACAAAAAAAAAACAAAAAAAAAAAAACACCTGGCTTGAATTTGCCAAAACCCACTTTTAGAGAGTCAGTAAAATGGTATTTTCACCTAAGGGTGTTAAAAGAATGACAATACGATAAAAGAAGTTTAACCGATAAAGCAGTTTTGCATGTGGGACATGCATGTGGGACATACAGGTGGATCTACACCCGTGAACAAAAACATGTGGGTCAGCCTGGAATGCCCTATGTGAAACCTTGTACAGAAGATCTGCTCCAAACAATTTTTAAAGCTAACTTTTGTTTATTTTTAATAATTGGGGTGATTTGGCCGAAAGCTTGTGATTAGTAAATTCATCATAACTGTTTCATAATGTTAACCCAAAACTCAGATTCAATGGGCCTACATGATATCCACTGTGCATCCCTGGTAAAGCACAGGCAAAGTTAAAATTACGGCAAGCCACCTTCTCAGAGCCGTTGATGATGAAGTAGCCCCCGGGATCCAGTGGACACTCGTTCAGCTCACAGAGATCACGGTCTGTCAGGCCGCTCAGCAGGCAGTATGTAGAGCGAAGCATAATGGGAATCTTTCCAATGAAAGTCTTCTGGTGCTGCGTCTGCAGCTGCTCCTCCCCCTCCTTTATGATGGTTTTGGTGATGTCCACATAGAGGGGGGCGGAGTACCTGTGCGCAAGTGTTCATGAAGATTGTTCAATTGACAAGTGCCCCCCATGGGCTTAGGGGTGTAGGAGGGAAGACAGGCAGGCTACAAAAAGTGAATCTAAAGTAGGGCTGCACAATATTGGGAAACATTCACACGGAGATATTTGCAATATTTATTTTAAAAAAAGGTTAAAATTTTCCCGAAATAAACTACAGACACTCCTCTACTTACCAACAAGGTATGTTCCGAACAGCCGTTCACAACTTGTAATGTTCATATTCAACATCATTCTAATGGTATACACAAGTATAAAAAATATAGGATGCTGGGAGTATGCACGCCACACTGCCGTGTGGCAAGAGTAGCGGCCAGTAGGCGAAATTGGCATGCACAAAAAAAAACAATTATGCTGCAGACAGGAAACGGGAGTCCAAAGAACAAAATTTGGACTTACAGTCCTCTTCGTTCATAGGTCTGAAAGTTCTTAAGTTGAAAGTTCATGAGTAGAGGAGCGTCTGAGCAGCCAAATAGAACTTATTAACTACCAAAAGTGTTTGTCAAATGAGTTGGTGTCTGTTGCTGCAAGTTGTGCCACAAAAGTACAGAAGAAACAAAGACTCTTGAAAGCATCCATCACCATAAATGCTACTAACACAGAAAGGCCAGAAAATGACACACGCTGCGACGTAAACTTACGTGAGATTCCGCAGTCTGGCCTCATTGGGCATCATGGGCGAAGGTGCTCCATCTCTCTCCCAGTGTGTGGGTTTAGAAAGATAAATCTGTTCAAACTTAAGCAGATATCTTGGCTGCGGAAAAACGAAACAAAAGGAAGCTAAGTCGCCGTTCAGTGTGTATATATACGAACACAGCAGAAGCCATGTTGGTCTTCTGTACTCACTGGCTCCTCCACCTCCCCAGATGTGTGCTGAGCCTCCGCCTGCAGGTCAATGGGCGGTGCGTCCTCCACGATCCTCTGCACTGACATCTGAATGAACTCGTCAAAGGAGTCCAACTGCTGTCGCACAAGGCCCTTCTCATCAAAGTAAGAGCTGAGGGACAGGGAACGTGTTGTTGGGTGCAGAATCGGTGAAAGCCACAAAGTTACTTTTTACATACAACACTATGTATGAAATCTCAGTACTTTTATGCAACATTTACCACACGAGCCATTGAAAACACAATTCTATGGTAATGAGAAGTTGTATGCATTGGAAGTTTCCCCATTTGTACAATCACCTAAAACAGACACATAAGAATTTTGTTTTTGCATATGTTCTTCACATATGGGACACAAACACACAGGTGACTCTCAAGCACAAACTTCTAACCGGCAGAGCCAGAGACCACCTGCGAGTTTCTATATTAAATATTTTCAACCACAGAAATACAATACAATAATTAGCAGAGATAACTCCAGGTAATTAAGCTTGTACAAGGCAAACTAGAGTTATTCTGTAGAATGTAGACAAAGGAGGCGCCATCACCTGATGACAATCCAGCAGGCTTCCTGCCACAAATCGGGGGTAATTTCATCATCGTCTTCGTCATATTGAATATCTAAAGAATAAATTTGTTACAAAATTACTGCTTACAAAATGCACATGAAATCTGAAACAAAAGCTCCTCGGTGCATTTTACAATATTACGCCGTTTTTTCATGGATTCATTTTTATGTTAAGTGTTATAGGCAGCTGTCGTTCAGATATCAAAATGAACGAAGATAAAGGTTTCAGCAAGTCATCACATATTTAAGCAACATGTAACAGGATGTGTTCATGTTGTTAGCTGTTTTTATTCTGCGGCATGTCCATTTGATAATTTCTGGTACGAATAAGTATTTGACAATTTAAAAATTCAGCAGACAACCTAGTATTGCCGACAGAGTGATGCTCGGAGATAGGAAGAATTTTGTGGGAATAACAGATCCATTATCGTCCACCTATCCATGTGAAAAAATAAGCTTGCAGTTAAGTAAAACATATAATCTTCGTTAAGGATATAACACTACACAAATGCAAGACCACGATGACTGAAATAAGATAACCTGAAAATTATCCTGGCGCCATGTTAACGGCAACTTAACTAGAGCGCTAACAAAAACAACACATTAACACTTACCCTCATCTTGATCATACATGTTTATAGATAAATATTTTCCTTTCGAGACAAAACTAACGTGCTTAAATTATATTGCCCTCCCTCTTGTCTTTTATTATACTCTTTCCCTTGCGTAGTTAACAGCGGTACCTACAAAACCAAATGCTAAAATATCGATGGTCGATGTATGTCATACGTCACATCCGGCAGTCTCACGCTTGTAAATACTGACGGGTTATCTAAATAAAAGTTACTATTTTCTTATGAATTTTAATTAGCTATTAATTGGGCGTATTGTCAATTTATAGCGGGTTTTATAGAAATGTGTTTTATTACACATAAAAAAGCTTAAAATAAGGCAATATGCATACGCAACTTCCGGTTATGTAATGACAGCGAGGTTTATGGGTTACTCGCTTAGTTTTCCCACATGTGAAACGTGAATATTCAAGGTTAGGCTATTTGTGTGACGAACTTCATATTTATTATTACGTATCGTATCACTGTTTGTCACAATGCAAAAATTCGTTGAAGTTACTTTGAAACAATTTTTAAATCGCAAATGCTTACGACACCTATCCATGTCGTGTCTCCGACTACCTAACGGAATCAAGTCGAATAAGTTACAAAGCGAGTGCAGCATTTCGTTAACATGTAAAATAAATCCATTCCACCCGCCAGTATCTAATGCTCCATGGACAATAAGCCACAGATTGTACAATGCTAAACCAGGAGTACGTGGTGCACCTGATAGAGGTACGAGGAACAACAGAAAGTCAAAGAAATACACGTCCGTAGACCCAGAAACTGAGGAAGAATTCGTTTTTCTGGACTACTCGGAACCAGAAGAACCCAAAGAACCCGAGCTTCCTTTGGAGATATCTGCGCAAGTGGATACTGCAATGACCATTGATAAAAAGATGCGAAAGATAACCAGTACCGAGGTGAGTCATAAGGCACTAGAACTACAGTTGAAGTCAATTAAGGAAGTAATTATAGAAGATCCAGACATTGAGTTTCATGATGCTGGTTACTCTCATGTAAAGTCAACAAGGTCCAACCCCAGCAAGCACCAAGTGTACGGCACACCAGATCCAGAGGTACCCGTAAGTAGTACATGCTGCTCTGGGTGCGGTGCTGTGATGCACTGCACGGTCCCAGATTTACCTGGTTATCTGCCCAGCGAAAAATACAAACGTTTATCCGAGGAAAATACACTAGACAAAGCGATTTGTCAGCGCTGTTTCTTACTGGTGCACCACCAAAAGGCGTTAAGTGTGCAAATGGAAAAGGAGGAGTATCGCAATATTGTTAGCCGTATACGAAATGAAAAGGCTTTAGTATTGTTGATTGTGGATCTCCTGGATGTCCCGGATTCTATTATACCGGATCTGATTGATTTGGTAGGGGAAAGAAAACACATTGTGGTGCTAGGAAATAAAATTGACTTGCTGCCGGGGGACTCTGATAACTACTTAAAACGAATCAAGGCTCAGCTTTTGCAGTACTGCACAGACTTCGGCATTTCCCCCGGCAACAGCATAAAAGATGTCCATCTCATAAGTGCCAAAACAGGCTATGGCGTTGAGAATCTCATATCAAGCCTTCAGTCGTCTTGGAAGTATAAAGGAGATGTTTATTTGGTGGGGACTGCCAACGCTGGGAAGTCTACGCTGTTCAACACGTTGCTGGAATCTGACTATTGCAAATCTAAGGGGTCGGATGTGATTCACAAAGCCACGATATCTCCTTGGCCAGGTGAGTGTCATCGACGAGGTTTGCCCTGAAAAAGATGAGGCTTTCTGCAATAAGTTATAATTTAAGCAGGTGCACCGTTAAAAGGATAAAAATGCCATGCAGTTATTCCGTTTTTACCATCAAAGGATCATAGAATTATTTCAGCCACTTTATCAAAAACAAAAGCAGAATTTAATTGTTAATCAGTTGATGACACTTCGTTGTTGGGGAAAAAAGTACAAATGGTAACAGCAGCGTGTTTGGATTTTGTTTTTATAATTGTATTTTATATTTAAGTTACATTAACAGAAAAGTCCTTTCTTGTGCAGGAACAACATTGAACCTGTTGAAGTTTCCCATCATAAATCCCACTCCGTACCGCATGTTCAGACGGCATGAGAGGCTGAAGAGCAGCGCAACCACAGGGGAGGTGGCGATGAGTCCACAGGAGATGCAGAGACTGCAGCAGCTCAGCAAGCAAGGGTACTTAGTAGGTGAGGGCAAATCAAAGAAAGAAAGAATGAATAAATAAATAAATGAAAGACATTTTTATTGCTCATACTATCAGGTGTGCTCAGTTCACATTTTGACAGTGAGTAGTAAATAGAATTATTAAGAGTTATTTCACAATCCAACCAATTGTTTGGATGTATGTCATGCCAACGCATGAATTCCAAGAGTTTGTCACTGTAAAGTGTAAATTGGTTAAGAACATTGTGGTGCACCTTAGTTCTTGAAGAGCAGTAGTAGTCACATCTCTGCCTTTCAGCTCCCTTACGCTCCATTTGAAATGTTGTGATAGGCCATGTGGGCAGAACTTTCCGGCAAGATGCGCAGAAACAGCTACATGCTGGCAATGTGGAATTTGATCCTGAGGAACTCAGCTATGGAGGAGTCGAAGGGGACTTTGAGGGGAAGGTGATCAGACCAAAATCCTGTGACCCAGTGGAGTTCACCCACAACGAGCTCAAAGATGCCCATTGGCTGTATGACACACCAGGCATCATGAAAGAGTGTGATGTAAGTCCCCTGAACAGGACATCATAAGCTGTTGGTTAGGTAAATGGGAACTGTAGGATCAAAGCATAGCTAAGCGGCTTGGTCGTCTTTTTCTATTCAACGAACGTCTTAACAGAAGTGTTCTACAGTCTGACAAAGGCAAAAAACAGTAACTATACTGCCACTGAAACTGAGAAAGAGGGCTTCATAGTTTTTGATCGTCCACCTGTATGTGTAGTAGGCAGGTAAATGTTTTCTTCAAAACCGAACATAGTTGAACTAGAATATTTTGAGATAAAACGGAGCCTAAAAGACTCATTTTTGGCCATAATGCTATTAATATGTAGTTACTTTGATTTGCCTTTGCACAGCAGTATAAGCATAATATTATCACTTAGTCTGATGGCATAAGCAGTGTGATTGTATAGTGAAAGTGGGCAAAGCATGTAATTTATGAATTGTGTTAGATTTACAAAGTGAGTAAGCTGTGTGTCATATGATGTTCCCAGTGCTCTTTAGATGCTATTTTGTCAAGACAGAATTGTGATGTTGGTTCCTTTGGTTTTAAATACAGTATGTTGTTTGGTTATGAGTCCTCTTTAACACTAGGCTTTTGTCATCCAGATTCTCAGCTTGCTAAATGAACAGGAGCTGAAGATGGTAGTGCCCACCCATGCTATTGTGCCAAGGACCTTTGTCTTGAAGCCTGGCACAGTGCTGTTTCTGGGAGCACTGGCACGAATCGATTATCTAGAGGTCAGTACACTGTAGGGCTCATCAAATGTATATTTATTTATTTTTTTTACATGACACACATTTTGAGTCTCTCTAAAGCTGTGATTCTCAGTGAATTTTCAATTCAAGACAAGTCTGCACACGCATTTACATGTATGTAATAGTTTAATTACCTTGTAAATAGTCAGTAGGTTTTGCGAACTAGTGCTTTTGCTGTAGGTAATTGTAGGTTTGCAATGGAATAATATAGATTTGCTGTAAGATTTCTTGGGCGTCACACCAGATGCGGGAGAGTTGAGAGTTGGGAACCCAAGTGAGACAGAGAGATAAGGGGGCGCTGCAGTGTTTTTGAAATATGCTGCTCCACGCTCGCTCTGCTCACGTGCTCTGAGCGGAACGGAGATTTTTTTTATTTTTATATATATATATATATATATTACACACACACAACACAACACACTTGTTTTCCATTGATTTCTGCAATATATTTGGTATTTACGTGGGTGTCCCCCTTTTTTAGGGTGAAACATCCTGTTGGTTCTCGGTCATTGTGTCCAATCTGATCCCAGTTCACATCACTAGTTTGGAGAAAGCAGATGACATCTACCACAAGCATGCTGGGAAAACACTGCTCAGGGTAAGATAATACTTCACGAGGAAAATTTCCGAGACCAGACTAGAATAGAACATATAATGTTGAGGTACCTTGTGTTAATCATACAGGTGGCATAACAGACAGAAGTAATGCAGTGACAGTGAAAGCAAATGTTTTTCGTGCAAACCTTTCTGCTCACCTGCATAGTAACCATGCAAATTATCCTCAGTGACATTGAACAGGCCTTCCTGGCTGTATCATGCAAATAAAACCCAGTGTCGGGTGAGATTCCCACAGGTTATTACCCTTCCAAAGCACCAAAGGGAGATTTCATGCCATATATTGCTGTTGGACTACAGCATAGCCTGAAGGGATTTACTTTGTTTTACCATGTTCCATTCATTGCTTTCTACAGCGATTGTGTCAATGGGACACTTTGTGTGGCCAACAACGGATGTAATTAAAGACTTGATTTCTTACACGCAGGGAGCTTTTTTGAGGTGTTTTTGTATGAGTATGTTATAATTACAAAATCAGGGTGGTGAAACCTATCTGCTATTCGTGATTCGGTTTACATATTTATTCATATTAGCTTATGTGTTCTGACCAGGTACCAACTGGAGGAGAGGAACGGATGAAGGAGTTTCCACCACTCATTCCACATGACTTTGAGATGAGAGGGCGGGGCAATCAGGAGGCCACAGCTGACATCAAGGTCTCCTCTGCAGGTAACTGTCCAATTGGAAGAGACATGGAAGTTGGCAGAACATGGAAAAACAAGCTTTACTCACTGGAAGGAGAGATGCTCAAAGCCGATCTAACAAAAACCACATTACCAAAGAAAAGATGTCAGTGCAGAGTCTTGGCGATGCTGCAAATTATCAGTGTGTCCACATTAAACATGTATATATCTCTCCCTCCATCAGGTTGGGTGGCTGTGACAGGCCAAGATGGTGACCAACTCCACGTCCGTGTTCATGCACCGGAGGGGGTTGGACTGTCTCTGAGGGCACCCCCACTACTCCCCCACATTGTCAACGTTAAGGGGGAGCGCATCCGCAAGACCCCTGCCTACAAACCCAAGAAGCTACGACCCCTGGTGGACAACAGCCTATCAGCAGAAGGAGCGGAGCGGTTGAAGTTTAGGAAGAAATAGCTACTATAGTACAGACTGGGTTGCAGAAGATGTCGCAGAATAACATGCCTGATTGGAAGAATTAAGGCCTTTCTTCATCTATGAGTTTTTAGACATTGAGATTCACAGCCTTCAGTAGTTCTAGGGGGCATGACTTCTTACTTGTTCATGTAACATCTTGGAATTTAATTGGGTCTTTCAATTATGGTGTTTTCATCCATCCATATTCTATATCTGCCTCTGTAGTACAAGGTCATGGGAAGCATATAGCTTATCCCAGGAGGCACAGGATACAAGGCATGGGGATATCCTGGATGTTTACCAGTCCATCACTGGGTGATATGATTATGAATGTGGAACATCTCAAGAGGCTTATTTCCCCACGCACTGTAGTTCATGTACCAGAAATGATAGGAAATACATATGGCTGTTACTCTAAATGGGGGGGGGGGGTTAATATTACTACTCCTGATGATGTTCACTATTTAATTGTATATGGCCAAATGAATGGACATTGTATATGGAATTATACCTGGAAGAAGGAATCTTTGTACTGATACCAAAATTAATGCTCAGTTCACTTTTCCAAATGATCAAGAATGTAATTTTTTTTTTTTTAAAGCCAAAACATTTTATTTTTTGAGACTGCATTTTATAGTATCTGTTTTCTTTGTCAATTACAATTTTGGCTTGAGAAAAAAAGATAAACCTACTTTATATGCGAAAAACCTAAGTTTATTACAACAACCTAGCATAATCAAAGAAGCCACTCTGTATCCCTTTCTTGAACACAATGTGTCAGACCAATTATGTGGAAACACATTCCTCTGTCATTCACAGCAGCTGTAAATGCTTAAACCGTACATCAGTGTAACTTGTTATATTTACTATTACATACAAGAAATGGGATATGATTTTGTTAGACAAAATGGCAAAGACATGATTACATAGCTAAACATTGTTAACAGTGCTTGTGTGATAAAATGAAAATGGCCTACAGTCACTAAGGCAAATGTGTACATAATATAGATAAGCAAACATTTTCCATTTACACAAAGATAAGAGGGGGCAACATTTACATGACAAAGAAATCTAACCAAGAGTGCATTTTCAATGGGATCAAGGTACATGGGGCCAAGAACATCATTGTTGCGTACAGTCCTTGGACAGATCCACAATGATCGGCAGTCCTTGCGTTCTTTCATTCTTACTTTGGTATAACAGATACTATTGCACAGAACCGTCAGAAAACGCATGTGTGGGTGCATGCTGGGGGATTTGTTTTGTGAATCAAATCAGGACTTCAAGAACTGAAATCAATTCTCAAGTTAAATGTAGGGGGAGAGGTCAAGATGGTATGTCCCAGCTAACTGACTTTTCTCAAGAAAAGACTTTACGTCAACATCAAAACAACCTGCCTTCACAATGGTGGGATCATAATGAATTTAATAGTGTAAATCCCGCAATGACCTCTCAAAGAATATCTAATAGAATGCTCCATTGATTACATTTCTTCCCCTAAAACTGGGGTCAACACATGGCAAAAATCACACTTTGGGGTATTACAGGTTAATAAAACAGGCATTTGACCTTGGTCGAAGCAAAGCAATGCTTCAACTTCACATCAGGGAATGGTTCAAGCACTCGCAAGTCACCCACCAACCAAAAAGGAGCTCTATGAAGAATTACTTTCAACAAAATGGTGTTTGTTTAAAATACTGTTTCATCGCCATTTAATAGAAACAATGGAAGGAGAGGTTTCAAAATGAAAAACCACAGAATGATTGTCAAAAGCACCAAAAAAAGCAAACAAGTGTAGCATGCAATAAAAAGTGTGCTCAACGTAAAAAAATCTTTGGACAAAGATAGCAGAATTAAAAAAAAAAAAAAAAAAACTATTACTAACTTTTCTTACAACAAACGAAGCCTTGAATTCTTTATGTACACATAATTGTATAGTTGCGTAGTTAACACAAAATTTAAGGGGATGAATATTACTGGAAACTGGGGTTTATACTTTGCATGACCGCCAGGCTGATGACTTTACAAATTCTTCTTCCCAACGCAGAGCTCGACAGTTCATTCCTTGGCCTCCCATCTAGAAGTGAAAGTGCTGAGAGTTTTGCCTGGCATTCACCTCCATGGAGATGCATTTTCGCCATACAGTCTAATTAATTTCTAATAATTTGTGTTTTGGGGAGGGAGGTAAGCTACGTCCAATATGCCCAAGATACCTGTCCACAAACTCATTCACAGAGAATAATTATGAAGGAGCACCCACTCCATCCTCTAGCTGCACATTTGTAACATGAAAAGGCCACCAGGCTTTATCTTCCTGTACGATCGAATCAACAGAACTTTAAAATATGTGTGCCACCATATGGAGTCAACATGTTCTACAGTGATCCAATACAACGGTAAGGGAGGCCTATAAACAAAAGAAACAAATGCAGTTTCATTGGCTGCAAAGTGCTCACCAAAAGGATGGAGGAACAATGCCTCTTTACTGGCTGTCAATTGAGCGTGCGTTGCTCCACCCCCCCATGTTGACTCACCAGACACAGAACGCTCCACTGAAGAACCCCTCACAAAAGAAGCCAGAGGCCCATTCTTCTCAACCCTGCTGGCTTTGGACCACCTGGGTCCGCCCAATCTCGTCTCACCACGGGGGTGGCAAAGGGGACCATCTTTGGCTCCTCATTTAGAAGTGTCACGCGTCTACTCACAATGCACTCTGTCATTGTGGCCCGCAGACAGAGTGATAAATGGGGGAAATTCATGAGCTGGGGGTTGCAGGGCACTCTTTACTTACTCCATATAAAAACGTAACAGGGTTCTTGTTAGAACTCATTGTCAAAATTCCAGATTCCTTCGGCGCTTGGTTTCTAGTACACAAAAAAAAAAAAACAGCAACATGCAATCGCTGTTCTCCCTAAGGGCACGATCCAGCTCTAAGACGTCTCACTATGATCTATACACCCTTTAGCTCAATCAGTAGGACCGCATGAGAGTGGTTCCCACACATGATCAGTTACGTACTTGACAAAATGAAATTAAAACCCAGAGCTGGTTCCATTGATGAAAGAAGACAACTAGTACTGTTTATCTGTGATCCGACCTAAACATAAAGAAGTTACATCCAGTGCAGACACACTCCATAACACTAACATCTGTTTCTGATGGTTACAGTAAAGCATTATGAAAATTAAATCAGTATTAAATAACTGTAAAAAATGTCATCTGTTTTACAGCTGCTAAAGGCTGAACACTTGATATGCAGAAAAGACAGTTTGTGTATTTATAGAAAGACTTCATAGTAAAGCAGTATAAACCTTGCTTGTAGCTGCTATATAAAGTATACAGTATGAAAAAGAAAAATTAAATAGAAATATCAGGCCATTCGATCAAAGACCCTAGTGGACGCTCACTGCTCCTCAGAGGCAGCGCTCTCCAAGTAATACACGTTCACCAGGTGTCGATTTAAATGCCTCCGGTACTCCACCTCCATGGGGAACGTGCGGTCGCAAAAAATGCAGGTGTGACTGGGGAGTGCTGTGGCTGTGGGGACGGGGGGCACCTCTTCCGTGGGGGTCTCTGGTCCTGCAAGCTTTCCCGAGCCACTGAGGCCAGAGTCATCGCTGCCCTCAGAGACATTGTCACTGATGTCACTGCCGTCGTGGCTGTGTATACCCTCATCTTCCTCTGTTTCGGCAGGCTTGTGACCCGTCTGAGGAAGCTCCAGATTAGAACTTGGTTGACCTTGCTCTCCCTTCTGGGGCTCCAAGGCTTCTCCCCTTGCCTCAGGAACCTCCTTTGGTGCACTGTTCCCCCGTCCATGTTCCATCTCTGTCCGTTCTTCGTCATTCACACCGTCTACAGGATTCCTGAGAAGACCAAGGAGAGCCTCAACATTACGTTGGTCCTTGTCTGCAGTGGTCCCCTGAGGTGTCTGAATGAGTACTTGATGTTCTGCCTCCATGGCTGATGCATCGGTTTCAACTGTGGGATTCTCCCCTTCCAGCACTTGCTCCACAATGTTCTTGTCCACCTTGCTTGGCTCTACCAAGCTCAGGCTCTGCTTCTTCTTGTTTTGTACCTTTTTGCTTTTTGTCTGCAGCTGAATTACAGGCAAGCTAAGCCCCTTGGCTGGTTTGTCTTTGCCCCTGGTGGCCTGGCAAGTTTGCAGTACCTTCCGCTTGCTACGCAAGATGCTGGAAGTCTGAAGGGGCATGTCCTCAGCTTTCTTCCTTCTGCTTTTCCTGGAGACAGAGGGCTCAGAAGCCCCTTGGCAGTGTGAAGACTGCTCCAATTCTTCTGCCTTTCTCTTACCATAAGTATTTGCCACTTCCCTGCTTTCACATTTTCTTGGAAGTTCCCAATCCCTTCCTTTATCTTTATCCTCCACATCCTTCATCACTTTAGGTGTACTCTGGCAAGTACTTTTGTCAGACTTCACTGTCTTCTTGATCTTTGACTCCATCCTCTCCCTCTCGGCCCGCTCGTTCTCCACCCGCTCTCTCTCGGCCTTCTCTTTCTCCACCTGCTCTCTCTCTGCCCTCTCCCTCTCGGCCCTCTCTTTTTCAACCCGCTCTTTCTCCACCCTCTCCCTCTCGGCCTTCTCCTTTTCAACCCGCTCGTTCTCCACCCTCTCCCTCTCTCTCTCGGCCTTCTCCTTTTCAACCCGCTCGTTCTCCACACTCTCCCTCTCGGCCCGCTCTTTCTCCACCTTTTCCTTTTCAACCCTCTCCTTCTCCAACCTCTTCTTTTCAACCCTCTCCTTCTCCACTCTGGCCTTTTCAGTCCTCTCCTTCTCCATCATTTCCTTTTCAGCTTTCTCCTTCTTCTTCTCTACCTTATCCATCTTATCCTTCTCTTCTGAACCTGTTGTCATCTTTGCAGATTTCCTTCCCCTTTTGTTTGGTGTCTTGACTACTGTAACATCCAAGAGCCGGGAGGCTTTGGTGGTCTTCTTGGCTTCTTTTTTCTTTTCCACTTTTTCCAGGCCACTCTCAGCCTGTTTCCCATCACAATCAGCCTTCTCCATTCTTGTTGATCTTCCACCACTTCTCTCCCGTCGTTCGCATTTTTCAGCTTTCTGCTTCTCCATCCCCTTCTCCTCTGCCAAGCACTTCTCTGCTTTTCCTGCGCCAGCTTTCTCAGAGTTTTGCTCCCCTTTCTTGGATGTCTTGTCCTTGCGGTCTTTCTCGGCAGCAGGTGCTGAAGCTGGCCTAGTAGATTTCCGCATAGAAAGGTTCATCGGGGTCAGGTTCTGCTGTTCATCTGCAGTAGCATTTGCATGCTTCATGGATTTTTTCTCCGGCTGCCCTTTCCGTTCTTTAATTCCTGTCAACACATACTGGGTGTTCCCATCCACATTGTAGTAAGTGGACTTGGAATCAGGTTTCTTGACACGCAACTTGACTTTGGATACATCCATGGTGATTTCGGAGCAGTCTGGGTGCCGGGACTTAATGTGGTACTGCAAGTTGCACTTCTTGGAGGCAGCGTAGCTGCAGACAGGGCAAAGGAACTGCCGAGGGTTGATGTGAAGCTCTACGTGCTTCTTGTAATTGCTGCGATCCGCTGTCTTGTACTGGCAATGGGGGCAGCTCAGAGGTTTGGGGCCATTGTGGACCTGCCTGGCATGGCGAGTCACCTCGTGCTGGTTGGCAGCTAGGTAGCTACAGGTTTCACACTTAAATGGCCTCTCACCTGAACAAAAAAAAACAATTGTTTAAAGAAAGATATAATGAAATTATATATATATATATATATATATGTGTGTATGTTTTCAAGTATCATTTGCAAGTATCATCACCAAAGAAAATTCCATGCATTGAAAACACTGTCAATTACCACACAAACCAGACAAACGATACATACCGATTTACCGTTTTTGCTAATCCAAAACCAACTGCTCCACCGAATGCATTGAGTACAACAAAATAATAATATTAGTTTTATTTTTCCATTTGTCTTTGAAAAGAACACAGCAAGGAGACTGTCTGAACAGCATTCTAAGGCTGTAAAATAAGTGAAAGCTGACCTCCGCCACCGATAATTTCTACACCATGTCAAACCCTACCAAATACTTCTCAACTCTTGCTGGCAAAGGTTCCAGGGCTGAGACTCACCTGAGTGCGTTCTCATGTGCCGGGTCAAGTGTGTTTTCTGGGAGCTTGAATACTTGCAGTATGGGCACCGGAATGGACGCTCCCCTGTCACAGAACAAGCATGTCAGAGCCGCAGAAAGACACAACAATGGCTTCTGGTGCGCCCAGAAAACCTGTGTCGTCATCTGCGTAGCTTGACACATGAGGTGTCATGCCTACCTGTGTGAGTGCGGATGTGTTGCACGTAGTTGTTCTTGCGATCAGAGAAGTAGCAGCACTGTGCACAGGTGTACAGCTTGCTGGGAAAGTGGTTCCGCAGGTGCTTCTTCCAGTGGTACTGACTGATGGTGGTGTACGTGCAGATGGTACATTTATAAACCCTCTGGCTGTCCCCCTCCTTAGTGTGATGTTTGAGGTGGGCCACATAGTGGTCATAGCGGTTTGTGTTATAGCCGCAGCGTTCACAGCGAATCACTCCCTTCGTGTACACCAATCCTTCCCCTCCCTCGGCACTGGATGCTGAGTCCTTGGCCGCCCCCTCAGCCTCAGCCTCTGCCCCATTAACCACAATTAGCTTCTTGGCACTATGCCTACGAATGTGATGGACAAAATCCTCCTCACATTCCGCCTGATACTGACAGGGCTTGCAGTGGAATGGCTTTTTCTTCTTGTGTGGCTCCTCGGGCCGCTGTATGCGCTTACGCTTGCCTGCTCCTGCCAGAGACTGATCCTGCTCTGGAGGTTCTGCTACCCCCTCCTGATCATTTCTCATCTCCTCTGGCTCTGGCTCCGCCGCAGTCTGGCATGCTGGATCCGGCTGGGCTTCATCGTACACAGCCACGGGCACCTCGGCTTGGCCATCAAACCCACTGAATCGTGTCAGCGCCTCATCTTCGCTATCAGAGTAGCTGCCACTGCCCACCGTCTTCAGTTCCACCATCTGTTTCTCCTCAGTGAGGCTCTCACAATTGGTGCCCTCAGAAGTGAGGGCTACGTTGGCCAGCATGACCAGCTGCGGAGCAGCCATATCTGTCACTCCCTGGCCCTCGCCCGCCATGGGCACAGACACCACAGGGGTAAACATGCCCACTCCAATGGGATAAACAGGCTGGGCAGCCATGCTGGATCTACAAAGAAAGAGCAATCATGAGTAAAGGTTATCATCCAGATGACCTTAAGGCAAAATCCATATCAATCCAACTCACATATTAATAAAAATATATAGCCTACAATTATATCATTAACATTTAGACAACACCATAACAAAATTCATGAAGCATTTCATTATTCAACTTGCAGTCCTTTAAGTCAAGTCAATGAAATGAAATAGTGTTTGTCCAAGACTTTAAAAAGACAGACAGACATAGATGCTGTAGAAATAGTGTGACATTTACCTAGAGCTATGCAATTGGTTTCACTAATTCTCCACCAAAAAAATTTAATACTGTTAGGACCAGTAAACAGACACTGTTTCTGCCTGACAGACAACATTTAAATGGGACGACTTGTTGGCAATATGTTCTACTACAACAGGCGGCATTCATTTTACTACTGCTTTCAAAATCCCACCCCCGCATCTCATGTGACAGCTGTCCATACTAGATTCACAGTAAAGCAACATAAAAGCTCAATAAAATCACTGAAAGGTGACATTTAAGATATCAGAATACTTGTTTCTCATCCTGCGTCTCAACATCTGAAAATGATGTGAATACTGGGGGAGGGAGCAGGTATTCGTAGGACAAAGGCTAGCACAGATGATCTCACAACCATTTACAGAGAAGGCCTGTGTCTAGTTATTGGTGCATAAGGAATGTCAGTAATATCCCAGTCATGTGACCAAAGGCATCAACAAGTTACTCGCTTTCCTCCCACAGTAGGAGGAAAAGAAATAGCATAAAATTTTCATGTTACTGTGTTTCCCTTATACACAAAACATGCTGAATCAAGGTTTAAAGCATTTAACTATATTGTTGCTTCAACAGTAATTAGTGGAAGCTGGAGTTAATATTAATAGCCCATCATTCATTTAAACAAAACAAGAACGAACGAAAAAAAAAAGTTATGAAAGCCATTTATTCCGATGCTGTATTAAGTCCACTGCCATTTAAGGTACAGGAAGACAATCATGTGAAAATAAGAATGAATGTTGAAAGGGTCAAGGATCCTCCTTTTGACTCAAGAATAAAAAAAACTGCAGAAAGGGTGTTACTGCAAAAATAATATAATTATGATTTTTATTATGTGATCATAACACTTTTCAATGCAATAAAGCTTAAAAATTAAGGTTGCATCGTTTTTTTATTTCTAAATTTGTTTGAAGTCAAACTAGTTAGGCAATAATTATAATTCCCAAGAAAAATGCTATTTTCCCATAAGAACTAAACTATTAACAAAAACAAATTAGGAAAGTTTAAAATCTTTTCTCAACCGTGCCTCAGCCACCAAGTTTAACTACTGGCTGATCCCAGGAAAACAGTTTGTCAAGCCGTGTCAATAATATAACGCGACAGAAAAAAACACATACATATATACTTAACCCAGGTGAAATATGTGATAAAAGGCGCAGCACCCCCTTGCAGCTGCAAACCGAGTGAACATGGGCCTAGTGGGTTAGCCAGCTACATGCATGAAAAATTTGTGTTCGGCCATTTTACAGCCACAGCACTACCGACACTCCACCAACTCGATGTTTACTGGGACGTCGCTGTTGCGGAGTAGGACACACTTATAAAGTGATGGCACCCGCTGCATACTTGGCTAAGAAGTGCAAAACACATTAAGCGACTACCTATGGTTACAATATCAATAAACAACTCCGACTTTGCTCTCTGACTCCACAAACCGTAATGGTCTCGGTTACCAAGCTTTCGTGGTAACCAGCAAGCTAACATTTATACAAGTCAGCGTTTTCGCCAACGGCAGTGTGGGCTAAGTAAAAAAATAAAAATCTGTTTAAACTGACCTCTGCACTTCATAACTACTTAAAAGTTCACTGGTCGCCCTTTACACGCCAGTGAAAACTTTTTCCCAACTGAAAAAGTTGTCCTCGAGACTTCAGTAGTTCAATGAGCATGCCAATACTTGTAATAAGGTGTCCAGTAAAGTCGAAATAAAGTGTTTACTACTAGGACTGGCCGTGCAAAAAGTCGGAGGATGGGGGAAAAATCGCTGTCCAAGGCCCTCGCGAAGCTGGAAAGCTAGCTAGAAAACTTACAAAGTAAACATCCCCTTTCCGGAAACAGAAGACAAGACACGCTTTGAGCAATGTTCAACTTCAGCGGACAGCGCCTGTGTTTTTATTAAGTTCTCAGCGTGCACAAATCCGATGATTAATCCGGAGAAAAAAATCGGTTTACTGACTTCATACCTCTACTTCGAGCGAGCGTGTAGCCGTATGTGTGTTAGCCGTGGTCCTGATCTCTGTGCTGAAATACGAGCTTTGCGCCGTGCGGAATCAGCCCTGGACAGCGCCTCTCCCCTTTTCAGAAAGCAACCATCCCCTCCATGTTTGAGACAGTTTTTCAACAACTTTTTCCTCTCTGCCCTCTACCGCTAGATCGGAAAGTCCAAATCCCCCTTTCGCCCCCTCGCTAGACTCACCGCCAGTCCTTCGAGAGATTAAAACGAACACTGGAAACTTGCGAGTCGAAATGTTTCCAAAGTTTTTCCCCCCTCGAGTGTTTGCTCCGGCACGCGCAGGTCCCCCTCACATTCCAGCACACGGCCGCGTTCACAGGGATGGCTGACGTCACCGGCGGCTCGTGTTTCTTCACGCTGCCGCCCCAGCTCGGCTTGCGAGTTCTGCGATGTCTCGAGCTTTTCCGCGGACTTCCGAGCCGCGCCTGTCTGCCTTCCTCGAGCGACGAGCGCGGTCCAGTTGCGCCAGTGTACGTTGCTAGTGCAAATCGTTCCAGCACTCGGTGGCCCTTCCTTAAGCGCGATACTGGCGTTGAGTACGTTTGAGCGACGGCGTCTCTTGACGTTGCGTTCAGCTACCATTTTGGGAAGTAAAAGGGCCGTAAACATGTTTTTTTTTTTATCGAATTAGAAGTATTCGTATTTGTGTTGTGGTCAAAACGTATTTACACGTGCGATCTTTAAAAAGAAGACCAATGTGTCGATCAAGACTATTAGAAATATTTAAATATTAAAGAATATGGTCTCTTGCTGACATCTTAAGTGTGAGTAGCTTGAAAAGTAGGCATTTGTCACATCTTTATGCCCTTATGTTACTTTAACGACAGCTATTTATAAACAGAACAAAGCATTGACACTTCTTTTAGGTTTTGGTGGATTGAATGAGTTCACATGCTCCTCTGAGTACACTGATTTTCTTCCTCCTCTAAGGGCATCCATTTAGATGAACTAGTGTTTCTAAAATTGCCTACTGTGTGTACGTGTGTGTGCATTATGATGGGCTAGCATCACATCCCACATGTAGCCCTGCCCTGCGCCCTATTTTCCTGGAATACGCTCCAGCAACCCTGCAGTGGAGGCATTATTCATGCAGTTGGCATTTTTTTTATTTTGATTAAAAGATCACTCACTTGTCAAGCTATTTAAGAAAGCTGATATCATACCAGGGTAATTGATTTTTAAGTGGGTTTAGTAGACAAGAAGCATATCAGGCCCTACAACTGTTCTTTAGATCAGTAATAATTATTTATTTGTGAACCCTCTCATCTTGGCTGTTCTCTAGTGGTTGTATTCAGACATTGTTACTCATGTGAGGAAATGCAAGAACACTACAAAATGATAGAATAACTTTGTATTTCTAAACTTGTCATACATTTATTAATGTTTAACTACATAATGAAAAACTCATTTATTTGATGTATTAATAAATACATGAAATGTATGAAAGCAGGATGATTCTAGATTATGTACGTATAACTGATTTGGATATTTAGATACTCCTAAATGTATGTTATAAATGTAATGTTATACTTAGAATTAGAAGATTAGTGGTCATTGTCAACACGCAACAACAAAATGTGTCCTCTGCATTTAACCCATATGTGACTTTCGTGACATAGCAGGGGGCAGCTAATTCAGCACCTGGGGAGCAGTGCTTGGGGATGGTACCTTGCTCAGGGTACCTCAGTGGTGACTGGCTGGTGGGGGATTTAATCCTGCAATCTTTCGATTACATTTGCGCTTCCCTAACCATCAAGCCACCACTGCCCACATTTTGTATACTTTATATACAAAACTGAATATGTTCATTCATACCCGATACACCCTAGCATAGCTGTTGGTTCTGCCATGAGGAAGTTTTCTGTTGTTTACTAGCAGTTTACTTTGACAGGATCAACAAAACTTGAATCTGTGAGGCATCAGATGAGCGTTTGATGCATGATTCTGTGCATTGAGGTGCAGTTCTAAATTAGCCAGTCAGTCATGAAATAGTACTGATCTGAAAGCATGAGTTGAAAGCAAAAAGTTATCCCTGATTCTCAAAGTTTTAACAGATCATAACATTTCTTAAGGGAATTCAGAAGTTATAAACACATTTATACAGGAAAGAGATTTAGTACGCTGGATAATTGAATTTATATTTTATATTTTACATTTTATAAGAATCACCCATAATTTTAGCACAAGATAAAGGTATTGAAAGCAATGTTTTCTTGCAATGATCTCGTGTTCAGTCACTGCAGACTTTGTGACATTCAAAAATAATTGTGAGCAGTATTCCAACAGACATGCAGGCCTGAAGTGAGATAATTAGGGAAACTTCTAAAAATGAAGTATGGTAGAGGCATTTGGGTCATTCATGTTTCAGCGATCAGAGGCTGGTTATACTAACTTCCTGAACAATAACCACCAAGTGTATTAATAGATTGGTCTAAAAGCCATCTTTCTATACAGATGAGTTTATACCTGTTGTTGAAATTCCCAGGTAGGTGCAAGTCATGTTTAGTACAACAAAGTTAATGTTTTTTTGAGAATTATTTGGTAAAATTCTTTTTTTCTACTCTTCTGTTCCCTTTAATTTTGAATTGACTCAATTAGGCACAGTTCAGGAGTTTTATGAAACCTTGGCCTTCCAAACTCTAAAGACAAATTCAAGATGAGGTAGACAAAATGTGAGTTTCCCCACAGTGATTAATTAGTTTCACTATTCCATTCAAATTGCATCATCAGTATGTGAACTACCTGACTGAAATATGTCAGGCATTCAAATCCCTTTGTCCAAACAACTGTGATACTACAAGTGGATGAATTAGATTGTGCAATGATCACTTTGAACGTTGATCAAACTCGTTGAAAAAGTTGATATCTCGCCTAACGATCATCGTTACTGTTCACTTAATTCCACTTGGGTGTGCTCTTGCCTAGGTTTGGCTGAATACAACAACTATCCGACGCTAATCTCAGAAGTAGTGACGAAGGTGGGGGCAGAGCAAATCATGAAGCAGAGGAACACTGTGTACAGCACAATCCCAATACAATATTAGAAATAAACAAGTAGATCTATGTGATCAACAAGTCAAAAAATCCACGCCGAAAAAACACACACAATATATGTACAATTATATATTTGCTCTTTTTTCACTTCGTTGCAAAAACGTTTTTTGTAAATAAACTAGTCATTTTTTATTAATTGCTTCTAATGCGCAGGTAAATTAGTTTACGAACAATATAGATTGTATTTTTTTCATAACGGGGCCAGTAGGAGCCGATTCTCGGAATCGGATATCGTCGGCTCACGTCGTTAGATCGGCCCCCGTGACTATACTGGCCGCGCGGACCCGGAAACGTCACGCGACAGCTAGCTTAGCTGCGGCTCGGAAGGAAGATGGGCGAGCGCCTCGAGATGGATTAATGCTAACGAATGGTAGATGTACTTACTTTTAATCGCTAGTAAGTCTCAGTATCGATGATTAACTCACTCGGCTTACTTCAGTGTCGTAATATCTGTGGCGTCGACAGTCGTATGATCTTGGTATTTTAAAAAAAAATCTTTTTCCGTCGTTGAGAGGTAGCCTCTTTCCGTTAAGATCTTAAGCTCGGTTGTAGACTGCCAAGCTTATTTGTAGCTAATTAATTAACTTTCGAATAACATAAATAGATGTTTTTATCGCGGGTGTTTCTAACAGAGATGTCTGAATTGGTCTTGCTAGGCGTTTTGTTAGTTCACGTGCTAAGCGGATAAAAGGGAAATGTACTTATACTCGTTTTAGGAAAAATTTAAACTGTCGGTATACTTGTGTGATAAGTTGAGTTTAAGGGTCTTTTTCCCGTGTCAGTTATATACTTTTTTTTTTACTTGCAGTTTTAATAATGCGCGAAACCGCTGTAAATTTCGGCGTTTTACAAAGAATATGCACACTGGTTGTGCTTTTGTGCCTTGTCCATATATCCGTTACTGTAGTTTATTATGTTAGGTCTCTCGATGTGCGAGTTTCATTCCTACAAAAACAGCATACAAAGCCTGGTCAGAACCATGATGGATTGCACCCAGTCACGATTGCAGCGACAGTAAATCGGGAGAACATGGATGGTGATTTGGTTACCGTGGATTTAGAAGACCTTGCACGATGCCCTGACGATCCACCTCTTCTGGGTAAGTACAGTTTTGTTGACGGTTAAATCATTAAAAATCATTTTTTACCAAGGTGTATTTAAGGTTGTATTTAAATTTACATTTTATTGTTGTCATGTAGGTTTGTACTTGTATTAGATGGGGAGTAGTGTGTGTTCTCGGCAGCTGTTGGGAGTAATGAGCTTTAAGTTTAAAGTTTAGGTCTGACTAATTACTGTGGACTAGACGTTGCATATACTTTAATTATTTAGGCATCACCTCTAATGAAATCGGAATTCTTCCCCTGTAAATCTTTTATCTGTATGATTTTTCAGCTTTATGTAACGTATAGTCTGTCCAAACGCAAGACATTTTGTGGCGTTGTCTGAGGGGGGTAGGCCAAACTTTGACACCAGATAGAAGTGTTTTATCTGCGTGCATAATGGTCGCGTCATTTTTTGATTTTGGAAAAACAAACATTCCGAGGTTATGCGAGAATACTAATAAACAGAATTCGTGTAACATTCTTTTAGATGTTAGTGATACTTTCTTTTACCATATTTAAATGAGGTTTATATGAGATTACAGTACCTCTGGTATGTTGTCACTTCCTCCTGGAGTTTTCTTTATGACAGTTCTTCCTGGAATTCCCTCCTGTTTTGATGTCACGGCTGAACACCTTGTTCGGATGACCTTCCTTAAATATGTACGATTTGCGTTCCACATAACATAAACAACTGAAACAAGCTGAACGAACATGATCTTTCAGAAAGCTACAGTAGATATACTTTGAGGAACCTTATCATATTTTTGTGCCTTTGTGCTGAGCTGATTGACTTGTAAATTGTGTAGTCTGAGATTTAATTGTACTAGAAATGATGGTTGAAACACAAGACAAGCACTCATACAAATGTTTTGTGTATTGAGGACACACTTTCTGTCCCCCCCCCACCATACAGTGGGCCCTCTGAGAATCGAATTCTCCGACCCCATTACCCTGGATCTTGTAAGGGCTGAGAATCCAAAGCTCTCCGAGGGTGGCCGCTACAAACCTAGAGAGTGCATTGCCCTCCAAAAGGTGGCGATAATTATACCCTTTCGCAAACGTGACGATCACCTCAGGTTCTGGCTGTACTACCTCCACCCCATCCTGCAGCGGCAGCAGCTGGACTATGGTGTCTATATCATCAATCAGGTAAGTCCCTCTGCCATGTGTCACCAGGGGTAACCAAGTCATTTGTCATCCGTGCTCTCTTCTCTAACGTTCACTCTTTGTACACAATGGTCAGGTTTTGCTATTGAGGTGTGTTTGCTGGAAGTGTTCTGGTAATTCTTTAATGTTTTTTTTTTTTTTTTTTTTTTTTTGTGATGCGACTCAGTTCTTATTTATTTTTCAGCTGCACAATGGACTCTGGGAATTCCAAGGGCTATAACAATAGTGCATCACTACAATCTTCTATTCAATTCGCAAAACGTATACAATATCGTATCAGTTAGCTTCAGCGCTGCTTGGGAACCCTACACCAACCATGCAATAATTCTTATCTTTACAGTAATGGTGATTGTAGTGTAATAATTTCTACTCTGAGTGTTTGTTGTAATATTTTAATTATTTGCCTAGTGAACGCATATCTGAAGCTTTATTATAAATCTGTAGATAATTGCACACATAGGCATTGACACTAAACCTCCTGTTCAGGTTGAAGAGCTGATGAATACAATTTTGAACCCCTGCTGAGGTGCTTATAATGTATATTTAGTGATATCCTCTGCTTCATAGGGGGAAATCAACATATTTTATGGTTGATGTAAAAGCACCATTGTTCTCTGTATATTTGCGGTTATGGATACCAAATTGTTTTTTTAAAATCTCTTTTGTCTTTGTGCAACTAAAATGGTTTTACGCGAGCGGGTAGAATGTGAGGTTACTCTTTTGTGTGACAGCTGAACTCTCACTTTGGCTGATACCAGCTGTCTTGTCTGTTACTGCATCATTGGTCCCAGAGGGAATGTGAGAACCGAACTGGCACAGGAAATAAACAGGAAGTTTAAATTCAGCCGAAGTTCTGTAACTGCATGAATTATGGCTTTATGTTGTGTAGGAAACCTGATGCATCTTGGGATATGAGCTCAGATGGTGTTAGAGGCACATGGTAAACTAATCTGCTCTGGTGTCATGGAGCCACTAACATTATATGGAAGTTTCCTGGTTACCAGCACCCTAGGGTTGGTAAATCCTTGCCTCATTTCTATTGAGCATGGGGGGGTAGTGTTATTGTCACTTGTCTTTATTTTGGCTTTATATTTCCAGAGATCAAGAAGCAGAGCTTGTCCCTTGCTAAGATTCCATATCTGGCTTCAGTTTACAAAGTTATTTTTTCTATTGGAGATGATGTTTTGTACTGTAATATGCTTCAGCTTTTTACGATGTTGTATTTCTGTCAGAGTTATAATAATGATAATAGTAATGCCTCCTGGTGCTGAATCCTGAACAGAGAGGGTGGTATTGCAGTGTTCTGCTCCTTGGGGGTCGTGCTAATTTACCTCCACTACTGACAGGGTCTGTGGTGCCAGGAAATCAGGTGTTTAGTTCGAGTCACGCTTGTTAGTTTATGGCTTAGCCAGGACCAAAACAATGCTGTTTGTTTTGCACAATGACACTGCACTTCTTGGAGTATGGCATAAGAGATATTGGGTGTCAGTAAAGACAGCCCTGTTCCCTGTCTACTGGCTGTGGCTATACATGGCTTTCTGTGTCCATGTTGTCAATCTGCTCAACTTTTTCTCTCTTTCTCTTCTGTTCCCTGGTCTTCCCCTTGTTTTCATACTGTTTTTTTCTTCCTCTTTGTAAATCTCCACCACAGTCACACCCCACCCTCCCTTCCCATGTATATCAGGCTTGTCTTGCTGCAGGAAGAGGTGAAACCAGCGGGTTTCTCCATGGGCCATTTGGTGACCCGTGAGCTTTGGTGCACAACCGGTAATGTGGCTTTCTTCTTTCCTTCCTCTTCTCTCGGGGCAACTTGTTGAAATCTTCTTTCATTACTTCCTTATAGTGCTGGCCATCTGATGTACTTCAAAACCTTTTTTTTAATTTGATCTTTGTTCCACCCCACGTTATTTAAAATGTGGTACCTTACTATACATTCTGACAGACATGAATTTGTCAGTACAATGGCAGCTGGCATAGCACAAGTGAACATTGTTGTGTTAGTTGTAGATTTGGTGAAACCCAGTTCTCTCTACTAAGAGATGGAATGGATTATCATCGCTTTTATTTTTAAAATTGTGTAGCATTTAGAAAGTACAATCATACAGACAGATGTTATATTGAGGGTTTTTTTTCTATCAGTACATTTTGATGTACTTTCAATTTTATTTAAATACTAGGAAATTCATTTTGAGAGATGGAAAATGGGCTGGGCAGGCATTTCCCCTCGGTTAATATACAGAATAGAAACTAATGGCATCGCTGAGCAACTGAACATGGCCCAAGTCAGCTGCCAGAGAGCCTGGCTGGCATTCCGTGAAATCACGGCTGCTCATGTCTCCCGTTTAAGAGGAAAAGCAGACTGCAGATCCACACTCCGTTTGCAGAGAAGTAACTCGGAGTTGTGGGGGAGCACAGTTTGTTGCTGCATTTGGGTAATTGGTGGGGGGGATGCGTTTTTCACAGTGGGGGGGGGGGAGGAAACAGGGCCAACAAGGAAGAGGCCCAGACTGCCGTTACCATCCGGGAAAGTATCTGAGCAAGTGCCGTCGAAGAGGACGACGAGGATTTTATGGGCTGCGGCAGCCTTCCAGATGACGACCATCTGCTGTGCACCAAAAGGCTCTTTCTAATAAGCGCTCATGTGCAGAGGGCATAAAGACATTAGAGCTTGTGAGCAGAGCCCTGCCAAATTCTCCCCCTCCCCAGTCTGGAAGGACCTGTCCAGTCCGTCCTTTACAATTCAAAACAGAGCCGGCTTTTCCACATCCTCCCCCCCACCGTGTCTGTAGCAACCTGTCCTGCATAAGTCTGGGTGTTTGCTGGAGTCTTCAAATAGCAGTAGATAAGGGTGTGTTGTGTCTAAAAGGAAACCAAAAAAATCCACAAATATAGAAGACAAATGTAGGAAAACTAAACCAGGTCTGCCAGTTGAATATCTGGAAAATGTAAGTGTGGTGGTGGGGGTTGGTAGGGGAACCTCATACATCAAGTGTCCAGTGCTTGGCTCTCTTACTGTACTACTGTGTCTAGGTGGCCATGCAGTATCAGCAAATGAACTGGCAGAATGGGTCAGGACACCCTGTCTTGTCAAGGTGGCCCAGCATACCTCTGCCAAAATGCTTGGAGGGAATCATGTCAGCAACAGAGCGAGTTCCACATACAGATGCTGCTTTTCTTTTCAAATAAGTCCCGTTTGGCCACTGTGTTTTTGCTTTTGTCTGTTTGCACTGCTTGTGTGTAGGTTGCCCATTGAACATGCAGGTTGCTTTGTAATGTATTGTCAATATTACACTTAGATATGAACAATTTCTTCGGAATCAGGGATGAGTTCCTGGTATTAAACAGCACAATATCAATAAGCTCTGACGTAATCTGTTCTGTTTTTAGTACTGGAGAAATTTGAGAAGCAATAATAAATAGAATGTAGAAAAATTCTTATTACTCGTTTCATCTTCCCAGCTCTATTTCCACTTGCATTTTCAGTATTCTTAATCCAGAAAAGAGAGATCTCTCTCGGAGTTTGTCTGTGAAGGGCAAGGCTCGGGGCGATTTATGTGCAAGAGGTGGGGCATGGTGCAGATTACCCACGCTCTCTCTGTCTCTCTCACGATCAGCAATGTGCAGCGCACAGCCACTGAGACCCTGTATTGAGGGATGATGGCAGAGAGAGCTAAACGCTCAAAAGTGTGCTAACATTTCATTAGTCAGTGCTGACAATGTGCTTTGCCACAAGTGTAACAAATCTTTTACATGTAAGGGTGGAAATGCAAGCGATTTGTTAATATGTAGTAAAAGTCCATAGCATGCATATGGAGAAATGCACAATTTTTGACTGCCTAGTTCAGTAACAAAGATATGTTATGTATGCTTAGAGGCCATAGATTTAGCTAAATTATATGAATGTGGATTAATTATATGCTGGTGGATAATGCATAACCATTAGCCAGTTGATTGTTATGGGTGCATTCATAAATTCTGAAATCGGAAATGGTCCGAGCATCATATGTTCTGATATTCTCAGTTTCAGATAACGGATTTAGGGATTTGGACAAACTAAGGTTACCACACAGTAAAATTGTCAAAGAAAAAGTCAGTCACTTAAAGTGAACATTATGACATTTGTTTTACATGTTTATAGTCTCAATCAGTCTGTTATGGTGAATTGTTCAAAATGTTGCTGTTTCTTGTGCTATAAAAATTGTTTTGCATTTCAATCACATTAGAGTCTATAATAGTGACTTGATCAAAACAATGTTGCTGCAGTTTGCCACTCATTAATTTGCATACTGTACATTTGACAAAATAGAAAGTCATGTTAATTCTATTTTTAATTTGGTGCTTTTTCTGTCTTGTGCTAAGTTCTCACTGTACAACTTTCAAGGTTATCAGATTGCTATTCTGCTCACACTATACAACTTGTTGATGGGAATCTTGAAGTCGTCGCAGTTTACACACTACTCGACTGATCAGTGACAGATTGTCACACACTACAAGATCTTTCACCAGGAAGAATCGCTGACGAGTCTCTTTGGTCCCCAAACAATGTTTTGTCATGAAATCACTATAGATACACCAATCAACCGGCCAATGTTCAGAATCGACCGATTTTTCTGCGTGCTTGGTCTGGACAGGAGACGGGCTGGTCAGTCTCATGTATTTCCGATACCAAACTGGTCTATTTTACACATGGAAGTTCTTACCTGTGAGTGAAGGTGACACAAAGATTGTAATCTGTAATGCAGGTAATGCAGGTAAAGCCAAGGGTAAACAGAGGGGGTGTCCACCATGTAAACATGGTGAAACATTGGAGGTGAACTTTGAACTGATTATTAGACCTATACTAGATCTTGAAAAGGAATAATCACTAAAATTGCAAAGCTTGCTAAGGTTTTTTTCCTATGGCAGAGTGAAAATGGTTTGGCAAAACTTCAACCCCCTGCGCTATGATGTCCGTACAGAATGAAGATATGGAAAAAACTGATATTAATCTAACTTACTATCAGTGTAGGAATTATGTGCATATTATGCAATGTTGGTATTAATATTACCCTGCACCTTTTGTTATTTGGAAGAGTATAGTACACTTCAGTTTTATTTGGAGGTTTGTAACATGGATTTTTTTATTTTATGACGAGTTAAAAAAAAAAAATAAGAAAAAGATCAATGTGTTATCTGGTGAATTTTAAACATGGTGGAAAGTGATATGTGACTGACATTTATTTACATCTGTTGCACCTGCTCTTGTTTTGATAAAGTAAAATATGTCAGAGAAAGTTGTACAGCAACTCATTTTCAATTAATTATTTGTACTACTTTCCAGTCACATAGCACTTAATCATCAAAATAAAGTGAGAGAAGATGCTGTAAGTTAGTGCTGTTTGGGGGAAAGTTTAACTATCTTTCGTTATGAAAATTTTAATTTTTAAATTTTAATTTAATTGTAATTGTTGCATCCCTAGAAATTATACGTGTGAATTAGAGCATGTGAGCGGAGTGTGAAATTAAGGCTGGAGCGGTCACTTTTTCTCACTCCAATTTCACTCCGATACCAATCACACTACTGACACAGGTGTGCCCAAATTTACCCAGAATTCATCAAGACTGTTATACAAATTGGTCGAGATGGAATCGCAAAGTAGTTCACTAAGGAAACTGATAGGTCATACAAGTGTACTATTATCAAATGTATAGATGACAATAATGTAGAGCAAGAACAGCAATGTGGTGAAACTGTTTCAGTGAGTAAAAATTCACTTTTTAGAATCTAAAAAGACACCTTTTCTCAAAAACAAGACGGTGTGCTATGCGAACACGCAGAGGCAAAATGTGAGAGAGTTTTTATATGGTTGTAGCATATCAGGTCTATAAAGTAAATAAAAGTATAAAAGCCTATAAAGTAAATATTGGTAATCAAATAAATTAGTTTTGTTATTGAAAGCAGGTCTAATAGGGTATTTTAAATTCACGTAATCCTGTCTGTGAAATTTTATTTTATAGAGACGCAGCAGCAGCATCTACAGAAAAAAGTGAGGAATTTAAAATATGGATGCTTAGCCTGTATAATCTTTAGGCTATTAAGCCCACTGATTCCTTTATTTTTAAGCCTATTTTTATGTGGAATGCCATTGCCAAATCTGTCTGTTGTTGAAGTACCGGATCGATAAGCAGTATCAGTACCATTAAAATCTTAATGATGCCCATCCTTACACATGCTCTTTGGTTTTTTGAGGGCCCCCTTGTAGTTGTCACCTGGTTGAAGGATACTTGGTGTGAGGCTTCATGAGCTTAAAGCATACTTCCCACCCCCCACTCCCACAGGATGGAGACGAAGTGTTCAATCGGGCCAAGCTCCTGAACATCGGCTACACCGAGGCCTTGAAGGAGTATGACTACGACTGTTTTGTCTTCAGTGATGTGGACCTGATTCCCTTGGATGACCGCAACATCTACAGGTGCTACAGCGAGCCTAGACACCTGTCTGTGTCTATGGACAAGTTCGGCTTCAGGTATGGCCTCTTCAGCCCCTCAAGCCTATGCACGGTTGTTTTGGGTGATGCTTCCTGTTAATTTGAATGAACAGTCTACCCTTTTGATCTTCTGGCGAAAAGCACAGCTCAGAATTTTGCACCACTGAAGCCTGTTATGCTTCCCAATATATAATTTTCATAGTGATACATCCTAGTTGATGGCTAAACAGGGACCTGCTAGCTGTCTGGATGCCATCTATGGCAAAAACTGTGATTTGTGTGTGATGCAGGTGGTTTCACTTGGGTAGAGAACCTCAGGGAACATTCTGCCTTTGGCTTTGGGTGGCTTTTCGCACCCAAAAGTTGTGGTTGTGAATGTCTTATGAGGAGAGGTTAGCTGAACTGAATCTGTTCAGCCTCGCACAAAGGAGATTAAGGGGGGACATGATCCAGGTATATAAGATTCTAACAGGTTTCGATGCTGTTCAGCCAAATGGCTACTTTAATATTGGTTTGAATACTAGAACTCCTGGTGGAAATTAGCAGGAGAACTTTTTTGTCTCTTGAATCATGATACAGACACTGGGATTAATCCATTTAATTCCAGTCACGTAATAATTCTTTGCTTGTCATTTAAAGGATACACTCCAGTTATCTATTTATCTATTATAGCTTTGGTTCACTCTTAAGTGAAATATGAAGTGGTATATATTGTTTGTTTCAGCCATATTTATATCCAGTAGCGCACATCACTGCTACGCAAGTATGCAATAGCGGTATATCCAAATGCGTATTTATCTTATGTGCATTTGCGCTGCTATGACAAGAAATCAGTGTGCGTTTTAGCTTTTATTCCCCGAAAGAAGTACAAATTAACCACATAAAGGTTAAAATGCATGGTCATTTCTTGTCATAACTGTGTGAATATGCATAAAATATATACGCACTTTCACCGCTACAAGAAATTGGCATGTGTATCGCTGGCGAATGCCTACTTGCACACCACTTTTGTGTTTATCACTCCAAAGCAGTGGGATCATAAATAAGTGGACAAATAATGTACATTTCTCTAGTTTTTTTTGTCCTACTGGCATAATATACTGACTTTGCCGCAGCATAATAGTGGCAGCTATCAGGGGCATATACAATCATCCCACCATAATGAGATCCAAAAATACACACTGAGACAAGTGTAGGTACTATGAAGACCTTTCATTAAACAGAGAGCACAAAGAACCCAAAATCAGAATATGTGGCTGATATTCTGTGCTGGTGGAGATTGTTCACAAGCAGCCCATAATGAACCTGAAGTAGTGGAAAGAAACACTAATGAGATCAGGCTGGGTCATGAGTGTTGCGAAAGGAAGTGGTACAAATCAGGCTCAGTCGTAAAAATTTGCCATGAAGTGTAATGCTGTGCACGCACAGACGTGCGAGGTACAAATAGGACAGGTGGTATGGATCGGTTCAAAATCGGAATGAAAAGATCATTAAACGAGCGCCAGTCAAACATCACATGGTAGAAAATGGTACAGAAATAGTTGTAGAAATATGTTGGTTCTTTCTCATCCAGCTGAATGGAGGTAATTCCACTGATCGATGCAGAATATAATTGTGGTCAATTGTAATAACTGTGACATGCCTGTGTGGTGTTACTGGGGGGGAGGGGGTGGTGTCGGCTGAAGAACTGCCAGAAACGGTTGGGATGGATACGGCTTTGCAGTACGGATATGTATTGACTTGAAGAAACTGAGTTGGTAAGATGCTTGTTCTGCAAATGCTTGTTTATGCCCAACATCAAAACATTCTCCAAAGTTATAGGTGTGTAGTTATGCAGTTATTGGGCTTCTGTCTTTAAAGTGTTTGAACAAATTGGAATAGAAATAATCTATACAACTGTAGCTGAAGCTGTACAGTTTACAGGAATTTCACCCTTAACCATTTTCCCCAGGCTGCCGTATAATCAATACTTTGGTGGGGTCTCCTCCATGAGCAAGGAGCAGTTCCTGAAAATCAATGGCTTCCCCAACAACTACTGGGGGTGGGGTGGGGAGGACGACGACATCTACAACAGGTAAGATAGCAGCTTGAACTTTTAGCACCGCCCTCTGAGGAATGGAACAAGTTCCACTAGGTGGCATTGGGCCAGGAACGTGAAAAGAATTTCTTTTTGTAAGCAGTTATGTATGTGGTGATTGCATACTGCAGATCACTTCACGCGCAGCAGGAACAAACACTTAAGGCAGTCTTTGTGTTGGATACGTGATGGGATTAGTTACATGTCCTCTTCAGCCGTATTGAACAATCTAGCTGTACCACATCGAAACTCCTTTTAGGAGAAGCTGCCATCCAGTGTCAATCATCTATATGGGAGTTCAGTTAGACCTCTGTAAGTAATTCAGGCTTGTCTGTGGGACAGTCTAGAATTCAATGTCTTGAGAATCCTATCCCTCTGTATTTAAACACTCTTTACTGCCTGTTGTCTATGATGCCGATTAGTTTAATTTTCTTGTACAATAGTCCCTATTCTTTGACCCACTTTCTTCCTCAGGCTGCTTCATTCTCTCATTGAGGGAATGTCATACCCTGCATACCTTTTTTTTTTTTTTTTTGGGAGAGGAATGTGCTTAAATAGTGATTCAGTGGCAGTATCTATCTTCCTGAGAAAATACCTTCAGGGATCTCCTGGTGTGGTTCTGCTGAGTTGTATTCTCATTGACTGAAACCATGAAAAGGGAGGGGTCAACAACTGGAAGGCACCCATATATATATATATATATATATATAAACAAAAAAGATGTTATTTTATGATGGGTTTTTATTTTCAATGTCACCCTTCACGCGATGTTCCACTACTGTCATTGAACGTTAGAAAAGTTAACTTGCTATGCGGAAGTAAACCAGTCTATTATCATTTTCTGCAGCTCAAATGATAACTGATAAAGCTGTTTGGGGAATGCATTCTCTTCATGGTGGTTTTACACTGTGCTCCGTGATGGCAAAATGAGACAAGTAAGATACAAAATGTACTTGTAATGGAAATGACAAGATAAGAATCTTTCTACCGTTTTTTTCAGAATATGTGCTCTCTTTGGGTAGCACATCAATGTTTTTGAAAGGGCGGGGCTCGGTACAAACTGACCAGAAACTCCCAGAGGATTGTAATCTCCCTTCATGAATTCGCTATGTTTACATGCACACTAAGAAAATTAATTTATTATGTTAGTCCAACTGAAACCGAACTTTGATAGTACTCACAAACATGTTAGTCCGACTAAAATCGTACTAAATCGAATTCTTTGAAGTTGGACTAAGACCCAGATAATGCTATTGGTAATTGATTTACTTCTGCATGCATACATTCAATCAGACTCAAACTAGCCTAGGCACTCTGCGCATGCTTCAGTTTCCCCATGGCCTTTGACCTGGAAGTAACAGAAGAAGCATAGAGCATAGCAGGGGACGTACAGTGCTGTACAATTCCCTGCTCAACTAAGGGTGCAACTAAGGGTCCCCTGGCATAAAAACTGACTAGAGTAGGACTGGACAACATGTGATATTAATACCAACATCGCATGTTACATAGCTAGTCTGCTAGATTAAGATCAAGTGTTTTCTTACTTTAAATCTGGTATAGATGATATAGTGTGGGGAGTTTGTCTCGCTAAAACATTTTTACTCTGCCATAGGGGGAAAAAACCTAGCAAGTTTTGCAATTTTAATGATTATTTCCTTTCAAGATTATCTAGCATATGTTTAAAAATCAATTTAAAGTTTACCTCCACTGCATTTGCATTTGTGAACGCATTTGCGCTGCATGCGTTCTCCAAGACTATCGTAATCATTTCCATCCTTGTTGTCACACCTAGACAGGTTTGTGAGAAATTTGTTGAACTCCTTTTTTGTTTCATAAATATCCCTATATTTATTGCAACAAAATCACATTGCAATATCTGAAAAATTTCCAATATTGTGCTGTCATAGTATATTATACAATTTTTTTTTCCTCTTAAGCTATCTGTCACGATCCGGTGGGCAGGCGAGCGGGCAAGAAGGCGAATCGAGCCAGACGGACGGGAAACGGGGTTTATTCCGTGCAGGACAGGCAGACAGGAACGAATGATCATGACAATACAACAATGACTGACGCAG
>JAODKE010000015.1:8823142-8834340 GCA_026779605.1 Mormyrus hasselquistii
ACTAGTGTCCTCAACAGTGAATACCCGTGCAAAACTATCATTGAACTCATTTACTATATCGATGTCGTTTTCAATTACAAGACCCTTACTATCCTGCAGATTAGTAATTTCAGCTTTTAGAGCTCTTTTAGAGTTACTGGAAAAATACTGGAAGAAACTTTTAATGTCAGCCTCCAATGCAATCTTCCTTTCAACATTGCTTTTAGCTCTAGATTAAATTGCATTCCTGTGCTCTGTGATTTTATTTTTTAATTATTCAAACGAATTAAATTCTTCTTCCTGACATTCCAATTCAAATTCCATGGGGTGCTGCCAGTTGACTTTAAACTCCAATTCCTGAATGGAAAAGGGCAAAATTCATAAATTAAAAATTTTGGAAACGTATGTAGAAGTAACGTCACAGTCTAGGATGAGAAGGACACCAAGGTATGTTCACAAGCTACATGATTAAATGCTGGCAAACAATGATTGCGATTGGGGAGCTGTACACTTTGGACTAGCTGGTGTTTTCCAAAGCGCAGTGATAGTACAGAGGTCAGTCAGCCCTCCTTCACCCTCTTCTGTCATTCTGTCAGTTAATGTTTAAGCCGGAAGGAAGTACTTCTTAGTCCCCAAACCGTGGACTTAAAGTCAGCCGTATCTCTGGGCAACCAAACTGGTCTGGGAAGAATAATGCAACATTCTGAGGCTGCAAACACGCACACAAAGCTTTTCTTAAGGAAGGACTGATTCAGAATGCCTCAGGTGAGAGGAATCCTTTTTGGGAGGGGTTACTTTGTAATTTTATATATATACTTGGCTGCAAAAAAAAGGTGAAGCACCCAGACAGAGTGGTGGAAGGTCACATGACTGTATCGCAATGATTATAATACCGGATCAAACACGCAATAGAGTTGTAACTGGCCCTTGAGATCCTGCAAATTGGCACTGGGTCTGAGTTGACGTCCAAGCTGATCCCATACGTTCGATTGGGTAAAGATCAGGGGACCTGCCTGGCCATGGGAAGACCTCAACATGACGCAGGCAGTCCATAGACACACATGCTGCGTGGACAGGCGTTGTCTTGTACCAGACAGACTGTATCAGGGTACTGTCTCAGGATGCGTAAAACATAGCATTGTCAGGGTCCCCTGATGTCATACCCTATGGCTCCCCACACCATGATGCCAGGATTGATCCTCTCACCCTCGGCATCCCCATATGCACACACAATGGTTATCCGCATTAATGCAGAACCGAGATCAGTCCATCAGTCCATGACACCCAGTTACGGTGCCACTCCAAACACAGCCGTCTCTGCGCTGGTGTTAACAGCAGCCTATGTATGGAACTGTGAACCCAGAGTCTGTCTGATTGGATTGTAGAGAATCCAATACCTGTGAATTTTGAACGTAGCAAGATGGGAGGCGTCTATGTGTGTGTGTGTGGGCTTGCATAGATCACATTTGAGGACCAAATTGTCCCCAAAGTGTAGTAAAACCTGAAATTTCCCTATTTTTGGGGACATCTTTTGAGGTCTCCATTTGGATAAACCTTGGTTTTATAAAAATCTGGAAATGCAATCAGAAAAGTAAAAATGCACAAGTCTTGTCTTTGGGTTGATTACTTATGGTTAAGGTTAGGAATGGGTAGGGGTTAAGGGTGTCGTGATTGGGATTATGGTTTTTCCCATGGAAATGAATGGACGGTCCCCATTTAGATAGAAAGACCAACTTGCATGTGTGTGGTGTGCGCGTGTGTGTGTGTCTGTCTTTGTGTATATGATGTCTTTTGTGAGGTGTAAATTCAGTTTGTCATTTTTATGGCACTTACACCTCCCAGGTAGCAGCTCACAGGTATAGATGTCCTGGCATGCAATCAAACTTCATATGTGGCTCTGGTTTGTTCTGACCGGTTTATTTACACAGCAGGCAGATCATATGACACTGTTAATCTGCCCCGAATGCCATTTTTTACTCATAGATTTTATGCAATTATATTCCTCATCGATTTACACTGAATACATGAAATAAGTGACCTAACAGCTCATTAAGCATTAAATTTCTGAATGATCGAGAGGACCTAGGTGTGAGGGAGGATCTGGAATGGATCTGGAATGGAAACACACCATGCTCTGGGCCCTAACAGACAATGCGAAACTGGTTCCTCGTCTAAAAGGGAAAGGGCCACATTACTTCTGTGAAACGCAAAGACATTTATATCTGACCCAGATTTTAAAATCTCACCATTGTGTCAAATGTTAACACAAAACCAAAACAATGAAGGGAGAAATGGTGGGAGTTTTACTTTCACAAAAATGTTCTGAGGGCAGAAGAAACAATGCTTGTTTCGGAGAAATAACCAGTCAGATTGTACAGGAGGTGGGTCCAAGCAACTATAAGAGGTAGGACTAAGACATCTGATTGGTTGGTTCCACCTCATCTACAATCTGATTGGTTATCTCCCTGAACCAATCATTTTCCTTTCACCATTCTAACATTTAATATAAAAACAATTAATAAAAACCTGTAATATAATCTTCGCATCCAGTTGGCTGTCATGTACACTGAAGATAATTACAACAGCCTGTGTTTGTAGTTTGTTTATGGTGAGGCTATGTTTCTCCCACGCCTGTGGCCGTCTGAAATTTGCTGTTCTATGCTATTTTTCATTTTCTAGCATTTTCCTATAAGTGAAACACCCATTGGTGAAATGGTGAGACGAAAGATAGACTAGCTTTCAGTGTAACTTTTGGGGAATTAAAAGGCTGCGTTACTGGCCCTGTTACTGAACTGGAATAAAAACAACTCCATTTTGAGTGAAAGTAGTTTCAGATGTCATCTTGCATCTCGTCATGTGACTTTTAGCACATGTATCATGGCTACACAGACTCTGGGATTTGTTTTCCATTCTCCTGAATCAGAGGCCTTGAATCAGGCCATGAGGGTGATTCTGAGGCCAAAGGAATGACAGCACAACTCCTGACCTTGCTGGGGATGACGGCCTCTTCCTTTCTGTTTTAAGAACGAGACTGAACTGATAGGTGGAGTATTTCACTCTGAGGCCCCCCCTTGACAACAAACCTGCCGCTTATTTGTACAGCCCTATGTGGTTTGCAAAGCAGCCTGACCAAAGCTTCAAGTGGCTTCAAGCCAGCGGGGCCACAATTCATCACATTGACACATCTAACTGCATGAAATGATTAATGAATTATTTAATCTAGCACATAATGACAGCCCTTGGCCGGCAAAAGAAAACAGTAGTTGTATAGTTGTATGTGCAAAAAGGCGTCATTAATCAAATTTGGATTAATTTATTTGCAATAATAGAATATTTGCAGATTAGCATAGGTTTTTATCTTCCCAAAAAGTATATAAGAGATAACATATACACAATAACTTTACATGTATCCAAGTATAAATGAATACAATTCTATGATGTCTCCGTATCTGTAGACAAAACCTGGATGTAGACTTTAGTGGTGCTCATTTGTTTTTCAGAGGGCAAGGAGACCTTCAGCCATGCTGGAGACCCACAGGCAAGCCTGACCTTCTGAGCAGGACTGCAAGGTTATCAGGTTGCCGGTATCCGGCCTCCCTTCAGGCCTACTTCAGGCAAGCCTCCAAAGACTGGGAGAAGTAGTTTATGGAGCTTAACTGCATTGTACCTTAAAGGAAAAGGATACAGAAGTTTAATGTGCCATCATTCATGTGATCATATCAGTCATATAATTATGTCTGTGGATAAAGCTTGAAGGTCTATGTTGTTTTGAACTGAAACGTGACTGTTGCTGAAACTGCCTGTGTACCATAGCTCTGGAGGTCAATGCTCCCTGTTGTCATGTTCCCTACCCCCGCCCCCCTACCAGTTGGAAGCGGAGCAGCTGTAGGGGGGTCAGGAATTGCAGGGGAAGCTGGCTTCTATGGGTGTAGAGCGGAGCCTGTTGGCGGCACCACTAAGAGCTCCAGGGTCACAGTGGGAAAGGCTGCTCTCTTGGAAGTACACACAGGACGAGGAGATTGGGGACCAGATATCTGCAGACCCTGGGTAGTGATGTTCACTCTGAAAGCTGTGCGTAGCAGAGCAGGACAGAGAGAAAGCTGAATCTCTCTCTGCCCCCCCCCCCCCCATTAGTGGAAACATCCCCTTCACCTTGAGTGCCCCCAAGTTTGGTTTGGTATTGCCCTTAATGGGTTCCAGTCCGTGTGAACACAATGTTTCAGCTGCCGGAGCCAAGGAGAACTTATTAAATGTTTTATTTATTGTATGGGGGAGGGAGTGGTGTGTTTGATTGGCTAAAGGACATCTGTTTGTGCTTTAGCGGGGCCTTGGAAGTGGATGCAGGAGACTGTGCCCGAGAGCAAAAAGAGGAGGAGGTGGAAGAAGGGGATGAGGAATGGCAGAAGCCGGAAACCCAACGGGTGTGTATGCTGATGGAGAATATTGAGGGCACTACCTCTGTGGCTTCTCAGACAGTCAGGGCTCAGTCACGCTTGTCAGGGGCCTGAGGTAACTCCCCCCATACAGGACCTGGGTGATATTAGCCAGTATCTGGCAGGCAGCAAAAATATGGACCGTCTGGGGATCCCTGAGGACGGGGTTGAGAAATACGGATGCAAGGGATATGTGTCAAGACTAGAATAGAATAGTGATGCTTTATTTAACCCTGTGGGGAAGTTCTTGTATCGGCTTGCCTCTCCCATCTTGCTCCCTATGAGACACACAGACACATATACAAGTGAAAGGAAGCTTGGGGGTCACAGCGCAGGGGCAACCAGACTGGGGCTGAAGGGCCTTCATCAGAGGCTCAACACTGGCATCGGTCTCCTACCTACGGGATTAGAACCAGCAACGTCCCCATCACTGGTTTAATCTGTTGAGCCACACACTGCCCCCACAATGCAATGGCTATGGAGTACAGTTCTGCGTTACAACATAATGAGTTATGAGTTAAGTCCAGTTAAGCTGTCTTTCCTGTCATTCAAATGACTTTGGGTGATTTCTTCCGTGATGACAGTGCTATGACTGTTGTCTGCTTGCCTTCAGACAAAGTTCCTGCTTTCCCTCGATGAGGAAATTAAATGAGGTGTGGAGGGTTCGAGCTGCTTGCCATTCCAGCTGGCCCAGTTTGCCCAACACCAATGCACTCTAAAAACAAGCTCATGGGAATTTTTACTGACACAAACATGTTCTGAGGGCAGATGGAAAGATGATTGGTTCAGGGAGATAACCAATCAGATTGGAGAGGAGGTGGGTCCAAGCAACTAGAGAAGCCGGGACCAACCGATCAGATGTCTTGGTCTAGCCTCCTCTACAATTTGGTTGGTTATCTCTCTGAACCAAAGCCCTGTAGCAAAATCAAATTAGCAGCTTCACTACTTCCAGACGATTTGGATACCACAAACTTTGTGATTGCATCTTGTGTAATCTTAATGTCTGCGGAATCTTTTGTTTTTAAGATGCAGCAGGGTGATCTATTTCCAGATTAAAATAACAAAAAAGTTATGCAGTGTGCTCACAACCTATAATGCACTGCCTTAACAGCACAGGTCTATGGAGGAACATGAGGGCACAAGAACTGTAAGGACCTGCGGGATCAGAGGAAGTTTCTTTCAGGCCTGGCGAGTGGTGGGTAGGGGGCGGGTTTATTTAAAATTAAAAAAGGGGATTACGGGGACAGGCTAAACCAGAATGACCAGTGATGAAATATGATACTGCAATATGACAACAAGCAAGAACTCCAGCTGGAGCTATAAATATTCAGCCATTAAATCCAGTTGCATGACAGGGCACATTTTCTGTTTTTCATATTTATGAAATGGCCACCATGCCTGATCATAATATGCTGTCTGCCCCCCTGCTGCTACCCAGTGAGTCTGTATCTGTGTGCTGGTGACATAACCTCCATGAGACATTAAAAGACGCCAAGATTGTAAAATGTGTTTTTACATCTTGGGGCTTGAGCTCACTGGTCACCTTTTCCCCTGCCATGGCCGCAGAGCCATTTTGTGCTGATTACTAATTTTTGGGGCATTGGTGGCCCTTTATTCAAGCCTGGCTAAGATTGAATTCAATGTTTGCGTGCTGGTGGACCAGGAAGGGGAGGTTGGTCCTATCAACGCTCACCCTGTCTGTTTGGACTATGATCTGTCATATTAATGTTTGTCAAGTGTTCCAAAAAGATGGATATGATAAGTCATAAATGCTTGAGCAGTTAGTCAAATGAATCAGCCATTTGTTTATATTGGACTGCTGTACTGATAACAAACATTTTTCTCTGTGGTTGTGGCTGCTGTTAATTCAAAGGAACACAGTTTTCCCATAAATAGCAAGGCCTCAGGCCTTTCGACAGCTTGATCTAAGGCAGGTGCTGATGAGTTCCCCGAAGAAAACGACATCCCCAAGTAAAGCTACACAAGACTATCACATGTACACATCCAGGTGTGGCTGTTCCCTCCCAGCCTTTTGGGAACTGTTAGAGAATGTCTGCTTCATTGGGTTTAAATCATTATACATGAAATACAGCATAGCACAGCAAATTTAAAATGGCCACAGGCGTGGAAGAAAGATAGCCTCATCATAAACAAAATACAAACGCAGGCTGGTGTAATTATCTTCTGTGTACATGACAGCCAACTTTATGTGAAGATTACATTAAAGGTTTTTATTCATTGTTTTTATATTATATGTGAAGCGCTTAAGGGTAGTGTCACGGTATGCCAGGGTAACTGGGTTTAATGGGTCTAGGGAAACACACAAGACATTACTGGGGAATACAGACTGAGACACGGATTAAATATACATGACAAGCTGAACTCAACGAGCAACAGGTGGAAACAATCGGGCATTAACATGAGGTAACAAGGTGGGCGTGGTACACAGGAGGATCGGACAGAGCTGGGTGTGACAGAACCCCCCCCCCCAAAGGCCAAGGGAAGTGACGGATGAGATGAGGGAACAGGACCTGGAAAACAAAAGCAAAAACCATCAACCAGAGACCAGGAGCAAGACAGAGACACAGAACAGGAACAAGAAGAAAGACAGGACCTGACACAGAACAGGGAACGCAGACAGACAGACCAGGAAAGGAGACGCGGAGGGAACACTGACAGGTGGAACACAAGGGCCGAGAGTGAACACGAGAGGCACAGAGGAACGAGGAGCAGAGACAGGAGGAACAAAGGGACGAGGAGCGAACAAGGGAGACCAAACAGGAACAGACGGGGCGAGCCCCGAGAGAACCCAGGCAGGCGAGGGAAGGCAGCCGGAGGGGCCGCAGGCGACAGGGAGGCAAGAGCAGGAGAGGACCACAAAGGGGGCAAGGAGATCAATGGAGGGACAGACAGCCGAAGCAGGGAGCCCGGAGGGGGCAACGAGGCACCAACAGAGGGGTGATGTTGGAGGAGTCTCTCCCCCACCCGAGTCATTGGGGTCCAGCAAGAAAATCCCCGAGGGGTCCCCTTCTAGCTCCTCCTCCACCACCAATGGAAGAGGAGCCATGGAGAGACGGTCCGGGACCTCCTCGTGAACAGGGGCCATCGGCCCTGTGGCAGGAGCAGGAGCTGGCGAGACGGGCAGGACAGGCAAAGTAGCTGCGGGCGGAGCAGCTGGTGCTGGGACAGGCAGGATGGTGAGCTGGGCTGGACAGGCATGTGGCCAGCAGGGGGCACCTTGGCGGGCACCTCGGGCATGCGGCTGCATCTGCCGCGGGCGGAGCCAGATGCTCGGCGACTGCATCTGCCGTGGGCGTGGCGGCCAGCAGATCCAGAACAGGCAGGTCCAGAACAGGCTGGTCCGACACTGCCCCTTTAAGGGCTTTGGGGACCCAGGGAATCGCGTCCCTTATTGCGCTTATCTCTTTACCGGCCAGGCGTGTCGGTCGGTAATGATACGCCTCTAAGGGAGGTGGTAGCTCCCTTGGGCTGGTCCGGCAGGCAGCAGCAGCATCCTCGAAGAGGAGCGGGGAGCTCCCTCGCTCCATGGCTGACTCCCCAAGCAGAGAGCAGCAAGCAGGCTCCCAGGAAGAGAGTCGGGGCTTCTTCCTTCTGCGCCTCTTCTTCCGCCGCCTGAACCCAATAGGGAGAGGCAGGGTTGCCTCCGCGTAGGCAAGTAGCTGGGGCTGCCTCTCCCTCATCATGGAGACGAGCTGCTGTAGGAGGAAGCACACATCCGCCATGTTGCGCTTCTCTGTCAGTGGGGTAATTCCCTTGAGGAGGTCCCAGCTCTGGTCCACCAGGCTAAATAACCCAGAGTCTTCTCAAATCTCAGGCTGGTCTTGCCAGTACAGCACCTCGTGCAGCAGGACGAGCCAACGATCGTCGCCCTGCTGCGGTGCGTCTTTTAGGAGATTCGTCATTCTGTCACGGTATGCTGGGGACAAGCAGGCAAGCGGCAGTTCAGAAAGCAGACAGGCAAGCAGGAATACAGGTAACTGGGTTTAATGGGTCTAGGGAAACGCACACGAGACATTACAATGACAAATCTGGGGAATACAGACTGAGACACGGACTAAATACACATGACAAGCTGAACTCAACGAGCAACAGGTGGGAACAATCGGGCATTAACACGAGGTAACGAGGTGGGCGTGGCACACAGGAGGATCGGACGGAGCTGGGCGTGACAGGTAGAGATACTTTTTTGCGATGGCAGCCCCTCTTGTATCACAAGCTGCAGCAAGTTCGCACAACAGTCAAATTGAGTTAGCGACTCCCATATCATCCATTGCTTTGTTTTGTCTCACAGTAGCGTTGCCCTTTGTTATTTGTTATTCCCACCTCAAAACTTTATTTTACACAGATTGCAAATCGCTGTACTACTGGTTTCTGTTAAAAGCGTAACATACTCTCAGATTGTCACGTCTTTTCTTACGCTCATTGTACTGCGAAGGGTATGCCCATGATGTCACTGTACTCACACCCACTGAGTAGTAAAAAAACAAGAGGGTCCAGCTGCAGAAGCTGAGGGGCAGCATTAGCGTTCGATTTGAATGCTGCAAAAAAACATGTGTAAAGTGGGAAAGAGCTGTCATGCAATTGATTGCCAAAAACTAAATAAGTAAGTATAGGACGTGGATCGGTCACGAATAGCCGGCACCTGATCAGTCAAATAGGTCTGGATCGGCGCCGATACCGATCCGAATATTGGTATCGGTGCATCTCTACTTAAGGGTAATGATTGTTAAGAAGGATATTGGATTTGTCTGGTTTTACTCACCCATTTCGTCAGGCATGCCAGAAGGATACCTTCATGGGCCAATGGCCCCATGAACTAGTGGTTGATGGGATTTGTAGTCTCCATGTCACACCAGACTATCATGGAGCAGTGCAATTGTTGCTGTTTGGAGAGGATGGTTACATTTCTAGTTTATGTACTTGTTTATATCTTGTTTATGGGAAAAATGGCTGAAGTAGCTGAAGAATATTGAAGCTAAATAATGATGATGTATAGTACTGCAATGTTGAAATTATTGAGGGTATTAAGCTGCCCTTGGTTGGGTTTTGGGGGGATAACCATTTATTTAAGGAGTATGATGGTTGACTGCGTATGAGTAACAGCCTAAATCTCAGGGCACTATTTGCCAAAATATGGGATTAGTTTTGGTACATTTTTCTTTTTGGCTCAAGTATTTCATTTTCTTTCTTTTTTTTTTCATTTAATTTATTTATTCTGGCACCATATTAATCTGTCACAGTACTTAGGGAAAATAAATAGCTATCTGCATCACCTTGTCCCTTGCAAAAGTAGTTCTTTCCATCAGCTCTTGGACTATTGCCCTGGTTTGTTAGTCACACAGTGTGTAATTAGAAGCTGACCGCCTTCAACTTTTCTTTGCACAGGATTTCTCGTGGCATAAATATCTTGGCTATGGAGAGAATGCCCATGCATGCCCAATGTCTTCCAGAACACACAGTCCTCAACTATATGGACAGGGGCAACAGGAATGCTCACACTTTAAGGTAAGACAGGCCAAGAGAGAGACAAAATATGTCACCATGCTCCAAAACACACCTTTCTGAAGGTCAGAGGCATATACATGTCATGCACTGTACAGGTGGATTCTAAGCAAACGAATGACCATTTATTATAATAAAATGATGATTTTTGCAAAAAGAAAATACTATGAGGGTAGAAATTGGACATACAACATGGTGAGATTCTGTTGCCATTTTGGCTATCATAATTGTGCTCTGCAAATTTCCGTTATGGAAGCTAATGATGCTTAATAGCTATCCATGCCATTCATGTTACAGTCACACATAACAAACCTCTAACCCATGTTCCATCTTCTCTGACTTATTTCATCTGTTCACTGAATGTAACCCCCAGTTCTGTGCTCAAAATGGCCAGAAGGCTGCTGGCTCTAGGCCCAGTCACTGGAACCCCTGGCAGGAATACCCAGATGTGGCCAATCAGGTGAGCCCTAGAATGTCACATGACTTTTCTCCACCAGTAGTATCCACCAGTTGAAGCAGTTGCATATATTCTATTATTTAACCATGGCCAGAGTCCAATGACTAACCCTGAATATGGAAAATGTGGATTTTTTTCATTAGCTCCTCTGAAGTTGGCTTTTTTTCTTACTTCTTGCCTATAGGATTGTACTTTTATTCAGCGTGTCAAATTCTGAGCCCTGCCTTGATGTTCTAAGATGCAGACCTAATACTTCATTTCAGATTACTGCATTAGTTATTGAACTTCAGCAGCTGAGAAGGGTCTGTTGGACAGGAGGGTCACCTGACTCCCCTGAGGACATGGAGGCCAGGGATTGGCTGGAAAGAGCAGCACTGCTAAAGGTTAAAGATTGATTCTTTTGTATATTTTTGTTTATATTCAACAAGAGGAAAAGGCAATATATCCACTGTGATGAAATATACCTTGACCAAGGATGCCAGTATCCTTGTTGACTGTAGCTCACACTGCATCAAAGTAGCAGAACAAGCACCAGTTGGAATCTCTCACTGTATGTGAATAGCAACTTGAAGTCCTCTGCCAGCCCTGTAGGACAGTGGTCCCCAACCTTTATTTCGTCACGGACCGGTTTAATATCAGAAACTATTTTCACGGCCCGGCCTTTGAGTGGCAGATAAACATACTCGTATTTATACGAATAAATGATACGTATAAATTGGGGATATTTTTAAAATATAATAATGGGGTATCTTTAAAATATAATAATAAACGTAAATCCAATGTGTATTCGCAGCTTTATTAACAGC
>JAODKE010000015.1:8856943-8875895 GCA_026779605.1 Mormyrus hasselquistii
AAGTTTTGCGACATCTTGCAGATGTATTGTGAGATCTTGTAAAAAGATTAGTTATTTTTTTATCCTCTCGTGTCCTCTTACAGGATCAATAAACTTGTCCATTCTGTATTGGGGAAAGGTAGCAAGATAGAAAGAGCTCAGCTAACTAACTAGCTAAGTTTAGCGATGCACAATATATATTGGTTAACATTTGACCAGTATTGGCAATACTTAAGCTAAAGACACAGACACTGAAATAGGAGTGATTACTGCATTGGGCAATTGACTTCTATTCGTAGTGGAGGATGAGGGATCTCGTTGGCACATTTGCTCTTTTCGGAGGCCTCAATGCCTGCTGCATGCTTATAATTTAATATTAAATCTCACCCGCCTCCCATTCCGTAAGTGGCCCTGAAGTTAGCCGGTCATCGGTATCAGTCGTCATTTTTATTAGACAAAAACCTGTTGGTATTCGATAAAATTTTCTCATTGGTGTTCCGCTACGTGAAAATAGGTAATCAAGGCAGCACTTCTCCTGTGTGTGTTTTTTTCTGTATAGTTCAGTAGTCGGCTTTTTTTGAGAACGGACACTCTTTTTCTGTCTGTTTAATAATAATAAAAAATAATGTCTTGAGATTCTGCTGTCTTTTTATTGCATTTATAGTGTGTAATTAACTTCCCCTATTCATATTTGTGAATTTTCTTCCCAATTTTCTTTTTTAAAAAAGTTAAAAAAAAAGTTTTGAAATTAGATTAAGAAAAATAGTCGATTAATTAAATTGTAGTAGAAGTTTTCTGATGCATCAAACAGATACTTAAATAATCAAATTCAATTGCCCTGGGGCCAGCGGTTTACACTGCTAATGTGGAGCACCGTGATGTGACCAGTGGAGTGTTTCTCCTGTTTGGTTCCCCCAGCTGCGGGCTTCCATCTCTGCCGGCCCCCAGCAGCAGCATGGCACTTTTTACGAGTTCCGCACGTATCGCATTAAGCCTGAGCATAGCGCCTCCTTCTTCAAGCTGACGCATGAGAAGATCCACCTGCGCACGGCTCATTCTGAGCTCCTGGGTTACTGGAGTGTGGAGTATGGTGGCCTCAACCAGGCCTTTCACATCTGGAAGTATGGTGAGAGGAGACAGGGCTTTCACGCTGCATCTTAAAAATATATGAAGTCGGGTTGCCATAAACTGTCAGGGATTATACCCCAGTGGTGTTGGGCATTTCAGGTCCAGAAAATACAAATCCAGACCAGGATTTTGTTTCAACCAACCAGTTGCGCACTCTGTGACTGTGACTCGTTATGCTCAACTGGTTGGTAGAAACATAATCTTGGTCTGGATTTGTAGCTTCTGGACCCCAGTCTGATTTTACTGACTGTTTGGAATTTGATAAGATAAAACTTATTAGCCGCAAAGCTAAACACAGTTGCAAAAGCTATAGATAGAATGCAAAGCTTTGAGAGGTACCTTCTCAAAAACCCTAAACTAGCCCAGAGAAGTTAATCTGTGCTCACTGCCTCAACACTTGGTAATGTGTATGTTTGTTCTGCTCAAGCAGTAAAGAGGAGATTGCATGCAGAGCTGAATTACTGTAATTTTTTTAGTCCAAGTCGAAAATAAAATACAGACGCTCCTCTACTTACACACTTTCAACCTACGAACTTTCAGACACATGAACGAAGAGGACTCTAAGTCCAAATTGTGTTCATTGTACTTTCTGTCCGCTACATAATTTTTTTTTCTGCCTGCCAATTCCGCCAAGTACGACTTCTGGCTGCTACTCCCACCGCGCAGCAGTGTAGCGTGCATACTCCCAGCATCCTAGTTCTTTGTACTTGCGTATACCCTTAAAATGATGTTGAACGACTTACAAACATTTCAAGTTACGAACTGTCATTCGGAACATATCTTGTTAGTAAGTAGAGGAGTGTCTGTATTCTCTTTATATCTGAACTAAGCCTCCGGCTAAAACTTGTACAACATATCATAACATGGTGCTTTAAATGCACATCAGGACCATAAGTCCTTTGTGTTTTCCATATCAGACAGTTATGCCCAGCGGGCAGGGGTGCGGACAGCCCTGGCCAAGGACCCCCGGTGGATGGAAGAGTACATTTCCAAAGCCATGCATATGCTGACCTCTCAGGACAATGAAGTCACATACCTGGTTCCCTGGTGTAAGATCAAAGGGCCACCAAATAAAGGTTAGAAAAAAAATGCTCTCTACAGTCAGGTACCATTCATTCTTTAATTGTTATCAGTGGTGGACTTGCTCCCAATAGTTGTCAGAAGATGGGTCTGTTGAGTGGCTTAGTGATAAAACGTCTCTTTTGAGATTGATTTTAACTGTAATCTTGGTTAGCTACTGCAGATCACTCTGCCGATCTTTCCGGGGCATCTACTGATTGCCAGCACTGTCACTGGAATGGCGTTTAGTTTGATGTCTGACAGCAGGTCTGCGTCTTAGTTTTAATCAGCCTTCGAGTTTCACAACAGTGTATGCGCTCTTTGATTGGTGATGTGAAAAAAAGGCAAGATTATTGGGGGTGTAAATCGGAGGACGTTGTTCACTGCCTTGTGCTCTGGGGCAAGTGTAGGGGCAGTTCAGGCTGTAGAGGCTGACTGAGAGCTGGCCTGAATTAGTGTCAAAACAAGATTAAGCATTGATGAAATTAAGGAAAGTTAGTGTTGTTTTGCCATTGTCTGTTGCTGGGCTGAGTGCACCTTCTTTGAATTTGAATTTTAGTGTCAGAACGTAAAGAAGATTTTAGATAGATATTTGTCTCTAGAGTTAATAGTGATATGACTGCTGATATAGGTAATTAATTCAGCTATAATAATTTTAGTGAATCATAAGCCTGTGAAAGCAATTGGATAAGCACCTATTTTAGGATAATTAGTAGCAGATTACTGATCATTTTTAAATCCAGAAAATAAATACTTGTGTCAAGCTCTGAGTGAGCAGTAAAAAAGATAAATAATTGAAAATCAGGATATGTAATAAGGTCACAAGATAAATAGTAAGGAGATATTGCAAAATGCAATAAAATACCTACTTCAACACCTTGAGGTACAAAAATTTGTAATAATGAATGACTAAAGTACAATGAAATACCCACTATTAGGATACACACTGTAAGACACTGTAAAAACAACACTATAAAACACAGATTTTCATTTAAGAATATTGCCCATCGGAGAATATTCCATCTTAATGTCACTGTAAAACTGTAAACATTGTATATCAACACTGCTTATTTAGAAATATTGCACATCTGAGGTTAAGCAAGCGTGTTTTCCCTTCTGTTATGTGTTTTGCCACCAGTCTGATTCTGGCTGGAGTGAAGCTGTTATAAAACTGTGCTTCGTGTGTGATGATACTGTCCGGCCTGCAGCGTCTGAGGTTATATGCTGAAGTTTATGCCTGAGCAGAGAGTATGTTGGGTGGAATGTGTCCCATTTAAATTAGCTCTATGCCTGTCTGCAGTTTCTGTTCTGTAGCGCTGAACTATGTGAAAATAATCTACATGGAAAGTAAGACCAACTGAATTACTGGAATCCTGAAAAATGTTTCTTTGCTCCTCGGAATGTAAGAAAGTCTCCTTTTCCAAGACAAGGAGCTTGTTCTTCATATGACATGGGCTGATGCAAGGCATGGTTTCCTTTCCAGGTGTATACGAGCTCACAACATTTCACATGAAGCCGGGCGGGCCAGCGGTTTGGGGTACCGCCTTCCAGGCGGCTGTTGGCGCTCACTCCGGAGCCGGCTATGCCCATCTGGTGGGGGTTTTCCACAGCGAGTTTGGACTTCTCAATCAAGGTGAGTGGCTGAGAATCAAGAGTATGACTAATCAGTACCAATGTCAGTTACATGATCCGTCCTATAGGCTTTGCAGGTGGGTCGGTTACCGTGGGAATGTGCCAGATGTTTTGTCGCTGGGGTTATTAATACATTTGTTTACGCTTGACCCAGTACATGTCCTGTGGTGGTTCGAGAGCCCCGACCAGCGGGCGGCGATTCGGCACACGGCCCACGGAGACGCCCGCGTAGTGGCAGCAGGTGATGGATGATGCATGAACGCAAACGGCAACAAGTCCTGACATGGCTGTCAACTCCACTCTTTGTAGCAAGTCTGATTCACACATTTATTAAACTGCCGTCCAGTTATACAGTTACTGTTGTTCAAATATTTACCTCATAGAACCATCTTCTCAAGTCTGCCTCAGAGTGAATCAGAGACGTTTCTAGAATCTAACTAATCTGCTGACCTTAAATCTGAAAGAGACAAAATAAAAGTGTATAATTATGTTTCGCCATCCAGCTGCATGAGACAGTAATGAAAGACAGTGGAGCACATGCCCCGACGCGTCCCTCTGTAAAACGTTTTTTTTAAATCTGTGATGGGTCAGAACATGTGGTTCCCCCCCACCCCCCCACCGGGGAAATTTACTAGAGGAAGTAAGTGTTATTGGAGTGGACCTTTTATTGGGACAAAGTTGAAAAACAGTGTCCTGGCAGCGATCAGTTTCCCAGTGTCAGCAGAAACCATGAGGGAGATGTTTGATGGGTTTGCATCTGCAGTTTGTTTTTCAATGGCCACTTACAACCTTTGTCCTTTTTCCCTCTGCCCCCCCCCCCCCACAGTGAGGGAGAGTGTGACGTACCTGGACTCCCAGAGTAACAAGCTCATGTTCCCCACTCCGTTCTCGCCCCTCCAGTGAGCTTCACCCTGGGGGGGTGGTGGTTTGTTCGGAGGCAGTCGGACTCTGAATGCTGTGTTGTTCAAACTGCACGTGCGCTCACCACGTGTCTGAAACGTGACTGGAGCACAAGAGCTGCCTGATCTCCATAGGAGTGATGAGGGTGTTTGCTGTCCTTTGGTTCCTGCTAACTTGAGTGTTGAATTTGATCAAACTTTAACTTGACCTGGAAACGTTTCATAGTTATGATTTCATACATTTTTGTTACATTTCAGGTCTGATCCATCTGATCCTATAGGGGGGATGAAGCCCCTAACCATTGTGTTTTTACAGTGTTTGTCACCTGACCTCAGTTATACCTTAACTGTAACTGGATTCACACATACAGCTCATAATTGTGCAGTAATAGACATGAATTCAGCAGTGGAAAGTTCAGGTCCAAAAAGTCCAAAATCCAGTTTCAAAGTTTACTCTCAGCACTGAAGGATGTGTTCTTTTCATCACAATGGCTGAACTATGACTGGGTATGGGAGGGATGTCACAGTCCGATTATCATAGTGTCAAGGAACAGTTAGAATTGGCCATGAGTGTTACTTCATTGCTATATGTATTTAGTGTTTGTAATCACTTAAATTCGCATTTACATTAATATGAAGGAATTTGAATATAGGAATGTTACCTGTGTTTTTTTTCTTGGCCATCACAGTGTACTTAAAATTTCTTTTAACAATAATAAAATGCAATTTTCAAGTCATTCAGTAGTGGTTTTATTTATTTATTTGGGATGGCCAGGACAGTTAATTCTGGCCTCCTAATTCTCATCCAAAATTTAAATTGGTAAATTCTCTCCTGCCCCTTCACCACCTTAGCTACTGTGTGGTGAGCAGAATGACTGCCATCGCATCATCCATGTGTGTGTTCCACAGTAGTGGTTGTTGAAGTGGCTCCCCATTGATCCTGTAAAGTGCTTTGGGTGTCTTGGAAAAGCATGATATAAATGTAACATTCATTTTAATACAAATAATTAAAATGCTATAAAGATATTTAGTAACAAGAGAAATAAGGACCAAGTTCTTTCTTAATTCTTTATATGTTTTCTGGCATTTCCCACCACGCTGATGTAAAAGGAAACAAACTTTCATCAGTGGCTGTTATTGGTCAAGTTTTATTCTATAAATAAGTACGGCACAGGACAAGTAACAGATTTCCACAAAATTTTTTTGTACATTAAACCCATGCAAGGGGTTGGCCATGGTAGAATTTTTATTATTTTCATCAATCAGAAGACAAAATGTTTGTTTCTTGTCTGTGGGTACTCCAGTGCAAATTAAATAAGTTTCAAGAAACATGAACTATAAAGTGCTAGGAATGAACACCGGCACAACTGTCCTGACCACATCGTGACCAACGAGAAGCAAGCTCATTATCTGATTGGCTCAGCAGGGCTTCCTGAATGCAGATGGGAGAGATGACACAATGTCAATGGCACTTCATTGGAAAGGTCACAGTGGGTGATGGGGGGGGGGGGGGGGGGGGGGGGGGGGGGGGGGGGGGGGGGTGGCGATTCGTAGTGTGCTGGGCGGCAGCCGCCAGAGTCACAGGATCTCAGGTGGGACTTTTTAAGGTGAGAAAATTCACACCATGGCAGTAGGTGGAGGAGGAGTGCATACCCTATACTGGAGTGTAGGACCAAGGATGGCGTTGGCACATGTTGTGGCTTATTACAGCACAGGAATCAAACAGAAGACACACCAGTAGTACGGGCATTAAAATACTCAGGTCCAGCTGCTACTGAGGGGACCAGGGGTCGGATGCTGAATGTGTGTCCTGCGTGTGTGTTAGAGCGACGCCGATCACCGCATCGGCAGCCTTCAATCTATTGCTGATTTACACACGATAGCTTGCATGGAGATTTCTTGACTGAGAAAACACTGCACTGTACTGAAAGCCACTAGTCTGGCCTTTACTGAGGTATTTTTAATTTAATTTTTAAAAATTTGAACTCTGAAGTTCTCCTGACCAATAAGATATGGTCCGAAAATATAAACCTATGATGTTTTTTTTTTTACAGTACATTCCAAGGTGTACTCCATGTGCTTCAAACGTCGTTTTGACTAGAGTGGTAGACTAGACGGAAGCTGCTGTACCAGGCACTGAAAACTAAGCTACATTTCAGTCAACAGAAATTTATAAACGAGTTTGAAAAATGTTAAGATATTTATGTTCATATAAATATTAAAGAAAGTACATTACAAAAAAATCAAAACAGAACAATGTAATTTTATAACTTTTCCCCTAAGGCCTTGCATTGTTTTGACTGATTGTTATTCTTCAACGTCAGCATCTGCTCTTTGTCCAAAAAGGAGGGAGGTGAGCCCTGATTCCTCTATAACGGTGGGCAGAGACTGACTGGAATTACACATGGTATACTGTATTGCAGGCCTCCCATGTTCACACATTCCAACGTGTGAAAATCAGAGGAACAAAATAAGCATATTCAAGTTATGTGTTCGCTATCCTCAACAACCAACAGGGGGCACCAGGCTCTCCCTTGTGAACACCAAAGTGGAATTTTTTTTTGCATTGACTTGCATTGTGTTCCTTTTTAGCGGGAAGCTTCTGCATTCAGTTCCTCCTCCGGATGGCCTCATGCCAAAAAAGGAACAAATAAAAAACGATAACATTAATACACAAGAAAAACAAAAGAAAAAAACTCTCTCATTTTGGTCCGAGAGTCGCTTTTGCAGTTTCAGTTTGCCTCCGGCTGAGGGGCAGTGGAAAACCTGTCCGGTTAAACAAAGCTCTCCTTCACCTTCTCATTTTGCAGGAAGGAGCTGAACTGTGAAATGTCCACCACAGCATCTTTGCTGCTCACGGAAATGTCCTTAGAGTGGTCCTCGTCACTTTGGTCCTTGGCAAAATTGACAAACACCTAGGGAGGATGGGAAATAACAGTGGTCAATTCATGGCTTGAAATCCATTTGTATGTGGAACACTGGTTTCGTTTTGGTGGGTTGGCAAACAGAATAATGGATGAAAGTGGGCAAACAAACCTATCCCAAAAGACGCAACCTGCAAACATGACAAACTCAAAATCTTTGGGATATCTCACTCAAAATGCCACAATATTTAGGCGTAACACTTTACATGAGGGGCACAAAAAATGTAGAACACTCTTACTTAATATATTAATTAACCAGAGACTGTGTTAGTTACATACTGATCCCATGTTTGTCCATCATTAATCAGTCATAGTTGTTCATGTATTTCATGCAGTTACTATATTTCTTCATAATTTGTGCTTGAGTAGTGACTGTGTTACTATGTTATTTGTGCCCCTCAAGTAAAGTATTACCCATTCAAGTACTTGTTTTTTGCAAATCATCCATATTTGTGTTTTCTGTGTGGTCTTGTTATTTTATCTATTCCCTTTCAGTAATCTCTTCCTGTTTCTTGTAAGCTGAGGTGGAAATTTCAGGTCCAGAAAGTAAAAATCCAGACCAAGATTTTCTTGTAACCAACTAGGTGAGTACACTGTAACTGTAATTTTGTATACTCAACTAGTTGGTTGAAACAAAATCTTGGTCTGAATTTTTACTTTCTGGACCTGAACCTCTGCTTGTAAGCATATTGCCAGGAGTCCCCTTACTGCCTTTCAGTAGGTGCTACCTACCTGGTCTAATGTGGTTTGGGACACGGAGTAGTCCTCTATTTGGAGCCGCTCCTTGTGCTTGGACAAGATGCTGAAGATGCGGGACAGGGAGATGAGGGAAGACGGCAGCTGGTACTGCAGCATGTTCCGGTGCTTCTCCTTCAGCGTACTGCCAGGAAACTCGCCCTCGATAAACTTCATGACCAAGTCCAGATCTGGTTTGGGTCCTGCCACCCGCAGGATTATGGTGTATCCATCTCCAAACCTGGGTACACCCACAGACAGGAATGTTCCTAATTATTTAAGCTGATCCTTGATTATGTAATGTTACATTTGTCCCCAGGCGCGTCTGCATGTGGAGCCCGGACCGAAACTCTGGATGAAAATGGACTCACCGGTTCTTCAGGTGCTGGACACTGCCCAGACAGCGGAACCTGCCATTCACCATGATGGCCATCCTGGTGCAAAGAGCCTCGCACTCCTCCATGCTGTACAAAGAGGGTGAGGTATCTGTCAATCACACTCACAGTGACGGGGCCCATAATCCTCCAACACATAATGCAGCAAGAAGCAGGTGTTTACTTATGGAGGCGAGTAAGTAATATTCACTCTCTGTACATGAAAACGCAGATTGGGGCAAATTTCCAGTACCAGTGCTTCTTACCTGTGCGAGGTTAGCACGACAGAACGACCCTCTTTGATAACACTGAGGATGCAGTTCCAGAGAGCCCGACGGGCTTTGGGGTCCATGCCAGTGGTAGGCTCATCCTATCATGAAACAGAACCACATACATTAGCAGGTCTCAGCGGAACCCCAACATTGTAAAGTTGAGAAAATCCCTTTGTTTGACTATTGACTCGTGGTTATTGACTCGAAAGCTGTTATGTCTTCCAAAGATCGTTGCATTTGTGGCTTTGCAAGCTCTTGGCACTCACCAGGAACACTACAGGTGGGCCCCCGATCAGAGCTATGGCAGTGGACAGCTTACGCATGTTCCCTCCACTATAGCTTCCTGCTTTCTTGTCTACGTACTTCACCAGTCCCAGTTTACGGATGCCCCACTCAGCCACCTACAGAACGAGAGAATGGTTATTTGGGGAAAACGAGTGCCAGATCAATACAGACCAACAGGACTCATCCATGTAATAATGCACCTGACCCCCATTGGTAATGGCTGCCAGCCCCACCTACCTCACACACTTCTTTTTCAGGGACTCCTCGCAGGAGGGCATAGAACTCCAGGTGCTCCCGGCCCGTCAGCAGTTCATTGATGGCGTCGAACTGTGGGCAGTAGCCCATGTTCTGGTGCACCTCGTCGATCTCGGTCAGCACACTGTGAACGCAACACAAACCGTTGTCATTCACATGAACAGCAGTGGCCGATCTACACAAAACCAGGATTCTTATCTGCTACTCTCTCACCTCTTCCCAGCCAGGAAGGCCTCTCCGCTAGTCACCACTGAATCTCCAGTCAACATCTTGAAGGTACTTGTCTTCCCTGCACCGTTTACACCAAGCAACCCGAAACACTGGAAGGGGAGGGAAAAAATTAGCCGATTGGTCCACTTTTCAGCGTTTTGGACAGAACATCTCACAGGCTCAACATACCAGAAGCTGCATGAGTCTATAACGGAAGGGAGCATTAAGTGAACACCTACCTCTCTGCGTGGGATGCCCACACACAGACGGTCAACAGCAGGCTTCTGCTTCCTCTTATATACCTGCATATACACCAAGAAGCATTGTCAGAGCAACAGTGTTAGAGGCTGAAGGTACTATTTCATCAACATTCATTATCAGGAGATGAGTACTATTATGCTAAGTGAGACTTGGCTTAGTAATCTATTTCAATGCATGTTACATAAACAAAAAGGATAGAAATACATGAAGAAAAAGTATATTTTTTTGTATTAACATTAAATCGAGTTCTATGTTTATACAAATGAAAGATCCTTACTGCATTATCCCATAACATTTCTGTACATTGGTTTGGCTAAGCTGTTTTGTCACAGTAGAATTCTGCCAAAGTCAACCCCCCTCACCACCGACCTTTGTGAGCTGACGCAACTCTAGGATGTCAGACTGGCCCCCTCCACTCAGAATTCTCTGCCTCTCCCTGGCCACATCTTCATCCTCCTCATCTAAAGAATTCAGTTTGGGGCTCCATGCCCTGAAAAGAAGAGGCGTGTAGGTACAGTTTGCACCACCGTTCAATTGATTTTCATAGTTAGGCTCTGCGGCATCAAGATCATGAGGGGTGGAATAGAACATGACGTGTCCATAGAATGGGAGAAGCCTTTACCTGGCTTTAATGAAGAACCGGTACTGGATGAGCACGGTGATGAAGAAGAAGATCACACCCTCCAGGGCCATAGCAAAAAGGTTTTTGCCCACCATGTCCCACGCCAATGGAGACTGGAAACGGCTCTCCCCTGGGGAGTGGAAGCCTTCTGTAAACTTGCATTCTATGGAATATTTTAAAACAGAACATCCACCAAGAAATAACGACTATGACTTCCATACCGAATCTCTCTAGGGCGTCGGCCATCGCTTGATTTTTAACCATGTCAATCAGGCCTCGGCCCAGGCAGAAGTGTGGGAAAATCAGGAACACATTCTTCAGGATTTCATTGACCCCACCGAACTTCTGTATGTTGGGAAAAGATGTTGGGAATATTAGGTGTGGGGTGGAGGTGAGAATATGGAGACTATCAAGTACTCATGGGTTAACCCTTCAGTCTTTGTAAGGTTAAAATTCACTTACACTGCCACCAAAGAGTTCCAAAACAAATGTAGACACGCTGCCATTGATGCCAATTAGGATGTTGATGCTGGTAAGCACCACATAGGCTGTGCTGGGGATCTTGAAGAAGAATGAGGCAGGGTACATCAAGGGGGTAATGGACCACCTGCAGCAAAAAGGTCAAAAGTTGATACATGTTGATAATTGGAAGAGTAACACGTCTACAGCTGAGCCCAGTGTAGGGATAGGGGTTAGTCTGAGAAAACTCACCCGTAGAGAAGCAGTAAGAGGGCCAGGGCAGGCAGGTTGGTGGAGGAGACATAGGCTTTTTGTTGGAAGCAGACGAAAATGATGATGACCAGTGTGGCTGGGACCACATAGTTGCACTGGAACAGGAAAAGACAAGGCATTGAACAGAGAATCAATGTGGACTGACGGAAGAAACATGAGGCGCTGTGGCAACAGATGATGGTGGCGTTACTCACCATATCCCAGACAAAGTTAGCCAGCCAGTACAGGAAGGGCTGCACACCACTGATGAATTGCATGTGCTTGGCTTTGCTGACACGCTCCTGGATGAGGAAGACCACAAAGCTGGCTGGCACGAAGGACATGGCGAAGATCACGCAGATGGACACCAACACATCCACTGAGGTGGTCATCCTGGCAAGAGGATAAGGGAGACAGCAGAATGTAATTTCAACCAACTGGAGGTACAGTATTGAGTGATGTCTTGCATTACCAGTATAACCGATCACTAGCCATGTGTCTGCAGTTAATAAAGCCCAATAAGACCAGTTAGGGTTTAAATTAGGTCATCTACAACTGTGCTTCTTAGCTTTGGTCCCGGGTGGCCCCCAGACAGTCCATGTCTTTGCTCCATCCCAGCTCCAGAGCAAAAACATGGACTGTCTGGGGGTCCCCAAGGACCGGGCTGAGAAACACTGATCAACAGGGACAGGGTAACACTCACATACTGGTTAAAATACTTAAAATTTAATGTTTTTTTTAAAAGTTAGCTTTTATGTTATGAGTCTTTTATGGTTGAGCCACGTGGTCTGGTACCCCTGTTCTGCCTCTATGACAGACTTGTCAGATTACACATAGACTTGTGTTTTCATTACTATAATCACCTTAAAAAGGTTGTCAAAAAGCAACAAAAAACTGGATTAAAGAAATATTGCAAAAAGAGACTTGCTACTGCTCCTGTGTGTCTATATTTCGCATCCAAACATGATACTAGGAAGTTTCCAAAAAATGGTCTTCTCTAATATTTGAACTTAAATGATCCTATGGTCTTAACCAGTATTGGTGAGGGACAAACGTTCTACTTACAACCAGAATGGGAAAGGCACACAAATATGAAACTCACAGGGCCACTTGTGAGAGCTGTTCCTTGGTGAGGTTCAGGGGATGGTTGAAGGCCGTGATGCCAAATTTGCTGGGATCTGTACCCGGAGGGAGGTTTGCCCGCAGGATGCCATTGTTTATCACGTTGAGAAAGGCTCCAATACTATGCCAGCCTTTGTTGTTGAACCAAACCTGGAAGTGAACCAGGAAAGAACCACAAAAGTCAGGGATCACATCCATGTAGGATAAGTCACATCTAAGCCCGACTGAAACACACTTCCTCTTTTTGTAATGATCTTCAAAAGCCAGACCCGAGTCCCCAAGGTCTGTTGTAATGAGCATGATTCAATTGGGCTTCGTTTAAAGCACGCCACGCTATGTCCTTCTCATTTGCTGAAGGTATTTCCTGAGATATTGTCAATGATATACAAGGCCTATTTACAGTATCTGTTTAGGATACATGATTGCCGGATATTTTAATGGTGATTTTCCTTGGGAAAGAGTTTGTGCTGTAGCTCTCACGTCAAAAGCCTAAATACATTAATGTGTTAAATAAAAAAGGGACAGTCTCTCAGCGATGCTTGGGCTGTGTTAATAATGTTTCTCAACCAAGTCCAGGGGGATCCCCCTGACAGTCCACATGTTTGCTTCCACCCAGCTCCCATTGCACAGACACCAGGTATTCCATGTTCTTGCTTCGCTGGAAGCTGGGAGAGAGTAGTAACGTGGACTGCCTGGGGCTCCCCGAGGACTGTGTTAAGAAATACTGGCTGGAAGGAAAAGGGTGGTTGTTCATTCTTGTAACTGACCTTGACATTATCCTTTGTATCCAGGCCCTGGATGAAGCCAGATAAGCTTTTCAGGAAGCGGTCGGCTGCCATCCCCTGTTGAATGATGGAGGAATGAGACACTCATGCACACGATGCATGTATCATGGACACTGAGCCATGTGGCCAGCGAGTAATGCTGGAGGAGGGAATGCAGCCCATACCGGTCGAAGGCTGAAGATGTTCCTGATGCGAGAGATTGCATCTTTGAGGTCATTAGCTGGAGGGAGAACTTGGGAACTTCTGGCACCCAGGGAGAATCCACCATACCTGGACAACATAGATAATGTGCATTGAGTCTAGATGTTAGATAATGATACTTACAGACAGGGAACACTTACTGTACAAAAGACAAAATCCACCTAAAATATTTCATTTACCTGAATTCATTAACTCCAATCTTGTTCTTCAAACTGTAAAAAAAAATCATGAATGATGTTAAACTGGAAATGCAAACGAGAAAAGCGAACCGTTGCAGGTCTTTAGATTACTTGGTTAGTAAACTGTACCTTTTTCCAATGATCTGGGCGTAAGTTTTCACCAGGTAGTCTGACACATTTCTCCCAGTCAGATTTTGCAAGGTATCACTTTGGCTCAGTTTAATCTGTAAAAGAGTGAAACAAATAATGAAAAGTTGCTACTTACCATATAAACACTGAAATGATTGAGCACAGTTCTCTGATCTACACTTTCACTGGGCTCAGGGCAAGGGGCGTTTGATATTAGGAAGGGGACACAACTTAATAACTGAAAGAGGTTTATTTCGATTTTTTGGGGGGCTGGGGGGGGATGAATGAAGCCAAATTAAATATTGGGGGTACACTGCTCCTGTCCCCCACCAGTTCCTACACCACTGCCTAATGGTTCTAGTTGTTCCACAATAAAAGTAAGACTATCATTCTGCGTCTGACATAGTTTCCGAGTGGTGGGTGTAGAGACTGACCTGGGGGGGTGGAAGTCCTCCAGCTCCTGGAGGACAGTCAGGCAACATCTTCTTCCGGCTGCCGCAGCTGCACTCGCACGAGGGGGAAGGGTTCTCCATGGACCAGTTCCCATAAAGGAAAATCTCTTGCACACTGCTTGGGACATCTAGAGTGGTCCAGATGTCATCAACCTTCTCGCATGGGACGCCCCTATCGGATAGCAAAGTGGCATTACAAACCAGGTCGACCATAGGTATTACCACACAATGACATTCCACCAATCTTATTGCATTTGTCGTATTTGATGTGCTGTTGTTACTATGGTTTCATGTGACTAGAATTGGAGTGGAACTTACGGTATGGGGTCTCCTTCCATACAACGAGTTCCAAACCCAGGATGTTCTGTCAAGGCATTTAATAACGACTGCGTGCTGGCATCTTCAGGGGCATCATTGCTATTTAAAGATAATGGTACAAACAAAATATACTCAAAGAAATGACAAATGTGACACCAAGCAGGCTATAGTATGCCTAAATTATTTATCATTAACTGGCTGTAAATATTATTACACGAAATCGAGACCATTTTATGCACACAATTCGTAAACAGAACACTGGAATAAACTAGTGCTGCATTATCATGTGAATTCCATCGTTTGTACCTGAAGAACGTAAACTGCTCCTCATACATCCATGGCTGCATGGCCAAACTGGGGTACTTTCCAAAGGGAGGGACAATGAGGCTGAAGACCAGGGCGATGCAGACGAACACAGCGGGCAGAACGATCTGGAGGGAGATGTTTGTTGCAGAATTTATAGACCACATTTTGGCTTTTCACAATTTTGGCTTCAGTTTTCCTACCACCAATGCGCATTAAGGTCTATATTGACCACCATGAAGTAAACAAGCTTATTGTTGCTATCCCTGGCCATTCAAGTGTAATCACCTGGGCGAAAAAGCCTTTTCGGGAGCGCTGAGCATATAGCAATCGCTTCCACAACAAGGCCACAAACTGCTGTCTCTTCAAACTCCAGCCCTTGACTTGATGCGACCCCTTGCCATGTGTTCCACTCAGCCAATCTGTCTCCCGGGATTCTACGGAGGTCAAAGAGCACATATTAGCTTTGTGAAAAAGTGCACACATTTATGCAAAGCAAAATGTGTGATGATTTAAGATTGAATATGAATGGATTCATACCCGGGTCTCCCTCAGAATCGTTGCAGTCAAAGCCGTCGTCCTCAGTGAAGGGTCGGAGGCAGCTCTGGTGGTCACCAAAGGCATGTCTGCGGTTTCTGCGCACTGGGACAGTGCCATCTAATGGGAAACGAAAACTAATGTGAAGGAGCTGGGACAAAGATTATTGAAAAGACCCCAGGAAACTAACTATATCTCACCTGATACAATTTCAGTGTCCACTCCACTATCTTCTGCCACTTTCAGGAAGATCTACAGAAAATGGATAAATATTAAGAACATCAAAATACACAAAAACATGTTTCCTACCAGAAAATGGAGCTGCTGATAGAAACTGTTGCCTACCTCTTCCAGGGTGGTGTCAGAGACACCATAACTGGAGATTCCAAGGTCAAAAAGGCGGTCATCAAGCTCATGAAAGAGCTCTACAAAGGCCCCGTCTTTGGCTGACTCGTAAGGTAGCACATAGATGAGCTCATGACCCAGGTCCTCCACCATGCGTGCAGCAGGGACATGTTTGAAGATCACGTTGGAGATGATGGAGACATCTGAAGAGATAATCAAGAGATAAACAGTGCTCTTACCACCCACATGAAGTGTAGATGGAAATGGCCTGATGGATGTTAGCAGAACAAGCTCACCAATGGTGGTGGTTTCACTCTCCTGGTCGCTGCCGAGGCCTGCATCAGAACTGCTCTCGGAAACACTGTCATCCTGCAATAACAACATAAAACACCTGTAATCAAAAATCGGACAATACCAAGCACATGGCAGTAGTTTAAAGACATATTATCAAAAGGTAACAAAGTATTGTTTTCTGGGAAAGAACAGAAGCCTCCATGTGTGCAAAATAAACTGAAATTCGCTATATTTATATTTTACCTTCTTGATGTAGGACACAGTGCTGCTTGAGTTCCGGTAAGAGCTACTAAGGGAAAGATCGTGGTCTCTCTTGACCAAGGTCAGGTAGTAACCTGTGCCTAACTGGTTCTTCAAGAAGAGTGAGGAGCCCACGCAACACAGCTTGCCATGGGAGATGATGGCAATGCGATCCCCGAGGATGTCGGCCTCATCCATGTGGTGCGTGGAGAGGATGATGGTGCGGCCTGAGGAGACGGTGGCAAATCATGGTATAGCCGACTACTTCCATTCATCCATGGTACTCGCAAACTGATTATTTCACCAGCAAGATGATTCTTACCTTGCCTGTACTTCAGCAGCAGGTCCCAGATGCCCCTTCGGGCATAAGGGTCTACACCGGCAGTGGGCTCATCCAGAATGACGACTTTGGATCCACCAACAAATGCCAGTGCCACTGAAAGCTTTCGCTGCATACCCCCTGGAAGTCAAAGGCAAAGCATGGTTTGCTGCGATCTCACAGAAAGGGTTCCCATTACGCAGTGTTCTTCTCTAGCTACATGTAACCCATATGATCATTGGAGACTTAGACAGAAAGCAAGGACCAGTTTCTTACCAGACAGTTGGTTAGTTCTGGACTTGCGTTTGTGTGGCAGGCCAAGGTCCAACACAATCTGCTCCATCTCAGCCTTCACCTCTTCCTCAGAGAGGCCCTTCAAACGTGCATAGAACCAAATGTGCTCCTCCACGGTCAGCCTGTTTAAACACGGGAACAAAGGTCAACTCTCAACAAACCAGTGTCAACCAATAATCAATTAAATTATGGCAATTTAATCTAAAAGAATACCCAGCCATCCTTTGAAAACAATCCAAGATATGAATAGCACAACATTTGTATTTTGAAGCAAAGCTATTAAGCAAGTGATGTGAAAAATCCATCTTGGCCACATATCTAAGTTTGCCTTTTGCCCACTACTGAGGTGATTAGTCATAGAAAATCATATAGAAACTGACACACATTTAATACCAAGATAGGACACCCAAGGCACATACATGCTGAATAAAACGTTGTGTTGAGGGCACACGCCTAGGTCTCGCCGTATTGCACTCAGCTCAGAACGGATGTCCTTGCCCATGATATACGCCGTCCCCGATGTTGGTGGAAAGAGGCCTGTTAGGATTGACCTACACAGTAACACACAATGGGGTGTCAAGCATTGAACACAGACACAGAGAAAAACACAAAACAGGAAATTCTACTAGCTCCTGTTATAATGAAGGCAGCAGCTTACATTGTGGTGGTCTTGCCGGCTCCATTGTGGCCCAGGAAGGAAGTGATCTGGCCCTCGTAGAAGCCAAGGGTCAGCCCATCCACAGCCAGCTTGTTCCCGTGGCTATACACCTTCACTAGGTTCTTAATGTATACACCCGGTTTAATGTGTGCTGGTTCCTCCTCGATACAGACAGCTGGTAGAGTGGGTGTAAATACGTGGTATAAGGTCAGAGGGCTAACAACAATAACAATGCATCTCAGAAATTTTATATGTTATATACATACGCAATACATCACTGTGCTGCCATACCTTCTGCATTTCCATGTTTGCCCTGCAGTTCAGCCGTCAATTTGTCTGTATTTTCTCCAAACCAGTAGGATTTAGTGAAGGGGAAGTACCATGGCCGGGGTATCCCATACTGGCCTAAAATTATCGAGCCAAACATCAGAGAAGAGAAAGCCACAGTACAACGACGGGCCAACGGCTTGCCACATGCCTACCTGGAAAGACGGCTTCAATGTACCAGGTCATGAGTCCATAAAGGATGGAGTCAATGTACATGAGAGTAATGGAGGTTGTGAGGCTGTAGCTGTCCTCTTTCATGGGGCTGGAGAGTAGGTTGTCCCATTGGATACCCATGCCCTGCTCTTCAAACAGAGCAAAGTACTCGCAGCCAAAGCCAAATGCCACAGGAGACAGAAGACTCTGGGGGGGCAAGGGGGAATATATCACAATGATTGCACAAGGCTGATAGAATAAACTGAGACGTAATGCCATATCTTCATAAGATCACTTACAGCTATAACTTTGGAGCCAAAGCCCACGTAATCTTCCCAGGCCACACAAAGCACGTAAGGGAGATAAAGGGTAAAGTATATGATGCCTCCACAGGCAGCTGCCAGGTTGGCACGAGAGAAGATAGTGCTGATGAGGAAGCACTGCATGATGGTAACCACGCCAAAGGAGCCTAGGAACAGGAAAATCACCCCTGGGTCGCTATAGGGCAGGAGGTTTCCCATCTGTGGAGCCAGGCAGAGCAGAATCAGTCAGTGTAACTTCAGTGGGCCCCCCACTCAGACCTATCGCAGCTGGGTATGTTTTAGAGAAGTGGTACCTTTAGAGCGAGAACTAGAAGACCAGAACTGGCTAGGAGGGGAATCAGGCTGCTGATGAACCAGCTGAACCACAGGATGCCATTATTCAGTCCCATGATCCTCATGGTTTCCTTGAGGCGGGCCTCCTTTTCATAGACCACGCCCTTGATGATGATGGCCACAGAGTACATCCATGCCAGCGTCATGAAGAGCGGCATGGAACGGCTCATCACACGAAGGAACCTGGGCCAGGGGTAAGAAGGGGAATCATAAGAACATAAGAAATATACAAACGAGAGGAGGCCATTCGGCCCATCAAGCTCACTTGGGGAGAACTTAACTAATAGCTCAGAG
>JAODKE010000015.1:8888548-8920398 GCA_026779605.1 Mormyrus hasselquistii
TATGTCGCGCACGCGGAGCGCCCAAGAGTATCGAGGCGAAGGGAAGGCGCGCCCCGCTCCGGCGGCGGGGGGGGGGGGGGGGGGGGGGGGGGGTGGTTTGCAGTATACGAACTGTTTGAGCCTTACACGCTAGCTTACGTTTGGAGCCTGAGTTGAACAAGATATACTGAAAGTTAAACTACACAGACAAGTGCGTCACTCTACAGGATCCCCACCCATTCATTTTCAATAATGGTTTATCTAGTAAGGATTACAGTAAGATCTTAATCAGACACATGCGGCTGGGGGGGGGGGGGGGGAAGGTTGAGAGTGCCAGAACACCTCCTGCTTTTGCCTGAATGATCGAAAGTGGCCCCACTTTTGAGGTTCTGAGAGCTCCCGTTCGAGGGGATCCCCCCCAAAAAATTTACTTAGGGGTACTAAAGTCAAGCACCCACCCCTCGAAAAGCCTCTACCCAGCCCTGATCCAGATCCTCCTCTGATTGTAATACCAGGCAGGCAATCCCATAAACCTCCATAAATGTAAACGCAATTAGACACAATTGGAGTCCCAAAACTAGGAAAGATTACTTATTTTATCAGAATATCTTTCCTGCAATATGACAGTACCACTAAATAATTACATCTAAGCAAAATTACATGAAATTCAAGAAGACCTGAACTTTCTAGTATCAAGATTGAAGTCCATCTTTAAACACTATCTGCTTATTCCGATTAACACCATTTTGGAATTTCAAGCGTGATGATGAAAATGATACACTAAACCAAAATGGCCACCACACGAAATGTGGACTATTATGAGGGCTCGGTTGCCCACTAGCATTTCTGCACAGGTTGTACTCAGTTAAAAAGGTTTAACGCATAAGGTAAGAGCAAAAGCGTAGCCAACACTCAACCCACCTGTAAGTTACAGCCTCCGATCAAGTAACAGCACACTTGTGTGGACACACCAAGACCAGAATTAATATTTTTGTTACTTTTTCATCAATCACTTAAAAAGTTGAGTGTTACTTAATAATATCACACAATTATGTTATCAACCACCTAAATTTTGCTATTTGTCTCTGTGAAAATATATTCCTCCTTCAAGATAAAATATAACAGGCAAGTAAATTCCTTTAACTATTTTTCACTTAAACTCCCACAAAGAAATACTGATATTTCAGATCGGCTGAATAATCCAGACACCACAAAGGCTGTTTCGTGCAGTAGGTACAGTGAATTTGAGATTTCTCAACCAAGTTACAATAGTACATAGAAGGTGTATTTTAGGTTAGGTTATTTTGTACAACTTTGTATACTTGAGAAAAAATAATTATGAGCAAAAAAAATTATCTACATAAAGCTTACATCCAACAGGTAACAAATTCATATCTTATCTGACGATAAAGGCATACAAGAATGTGCGTGTACCTGTGTGTCGGAAGAACAATATTTCACAGCGGTATTATAAAACGGTGTTGTTATAACCACAGAAATATGATATTTTTTATTCATGTCTTTTTGTGCTTCTGACAATAATATAAAGCGTGTTGTTACAGTTAATTCCCATTCCTGGAATCATGACAGAATGAGTCATTTCTAAAGAAATCTGAGCAGTAAATTGGTGACGAAAGGTTTATGATTCGAAGGGCACCTCCAGACAAGAGTGTACCCGACCACGCCGCTCGGGAAAAAACCGGCACACTCACATTCGTGCTGCTGATACGGTGGGTAGTAAATCCTCACGGAAATCAGGATGAAGAAGATAAAGAGTGGCCATATGACCTCGATCAGCAGCTGGATCTATGGGATGGAGGGTGGGGAAAAAAGGACATTGTTAGTGTCACGGGTCAGATAGCTGCCATGATGTCCCTTAGGACCACCCAGCGAGAGATTAGCATGTATCTCCCCTGATATTCAGGTCCACACCCCACACTTAGCACACGGAATCACTGTGAGCAAAGTCAATCTGCCTCAGTGGTTGGCCCCAACTATGTAAAAGACACTCACGCACAATGCCGGCTCTACCTTTACAAGGGCCCCAGGCAAAGCTGTACTTGCCTTCCCCCCACCAAGAAAACCCATGATCCGTTTCACTTCCTCCACAGTTTAAGCAATTTGGAGGCCTGAGGGAACTGCCTAGCGCTATTGGATGAAATTATCCTTCATTTGTCATTAGCACTAGTATGAGTACAGGTACATTGGATTGCTTCTCTTGGCCTACCCCTTGTTGACACACAGGCAGTTAAGGGGAAGCTTGTGTGTGTAGGGGGGGGGGGGGGGGGCACAGCACGGGATCAGCCAGCATGCAGCACCCTAAGAGCTGGGGGTTAAGAGCCTTGCTCAAAGGCCCACAGTCATGTGGCTCAAACCAGCAACCTTGGGGTCATAGGCACAAAGGCTTAAGCCCCAGAGCTGCTCAGAATCCTGGCTAGTGCTAGCTCTGCTAACACATGCACAAGCCAAAAGTATACTGACTGGTGGACCTCAAAACAACTGTTCCTAGAGGTGCTTGATAACTTAGTTAGCAGAGAAGGTACAGTTTATTCTCAGTAGGTGTCATACACCTAAAACTGAAGACAAAGGATATATTAAATAGAGGCCACACTAAACCCTCACACTACGCTGATCTATTAGCCTATTCTCATCATTACTTCATAACAGTAAAGCACTAATATAGCTGTGCTCTGGTTTTGTTAATTAACTTACTAAGATCTGTCATATCCTGTGACGCAGGGCAGAAATCTTTCTCAGGATTTTTAGTGAGGGGATCATGAGACATAAGCACTCCCGCTACAGCCCCAAGAGAGAGGTTCAATCCGAAACCATTCTTTGATTAGCCCCTGTTCCCCATATCTAACCTGGCAAAAATAGAGCTAAATAGATTAGTTCATTTAATATGGCACAAGCTAAAAGAAAACCTTTTTTTGCGCAGGAAACCATGCAAAACTTAAAATGAAAGACGTAACAATTCATGCTTTATCATTCAACAAAAGACTGGACGATTCTGATGAAGATGTGCAAATCACAGCTCCAATCATCTACATCTGTACACTCTGTACAGTTCATAAAACCAGTTATCACATGCCCGGCGTTCCATCACAGCTGCACACTTTGTGTTAACCAAACAGAGGCTGAAAGCATTTTTATTTTATCTTCACCAGCTCAACGGCCACTGAGGAGCAAGATTTATTCGTGCATCTATTCACTAAAGTATTTTGTTATCATTACTTATTGCAAATTCAGGCAGAGAATGGGCATACCGTTTGCCGTCGCCTGTAGGTGAAGTTCTTCCAGAGCAGCAGGCCCAGCTGAGTGGAGATGGACATCTTGCCGCTGGACTTCCCACCCAGCAGTCTGCGGCTTCTGACTGAAATGACACGACAGGTTGGTGCCGAGGAAAAGGCTGCTTGTGTCCCGGCCAACGCGTTGCTCAAAGGTCTGGGACAAAGTGCGCCTCCCTATCTTACGCTGACAAGATGGGCGTTTTTTAAGCAAACTTGGCATTTCTTCAGTGTAAAGTGTCACGTCAAGGATGCAAATAACACAATGGTCAAATTAAACCCATCTAAAGATTATACACATCTCAGAAACTTATTAGCACTTTTAGATTAACTTAAAGCAGAAAAACTTCCATTTCAGAATACACTTTAATCACAGATGGAATTTGCCTTGATCCACCAGTTTGATTACAATAAAAGCAACCACGCATAATAATGAAATACAGTTAATTAGCTTTAAGTTCATCAATCAAGTCATATTTCTTAGATTTGGTGAAGTCATTGTAATTAATTAAATTATAAGACATTAATGAAGATATCTTAACGTCCACAATTACAAAGCCTGACACTGTATGTAAATTATTTTAAGTGCTGCAAATATTGTTGGGATTAATTATATCATAGGTTAAGGCAAGGGCGTCGTTAGATCTACTTTAGAGGGTCCTTAGCCTCCCCCCCAAAAAAATAAAAAATAAATACTTTTTAGCCCCACTCAAATAAATAGGTATTTAGTGGCTTAAGTCATGAAGAGTTTGCCATCAGCCCACTATCAATTTATCGCTCCAATCAAGTACGCTCCTGGATTAAAGACAAATACAGTTAAGTAACAAAAGACGCATATGCTTATTGTAGTATTCCTGCCGTTTTGTTTTTAACCGTTTCTAAAAAAAAAAAATTCGACTTACATAAAATATTATATCGCGCAATGAATTTTCGTTTCAAGTTTTCGGTATACACGAATGTCCTTGCAGAAATACAGCAGGTGACCATCTCCGACTTTCTTTACTAGTTTCACTATACACTGTCCAAGTCACTAAACAGATAAGTAACGTTATACGTTAAAACCATAATCATCCTAATTTGTGCCTTTACACGTTGTACAGAATAACTTTTAAATTTCAGAAACATATTTATAAACACTTAATATAATATATCTCGTGAATACTAACATAGATTTCTGGATTGAAGTGTGCATAGGATAGTTATGTTAAAATTAGACTTCATAATGATTTGATTTTATGGCACAGCGGATTTATTTCAAGAAAATTTACCCATCGTCGCATTTTCTCGAAGCGAAAATTTTTATTTCTTTTTTCATTCCACTACATCTAGATTTAGTTAGTCTTTGTCATTTGATTCATATCGATGTATGTATTAAGATATCGATAATGCCTATGTCAATATGCCTACTGAATGTGAGTAAAAACTATGTTCACCTCCTGTATATCTTCCTAAAAAGATTAAAATGGACACCCGGACTGATGAGCGCAGTCTTGGTCAAGAACAAAACGTTTTTAACCTAAATGTGAAGGGGTTTGCTGCGCCCCCAGTGGCTTAAACAAGCATTCACTCTTTATATCTTCATATTTTACTGTGTTCTTGTTATTGTTATGCGTGTGATGAGCCACCGTTACTGTTTGTTCATACAGTAGATAGTATGTTCTTTACGTTCGGGATTCGGATGATCGTTTATTCTAAATCACACTTTCATAACTATCCACTGAATAACTGTCCACCGTTATTCATTCTATTCCCTCAAGTTATTTGTATGCATAGTATGCAACGTATCGTAAAAAATCAAAAAAAAAAATACAAGAATGGAATTGGCAAACGACGTAGGCGCTAAGTACATACGTCGTGCTATTGTGATGATATGTTAATACATTCGCAAATACCAAATTAAAGAAAATGCTCCTAAATTGCCACATGAAGTATTTCATTGTCGCTCGGACTGAGGGTTACTCTCGGTCATTCGTGTTTCTCCCGCAGATGCATTGCTTAGCATTTCCTGTGTTATCAGAACAGTATGCATAAAAAAGCAACGTTAAAATAAATGACGCCATTAAAAATGATCGTTTATACAGCGATTTGTTCACTGTGACATGTAAAATGTTATTTCTGCGTGTCATACGTCCAGAAGACAGCAATTGTAAGGTAATGTCTCTGACTTCATAAAATCAAAGAAAAATCTCAAAATAACCAGCTGACAACCATTAGTCAACTTGCATCTGAATTTAGTTAGTCAAAACGTATTGCTTATTTTACAATTGCCAGTACTGTTGCTTATTTTGCACTTATATGTTAACATTGACTGGGTAATTACTTACCTCTTCCCTGAAAGCTGCAAACGACTTCTTAATGCGTGTAAGTTGAAAATACTCCAATAGGGGAAAAAAGCAAAAGTAGTCCTTTGTCTACTTTTTCCCCTCACTAATTTCACAGCGCACACGTCCTCACTCGCAGTGTAACAGTGTCGTTTTTTTTTTTTTACCTCCCGGAGCTTTTATAGCACAGCCGCCGCTGGAGGAGCCGAGGTTACTATCGGTCAGATGTGGCTTAGCGCTTCTGTACACCCTTTTTTTCTTTGCAAGACAACCACGTGCAGAGTCAAAACAGCTCTTAAAACGGCTACCAGCCATCTACACCTACGCAGCGTAGCCTCGTTTTAAATCATTCATATTCCATTCCGTTGCTGTCAAATATCGCGCGTTTTGATCGTTACACATTTCTATTAACGCTATTTTTTTGCATTTTTGCCGAGTTCCCTTACTAACTCACTCAAACTAAATGTTTACACGGAATTAACCCATCATATCTGTCAGGTACCCATCCTGGCATTTATTTACTTGTAAAAACTACTCAAATACCAGTTGTTGTGCCTGATCCTGAAAGGGATTGCATTTTAAAACTTATCGTACACACTTATCTAAAGCAGCATTCATTTTTTTGAAAATGCAGGGTCACACAGTGGCAAGAGCAACTGGAGGCGAAGGGCCTTCGCAAGGTAACGATGATGAAATCCCTCTGCAGGGATTTGAACCAACGACCTTCCAATCACAGGCACAATGTCCTAACATGAGTCTCTGACAGTAATTTATAATAATTTAGTGCACTGGGGCCAAAGAAAAGAATGTGCTGTCATTATTTTGCTGTGCCCTACCTATAACTATATTTGGATCTTCTGTTTAATGTGATGTAGATGCTAAACAAGCAAGAAGGGCAAGTTTGGCAAGCACACCACCTTGAGAATATTCTTGTACTTTCTTTTTACAGTGTACCAGGAAACTGCTGTTCCATACATAAATTTAATGTGGCCACGAGTCATTGCTACCTTCTAAGTAAACACTGGTTGGTGCTTATAATGTTGTATCTATACACTATCAAATATTTATGTGACTGATCAGTGCAATACTCCTATGGACGACATGGGCAGTGTCAGGATGGCTGGTTTATTTTACTGCTTGTATATCCATCAGCTTGGAAGACTGTCTCATGGCAAAGTGCAACTGCATTCACTCCTCTATTGCCTGACAAGTTGACCGGCTAAGAGCGCAGCTATCTGACAGAGTGGCCAGCAACACAACGAGGATAACTGCATTTTTGCCACTTCTCAATCATCTTGGTTGTGCTTGAACTATCACCATCCTCATGCGGGTTTCTTGTATGACTCATGTCTCCTCATCAAACATCTACAGCTCTGTGTTTAATCACTTTCACTGCAAGTAGAGACTGTCCAGTTTCTTGAGTACACGCTTCTCCTTGAATCAGTCATTAAACCTGGTCTTGGGAGACACCGGCGTATGATGAATTTTGTTCCAGTCACATAATGTAATTTTGGCTGTTGAATGCCTGTATTTTTACTAGTGTTTCACTATAGCTTAATAAAAAACACGAAAGCGCCTCCGTGATTCCTTCATCCTAGGCAAGGCAAATGCTGATTAACCATCTGTTTTTAAGATGCACGAAGAAAAGAAATCCAACAGAGGTAATATTTGTGAAGATACATTTGACTTGTATACACAGCAAAACTATAAATGCTGAGCATTAAAAAATCACGTTGCATTTCTGATTCTCACGTTGCATTTCTGATTCTCACGTTGCATTTCTGGCTATTGAGTATTATAGCCTTCTTGGGTTCTTGCTTTGTTGTGCACCTCCTGCTCCACTACTGCTTGTATCTGAGCATCCACTGGAAGCCCAGCCTAGCTGCACTTTTTCAGCTGAATCCTTGCTGTCATGTGTGTTTGTGATGTGCTATTTGCTTCACTTGTATATCACTTTGGACAAAAGTGTCTGCCAAGTATATAAAATGTATATGTAGGCATATGACAAAGCTGAAGGGACAATTAAGGACTTGTAAGCTTGTAACCAGGTAAAGGATTGGAGAAGTGTTCATGTAAAGATACAGCTGTACAAGCAATTGAATTGGTGAGTTAATTTGAGAGTGAAGGCAATATCCAAATAAAATGATAATGGCTGTATCACGTGTTAAATTACGTGGAGTTTATACAATATCGAGATCATTGTGTTGTATCATGCTGACAAAACCTCATTAATTAACAGTAAGTTTGAATAAACAGCAGCACATCCTGGCGCTCCTTGTGAAAGGCTTTGAGACACTGTGTATTAATGCACTATTCAGACATTAGTGATTTCTTGTTTGTCTCCTTGAATACCTCTCACTCCCTTTTCACCTCTCACATTTTTTCACACCAAATCACCTAGCCTTGTGCATTTGCACCACTCACACAAAGTTGTGTCATGGTTTTTGTTTTTTTATGTCACTTTATATTATTAAATTCTATATACTTTTAGATACATTTTATAGAATATATTCCATTTATATAGCAGTCGGTGAATTTGCCAGAACAAGCATTTCGCTGTTTACTATATGAGTACGACTGCATGTGACAAATAAAAACCTTTGACTTTAGTACAGTAGTAATGCCACTTGTTCAATTCTTCATTATTTAACGCTTAATACTACCTCTTTAATATCACTTATATCCAGAGGTGATTATAGGCACACAGGGGGCACAAGGAAAAACTCCTGGGGCCTTCCAATGCACATGGTAAAATTTATCACCATTATTTTAGTGTGAAGTTTAACTCAAGGATATCAACAATGAGATTTTAATAAACACAATTCCTTTATTTTAACTTTATTGTGAAAACAGAACACCTAAATAATGCATGTTTGTCATTGCCAAGCACTATGTAATCGGCCACCCTTGGGGGGCCCCTCCCAGCTCGGGGCCCCAGGCAACAGCCAGCCTTGCTTGTCCTGTCCCTACGCCTCTGTTTGTATCAACTGAATAAAGAATACCCCTAAAAAATCATAGCAAAGACACGGAGTCCGTTTGATGCAGCTGAGATATCTTTCTCAATGTCCACGTTTAATGCGATGGGAGGGAACATTTAACTATCCCAAATATTACCATGAAAGCTGAGAAAATGCAACTATTTGTAAAACGCCTAGCCTCATGACACACTGTGATACCAGGCACCCGTGTCCCAAGGCTGTACGACCGGCACAGATGACAAAGCGCAGTGAACAGAGAACCTCTTCTCCATTCCAAAATCAGCAGTGAACACCTGCGCTATGAAGCTCCCACCATTAGCCATTGAAACAGACCCAGCTGTGTTTCTGTGCTGGGCCTGCTAGCTGAAAGCTGCAACAGTGAGCAAGTCACAAATGCCCCTAAAGTGTTTTAAATTTAAAAATGCAGAGATTTTATTTCCCATTCAAAAGTATGTCAAAACACAAAGGGATATGGGATAGGAGAGACACAACAACAAGCTTGTTTGGATACCCTAAACCACAGGCCGTCCTTAAAATTTAATTAGGTGTTACTGAGGGAGAGACACCCAGAGTCTGGTAAAAAGATAAGACACAAGTTAATATTTCAGATGAACTGAGTTCATCTTCACCCCAAACAGGAAGAAGACAGTCTTGTCTCAGCTCTGTTGAGGTTTACACCACAACATGTGCTAAAGCGAAAGAACCATTTTGTTAAACATTTCTCATTTCATTTTAGATCCTTTTGGGGGGATTTTTTAATGTAAGGGATTAAATGTATTCAAGAAATTAAATTAAATGTGCTTTGTATTCTCCAGACACCTAAGGCCTTTCGGTTTTTGTGCATATGTTTAGACACACAAAATATAATGATATTGTATATCGTAGGCATCAATGGGTGATTTCTTTGACATAAAGCTGCAAAAAAATAAACACCAAATGTAAACAATCATAATTCAATCTGCAAACTTTCGGTTGATGATTTGAACAGCTCTACTGTGCAGTGAAGAGGAAATGTGGCAGTCCAGTGAACAGCAGTCCACCGTCATTTGCGCTGCATGCCCAACAGAATGCAATGACTTACAACATTCAGTAAAGCAATATACAGTATATAAACCACTAGTAACAATTTCACTGCAATTTCATATTTTATTGTGATTCAGAATTTTACAACCGCAATCAATCGTTAAAATTCAATTTATATGGTAAGGAACGTTCCTCGAATCTATTTATAATCCTTATCTACTACAATATATCAGTTTAAATAACGGTTTATAAATGTAGGTGTCCAGAATAGGATCGTTATGCAGTTGTAATCTAGCTATTATCTGAGTCCCCACTGCCGTTGCCCTTTTAAGACAGCCATGCCGCTTTCTGACGGAAATACAGTTCGGGGGGGGTTGTTGTTTTCAATTTGCGGCCAGCTTAGTTTAGACCAAGGATCGCAGTACTGAAACTATAGATCAAAATTCTGTTTAACCCCATGCATTTTTGTATAAGAAATAAAAAATAACATATCCTATACTGAATTTTTATCATGCTCTAAAAGCTAACCAGTAGATTTGAGTGTTCACCTCGTAGATTATTTAAATGTACTGTAAACGCCCAATATAAACGATCAACACAATTGTCATGTGACTATATGTCGGTTCCTATGCACAGATTATAGCCTATGCGTTTGTTTCAAAAAGTTTGTTTTAATCGTGATGCAATCTATACCTATTTCTAGTGGACTATGAGTCGATAACGTATTCACCCGTTCGTGAACAAAGCCTTGGTGTCTTAGACAAGTATCTAATACAATTCACCACCATCGTTTTTTTTTCTTTTTCTTTAATCAAACTGTTTTACCTTGTTTGAACTGACAAGGTTGTGCTTAAAAAAAATCCATCCAACGAAGGCCGTGCAATCGTCGTTAAACAATTCACTGCACATAACTGCTGGTTAGACTTGCTGTGTCTATTAGGCTACAATCTGTAATTCATTCTGTAAATGAAAGGAAATGCACTAAATAAATAAATGAATCTATAAAAACTAAGGGGGGGAAATCTAAAATGAGTTTTTTTCATGGCCGTTTTATCTGTTCTGAGCTGCGCACGAATGACGAGCTCAACGAATGACGAGATCAAATTCGTAAAAGAAGGCGACAGTGAAATAAAAGCGGATGTGAATTCAGGCTGCGCTTTAAAACGGGCGAACAACGTTACCTTTATATAAAGTTATGTAAGTGGGCGAAACAAATCGATATTTTATCTTTCATACAAATGATAAGACACTATACCATTATAACAACGTTCATAACCTTGTGGAGGTAGAAGCAAAGTAATTCAAATGCGCGTCCCTTCAGCATGCCACCCTGAATGCAACATGCTGATAATTGGATTTTTTTTACTAAATATATCGTAAAGTGATGTAATAGTATCACCTGCAAAAAGTATACGATGTCATAGAAACGCAGTTTAGCTTGGTTTAAAGACTTAAATAAGATCTATGCGTTTTGTTCCAGATGTATCTTATAGAAACTCGTTTGCTTACGTTAACAATACGGCCTTGGGTTAATATGGTGCAACGAAAACAACGGGATAGCAAAAGGAGTTGAAACAAAACAACCCCTCAGCCCGTTGTGCTGCATGGCAAACGATGACCGATAGTAACCCCGCCGAAGCATGAAGAATCTGGGTGAAAGGCAACATGATGTCATTGTGCCCGGGACGGTGGCTGGTCTCGGTGTGATATTTAAACCGCTTTCTACTTTATCTATTTTATCCCACAGACAATTTACAGCAGTGCCTGTGCAGTTTACATTTACATTTCATCATATGGTTAAATACAATAGAGTGATGCCATTTCGATGGTGTTTTACTCCGCCTTCCGACTCACGATTTAGTCAGGAAGCTGGTAATTTCTAGATCACACTGGACAATATAGGAGGAAGCGTGCAATGTGCAGAAATGTAACCGCGCAGAAATGTAACTAGTTGTAAGGTTTTTAACATGGAGTCTTACAGACGTTCGGAATGTCAGTAAGCTGCAATACGTTTGCTGCTAAGAACACATTTATTATCGTGTGTTACTAAGAGCAAAGGTAAATAATATTATGAAAATTAATTACAATTTATATAATATCTTATAGTGCAGCAAAACAATTCTTTATGTATTTGGAATCTATATATCTATAGCGAATAACAACAATAATATATATTAGTCGTCGTGCATTGCATGGTTCCCGTGTGGTTACTTAATCACTTTTTGTTTCACTGGATATTTCTATTTTTTTCTAAAATGGACAAAACATTCCGTTGTGGACGAGCTGCGTGCTCATGTTTGCAGCATATTTCACAGATGATGCAGGGCTGACTCCTGCGGTACCAGAACCTGCTTCTCTCCTGTAAACCTCCCACTGCCACGAGCATGTGATACCCCCCTCCCCCAACAACGCCCTCTCCTTTTCTCCGGGATGGGTGACAATTACGCACTTCACCAGGAAACACTAAAGACAAACACCTTACCTAACATATCGCTAGCTCACGATGAAGTCCTCCCCAGAGGAATTTGTGTATTTATGCACTTGCAATACTTTCCACGCAACTCGTTTATTTTTTTGTTTGATTTTTATATTGGGAATCTAACTTGAAAAGCCCAGGTTTAGCTACTGTACATTTCGAAATGCAGAGGTGTCTACTTGGCATTGTTTTGCTATTTGTGTTTTAACTGATCATGTTGGAATTCACGTGCTGTATCCCAGCTGGGCTTTGACCAAGATCTCCCCAGAACAGGCACAGACATATGGGCGGGTGGGGGTGAGATCAGTCTTGTCCAGTGCTGACTCAGTGTTAAATCCCTATTTCTGTCCACCTAAAATTCCAAATGGAATATATGTTTAAATTATATATTTTGTCGCTGTTTTTGTTGTTCGTGAATGCTTCCTACTCTGCTCAAAGCATTAATGAGAAACAGGTTCTGTAAGCGTACAAGAGACAATGCGTTGGACATATTAAGTATCTTGAATGTTTTATGGGAATAGATGGAAAATAATGATATATATATAGGCCAAGCACTGATTTTACTGTCAGGAAATACCTTTAATAATATTCTGCTCATTTGCTATATATTACAATGTAAGATACTAAAAGAAAACACCATAAAATGACATGCATGTAGAAAAAAACAAGGCTTTGCACTTTGAATAATTAATCAGTTGTCCATTAGCTATTTCTGATGCCTTTTAATGGATCCAATGGGGATTGTATAATGGCAGAATGCAGTATATAGCAGAAGCGAAGTGAATTTGTTTTATCCTTCCGCCGGTCCCGGGAGGAACACTGGTCTGTGTCGTGCGGTGGAAGCAGGGGCTGTATCCAGGGGGTTTAAAATACTGAGGTCAAAAGTGTTAGCCTTTCATAGGTGTGTGCCATAATGGATTGTGGTCATTGGAGCTGCAGAAAAAAATACACAGGACATGACCTCTGTGTCCTCACTGGTAGATTTGGACATGGGTGGAGCTCTTGTTTGCAGCCAGTAACTTGTGACGCTTTCGGAACAATGCTGGCACACAGTAGTAGGACATAGCATGTGCTTTCCCAGCTTTTTTCAGTTCAAGAACACATCCTCTTGTTTTCAGAAGCTGCTTACATATTCAAGGCCACACTCATATATTTCAAAACATAGTCTACCAATGCACACAGTCCCAGTGTGTTTGGATTTTTAGATTCTGCATGGCTCAAAGGGAATTAAAAGAGTTACATTGAACAGGAAAGTCATGAAAGCCTTAAAAGATACTTGTCTTTTTCCAGTGATCATTAATATGAGCGATGTATAACCGCATTTGACATTCCAACTCAGCCTGTAGAGTAAACTAACAAGAGAGCAGAACACGCTGACCTGGTAGAGCCTTTGTCTGGATTCCTGGAACCACATCGGCAACTCAGAGCTGTGATATAGATTGGAAAATTAAGGGACAGTGGGGGAGGGGCGCAGGTGTCTTTCAGTTCATCAGTTAAAGAATAGGACTGACTGATTAAAAACAGTTTAAAGGGATCCTCTATAGGTTGAGTGGGTTACAGAAGCATTAAAGACCATCTCTGAATTAAAAAGTAACCCAGAGCTAAAAAGAAAAAAAAAAAAGTAACCCAGAGCTTAATGTGTTTAAACACAGAAACTGAGTGCAAGAGCCCTTGTGGTGGGCGGGGCATTCCTTCCAGATATATGCAGTATAGAAAATAAATACAGCATCCATGTAAATTGATAAGTATGCATTAGGTTAGTATCAAAATATTCCGGCCGTAAATTCATGGGAATCATCCGTCTCATCCGCTGCTTCCGCAATCAGGAAGCACGCAAGCAGGCCAACAATGCTGGTCGAGGAATGATGTTGGTCGATAGCGTTGAAATGGAGCAGCACTTAACATTGATCATTTAAGGGGTCTAATTTTAGATCAGTGAAATCATACAAGTGGTGTCTGTACTATTATTGAATTTGGCGTTGGTTTATTGGTTTGTAACTTCTTTGTGCAGTAAGGTGCTTGTTTGGCTACAAATGACCTTGTCGAACTAACTGTGCTGTGTTTAAAAATACTGTATAAAAGGTCACAAGATGATCAATTAATTTATAAGAATATCAGAAATCTACAAATGAGAGGATGCTGTTTGGCCAATTAAGCTTATTTGGGGAGAATTCAACTAATACCTTAAAGTTGTTAAAATCGTATCTAGCTCTTATTTAAAGGAACCCAAGGTTTACTAATGATGTTACCGCTTTATTTGTAGTATTTAATGTTGAAAAATATCATAGCAAAACAATAATGAAATTTAAAATGCAAACGTATGCTACATTTTCATGTAGGCCTATATTTTAATACAAGAATGGTATACATATAAATGATGTTTGATTCAGGCTAAATGGTGTATTATTATCTAAATACTAGACAAATAGTCACAAACAGTAGTTGGTATGGTAATTATGACAATATAGATTCAACCGCTGCGAAAAGAATATAGGCCAGTATTGTTCATAGAAAATAAAGTATTCATTTTTCAATACACTAATTCTGTCATCAGTTCTTCAATTCTTATGTAAATCTGACATTATAAAATTTGACTCTACTCTTGAACAAAACGTTTTTGTTTCAGTTTGAGCGAAAATTTACAAACGCGGACTTCATTTCAGCCAGTCGCTACATTGTGGATTCCGAGACCCACATAAGATATTGTGAAACTGTGGAAAATCTTATTAAACAATCACACATCATTGACGGCAAACAATGGTAAAGGTCCAAATGGTGATTCCTAAACCGATAATTAACAGCATATGTCTGAGTTGTTATGAATTAATATTCCTGATTTTGCAATCATAGAAGTTCTTTGTTATGTTTCCTGCAGGGGTTTTAGTGCTTTGACTTTCACATAAAAGGTTCTAGCCCCAGAAAGGAGCCTTAATGTTATGCTAATAAGTTAAAGTTAAAAATACTGGATTTAAATATCTTTGGTGATGTATTCAGTCATATGAATATGTAGAAATCTTAACTAAGTCACATGCGGATAATTGTGAGTTCTGTGCAGTACTAATTTATACTACTGATCTTACAGCACATCTTGAAAATACACTGACCTCCTGAAGATGTAAGTATAATTTGTGTGAGACTTTCTTGTGAAGTATTGGGCATCTTGTTGAGGGTGTGCCGCACAACTGACTCCCAGAAGAAGCCCAGAATCACCAAGAGGGTGATGTTAATATTTCACTAAACGTGGAAGAAACTGGATTCAAACGTGGTGTATTTGAGTGCTCTTCAGTGACTGGCATCCCATATACATTTACATCTTATTTATTTAACAGACAGTTTAATGTAAAGTAACATACATTTCTTTTCCTGAAAGAAGGCCCTGGAACTCAATGGCAAAAATCACTCTAACGGCCCTGGAATTCAAAACGGCGACCATCCAATCACAAGCAGCACTTCAAACCTGCAAAGACAGACACCATTACGCAAGCTGGGCAATGAAGTGCGGGTCATGAGGCCACTGGCTGGACTTGGATATCTTGGCTTTATAAATGTACAGAGAAAGGATCTGATAAAATAATGATAAAATGTAAGGATGATGTCACTTGCATTGGCCCATCTTTGGTCCCCACCCCCCAGAAGTTACATCACCTGACCACAATTTACCTCCCCCAGTCACTGACAACAATCAGGCTCCCAGGTACTTATTTTGTATTTGTGATCTTTGATTTCCACATTAGTATTATGTGCCAATAGTATTATTTAGTTTCCTTATTTGAAGCTTTCTCTATTTTTGCCAGTTAGTTTCTCTGTTTAAAAAAACTTAAATAATTATATGCTGCTTATGAATGTTCTATGAATACATTATAAAAGCATTATGAAGGTGCAGTCAATGTAAAGTGCTACCACTAATTATTCCTCTGGAACTACTGTAAAATATCTTGCTTTTAAAAAGAAACATACTAAATATAATTTTTTTTATCGACTGATTGATCCTGTAATTGGCGGGTGCCCTGTACTTGGTTGGAGCCCCGTGCTTGGTTGGCGCACCATTCCTGCTTGGCACATGCCTTGTGAGTTGTACTTTCTGGGATAAGCTCCAGACCCCCACGACTCTGCTTAGGACAAGCGGATATGGCAAATGGATGGACGGACGACGGATTGTGCAACAGCAAATTCAGCATTTCTTCTTCCCTGCATCCTGACCACTGAGTGTAGGTTGCGTGACTACATGTTAAGTCATGTGCTTGGTTTGTCTGTGACACTGGCTGAGTGTTGCAACGGCATACAGATGTAGGCAAATACGTTACAGGATTCTGGCTCATAACCACCCTGGGGCTTTCAAATACATTATCCTGCTAAAATGACACTTATGCGACATTTTGGGTAAAATGACTGACAGCTCTGGATAATGATGTAGCAAAAATATGGTTCTCTTAACACTCTTGTATTCAGTTTGCAAAACATCTCCGTTAATAATGAAAATCAGTATTTACAGAAAGTATTTAGAAACTTCTCTTTCCTATACTGGAATATGAATAAGCTATATACCATTACCATATCGGTATGCACAATGAAACGTATTAAATATAATTAAGCATATAAAATGAAATTGTATTTCTGTGGATGAGATAAAAATTACATATTATTGCCAATTCTATTTCTCTGCTCCAACACGCTGAAGTGGAGAATATTCACAGTATGTCATGCGTGCTCGTCATCCATTCAGCCAAGCGTGGAAGCTTTTTAGTGGAGCAAGAGCGCCCACTACGTGCAAAACTGAGATAAGGGAATATATTTGTTAAGTCGTTTTTTTTAGTAAGACACAAGAAACCAGGCATGCAGACAGGCATACGGATTCGAACCTGCCCCGCCCCCCACCCCCAGGTAGGCATGATGTACTAAGGAGACCCCTTCCCACCCCGGTCGCCAAAATCTACTGAGAACCGGGCTGGTGTATATGTGTAGTGGGCTTATGTGGACAAGAGTCCAGGGCTGAATCTTAATCCCAGTCCAGCCCCAGCCAAGGACGACCCCATAAAGTATATTATTTATTGCTTTATAATTGTATAAATACCCATTACCAGCCCAGAAGGTGATGCGTACGTCCGATTTACCCATGTCTTAAGCGTGGTGGAGAGCTTTCCCTGTCTCAAGACTACAGTCTTATCAGCTTTCAGATAGAGATTCCTGCTGACTGCATGCATAAGAGATCGTCATCTCTATGTATTTTTGACTTCAAATTACATCCTTTTGAAGCCTTGAATTTTTGTCTGAATGAGCAATAATATGACATTTTCCTGCATTTTGAATTGACATAGTATGTTTTAATCGCACATTATTTTATCGACACATGTCCATCTATTTGGTTGCTTGTTTGTTGACCACGTAGGTAGCAACATTTTAAAAACACAACATCTATTTGTGCTCATGATCTTCTTTTAATGTATAATGTACTGCTATAAGTCACTTTGGAGAGAAGTATCTGGCAAATATATAAATGTAAATAAACCAGTATATGAGATCCTACTGTCCTGGCTTCCTGGCACTGCCAGTCGAAAATTTGCCCCATTCCTGCATGTTCACACACAGACGCCTGTGTGACAGATGAGAGGACACAGACTGAGCATGCACACCCATTTAATACAGCTCTACGTGCTGAAATGGTGGAATGAACTCACAATACAGGCACACACACACGTGCACATACACACACGCACATTCTCTCACCGTGCTCATGCCCCCCTGGTACAACAGTGAACAACAGAACAATGGTCTTCTTTTTGTCACTGACGATCCTCTTCGGGACATTGCTATTCCCCGGGCATAAGGCTACAGTGCAAGGAAGATGAGCGAACAGAAAGGAACCGCTGGAGTTTCCCATCAGCCAAAGCCCAAAAGAAAGGTGGATTTTTTAAAAAAACTTCTCGCACCGTGCAGCTAAGTAACCACGCATACTAACATAGGGGAAGTGCACGAAAACTTCTAATTTTTATTAGAAAATAAGGGAATGGATTAATAATTACAGTTGGTTTTAGAAATTGGCGCTTTCGTGGTTATAACTTGATTTCAATCGATTATCTATAAGGCTAATTCATGAATTCAGATGTTCGTATATTTGAAGCAATATGTAAAACTTCTAAACGCCTAAATTATAATATGGTAATGAAAAATCAACATCAGATTGTGAAGGACAAGTAAGTGCATGACATGTTTCAGGAAGAAGCAAGAAAGTGTTTTCAGATATATAACGTAAAGGTATTTGTAATTTGGTGTGCAAATCATTTCAGAACATTACTTCTTTATTGATTAGGTACCACAAAACACAGTTATCCGGCATTGAAGCTATATAACGGTAAACTATTTTCGTGCTCATGAAATGTAATGCTAAAGACAGAGGACAGATGGCACTAAAATGCCGCACAGCCCTTCGTTAAGGTAAACACATCGGCAGATTGCGATTGAAAATCGCGGGTTCCTCCAGTGTCCCATCATTCCCCCCAAATCCCTTCCACTATAGACTGCGGAGCTCAGGTACTGAGTGGCTGAAATATTCCTTTTCCGGCTACACCTGCGAAACCCACCAGGAAGTGTGGCACGATAAATCCCAAAGTAATAATCCTCCTTACCTGGAGGGAGACGGCCGACGCCGAGTGATGTGCCGGGGAATGGGGCGGCCGGTTGCATGACATTTCCGTTCTCGCTTACCGTTAAAACCGGGAGCCGGGGGCCGATTTATGCAGGGTAAACAGACGCCGTCGACTCCCTGCAAGTTTTGGCTTTTGTTTTCGTGCGGTTTGGGCTCTTCGCGATGGGATGCTGCGGTAGTGCAGAGGTAAGGAGTCCATTTAACTCCCCCACCTCATCCCTCCAGCCCCAGGAGGGTGGGCAGCGTGCAAACATCGTAGCGGATCGCGATGTGGGCACGTTGCTTCGCCCACCTTGCAGCTGGCACGCGTGCACATATTTATTTCCCTCATGGGCGACCTTCTGCGCGCGCTAGATTAATCCCTTTAATTTTCTAGCAGGGTGGTAATGCATGTGCCTACGGCTGCACCCCTAGATGCATTTTATGTTCGTCGTTCGCTATACTTTTCCCTTTTTGCAGAGACATCACTAGATCTAGCGTCAGGGGGTAAAACTAGTATTAAGATCGCCATACATTTCTTTATGCACAAAGCGATGCAAAGTAAACAATATGACCCCGTTTCTTCGCTTAACGTGAGGGGATTTGCCGCAAAGGTCGTACCTGTGAGTCGGGTTTTAGTCTTTTTCTAAAGACAAAAACATAAATTACGTGAAAATGAAATGTGCAAAACTTAAACCGGCTTCTGGTTCAGAGTTCGTGACCCAGGCGGTTTGCCTTAAAGATGCACGCTAAGCGTGGCACCCAGAAAATGACCCTCTCTGGAAGAAGCTCTTGTTGACAGGCGGTTTATTGACATTATTGCAGAGGGCAAGGAGGGAATGGAGGCCCCTGGAAGACCGAAGTTGTACGGATGTCGCTTGGCTCCTCATCTTTGTAGCCTTCTGTGTTGGCATGGTAAGTCCCCAGTTCGGTAAAGCGCAGTGATGTTGTAGGTAAATCTGTTGACGTTATTTTTCACGTCGACATGTGCATGTTGTGATTCAGTTAATATAATTCAGTTAATACAATCTGTAGTCTACTGTTTTGTTATGCTATTCTGCATACTAGCCCCAGTACCTGCAGATTTAAATGATGATGCGGTTGATTAAGTGTTCAAATTAAAACGGAACTAGTCGTTTTCCGCTGTTTCGCCAGGGAGCCTGGGTGGGAAATTGCTGGTGATCTACAGCTTTTGCTGGCACGTGAAAGATGTGATAACACCATCGTTATTTTTGTGAGGCTTTCTTTACATTACTGTAGACATCACACCAGGGTGGCCTGTTTTTTATTATATAGTATATATTTCTATGGATTACCTGCTGAGTTGTATGCTAACACCATGCTCACGGATATTAGTGGTCCCTCTCAATATTGCTTCAGAGGAACTCAGAGATGTATTATGGAATGGAAATGAAATAAGTACCAGTACTTGCAGTATTGTAACCCCCACCCCTCCCAAGCTTATTTCAAAAAGTGCATTCAGGTGTATAAACCGGTGAAGTGTTGTAATGGTGATTTTTTTTTTCCTGTAGAAAGAAAGTGCATGCATAGCAAGTAAGTGATAAAATGTAGGCAATGTAAGGCAGTGCTTCAGGGATGGGGGAGTGCTTCCTGAAGACCATGTTCACTCCTTGCCATCTCACAGGGCTCCATCTGCGGCTACGCTATCATCACCGGGGCCGCCGGCAGACTTATATCTGGCTATGACAGCTATGGGAACACGTGTGGACAGCCCAACGCACAGATTGAGGGAATCAAGCTCAGTGGCCTCGACCAGACTGATAAAAAGTGAGCCTGTCTATTTATTAATTTGTTTTTGCTTCAAAATACACATCGGAAAGGCTTTTATTGCATGTGTTGGCTTGTGGTTCTTGTTGGCACTGAGGCAATTTTTTTTTATCTACTATGGGTTGCAAAGGGACAGAAATTTTTCCAGAAACTTTCCATTCCATGGGAAGTTAAGCTGTGGAATTTTGGAAGTATTCCAAGATGGAAAATTTCCATGGGAATTAATGGGAATATATGGGAACTAATGGAAAAATTTCCCGAATTTTGCAACCCTAACTATGACGGTGCTCCCAGGCTTCCCACCTTTGGCATATTGATTTCAGGGAGGATGAAGTTAGTATTGGGAAGGGGGAAGTGTGCCCGAGCTGTGGGTGGGTGTGAAAATTTGCTGAACTACTTTTTCTTTCTTTTTTTATTTTTTTTTTTAACTGTTGTTAATAGGCAGAATAACAGATTCTTGGGACATTCCGCATTATTCATAGGTGTCAGGGAGCCACTGTTAATTTGCAGGAGACTCCCAAGACTTCTGGGGGAGGTGGGAAGTCTGCATTCTTATCACGTGTCTGTCATTATGTGTGGAGGTGACGGTAATGTAGACAGGGTCCTGTGTGTGTGCGTGTAGGTGTGTCACTAAGCCCCAGTTCTGCAGCTTTTCAATAACAGGAAAATACTGCAGCGGATTCTGCTGCTTTCCGTGTTACTTAGCGAGTGTCAGCCTCCGGGACATGATGTGTATCCGCACTTAATCTGCATTTCTTTTGGATAACATTTCTTTTGAAAGAACTCCTGCTTGCTGCCATGTGAAGTTTCAGTCATGAGCATAGTCATTAACTGTGTCATTGGTGCTGTGGCACATGGCTTTGCTCATAATGTGGGTATGTTTTGCTGGGTTAACATGCTATTGAATAAGTATCCAGTAAGGGGGAAAGCAAAGAGTGCCTGCTAGCTGCTAAGACTTGCCAATGGTTCCTCCCTCTGGTTGTGTACCAGCCTCCTGCCAAGGGGCCTGACATTACAACAGTAATACTCATAAGCTGGACACCACTACGCTTTCAGCGTAACACAGTCTTTGTCATTAGAAATGCTGGCACACGTAGCGTTTCAACCTTACCCATAATGTTGTCTGGATCCAGGACTTGGAGGTGTTTCTCTGTGATGGGTTTGCATCGATGAGCGAGTGTGATTGTGGAAAGGCCACAAGAGGCAAATGAGAGATGTGTGGCGTGCCGTTTCCATATTAATTTATTATATAATGTCTGTGCAATGCAGGGCTTCCACAATCATGTTACGGAAGCATTTGTGGAGTTGATTAGAAGAGAGATGAGTATAACCGTGTGGCTGATTTTTAATGAGAGTGCTATACTTGAAGGCATTGCAGGCTTTTTACTATTGTCGCTGGTTGTTGCGTGCAGAGCCGCACAACATGAACATGACTTTGCCCCAGAAATTCTACCAAAGCTATCATCCATGCTCACACACTCATGGCTGCCCCCTAGTGTCTGGGCCCCTGAAAGTCTCCCCCCTTTCTCCCCCCCTTTTCAGTGACCATGGTTGCGGGATATGTTGATATATCTGCGATATGTGGGTGGGGCCATCGCAAGTGGGCTGGGCCTCCTAATGTAGATGGGGTGTTTTGGTGTATTTTTCCAGGCTTGTTATAGTGGGGCAGTTTCGGAGAGGCAATTTTTGTGCAGTGGGCAGCAAGCTGTGAGGTGTGCATCATTCTACCAGGGTGGGGGAGAGGTATACCCTCTGAGGTGGAGAGATCATTCTCTGGTATTTTTTCCAGGTGGAGGCCTTCTCCAGCTGTATCTTAGGAGAAGAATATAGGTAAACAAACCTGGTGGAGAAACATCCTCCTGGACATAAAAAGCACAGATTTTGGTGATTCCTCTGGGCTCTCCTGCTTTGAAGGAAACAGTTACCTGCATGATTCTTTTAAAGCAAATTCTGATGCTTGATATGGATCCCGATTACCTGGAAGGCCCACCACGTTCATGGTTGGGTGGCCTCTGTTCGCTCCGGTGAGTTGGACAGGTGGCCCGTGGTGTAGCTGGCTCCCGTTACTCCGCCATCCTGCCGAAATGTGGTTGTACGTGGGATACGACTCAGGGGAATTTTATTTACACAAAAACGTTGGAGCCGAAGGAAAAATGATTGATTCTGAGAGCTCATTCTGTAGAGGAGATGCATTCAAGCAGCTAGAGGAGGCAGGATCAACCAATCAGATGTCTTGGTCCCGCCTCCTCTAGTTGCTGGGACCCACCTCCCACCCTGATTGTTTGGGGAACCGGGGATGCACCTATCAATCGGCCAGCAATCGGAATGGGACGGTTTTCAGCCTAAACGGTGATGGGCTGATCAGTCTCACGTATTTCGATTGCACATACCAAAAAATCAGTAATCAGGATTGGCCAAGAAAATTGCAATCGGTGCATCCCTACTCGAAACCAGTAATTTTTTTTGTTTTGTGTAAATGAAACTCTCAGGAGCTGTGCGTGTGCACTTCCATATGAGAGAGAGAAAGTGTAGTGTTTATATACGTATGTGGTTGTTGTGAGGTTCAGCGGGTTGCTGGTTCGAGCCCGAGCTACCGTAGAACTGTCACATGTTTGTGGACCGTTGAGCAAAGTCCTTAACCCCTTAAAATGCCCCAGGGGTGCCAGATAAATGATTCAACGCTGTGCTCAGACCCCAGATGTGTATGTGTGTGTGTGTGCGTCTCCAAGGAGACCAAGATGGGATATGCAAAAGAGCGTTCCACTGTACCTGTGCTTGTACTCGTGAACATGGCAAATGAAGTATTGTTTCAGATTATTATTCTTTCCCAAACTGAATCAGCTGTCTAGCTCTTCAAGATTTGCTGCCCCCACAGAAATTGTACACATGATTAAATTTTTTCTGTGTTGTCATAGTAATGATGGGTTACTGGGATTCCCTCTCATCCAAGATTTTCTGCTACTGGTCTGACATTTGCTGTTGCATTATCGACATCGGGTGGTGACTCATGGGAACCCATGATGGGGGTTAGTGATGCAACGCTTGTCCTGTATTCCCTGCTGTAAGCGTTCTCCTGACACCCTTGCTACCATTTTGAGACTTGTGACTGTATCTGGTGGACGCTGGAGCCCAAACTCAGGCAGCTGACTGTCGGACCACCTCAGTGGTTATGCAATGCATTCATAACAACTGCTATGTCAAAAACTCTTGTGTAAGCTGTGGCCCATTTCACAGCAGCGGTGGTCACTTATCTGCCTGGTTTTCCTGTGCAAAAAACACCACTGCGGACTTCACGTAGCTGTGGTTGCTGTATGGTTTTATGGACTTTTTGGATCATGTGATCTATTTATTTCTTTTAATTAATACAGGTGTGTGTGATGTGTATGCAAAACAGTGCATATTGATTTGGTGATGTGAAAATGATTTTCAGCAATGTGCTGTATCCTAATGCATATTAAAGCATTTCAAATGTGTTATGCTAACAGGACCATAGGGCATTTGTCTTTATTAAAATTCTCTGTTTATATATAAACTCGAGAGGCTGCAGATAGGTATTTGAATTGGCCAGTTTGGGTTAAGTATCTTTCTCTAGGGGTCTACAGCAGCTCCTGTCCTGCATTTGACAGCATAATGTTTCCAGAATACTCCCCAATTACCGCCAAAAAGGTGCTGGCGGATGGGCTGCTAGGGGGGCCCCGTCTTGCTGAGCTGTGGGGCTTGACGCCCCGGGACAGGGACGGGGTGGTGGGGAGTGGTTAAGCCCGTGTGGTCCGCAGAGCTGAGAAGCCGCACGGGGGCGGCACGGGTATGGCGCGCTAAGCGAGGCCCTGGAGCAGAGCTGGGGGGAGGGCACCCGATCTGATATGACAGCCTGCTGGGAAGGCAGCTGCCACCGGATTCAATTAGGAGTCATGTGCTTCTCTCATGTCCCCCCTCCCTCCCCCCCCATGCTTCCAAATGTCAGGAAGCAGGTGACAAGACTAGTGGACAGAAACACACTGGAGAGCTGAAGAGTCACGTCCAGATTCATTGCCTTGATTTTTTTTTTTTCCCCCAGTAGTATTTTTTTTTTTGTTGTTGCTAAAGTAGTGACAGCTAAGTGTTGCTAATATGGCTCTCTCTTCCTGCTGCTGCCCAGTGACAAGCAGTGTCACCCAATCTCAAAACACACCGCCTCCGCCCCAAAACGTATATTCGTCCATTTTCTTGTTATCGGTTCATTTTTGACGAGAGATGTTTCCATTTTGATTAAATTTGCTGGAATGCCGCAAATACATGTAGCTGGGTGCTCATCGTGACAGCAATGGAGCTGGTGAAAAGGTTAGCCATGTCATACCCTTGGGCTAATGCAAATTCATTTGCCTTCATGCACAGACCAGTAGATGTATCGTCTGTGGCTCAGCAGGTTAGGTCGCTCTGTCTGTGATCGGCGGGTTGCTGGTTCAGGTCCCACATTTAGGGTCAGCAGAGTGTTTTCACTGCTGGGCCCCTTGTGAAAGGCTATTAACCCCCAATTGCTGGCTGACCCGGCTTTCACAGATGAATGTTTCTTTGCATAAAGGTGCCTGCATAAGAAATAAAATGTGTCTGGTTCTTCAGTTGTTAATGTGACTCACCACGGAACCATCCTCCAATAATAGTGATGCAGTTACACTGGCACCGAAGGGTTCTCAGAATCTGAAACCACTGGCCAGAATAATAATATGTGCTGCATGGAGTATCAAGCTAGAACAGGGCTGTTCTTCCTCAAGGTCCGAGCACAGCTGATTTTCCAGCCTTCCTTTACCTATGAGCCGGGTGTGAAGCCTTTCTGCCTGATTAGAATCAGTAATTATTAAACTAACTACCTGGAAGAACTGAAAACAAGGTCTGGATTTGGAATTGAGGTCCTGATTTGAAGAGTGATCTGCTAGATCTTGGGGTTCTGTATTCATTAAAAATATGTGCGGAGTGCTCAGAAAGAGTAAAGACTAGGTTTTTGCCAGTTTTTGATTTGTTAATATGACCACCACCATCCTCCTGGGAGAATCTGGAAACTTACCTGTTTCTTCCACCTTTCAGAGCAGTCAGTGGTCCAGTTTATCCTTCATCTCTAGCAAAGTTGTGAGGACTAAAGTGAAACTGCCAGACGAGGCAGTCAAAATTTTAATGAGAAATGTCAACCATCCTGATGGTTCACTTTTAAGTGTTGCCAAGCAGAAGGAATTCAAAATAAATTCATTATTCACAACTTAGTGTTAATGGAGTCTCCTGTTACAGACTCCGTGCCCACATAGGACATTTGACTAATAACGATTAAAAGGGCCTGCAAGATTGTCCTAGATTTCAGATCTGTGACTCTATGGTCCTCGTGAACTTGGTTTTGAAAGCAAATAACATGCACTCTAATGGTTTTGGTGGTTTTCAAGCTTTTGCAGCCAGCATTGGTTTGCTTTTATGCTAATTAAAATGTCTTAGCAGTGTTTGCTTTTCCGGGGTTAAAGTACAACTCGTTTGAGGAACGTTTGAGTTGTGACGCTGACAGGCCTAAAAACCATTTTTAGCACATTTGCTGAGGCTGCTGCAAAATTGTGAAACGGTTTAAAGGGGTTTAATGCATCCAGATCATTGGGTTAATATGGATTTAGTTTTTCTTTATGCTCAAAGCTTAAATTGCATTAAACGGCTCCTGCTCTCTGTAATCTCTGGTTAACCTGTTCTTGTAGCACCTTCCGAGATGAGAATTCTTTAGTTCTTTAAGCCCACCTGCTCAGAAACAGAGCCTGTGAAATCTTAACTTGCCCCTCCAACCTCGACCCACCACCTATACCCCCATACTAATGAAGAAGAAACATCCCCTAGTTTTTTTGTGTTCTGTGATTCATAAATGATCCGCTTGTTGTGATAGTAACTGCCACTGACCACTGGATGGTGGCCATAGTCTAACAGCCAACATCCTGGCATATCTATGGCAAGTGGAGAAATGCAGATGCAGGATTTTGGAAGTGGTTATAATCTATGTGCGTGTGTGTGTGTGTGTGCGCGTTCAGTTTCAGCAGCATGGCTTTCAACTGAATATTCTAGAAGCACTTTAGACCAGCCGTTCCAAGGGATTCTCTTGTGTGATTCAACAAAGGGGTCTTTGTAGGAGTGTATGGCTCTGATCCAAATGAAGGAAGTGAGGACAGGAACCATGTGTTTGTCTTAGATTTTATTTTGGGTTCCGACAGACAAAATGCTGTGATGGAGAAAAGTACAACATTTCTTGCATTGTTATTTTGAATCTAATACCAAACTAATATCTTGTGATCTGATTCTGGTTTTGGCTTATATAATTGGAAGTTGAAAATATTTTATTACTCATATTCTGTGGTTCTTGTCTTTGGTTTCCGACTCTGACCTTGACATTTTGTGCCTGTCCTTTTAATAACTGCAGGCATAACTTAGCATGCCATTAGTTTCACCCCATTTTTTTAAAATCCTTTTTAGGTTTGTGTTCTTCCTGGACCCCTGCAACATCGATATTGTGCAGAGGAAGATCAAGTCCATGGCTTTGTGTGTGTCCCAGTGCCCTGACATTGAGCTGAAGACATATGGAGACCTCAAGAGATTTGCCATAAATAATGGTAAAGGATTCTTCATGCAATCGCATGCCATAGACATCTGTTATTTTAATTAGTGTACCATAGATATAAACTGTTTCCATTTGCGCAGAGGGAAGCTACGTCAATATTAATGTGCAGTACTGGAGCTATAACCTACTGGGAGTAGAATGTTACACCAAGTAAAGATATGAGAATACCCATTCTGCAAGAAATAGTGCTCTTGGTTTGCTTTGGGGCATGCTTTGAGCCCTTTTTTGAACAGAGAGCACCATCTAGTGGTTTCAGAAAATACAGCAAATGGTTCATGAAGCTTCATTTGGCTATCGCTAGTGAGAGGAGGTTTAGGGTATGTATAGTTTCAGCAGGTCTTTGTTGGATTTTGGTTGTTTTTATGAATGATTGGTAAATTTGTGGGGTGTGTGTTTTTTTTTTGCTTTTTTGGCTATTGGAAGTAGTCATGTGAGCCCACTGCATAGATTGTTTGTTTGTTTTTTTTTTTCTTGCTGGAACGTCTCATTTCCTGCACACACAAATTGCCCTGGTGAATGAGCCCACTGTCAACTACCCGCATTCATCAGCATTCGTCATCATCATCAGTCAACAGAGACTCTACCCATCATGCAGTAATGTTGAGTCATTCGCCTGCCGTCCACGGCAGACGATAACAATGTGTGCCCCGACGGACACGTCGTGACCTCACGGGATCTGGCACTCTCTGTGCCTGGGTGGGTGAGGCAACAGCCCACAGAGCCACTCATTGAGGTCACTACTCTGCATCAGGATGGCCTTTGTCAATGTACCCCCCACATACACAAACAGAACCTCTAGCATCCTGGTCCCCATGTCTCTGGAGACTCGCATCACCGACCATTCAAATGAGAAGCATCAGTTCTCTATTGGCATAGTTTTCAGCATCTTCAGGGCCATCTGACATGAACTAATGTAAACATTCATGTTTTATACAAAGCTTTGTATGGGCTCATGTCGACTGTCTGGCAGGAGGGAATGTTCCTGATGAGAAAACCAACAGCTGTGACGAAAGTCTGATTCTGATTTCAACTTTTTAGGGTCCGAACTCTGCTCCTATGATCTCCCTCCACCACGGTATCCCGGCCATCCAGAGAGGTCTACAAAATGCCCTAAATTGCCGGTGTTACCAAGGTATGTGATGCTTAGTCTAATTAATCTTCTTTCTAGGTCTACGAATACCAGCCTTAATAAGCCTTAATGAGAGATCATGCACAGTTGATCCGTTCCGGTACCGTTCGGCACCCACCGCAGCTTCGAGAGACCTGTCGACTGTGAATCCAATAATCAGGTTTCTGTCTTCAGTGTCAGTCTCTTTCGCCGTCTTGTTTTACAAGCTCCCCTCCCCCTTTGTACCAGCGCCCTGTCCCTGGCCAATAGTTGTGGTATTTGTCCTGAGTCTTGCCGTTCGCAATCCCATCTCTGCAGCAAGCCCCTCCCGCTGTTCAACCGCTGCACCCCGGTGAACATCTCCTGCTACACGCGCTTCGCCGAAGCTGTCGTCACCTTCGTCAGTGACAATAGCATGCTGCACAGCCTGGTGGCCGGCGTGGTGGCCAGCAAGGAGGTCATCCTGGGCCTATGTGTACTGGCATTAGGTAGCTATGTGCCCCCTACCTGCAATGTTCTGCACTGCCGTCCCACCCATGGGGCTGGACAATAAGGGAGCCATGACAATATCCTCGTTAGCGATATAAAAATATCGCTGGTGATTTGATGGTGAATTATGTTGGGGGAATCTAATTATATTTAATGCTGTTTTAAGTTGCAGCTGGACAAACGTCAACTGGCAAACCAGATATCTATAATTTTTTTGTGGTTGTATTAAACAGTTAGTTAACAAAAGTGTGGCTCAATAGTTGCCTGAAGTCTGTTTATGGTTTATTCATGTTGGTGAGACTTGGCCTTGTTGTTAAGGAATCCCAATGATTTACCGCCCCACTGAAGGTTTGTGGTACTTATGCAGTTTAATGGGTTTTTATAGTTGTTGTGCTGGAATATGTTTAGATGTAGGAAATGAGACATGCAAAGTAGTGTTATAGTACATATAAAAATTGTAATGGCCATTGAATGATGTCTGTCAGTAAGTTTATGGGAATGTATGTCCCGTGTGTCCCACAGTGCTCTCCATGGTCCTGATGGTCATCATTCGCTACATCTCTGCCGTGCTCGTCTGGATCCTCACTGCCCTCGTGGTCCTCGGCTCCCTGGGTGAGCTCCCTCCCTCCCTCCCTGACGCATCACAGAGGTGCTGCTTCCTGTCCCCTCTCCCCACACGCCTGCGCCGCTTGACCTTGTTCTCGTGTCTTTCCTGTAATTTGAGGACAGGCGTTGAATCCACAAAGGTCCGTTTATTATTTTCAAGTAAAATTTTTGAACGTTGATTCTGTCCTCTTTTTTTTTTTTTTTTGTTCCCGGCTGTGTTTAGGAATTGGCACTTTACTGTCTCGTTTTTTGTGAAGTGGAATCCTAATTTAGAAGCCGCTGAATTTCCCTCACGTCATACCTTGTGCCTCTTTAATCTTTGGTAAAAGGAGCTGATTTCATATTCAGATTCTCTGATTTTAATGAGGAATCTTTCAAGCTGTAATGACTTTTCTATAGTCATATAACGACATGGTTCTCCTCAGCCTGATGCAACCTTTCGGCTCGTCTGGGCCTTTTCCCCACCCCCCCGCCTTGGCAGGTGGTACTAGCGTCCTCTGGTGGCTGTACATTGACAACCGGAAGATGGCGAATGCGACTATAGCTGCCACGGCCGCTGCCAGCAACAAGGAGGAGCCAAGGGACAACGTCCAGGCTCTGCTGATCTACGCCGTCGCTGCCACGGTGTTCACGGTGAGTTTTCCGCAAGCCAGGGGGTGGCACTGAGGGAGATGCCGCACGGATGCTGATGTCATTCACCAGTGGAGAAATGTAGTTCACAAGGCTGTTTGGCAGCCGGATGTGGCGACGTTCACAATTGAATGTAGACCACACAACTGATTGTCCACCCCCTTTCTCAGATTTTATAGTGGGGGTAAATGTACCATTTACTAATGCAGACTGCACCCCCCCAGTCCCCAGATGGCAACATCTTTTAAAGGGGACTCCCCTCGCTCGGTGAAATCTACCCCAGAAAATGTCCTTGGGGACAGTGGACCTTGGCTTTGTATTGTGTTGCCAATGGAATTTGGACCGCGGGGAAAGATAATTGAGTACCCCTGGAATGCATTGTAGAAATTAAAATATGGCCATTGTTTTTAAGCTGTTACAACGGTAAATTCTCAATATTTAACCATGTGAATGAAACCCGAGGCTTCACTGTAGGAACAGCAGACTGTAAGAGACCAGAATCTCATGTTGGCTCTGTGTCCTTTTCAGGTGATCCTGCTACTGCTGATGCTATTCATGAGAAAGCGCGTAGCCCTCACCATCGCCCTGTTCCACGTGGCTGGGAAGGTATTCATCCACCTGCCCTTGCTGGTCTTCCAGCCCTTCTGGACTTTTCTGGCTCTTCTGTTCTTCTGGATGTACTGGGTCATGGTACTCCTCTTCCTTGGCACTGCTGGTAGGTGTGTGTGTGTGTGTGTGTGTGTGTGTGTGTGTGTGTGTGTGTGTGTATCTATGAATGTTGAAAAGGTCTAGAACATTCTGGCTCTGGTCACCCTCCTCGGATGGTGAATGTATATATACTTTTTGTAGGGAACCCAATACAGAACGAGGGCCTGGTTGAGTTTTGGCTGACCGGGCCGCTGCAGTACATGGTCTGGTATCATGCTGTGGGTCTCATTTGGATCAGCGAGTTCATCCTCGCCTGCCAGCAGATGACCGTGGCCGGGGCAGTGGTCACATACTACTTTACAAGGTGGGACAGCTCGGACATACAAGGGCATAGGCTGTACGTTCAGCGTCTCTGGTGTTTTTTATTTAATGCTAATGCTAATAGCTTCCCCTGTGCCCTTCATGGTCATGGTTTGGGGACACGTCGACGGTTTATGCTAATGGTCACTGACAGAATAACTGGGGAATCGCGTCCCAAATCGTGCTGCCTGCTGAGAGGGTTGAGTCATTGTCGAACTGCAGAGAATGCTTTGCGTTACTTTGGTGGGCGATACAAAACTGCTAATTTGGGTGAGTGCAATAAAATCTGTCGTGTGTGTGTGTGTGTGTGTGTGTGTGTGTGTGTGTGTGTGTGTGTGTGTGTGTGTATATATACACACATACACGCACATCACTCACAGCACAAGAATGGGTAAACATATGGCTCTGGTTAATGGTGACCTTAATTAAGCTTTCCTAGCTTCGGGAAATTAGACCATTTAGCATCTGATTATGAGCACAAGCTTTTTCGAGAAATGTGTGACCATTACTCAGCTAGCTGCGAGTCCTCTCAGTCCTCGTTAGCAGGAGCCCAGCGAGTTCTGCTCTCCTTCTAGTTAGTGAATGATTCATGACCAGTCATTTCTGGGGTTTTTCAGTTCAGCCTGTCGTTGAGTGTAAATGAAAAGCAGCATATCCTGAAGTCATCTGGACTCGGAGCAGCCTATTCTGGTTCTTCACCCAGGCATCTGTATTTTTGCAATCAGATATTCTGACCTAGGGTCAGTTTCTTGATGTGGAGAGTGGTGGGGGTGTGAATGGTTTTGGAGACTGCCACAAGGAGGATTCTTCTTGTTCTTGGCTCCCCCATCCCCTTACCCGCCCCCCCCCCCCCCCCCCTCCCCCCCCCCCCACTCAAAAAACCCACCAACTCCAGCCCCTCCCCCCCCCCACCCCCCCCCCG
>JAODKE010000015.1:8920498-8933491 GCA_026779605.1 Mormyrus hasselquistii
AGAGTTGGGGGGGGGGTAAATCGTTTGCGGACTCCCAAAAGGAAGCTTTCTCCTTTTACTTGCCTCCCCCCCCCCCCCCCCCCCCCCCCCCCCACCGCCACTCTGTCTTACAGGGATAAAACCAAGCTGCCGGTCACTCCCATCCTGTCCTCCATCTTCCGGCTGATCCGTTACCACCTGGGGACGGTGGCCAAGGGGTCCTTCATCATTACACTGGTCAAGATCCCCCGCCTCATCCTCATGTACATCCACAACCAGCTCAAGGGGAAGGTAAGAGTGATTCTGGTGCTCCTGGGAATTTTACTTACACAATAATATTCTGGGGGCAGAAGGAAAAATGATTGCTTCAGAGAGAGAACCAATCAGATTGTAGAGGAGGTGGGTCCAACCAACTAGAGGAGGCGAGACCAGGAGAGCTGATTGGTTGGTCCCACTGCAGGGGTTGTGCAATGCCATGTTTTTGGAAGGGTGCCCTCATGCTGGTGTTTGTTGTCTCGCAGGAAAACGCGTGTGCACGGTGCATGCTGAAAGCCTGCATCTGCTGCCTGTGGTGCTTGGAGAAGTGCCTAAACTACCTGAATCAGGTAAGCTGGAAATGCCTCACTGTGATGGAGGAGGTGCAGTATGGATTCTGGGGACTGCCTGGAGTTTGGGAACGATGGGTCAGTAGGGTAGGGTAGTGGTGGGTGTTAATGAAAATGAAATCTATTAATAGGCATGAATGTGCATGTATACTATTAAAAGGAATTATATTTATAAACACTGCTTACATATTAAAAAAGGTTCAAGTACATTTTGCTTTCTGGCATTTCATGAATAAATGTCCAGAGGTATTTCTTTTGAAGTTTGCACAGTGGGAATATGATCAAAGGTGTAGTCACATGACATGATTCCCGCTCCCCCCAATTCCCCAAACAGAATGCGTATGCCGCCACAGCCATCAACAGCACCAGTTTCTGCACTTCGGCCCGGGACGCCTTCGTGATCCTGGTGGAGAACGCGCTAAGGGTCGCCGCCATCAACGCTGTGGGTGATTTCGTTCTGTTCCTTGGGAAGGTAAGCGGGGCTGACTCAGTGGGTTTGGGCACCTAGTTTTGTCCCTTCAGCTCTCAGCTGTGCCTAAAAGTTTGTGGGAGTCTTACACAAAAATGTTCTGAAGGTAGAAGGAAAAATGATTGGTTCAGAGAGAGAACCAATCAGATTGTAGAGGAGATGGTTCCAATCAACTAGAGGAGGTGGGATCAAGACATCTAATTGGTTGGTCCCACCTCTTCTAGTTGATTGGAACCATTTCCTCTTCTTCTTTCTTTTGAACCAATCATTTTTCCTTTTGCCCTTAGAACATTTTTGGGTAAACTCCCATGAGCCATGTGATATGTCGTTTCAGAGGAAATCCTACAAGATCTATAGTTATATTGTTTATATTGCACAGGATTCTAACAGGATGCATAATCAAAATGCAAGCTGTATTTTTGTGTGGCATTTTTTGAAGTATTGTATACCTGAAGATGTGTTTGTTTTAATGTGACAAAATCAGACGGCTGTGTTTGCACCACAAAGGGAATTGTTTGAAGCTCAAGTCTTTATTTCCAGCTCATGATTTATTTTCCAGTCGACTGGGCTGTTTTTCTAAATTCAGACGGCATGGTACATCAGGCTTTTAGCAGTGGAGAAAATGGGAAACAGAACAATTATTATGAGTGTTTGTTGGGTCAGTCTCACTGAAGACATTCCTTAGATGGGTGAAAGTGGCAAATGCGGTCAATTCATATTCAAAATGAAATTCAAACTCTGCATTTTATTTCTTTGGTCTTGTCTTTTAGTTTTGATTTTGTAATTTAGTTTTTTTATTTTTTTTATTTTAAATTTTAAAAATCCAGTTTGTTTTCAGTGTGGTATTATTAGTTATTTTAAAAATATTTGTTTTGGTTTTTATATATTTTAGTTTAGTAACTGTTTTAGTAAATTTATTTTTTAGCAATAGACTGAAAGTTGTAGAGCTATTTTGTGTATGATCTTCAGAGAATCCTGGACGAATACAAAATACATATTATGTCCTCAAAATGGGCAAGACATGTTCCAGGTGTTGTTAATGGTAAAGATCAGTACTATGACTTCATTATTTAACAGTGGTAACAGAACATATTTGGCAGCATGTTTGTTTATATTTATATCTTATTTCAGTGTTTTATTAGTTTGTTTTTGTTAATGATAATAACCCTGCTTTTTGGTGATTACCAGCTCACTCCCTTTGAATTAGGACAATTATATATTTGCGGATGTAACCAGCTTGTATGGGGAGATAAAATGGGATAGTCGATAGGTTTCTGCCTTCAGTACACAATCAGGGATGTTATTTGAGGCTGCCTAACAACCTTTGTAGACAGCATCTTTGTTTTTACATCTAAGATGGCCTTTAGATAGATGAACGTTGTCTCTGCGCTCCTACTTTTATTATTAACATTAGAGTAGTCTATTGCTTATCAAGAATTGTCACATTTGGGTGATATCTTGTGGTTGCTGTTGTGTAGCTTCTGCTCCAATACTGCTTGCACAAGTACCTGGACACTCATTGGAAGCTCAGCCTAGCCGCACTTATGCCTAATCAACTCCATGACAGCAATGTAAATCTGGTCTTTGCACGAGGAACAAAAAAAAGTCCTGCTGCTTCTGTGGAAAAATGGCTGTCGTCTTCCTGACGTGTCTCTGGGTGCCCAGGTGCTGATTGTGTCCTGCACCGCCTTCGCTGGCGTGCTCGCCCTCAACTACCAGCGGGAATACACAGTCTGGCTGCTTCCGCTCCTCATCGTCTGCCTCTTCGCCTTCCTGGTGGCCCACTGCTTCCTCTCCATCTTCGAGATAGTGGTGGACGTCCTGTTCCTCTGCTTTGCCATCGACACCAAACACAACGACGGCAGTCCCGGGCGGGAGTTCTACATGGACAAAGCCCTCATGGTGAGGACGGCTGCTGAGCAGAGCTGTATGTATGGGGAGTGTCAGTAAGCACAGGGCCGGATTAAGAGTATTAGGTGCTCCTGAGCAACAGTACGCATGACGTCACGCTAGAAAGAAAACAGATTGGTGACACGCAAGATTCAGAAATGCATCTAGTGTAGGAAAAACGTTACATGGACTTTTTAATGAGTGCAGTGTTAAAAGAACAATATGCAATCATATTTTATATATCAGTAATTCAGATATTAAATCACATTAGCTTGTTAAAAGACATCCGTGAATGGGATGGGGGGGAGGCTGCTCAGTGTCCCCCCCGAAGACATAGCGCCCCTGGGCACATGCCCAATTGCCCATATGGTTAATCCGGGCCAGAGTAATCGGGGATAAAGAGGGCTGAAGCCTGGGGTGCACACACAGACCGAAGGGCAGGAATGCAAACTCACAAACACTGTGTCTCTGCAGAAGATCCACAGCTGCTTTGGTCTATATTCCCTGGCATACAGTTCTGGGTCTCACTTTGCATGTAGCTGAAATTGAGAAGTAATCTGAAGTAATTATCCTCATATTTATGAAAGTCATTATCCCAGTCATCATAATTTATATAGTCAAATCACACTGTGCAGTGGAGCCAGTGTGCTTGTGTTGTCATCTCCTGGGTTGTTGTGTTAAGTTTCCCTTCTTTTTGTTGCTGAATAGCGTTTTGTTTTCAGTGCACAGCACGCTCTGCAGTGCACAAGTCGTTGGCCTTTTTTTCCCCCTCAAACGCCACCCAGCCTGGAGAATTCCTTTGTGTAAATGTTCAGGGAAAGCATTCACCTCTCATTTGGCTGCTGGACACCGCACAGAAGGGTGGCTGGGAAGGCAAAGATACTGTGGGCCGAGATCAATGGATAGAGCCTCAGCCTAATCGAGAGCTTTTATCCATTGTTTGGTGTGGAATAGGACCTCATTACGGAGCAAGCGGCTAGGCCTCACCGCCAATGCGTTCTGAGGTTTGGAAGATTCCAGAATTGATTATTCTATCCAACTATAAGTTCAGTACTTGATTTTTGTAGAAACACTTTGTTGTACCTTCCAGGAATTAATGAGCATAGTGAATTAAAGGGGATGATTTCACAGATGAACCTTGATCCTTCGTGCATGGCTACACAGCCTGTAAGCAAAGGTTGTTCTTCTCTTGCATGGAAATAATTTGTCAAATGCAGGTGAATAGTAAAATCTCTGCAGGGTCATCATTGTGTAGGGCATGACCTAGCCCTACATAGATGGAAGATTTTTTTTTTTTTGCAGAATTATTGTAGCATTAAAGAACCTATGCCAGATATCTGGCAGTCTATATGAAGATCATTTATTTAACAATTCAGAACAACTGAGAAGGTGGATGGTGGCCATTTAAAGTGGGACATGTGGCTACAGTGTGGGAGAGATCATAACCCTTATTTACTTTTTCTGCAGTAGTGCCTAAATCTGCATTCTCTTGCATGCCATGCAACATGGAGCTTAAATCTAGCATGGGTGTACCTTGCACTGTACACTCGTAGGGCAGCCCTTCTGGCACCCTTAGCCCCTCCACTATCTGATTGGCTGCTGATCTTGTGGGCGGACAGTAGGCAGGGTTCAGACTAAATTGTATTCGTCAGCAACAAATGGTGAGCTTCACCTTGGCACCAGAGAGCTCCTTCGAAAACAGTAATTATTGCAGGCGTGCGTCTTTTGCAGACAGTACATTATCTGTGACGTGGCAAACGTGGTGTCACTCTGTGCCCCTCCCAACCTATGCAGGAGTTTGTGGAGAGCAGCAGAAAGGCACTGCCGCAGGATCGGAGCCGCGGCCGGCTGGAAGAGGGTAAGAGCGAAGGAGGTGACGGCGGGGAGGCGAGGCCCATGGTGAGTGGCGGCGAGAGTGAAACCCTGCAGGAGTTCCACCTCTACTACCTGTCGGTGGGCGTGTTTGCAGACTGGGCACTGTCCGAGCGAGCCTTCGTCCTGTGCCTGACTGAGGACGTGCTTGTCTTTCTGTTCGCCTACCTGCCTGCCTCCACGCTGCTCCTGCTAATCTCACTGCTGCAGCCTACGCCTGTGCAAGCGTGCTAGCATGCTAACACTGCAGCACCTGCATGTCCACCCTCTCTTTCAGTTTCCATCTCCTTCAATGCAGTATATTTGTAGCGTCATCTTTACTCATTTGTTACTCATATACTCGCATGTCTATTTATTTTTTTTTTGCATGGCCCCCCAGTCCTCTGAAGAACACTGTGTGTGCTTGTTTTTTTTTTGGGGTCTGTTTGTACCTGTTATCTCTGTCTCGCCACCTTACTGCTACTGTGCTCCTTTTGAAGAAAAGTGCGGTCGCTTGCCGGAGCAGAAAATAAACTGTCATCTGGAGAGGTGTGTGAAATGAACGGGAAAAATGAAAGCCCCCCCCCCCCCCCCGTCCCCACTTGCTGGCAGCCTGAGCGCAGCAAGGGGTGGGGCTCCCGTTCCCCCCATTAGCGGCTCCGATTTTCCCCGACGGCTCCTCGCTGAGTCTGTTATGCCGCCGTGTACCGGCTGGCAAGTGAAGCACTGCTTCTCCCTCGTACCTGCAGCTCTGGCCCTTCGTCAGAGGGGGAGCTGAGGGTCTGGGGGGTAAAATCTGCCCCCATCTGCTGACTTTGCTTGGTGACCCTCCATGTGTATTCTAAACATTTGCTTTCTTTTTGTTTTCTAACTTCCTTCACCATTGGAATGCAGTGGTTTCATCACGCCATCCCATGCGAGCATCTTTTAAGCAGTTGCTTCTGCCTGCTGTAAAGTGTAAAGTGAGTGCGGTTTCTAACATGCGGACTAAGATATTCTTTTTTTTTTTTTTTTTTTTTCTTTCCTTCTTCCCTCCCTCTTTTCTCTATAGGCTTCAGGCGCCTCCGCTTGACCAAAATCACCTAATTGGACGTTTTTTTTAAGACATTCCAAATGTTTATTTTTACCAATGTGTAACATGTTTACTATGGTATCACTCCAGGGAATACGATATTTTAATAAGATACTGTATAACTACATAATGAAGCACTTTATATTGAAACTCTGCGGATTTTAACGGCTGATGCATTTTCGTAGTGATGTCCTTTTTTATACGACTAAAGAGAGTCATCTCACCAGACACTGTACTAAACTGTCTAGAATCCATGTTTGACTCACTTCGTCTTTGTTCCGTTCCCCAGGTATTTATTTTTAAGTGCAGTAGAACTGCAGTGTATTACATATTTGTAAAGTATCACCTGAAATAATTTTACCCATTGTTGAAACCATTCATTATGCTTTTTTAATGTAACATATGAATTTCAATTCCGTGGGGGTGTTTTACGAGTTCTTGTCCCCCCCACCCCCATTCAACACGAAGGAGATTTCAGTGTCATCTTACACTTGTAGCGAGTTTGATTTTTTTTTTTTTAATTTTTTTTTTTGTGCCGTCATGCATCGCGGAAAGTGGTGGGCGGAGGTCTGCTCCAGTGGACAGTGATAGCACCGAACGGAGCAGTCAGTGACAGAATTCAGTGTTGTTTTCCTGGAGGTGGGGGGAGCTGCGATGTCATCTTTAGAGCTGTTCCCTTCTAGAGACAAGCTGAACTGCCCCCTGCCCCCGCGCATGCCTCAGCTGGGTAGGCCAACAATCCCACGCAGTGAATGATGTCCTGCCTGCCCTATTGTACTGCGCCAAGAGAGCCATAGTCGTGTCATGTGACATCAGTGGGCGGCGCTCGTTGGTGTGACAGAGCCGGAGACCCCGGCTGGTACGTGAAAGCACGTCGAGACGGCAGCAGTGGCCTGCTCACGTTGCACTCCTGTCAGGATGCCATGTTGCGTGCAGGGTGCTCGACCTGCTCATCCGAATGATAGTGTTCAGGCTTTACATACCGCCTGGTAACCATGTGCCCCGCTTTTTAATGGTGTATCGCTGAACTCTGGTGTGCGCCACTCAATAGTTTGCCTTAAAAATAAGGATTTATGACCCCGGCTCTAAATCAGTGTTTCCCAATCCGGTCCGTCCATAGACGGTCCACGTTTTTGCTCCCTCCCAGGGTCCCTGCCAGGCAGTCCACATTTTTGCTCCCGGCAGGAGCAGGGAAGGCGTAAAAACTTGGACTGTCTGCGGGTCCCCACGGACTGGACTGGGAAACACTGCTATAATCGACTAGCTAGAGCAAGCAGAACATGTGGACAGATGTGTTCCTGTAGACCCGCATATGGAATATTGAATTCCCTATGATGGGGGCTTACAGGGAGAAAAAAAGCTTGTATATTATTTAATATGCAAATTATTTTGCATATTTATGCATATTGTTGAATTCATGTGAATGAATGTGAGAATAAGCCAGTAAGTGCATACGTGGATTATCAATACACTTAATGTTTTTATGATCCGAGTGAATGTGTGCAGTCAGTGCTTTACTCCGTAGAACAGAACAAAAATAAAAAAACTTAGGTTAACTTAAATATTAAGGGGTTAAACATTAAATGGCATTTCTTTTCCCTTTGTTATGTTGTACAAACTCTTGTGTGCAAAGCATGTTGAAAAAAGATGCATCATTAGAAAAAAACATTTAAAGGTCAGTATCTACAGTATTTACAAAATATAGTTTAAAAAAAGATTTGAAAAGAGCTAGGTCAAAAGAGTCTCATTGTTACAGTTAGGCGAAATTGGAGCAGCCCTTTGGTGTTTTTGCAGACAAATGTTTATGAGGCTGAAGTTAGAATTTATGCAGATATAATCGGTGGGGGTGGGGGGTGGGGTGGAGGAGACGTCCTTCTGAGGACTACGATCCACACGGCGAGGTCACGGGGGTCGCGGGCAGCACTGACCCCGGAGATGGAGGTATCTCCATGTGCCACTATTGTCTGTGTGCCAAAACGAGCTGTCCAGCCCAGCGAACAGCGCTGAGCCTGTGAGAGTAAGTGATGGTGCCATTTTATTTATTTATTGCCCCCCCCCCCCATGGCTGAAGCTGCCCAGTGACAAGCAAATGGTTGGAGCTGAAATCACACCACTGCATTCATGCGACCAACAAAAACGTGTTTTGTTTTTTTTTTTTTTTTTAAAAAGAAAAATGTCACTACCCTGAAGCACTTGTGGTACCTTTTGCATGGAAGGGTTGTATCATTAATCTATTTAAGACAATGGATAAAAAAAACCATCAAGAAGAAAGATCTGGTCGGTAGCCTGAGCGAGGTGATGTTTTGTGGTTCTGGCTGTTAACTGGTCTGGTCCATCGCTTGAAGAAAGAAAGGGGGGATGAGGCCATGCTGGTAGGCGGAGGACAACCGTTAGCTGCATCCTCTAATCATGGCAGCTAGGCTAGCGGCACCATGCTGGTGGGCGGAGGACACCTGTTAGCCGCATCCGCTAATCATGGCAGCTAGGCTAGCAGCAGCATGGTAAGGGCACTGTCATCTGACTCCATATCTCTGCAGGCTGTATTTTTAGGCTGTGAACAGTAGGCCATTAGAACCACATGACTAGCAGTGCTATGATAGGATAATAGCTTTATTCAGTGACAAGCCACTGTTTTGTCTCCTTTTCCACTTCTGGGGGGGGGGGGGGGACTACGCCTCTGTTGTAGTCATTGGGAGCGGTGTGCATATAAAGGCACTGTTGTGAATTGAGGGTACATCAGTTTACTTGTCTGATGTAACACTAGCTTTTAGCTCTTAACTGCAATCAGTTGTTTGTAACACTGGACTAAACCTGTTTTTTATACATATTATTTCTTATGTATCTTGTTTTTAAAAAACAATAATAAAAAGGAGAAATTTCAACTTCTGCCGTGTGGTTTTTGTAAAGGGATTTCTTTCTTGGAGAAGAAGCTGCCTCAGTCACAATTATCACAGCCAGCCCGGTGTTACCAAAATAATTAAAGTAGTTTATTGTATAAAAAGCACTTGCTGCCCTATTTCGTTTTATTTACAAATGTATATTAAAAAATACTAAAATATGCATCTGGACGGAAGTGCAACCACGATTTCATGTGTATTTGTGTATGTGTTAGAATATACTTTAGTCTGTGAGTGTGCTAAAGGCGGGCATAAGCAAAGCAGACCTCTTATGCATATGAAGATGCAAGATAAAGTGGCTTTTCAGTGCAGAGAACAAGGACCGTATGCAGTGAAAGGATGTGCTTCATGATTTGTGTAGGAAGGAGGCTTTGAGAGTGACCCTACAAATATGGTTACACATATCTCTTCTGAATATGACTGGAAACTCAAGGTCAGTAGTGGAGATTTTGCCCCCCCCCCCCCCCCATCTATGAGGAGGAGATTGTTGTTTCAAGACTGCAGAGGGCTGTGCCTGGGACGGTTTGACAGACTGTATATGGAGATCGCACCCACCACTCATACTGGGGGTCACTGTAAAATCTGATGTTTCACTCAGATGTGTGTCAGCACTACTGTTATATCACTGCCCTCTAGTGGCTCCATGGTGTCACTTCAGCATTCATGCCTGTTCGTAATATCGCCAACCACTGATGATGAATAAATTGCTTTATAACGGTGTGAAATCACTTGTGTCATTGTTCATGCCATTGCTTGTCCATTTACTGCCCGTGCCGGCCTTGCTGACATGATGTGGGTTAATTTGAGCGGCAAAGGTGTCCATCTTGTGGGCCGGCGGCGGTGTTAAGCATCTCAGTCGTCGTCATCCTCGCTGACTGTGGTGTCCAGCCCCTTGTCCGCACACTGCGTGGCATCTTCGCTATTCTTGGCTACGAACTCCTGTTGGAGGCGCTCCAACTCGCGCAGCTCGACCTGCAGGCGCTCCAGGTGCTGGGCCCGGCGGCTCCTCAGCAGCCTCATGGGGAAGGGGTTCAGCTCGTTGAAGGCGATGTTCGTCAGCCTCCTGGGAAGTGCGGGGAGGGTACAGCCGGTACGACAGACGCAAAGACAGACAGACGGGTGAGCAAAGAGAAAGCTTTAAGCCAGCTGTCGATGTGGTGCACAGACACACCATCAAGTCCAGGACTCAGGAGTAGAGCTGCTGTTGTACCTATAAGCTCAGCCTTAACCCTGAAATACCCCAATGAAAAATTAAAAGCTCTATAAATGAGGAACATGCTTTATGATGCATAATATATAATAACTAAAACTCAGCTTTTATGCTCTATGTTGCCTGGGATTGGCTCCCCACATGACCCTGAGCTGGATAATGAGTTAGAATAGGATATAATGACTCAATAAGCTAGATCAGTGTTTTCCGATCTGGTCCTCGAGGACCCACAGACAGTCCACATTTTTGGACTGTGGGCTGTTTATGGATTGCCTGGCAGGGAGCTTGGAGTGAGCAAAAACAAGGACCGACCGAGTCCCCGAGCACCGGCTTGGGAAACACTGAGCTATACAACATGGGTTTGCTTTTGCCGTTATGGTGTCAGCGATGCTTGGAGCCGGACCTCTCACCTGCCATCTGTGATTGTTTTGGTGAAGAAGCGCAGGTACTGGTAAATCTCTACATTGTCGTGAATCTTCAGGATGTCCTCCTCTTTGTACTTGAAGATAGCCATGGCGTAGCGAAATAGCACCTATGTGAAGAGAGCAGTCCCGAGAATGAGAGCCCGTCTAGTAATACGTGACCGCTGTCATCACTGGGTGCTAACCAGGGCTGCCCCAAACGCTTCTCAGGACCCTTAGTAAAAATGTATTAACTGGGTCGTCATTTGTCATCGTCTCATTGTGGCAGGCTGATCATATTGGGGCACCCCCTACTGGCCACTGGGTCCTAAGCAGCCGCTTAGTTCACTTATGCATTGGGCCATCTCTGGCAATAACAAGTGAGGCCAAGTTTAGTGACATAAAATGAAAGGAACTTTAATTAAAGGAAATTAAAAACAGCAGTAGACAAAGGGAGAAAAAGTTATAGAAAGAGGAAAAAGAGATTTATGGTTAGCATAAAATCATTTATGGTCACAGGAACCGGAGGGAGGGGTTTGTCTGAGACCAAGGCAGCACGTCCCACCTTGGTGCCCTCATACAGGAAGGCGTCCCACACTCGCAGCAGGATGTCGCTGGTCAGGCTCTCCACGAACAGCACCAGGAACCAGTTGAAGGTGACGAGGGAGACATCCACATTGTGCTCCTCGAGGTGAGCCATCAGTCGGGGCATCTTCTCCACCATGAAGTCCTTCAGCACCCGCTGGTCAGCCTGGCGGAAGGATGGAGCACAACCGCCAGTCAGTGCAGCTGGTCCCCCTGGTGGGATGTGCCCTGCTAGCCTGGCCCGAGCCCTCAGCTGTCACGGGTGATGATGTTTATTAAAAGTGCAGGCAGCCGGAAGGGCCGGGCAGGTCAGGTGACAGCTTGGCAAGGGACCAAGAAAGCAGAGGCTGGTTGGTGAATTTGATCTGCCGCTGACCTGAATAAATATCAAGACTGCAGTGGCACTCACTGCAAAGAGGCTTATTCCAAATCACCCACCATGTTTGTATAATGAAACATGTCCTCTGTTCTGACCCTAGCTTAGTTTCTGTATAAAGATTTGTCCTTGAATGATAACTAATCAATACTGTTATCGTTAATGATTACTAATACTAAAACGAAAAAACCTTTCATCCAGCTTTCATCTTCTTACCCAGTGACAGGAGGGAAAGCCAGGGGGGCGCCGGTCCCTCGGTGGGCATATAGATGTGCACACACACTCACGCATGGTGGGCAATTTTAGCCAATGCCGATCAGCCTAACTGCATGTCATTAAAAACTCATGAAAGCTAAGGGAACTGCAGAGACACAGAGGAGAGCCTGGATGTATGAGACAGGAATGTTACTCGCTGCATCATCAGTACCCAGCCAGGCCTCCCTTTCACCTCGTCATTTTGATATATGGTAACTAACACCAGCAGAGTTAAATAGGAGGGTGACATTTATGGTGTAAAGCCTCAATTGCAGCCAGCCACTCGGGAGGAGGGATTTTGAGTGCCTCTCTTTGATCATGGAATATTTGCTGAGGTCATCCACCAGCCAGCAAAATTTACCCATCACCAGCAACCGTGTGAAATTTACTGATGGGAACCCCCTTAGCACTCCCCTGACCCCACCCCCGACCAGCAAAATGTATGAATCACCAACAATCATGCTAAATTTACCCCATGCACCCCACCGGCCCTCGCCCTCAATTGGCTAAATTTAGCAATCACCAACAAACAGGGGAAGTACGCTGTGTGCGGCATTTCAGCGACACTCTGACGGCAGACGCGCGGTTCGCGGACCTGTGAGGCCATGAGGGTTTTGCTGTAATAGTCCTGTGGCATGATGGCTTCCACTATGGCCACCAGGCACCAGAAGGCGTCTTCCTCATTCTCCAGCACCAGCAGGGCAATGGCAGCCAGTCTGCAGGAGAGAACATGGCAGATTAGATATTTACTGGTTCTTACTAGCAGAATCACCTGGCACCCTCATATCACCTGAACAAAACCCATCCTTACTAAGAAATACCAGAGAGCGCAAACAGCCATATATGATATTTAGATCATCTTCCTGTTGGTGTAGAACTATGATATCACATCTGTCAAAACGTGTCAGCTTAGCCGTTTCAAAACCTCTCCTAAAATCATCACTATTTGTAGCAACCATCCAATATACCCATGAATTTTTTTTGACTCAACCACTACCCAGTCTCGTTTGGCTAATCAATACCCCATTGAGTTATTTAAAAAAATCATTCATCAATTGAGCTGGTTGAGAAATTTAATAAACACACAGAAAGGCTGAGGAGACCATAAGGGTGGAACCAAAGCAGAGGTTATCTACCCATCCAACGAGATACAGTGGAACCCACTTACACACAGATCAATTGCCTATATGTTTCAAAAAGCTTGGGACAGAATCATTCGTATACGAATACCGTTTAAATACGGTAATTCGAATATCAAGTAGTCCGTGTTCATTTTGATGTCAACATACGGAAAAAAATAAAACTGCTAATTCTTTATTTATTTAATTTATTTATTTACTTCACTTTACTTTGATAAGCCTGTGTTACCTTGCTGTAACCCATCCACGGACTGACATGAAGTT
>JAODKE010000015.1:8953505-8977295 GCA_026779605.1 Mormyrus hasselquistii
ATCCATTGTGGTGGTGTATAGAGCCAAAAATGTTAGCATTGTGTCGATGTCCCAATATTTATGGACCTGACTGTATAAATGCATTATGAAGGTGCACTGAATGCTGTGTGAATGCATAATTAATGCATTATGAAGGTGCAGCTATTGTAAAGCATTACCGTACATTGTAATCAAAGATGTTATCCAATCTTAAACAAATAAATATCTTACCATTCTAAGCAATCCTGAGTATTTATTGTGATGACTGCGTGACAGGAGGTGCAGCCCGCTTTGCCCTGGGATGATCGTAGGCCTCGGATCACATGGAGGGGGGACGGACAACTCTTTGCCATCAGTGCTGTGTGCCCACAGACTGGTCAGTCACTGACTTTTCACCGCAGCCTGGCTGCCTTTTGCTATTCTCCTGTAATCATCAGTGTTTAGTCATAAGGGTTTAACTCCTGCTTCTTGATTTTATACTCCATCATTAACCTAATGTCCTTCTAGGTGCCAGGAAGGTGAGAGTTTGGAACAGGGAGTGTGTGTTACAGTCCACCAGTGAAATGGTCAACGGCCTGGAGCAGGCGCTGTGCTGGAAGTAAGATCTGAGCCTGGGTTTGCATTCTGGGAGGGGGATGTTGCTGTTGGGTTTTCGGTGTTGGTGTATCACTGGAGAATCTCCTGGGGCTCTCTTTCAGACCCTCAGGGAGCCTGATTGCCTGCACACAAAGACAGCCTAATAAACATAGTGTGGTGTTCATGGAGAAGAATGGTCTCCTGCATGGAGACTTCACCCTGCCCTTTGGCAGGGATCAAGTCAAGGTATGGACAGAGCAGTGCATGCTGGGAATGAGATTTCAAAAATGTGTGAGGAAATGTCAGGAGTCTTGGTTTGAGGTGACAGTGCTCGTTGGTGGTGTGTGATTGGTTGACAAGGTGACACGTCTTTCTTTGTACTTCAGGTAAAAGAGCTGCTGTGGAACAGTGACTCCACCGTTCTGGCTGTGTGGATGGAGGACATGAACCCTGGGGAGGACGGCCAGCTCCAGACATACCGTGAGAGGCCTTGTGCTGCCTTCTAGAGGGTCCTGAGCATTCTCAGTCGCAGAGAAATGTCTCTTGTTTTTCTTGAGTACTACGTATTTACTTTTGTACAGGAATTATTAACAGTAGTAGTAGTAGTAGTTTGTATATGAATGTAGAAGGTGTTCTGTGATGCTTTATAGAAAGAGACTCATTTTTTATGTGAAATTCACTTTTAGTTTATTATGCATTAAACCCATGTTTCCCAATCCGGTCCTCGGGGACCCAGGTCTGGTCCTTGTTTTTGTTCCATCCAAAAGCTCCCTGTCAGACAGTCCACATTTTTGCTCCCTCCCAGGACAGGATTGGGAAACGCTGCACTAAACTAGTCGCTCTCTTTCATGAAGGGTTATTTTGGTGTGGCAGTGCTTGATGCGCCTGTCCGTATCATGATTGCTGTCTTCCCAGTCCAGCTGTGGACAGTGGGGAACTACCACTGGTACCTGAAGCAAAGTATGAACTTTGGGAGGAGCCTCATCCGGGCGCCGGTCTGCATGTGCTGGGATCTGGAGGTGCCCCTCCGCCTGCACCTGCTGACCCGTGGCTGGGTCAGCTTCACCTATGACTGGGCCTGGAGTACAGACCGTAGCATTGGCGAAGATGCCCATGACGATGCCAGTGTAGCTGTGATTGATGGAGGTGAGAGCCAGTCGGGTGGAGACCCGCATGACAGCACCCAAGTACTGTTCAGTGATGGCTTCATAAATCAGAAGATGGCCTCAAGTGACCTTCAAAAAGAATGGGAGACATTAAGTGATGTGATGTGCGCTGCTAGGACTATTCATAACAGACTTCTAGAAGCAAGGAAGAAGCCCTTCATCGATGAAAAGCAGGGAAGAGCCAGGCTGGAGTTTGCAAAAAAAATATGTATATTTTGCACAGGCACATACAGAAATTAGTGAAACTGAAAATTTTGCTGTGGTATCTTAAATATTTCCAGAGCTGAATGTTTTGGAATTTCTCAGAAAGAGATTTCGTTGACCACTTGGGTGTGTAACTTGCAGACAAGGTGCTGGTCACCCCCTTCCGTCTGTGCGTGGTGCCTCCACCCATGTGTGCCTACGAGCTCCAGCTGCCAGCCCCTGTCACCCAGGTAGCCTTCCTCCACGAGTCCCAGAGGACCAGCAACATGGCTGTGCTGACGACTGACGGGCGTGTCTGTGTCTACAGCCATGGTGGGTTTGGGATGGATGCTCTTTCGAACGCTATGAACTTTTCTTGGCTGTTTAGCGAAGCTTTACTTCTCTTATGGAAGTTAGTGATTGGGTGACTTTGGTCCGTCTGCTGCAGGAACCAGAATCCAGGAAGGGGAAGTGAGCACAGCAGCAGGGTTCAGAATGACAGCCCAGGTGCCAGAGCTGAGGAAGACCTACAGGTTTGGTGTGCTTGCATCTTGGTGGGGGAGGGTGCCAGACATTTAATTCTTATTTCAGTGTTTCCCAATCCGGTCCTCGGGGACCCACAGACAGCCCACATTTTTCTGCCTCCTGGTAGGGAGCTGGGATGGAGCAATGATGTGGACTGTCTGGAAGGGAGTCGGAGGGAGCAAAAAACCTTGACCAGCTATGGGTTCCCGAGGAACGGATTGGGAAATACTTGTCTATTGTGAATGTTTTATGAATGTGTTACAAATGCATTATGAAGGTGCACTGAATGTTGGCATACTGCATGTGTTGTGTGTTTTGTTACATAAATACCTACCTTTGTGTTTATGGGTGTGCTGTACAGCGTTGACCTGGACTGTGAAGACCCCTTAGTGTTTCGCTTGTTCCTGTGGCTAAGAGAGGATACCTTCCTGGGTGTGGCCTGTGGGGATTTGCCCTCTCAGTCCCGCCTCCTGGTGCTAGGCCCCTCCCATGGTGCAGAGGACAGCCTGTGCATTAGGTATCCCAAAATATATATATTCCTCTAAAATATTTAACCTAATTTAGCATTAGTGTTTATGCCTGGCTGTTCATCCCTCTCCTAGATGGAGTATCTGTCTGGAAGGTCATGTGATCACTTTGTGTCAGAGCCCCAAGACAGGCACAGTGGCCTTGCAGCTGGAGGATGGCCAGGTCCGGAAGCTTCTCTGGGGTCAGTGTGGTTCAGTCGTCCTCGCGGCGAGATCGCCTGCCATGTGCATGTCCGGGTACGAGAAGAGGGGCACGTTTGACGGCTGGACTGCCATGTTGTGCCTATGTGACATTTTTGAACCCTGCAGATTCCCATGAACCCTGTGTGGCAGAGTGGTGCAGCAGCAGTGGGTCGGTGGTCCGCTTCCCCATCCCCTGTGTGCAGACCACTTTGGGGACTGTTGGAGAGGAGGTACGGTCTGCATGGACCCCCACAGTTTCTGTGCGGTGTGCTTAGGATCTACTGCTAACACTGCTCTCATGGAGGTTGCTGGTGTTTATACAGCAAATGCTACAGTAACTCTAAGGAGGGATGCAGTAAACACTATCAATTTGTGACTAACAGTATTTACAAAGTAATGCTACATTTACTGTAAGGACCCACATTATACACCATTTTATGACTTGTGGTGTTTTACACAGGGTTTATTTTCACATAGCATAGGGTATAGAGGCAGCAAAGGGCATCATTTATTTGTGACATTTCAGTGATACTGTGGGGAGGTTTCACAAACAGTGACCGTGTGTTGGATAGCCTCCAGAGTGGTCAGATGTTCTCTCTCGTCACAGGAGCACTTGCTGGGTCTCACTGACCGGTCTCGCTTCTTCGTTGATAGCACAGAGGTAAGTTAAGCAGTGGTTAACTTGACCAGAACCTGATATTTATGTGGTGTTCTTAGCTTGTACAGTTTGCTGACACTTCCTCCTCGACCGCTACCCACCCCCCCATCCCCCAAGGTGGCCTCGAATATATCTTCCTTTGTGGTGCATGATGTGTTTCTCCTGCTCACCACCCACGCTCACACCTGCCGGTGCCTCAACCTGAGCTCGCTCTCAGTTAAAGGTGAGCCTTCTGGGTGTGGCCAGTGCTGTTGCCTGTGCAATAACTATAGTTATTGATTTTACATAAATGACTTTACATAAATTATTTTTTACATAAATGACGATTCATCACTCTCTAGAAGATACATATATTTTAACATTTCCTGTGATTTTTTTTTCCATGTTGCATTATTGAATCCTAGCAGAAACATGCAGTGTTGTCCTCCTGGAAGGTAGGGGGAGCTCTCTGTCATGACTTAGGCTGTGTTTCTGTGCCCTCAGGGCTCCAGGAAGCCCTTGGCTGTGACGTTGGACAAAATGATGAGACTCTGAGGCGGGTTGAGAGGGGTTCCCGCATTGTGACTGTGGTTCCCCAAGATTCTCGTCTCATTCTGCAGGTTTGCAAATTACCCTTACCCTGTTCCCCTGCCTTCTGTCAGAAATCTGTGATGGATAATTGTCATAATCTCACAAAAATCTGTAAAAAAGTACAAATCCTGGTGCATAAATGCAAGGGATCATACAGGCTTTGGGTACATTGTATGTTACGTCACACTTGTTCGTTGTGCTCGCTTGGTCCGCAGATGCCGCGAGGGAACTTGGAGACGGTGCACCATCGAGCGCTGGTCCTGTCACAGGTCAGGAAATGGTTAGACAGGTGAGCAGCACTCTTCCAGAGCTCTGACTTTATACTAGTGTACTCAGCCTTGGCCGAAGCCACTGACCTCTTTCTTCCTTTGCAGCCTAAAATTCAAGGAAGCTTTTGAGTGCATGAGGAAACTGCGGATCAACCTCAACCTCATTCACGACCACAATCCCAAGGTGCTCGGATACTGAAGAGTTCTACTTCTGCTCTATATATTCCCTTAACCTTGTTCCTCATGCTGTTAGCCTAGTGTGCTGTATTATCAAGGTCTTTTAAGTATCTGTCGACTTATAATGGGTGTGTTATCTTAAGTGGTCAGGATATAATCATTGTGTTATCAGTGCAGTGTGGTGTTATAAAGTGACGGATCCCTCACCTCATCATCGATAGATGTTTCTGGAGAACGTGGAGACTTTCCTGAGGCAGATCGATTCAGTCAATCACATCAACTTGTTCCTCACAGAGCTCAAGTATGAGTGCTTTTTGTGTTCCTTGGAATGCAAACAAAAATACCACAGAGATATTATTACATCTGTTGATCTCTATAAATTTGATTTCTAAATAAATAAAGGGAGGAGGACACAACCAAGACAATGTACCCCTGTCCATCCCAGACTGCTGGCATGCCAACTTCAGAAAGTTCTAGAACAAAGGTAGACACGGTGTGTGATGCTTTTAGGACAACCATGGAGACTTTAGACCCACACAAGTAAGTATGTGTAACATTTGGCTTTCTGTTTTTCCCTACACTGGAGAGGGGATTTCTTGTCAAATCCTTGCACTCCCTGATATGTTTTTAGAGTTTTTTTTTTTTCCCCCACAGATACTGTTTGTCAATTTTGACTTCACATGTAAAGAAGACAGTTCCAGAGCTAGAGATTGCCCTACAGAAGGTCCATGAGCTTCGAGGTAAAATGGATACATCTGTTTTGAAAAGTGAATCTTTGCCTTTGTTGAATGACCGTTAAACCTGTGTGTACTTGTCTGTCTGTGTATGTAGTGAATCCTCCCACAAAACAAGACTCAGTTAGTGCAGAGGAGAGCCTGAAATACCTGCTCTTCCTGGTCAATGTGAACGAGCTGTACGAGCACTCGCTGGGCACCTACGACTTCGACCTTGTACTCATGGTGGCGGAGAGGTCACAGAAGGTCAGTGAGGATCCCTGGGAAATTTATTTTTCCATCCTTTCACCCCCACATTTCGCTTTTGCCACAGATGGCTGCCATTTTCCTCTTCCTCAAGGACCCGAAGGAGTACCTTCCATTTCTTAACGCCTTGAAGAAGATGGAGCCCAATTATCAGCGATACTCTATCGACATGCACCTGAAAAGATACAGCAAGGCCCTGCAGCATATCAGCAAATGTGGTGAGGGTAACATTTGGCTTTCTGTGCAGTTTGGAGCACCTTACCTTTGACCTTATGGAATGTTCAGTAGTGCATGTATCATGCAACATTACCCTCATTGTAAGGAGAACATGTCCATTACTTCCTGCTCGTTTCTCAATCCTCTCTTCGTGGACCCACCAGACAGGCCCCATTTTTGCTCTCTCCCGGCACACCTGAAACAACCTATCATTCATTCAAGAATATCTGGTTGGGGAGCTAGGAGGAAGCAAAAATGTGGACCGGCTCAGGATCCCTAAGGACTGGGTTGAGAAACATCAAAATGCATAAACTGTACATGCTGTTTATCACACCCTTGTCCCTCCCTCACCTCCACGTGTCCTGTGCTCCATGACTGACAGGTGAGGAGCACTTCCCAGAGTGTCTGAACCTGGTGAAGGACCAGGGGCTGTACAGAGAAGCCATGCAACTTTACCCATTGGACAGCCCCCAGTACAAAGTAGGAGGCCTGAGTGTCAGAGGCCTACACGCCTAAGCACACCGTCCCCAGCACACCGTCAGCCACAGTGTCTGAGATTCAGTGCAGATGCTCCTTGCTTTTATGATGGTCCGACATGCGATAATCTAACTTTACACATGCAGTAGTCAACTTTGAATTTTGGCCTGCTGCCAGGTTAGTGTTATGGCATGCGATGCTTTCTACTAATGCCGGGTGATGGCAGCATCCATGCAGCCGCACTTCGTCTCCAAAGTGACCATAAGAGCAAACATCTCATGCGGTGTTTAACAATGTCGGCCAGTCGTACTTTTTTATTTTTCTTGTGTTTAACCAAATTTTGTATTACACTTGTATTTTTATTTACTTTTCAGTTGCTGATAGTTAAAGTAATTATTTGTTTACTTATTCAGTAGCAATTTTTTAGAATGATCATATCTTATTCTTATTTGACTTACAATATTTTCCACCTGCAATGAATTCATCAGAACACAAGTCCATCGCAAGTCGAGTAACACCTGTACTTCATTTAAGCATTTGCAATGATGATTTGGATTTTACTTCGATTAACTTAGTTCTACATATCAAACCATCTTTCTTTGACATGTGAATGTTTTGACCTTTGACCCCTCCTGTCACCAGGCTGTGAGCTGCGCCTACGCAGAGCACCTGGTGGAACAGCAGCAGGCGGAGCAGGCGGGGCTGTTGCTATGGCGATGTGGAGAGACACACCGCGCCCTGCAGGCCTTCGTGAGCAGCTGCAGTTGGCGGCATGCCCTCTGCGTGGCGGCTCAGATCCCCCTGCCCTCTGACCAGCTGGCCCTGCTAGCTCGTGACCTTGCAGGTATGGCACCACCAAGTGGCAGGATGGTGATGGTGCTTCATGCCTGTTATGTTCAGAAAAGACTAGGATGTTATTGTTATAATTATTATTATAGTGCTTTTAATAGTGCTGTTAAAATTTTCATTGCTCTGTCCGAGAGCCTATGATATTATCTATGTTTATATTTGCTATTTCTGCTGTCCAGTATCAGAAGTCCTGTTATCAGGGTTAGGGTTTCTGTTGGCCTGTTTAAGTCTCTTTAAGCTGATCTCTGATATTCCTCTCCCACATCAGCCAGGCTGATGGAGCTTAGACGGCACACAGAGGCCTCCCTGCTGCTGGAGCAGTACGCTAAGGTAGAGCACGGCATCCAGCGGAGCGTGGGGGGATGTATGTGTGTGCGTGTGCGCATCTCAGGGCGCTGCGTGTGGCACGGCTTCACTGCTCCCCGCGTCGGCGTTGATACAGTATGGCTTTTCCAGGACTGTGAGGAGGCCATCTCCGCTCTGATTGCCGGGTCGGCGTGGGAGGAGGCACTCAGGCTGGTGGGTTCGCCTGCTTATTCCTTCATTGGCCAGGGGGTGGTGCTTGCGAGCACTGTTTTCTACCTGTCCACACAACTAAAAATTTGCTTTTTCTGTTGCAAATGGCCATTTTGGAAAGTTTTTTTTCCCTTTCTCATAGGTATACATGTACAACAGACTGGACATCATTGAAACAGATATGAAACCAGCCATCCTGGAAGGTACATCATCTTGCATAATATTGTTTTTGTGGGATTAGCCCCATAGAGACTCTACTTACTAATTAAATTTGGCGTTAATCCACAAATGGTTACAAAGGGTCAAGTCATTTACTAACTGAGAGACTGAACTTTAAAAGACATGGACTTCTAGGGGCATCAGTATACCTTCTCTTTGGTATCGCCCAGCGCATGGCCATCACATGACCTTCCTGGAGGCCCAGAAGTCCACGTTCCTGAGGCACAAAGCCCGCCTGGCCGTGGTGCGGCAACAGAAGCAGGAGGCCAGACTCGAGCTCCTGGGTATGTGTATGTTTTGAATCTGGAAGACGAAAGTCTTAACGTAGATTTGCGCTAAATGTCACAGAAGACAAACGGCCAGATCAGCTTGCAGATTAGTTTTGTTTTCCCGTCTCTCGGCTTCCGTACACATTTTCACACCCGCTCATCTGACAGCAGATGCTTAGGATCTTTATCCGCAGCCGTGAGCTGAAGGCGGAGGTGCTTTCCCTCCCTGAGCTGCATGTAGGAATGTAAGGCGTGACCGTGGCCTTGTCAGTCTGCGAAGACAGCCAAGTGTTGAGAATGTAATGCTTCTGAAGACTGTCTTTAATGTGTCACTGTCCCCAGATGAGGGAGTCCTCGACTGCCCCGACGCGGAGCTCTTCTCTGAAGCCAGCAGCGTGATGACGGCCAGCGCTGCAGGCTCCAAGTACTCGCAAAGCAACTCGCGCATTTCTGCGTAAGTCGCCACACACAATCAGCTGTTTCTCTTAGTCGGTATTTCCCAGACTGGTTCACGGAAGCAGAAATGTATAGAGTCTGGGGGTCCCCGAGGACTGGTTTGAGAAACAGTGTTCGTAGTGAAAGAATTCATTCACCAACCTGCATGAACTGCATGTTTGGTAAAAGACAATACAAGAAGTGAAGAACAGTGTTGCGGTGTCTGTTAAGTAAGATGAAATGTATTTGTGTGTTTTTTTTTTCTCCATGACAATGGGTATATATGCAGGAGGACGTCGAAAAACCGGAGGAAGGCGGAGCGGAAGAAGCACAGCCTGAAGGAGGGGAGCCCCCTGGAGGATGTGGCCTTGCTATACGCCCTGACGGAGATCATCCATGCTGTGGATAAGCTGCGAGGTGGCTGGTTATGCCGGCGTCTCTCTCACACGCACACACTCACTGAATTAACACTAGTGATGGCCAAACTAAGCTTCATGAACCATTTGCTGTATATTCTGACACCACTAAATAAAAATGGGCTCAAAGATGCTCTGAAGTAAATGGACTGCATTTATATAGTGCTTTTCCACTCCTATGAGTACTCAAAGCGCTTTATAATACATGCCTCACATTCACCCATCCACACACACACCAGTGGTAGAAGCCGCCACGCAAGGCACCAACCTTGCTCAAGGACACTTTGATGGGGTCAGGAGGAACCAGGGCTTGAACCTGCAACCCTCTGGCACTACCTCCTGCGCCACCATCTTCCCCAAGTAAGTCAAAAACACCATCTGCTGGAGTTAGAAAATACAGAGAATGGTTCATGAAGTTTATTTTGGCCATCACTACTTAAAACGCAAGCCTTCAAGCCGAAATGGTGAAAGCATTGGGGTTCAGCCCAAGTTGTCATCAATTTGGGGACAGCAGTGCACCTCCCGTGACCAGATAGCTCTGCTGTTTCCCAGATGAGGTGCACACCCTGCTCAAGGCACTGGTGCTGTTTGGACTGGACCCACAAGCACGGCGTCTACAGCAGGACTATGGCGAGGTCCTGCTACTCCTCGAGTCGTCCATTTCAGCGGTGTGGCCAGAGGACCTACAGCAGAGCTCCGCCCCTGTGAGTCCTCCACGTCCTATCTCCAATACTGTACCAGTTGATTGGTTGTGACAGAGTGGAGTATAAGGAGCTCCACAAATAAATGTCTTTGTAATGTGATTGTAAAGCCAGCATTTTCCCCTTTAAACTTATTTTTCCTGTATTTCCTTTTGCATCTAAGGTGATGGGACCTAACTCGACAGCAAACAGCATTACGGCCTCACTCCAGCAGCCAAGACCGCCGCCTGTGGGCACTCAGCAAGGTGCGTATCCTGCATCGCACGGGGCTACCTCAGCGGCCCTCAGCTCCATGCAGTGTGTTTACCACATGCTGTCCCTCTCCATCTGCTTCAGATGCGGAGATCTGCATCCCACCAAAGATGAAAAGCCACATCCGATGGGAGCTCAGCGTCCTGAAGTAACTGAACTATGTACTGCTGATAAAATGTTTTTATCGGTAACACTTGTATTTTAAAATTTAAATAAAAGTAAATTTTCTTTTATGAGTGTCCCACCTGTCACATCCTGATTGACATGGAAGAACCATCTATCCGTCCATCCAGTCTTCTATTTATCTTGGTTTGATTTCCAAGATATGTATGTGGTACGTGGAAAATGATTTGGTATCCAGTACATCCCTGTATGTCAGTATCATCACAGCTGTGGTGAATTCTGTTGCCTGGAAACGTGATGTAGCTGCTCTAGATTTAAGTGCATTCGAGCTGCTCAGATTTTTATGCTTTTTGGTGATTGCCTGTTTTTTTTTTTTTTTTTTTTTTTTTTAATAAAACGTAATTTAAAAAGTCTGCCTTGAGGACAGAAAGGCTGTGACCTCCACTCCCACTTAAATTCACGCGCATTTAATCAGAGATCGATGATGTAATGCCCTCCAACCCAAACTAAATGTTTGTCTTCCCACGTCGTACCTGCTTTGATTAAAGCGGTGACAGGAACGAGCCTGTCTGTAGAATCAGGCATACCTGCATAAGGCCGCGTCATCAGTGCCCGGCACAAAGATAATGTGCCCTTTGTATAGAAGTATCTGAAGTATGTATAATAAAGCATAGAACTCATATTCTTTGAGCTCTTATGAAGGGGATTTACTGCAAGGTAAATACGGGGCCAAATGAAAAGTCGGCCAGCAGAGAGCTGTTTGAGCTTTCATTTGAACAGCTGGGAATTAATTTGAGACAAACAGGCATGCTGTGAGCATGACGCTGAACATTGCCCAGTACACGCTCACTGCTCCCTCCACACACCATGCCCATATTGTCCGCCGGCGGTCCCTGCTGTGCCGTTCATTACCCATCACCTGCTCCCGAGTGAGACGCCCGTGACCCATACCGCAATTTCTTAACCGTGTGGCCTAATTTAATTTTAAAAAAATGTACCAAAGATCCAATTCTCATTGTGGTCCTGAGGGGGAAAAAACTGATTCACGACTTTTTCGACCAATGGACCGTGGGAACAAGCATTTTTATTCTTTAACATACAAACAATGAATGTCTTGAGCCCTTGAGTAACAGGTTGCTATTTAACAATCTATGGATTTATAGTTTAACAGCCTAATACAAGGATGATGGCAAAAAGCAGCATAATCAGAAGGATATTACAACTGGATTAGAGGACCTTTCATCACAGGTTATATGCAATGCCAGCAGCTGCCATGTGGGTGCCGTCATTCACAGCCTTTTTAGTAATATTTTCCTGTCATTGCTGGTGAGGATTTGACAGACAGCTGGAGCAGATAAACACCCAGAACAATGACATATCTTATAAGTTATAAAGCAGTATTAATGAGTCACTGCTATAACTATCAGGGAAAAACATGCAGTCCCAACTTGTAATGCATCCATGAGTTTGCATGCAGATGAGGTTTATAACTATGATGCAGAAGACAGCTCTTGGTTCCAAACACAGTTAGGGCCTAGTGAGTTCACATACTTAGGTCAATTGTCCTGGACCATCACAAATGACAGTGAACTCAATTTCAAAAATAATCTGATACACCACTAAGGATGCACACAAACATTAACCACATTTTAAGGAAACAAAAGTCAACATGTACCTCCGACAGCTAAAAATATATACTGCATTTTTACTTAAGCAAGTGTCCCAGTTAAAATAAAGCTAGTTTTACAAAAGGCAAACATTTCCATCTTATCTACTTAATATGAAATATCACAAAAAATAACTCTGTTTGGCTTTTATGTTGTTTATAAATATTCCTGAAAGATACACACAATGCATTAGTATACAACCAAATTAACACCAAACAAACAAACATGCAATACTTCAAAAACAAACAAACCTCCCAGTCATTCTAAGATAAGGCCGAGGTACATCGTAATCAGCGTCATGCTAACTGCATCTTCTGTGACACCATTAAACAGTGGTCCGCATGCAGGCGGGTGCTTCAGAATAGAAATACACAATGCACACAAATAATGAGCATCTGGTACGTTTCGCACCTGCTATAATATAAACGTTCATGCATTCAGGTGAACGGCGAGATCGCAGTGAGAACTACATCCCATCTGTCATGAGGATGCTGTCAGATAAACCCAAAAAACACAGCAGTCCAGTGGACTTTAGCAGAAAATACGACCAGATGATTCCTAGAAAACACTTTACTTCCAAAATAAATATGGATTATAAAGGTCTGAAACCAAAGATGGTCTAAGTAATAATAAACAAAATAAAGCTTGGGGCAACTCCACTCCACGTCAATCTCAGGGCCTCCACAGTTTCAGGAGGCCATCCTCACTGTAGGTGGCGATCAGATTCTGATGGGGATGGTGAGCGATGCCGATCACGTCCTTCTCATGGACCTGCGGGAGTATGCAGGGAGACGGGTCACCAGCAAGCACTCTGAATCTGTCCCGGCTCACACACAGCTACCACTGTGGGAGCCCAACCAAGTGAGATTAACGATTCACTCTTAAGCCAGGAATCCTGGGTGTTACTCAATACAAAGAGAGCAAAGATCGCACTTGCAGTCCTGGCAAGAGCAGGACTGATTACAGAGGCACCTCCCAAGAATGAACTTGGGATGCAATGAATCATGAGATTGGTCTCATTTGGCGAGGATGAAACGAATGCGTCCGTGAAATTTGGGGCAAGGCAAGAACGACATCCAGGGATTTTTACCGTCCTCTATACTTCTGTTCTTAGTATTGGAACTGGTCTTCAGCAATAAAAGATGACGTAAAACAAGTATGCAAGAACACAACATGGTCAAGTACGCATACCCATGATAACAGTCAAGTGCTCACAATACTGACCTAACACTACTGACCTAAGGCCACGCCCACCTCGGTGCCCAATGGGTGATTACTGTGGTTCCAGGGAGGCCACCTCAGGAATCAGACTCTTAATTTAAAATAAGATATGAACTAAGGCAGTGGAACAGAGGGGACACTGACCCCATACCAAAGACCACATTACTGTAGCACACCTGGGACGTCATTCTCTGGATATTTGCTACTATACTGGTAAGGAATTTGGGGTCTTGTCCAGGATGCCCGTCTGCTTCGCCAACACTAAATAAAAAGAGCTAGACAGACCTGGCACCCCACCACACGGGGGTGTGACTTGTGCTGCCGAGATGGAACCACCCAGACGTGCACGGACCACAAGAGCGCGTGAGGCTCTGAGGAAGGGAACCGAGAATGTCGGGCTGGCCGGCAGCTGCTCACCGTCAGGGTTCTCTCCAGCTTTCCGGTGATGGTACTGAAGCAGTAGAGCACGAAGTCCTCCCCCACGCAGTAGATCCACTCCCCCCGCGGGGATAACGTGCAGCACACAAAGTCTCCCCCTTCCCGTTTACCAGAACTGAAGCTCCTTACAATCTGTAGCGCAAAAAAGTGCAAAATTCAGAGGCCAGGCTGGGCCTTTCCTCGAACGCTGTGCAGATCAGTGAACTGGGCCGAGTCAAATACCGCTTCTATGTAGACGGTAGTTTGACTGATATGAAATAAGAGCTATTTTTTTTTTGTCTATCTTTTCTATTGCTTTTTATTTACTGGCTGTTGCAACAAGTAAATTTCCCCAGTGCGGGATCAAAAAAATCTTATCTTATTCATAATTTGGCAAACCAGTGGGCTCACCTGGCCCTGCATGTTCATGATGACGACCGTGTTGGAGCGGTTGCACACCACGAAGTGTTCAGGGTTTTTGGGCAGAATGATCACGCTGTTGACGGTGATGTCCGTGCCCGCCGACGTGCCCAGGGACTTGAAGGTGTTGGTGCATTCTGTCGTCTTTACATTCCAGATCTGGGTGTGTGTATGAGAGAGATGGAGAGAGAGAGAGGGACCAGCTGTGATATCTGGCAGCTCATGAGAAAACACACATTACTCCAAAACTCACACATACCTAAAAAAAAAAAAAAAAAAAAAAACAATAATAACCCTTCATAGCTAGAGTATATGCTGTTTCCAGCCACAGCCCACAATGATGAATATCACACATTACAACTAGCTGTAGTTTGTATACATTTCTGTGGATTCCACCCAGTGCTGGGGGGGGAATCCCGTTTCAAATGGCGTGAAACCCTACTTCAATTGTGGGAGGGGCCGTGCCATGCTTGGAGCGGTGCCCTGCCAACATTGGGGCAGAGCCCTGTCTCACATAGGGGTGGCGGAGCTCTGCCTCGCCTGGGGGGCGGAGCCCTGCCTCACTTGTGGGCGGAGCCTTGCTGTGTACCTTGACGGTGCTGTCAGAGGAAGCGCTGATGATGTAATGTCCATCTGGGGTAAACGTGGCCTCGTTCACAAACGACGTGTGCCCACGGAATTCTTTCAGCAGCTTCCCTGACTTCAGCCCATGCACTCTGTTTGAACCGAGGGAACAGGAAACCAATTTAACTGCACGAAAGTAAAATGCAGCCAAACACAATTTCCCTTCTTCAGTAAGGCAATTCAAGGCGAAGCCATGCTGCCAGAGCCTGCTGTTAAATGGGATTTTAATGAAAACGCTGCATCACTGAAACGATGTTTTCAAAGCCTGTTCATCGAAGAGTCTAATCTTTGTATCTGAAGATGGAGTATGTCCAGCCTGCGGCAGGACTGTGCGGAATTTGTCGATACCCTGCTCTGACCGCTATCTCCGCTTCCCTCCCTCATTGCTCGAAGCCCCAATTCTCAGAGGGAATCATGGAGCAGGCGTTTCTATGGCAATCCGTCGCAACGTGCTGAACCAGCTGTCTGTTTATTCCAATTCTCATTAAATTCCCGCTGCTGCCTCCTCACTCGCTTCTGTGCATCTACTCATTCCAGAGCTGAGTTTTCATGGGAGCTAGTGCCAGATTAATGACCAGAGAAGGATGGGGTGCTCTAGCATTAGATTATGCCTCTGTAATCAAGCCTGGCATCTCGTAAAGGGGAAGAGAGGACAGATGTAATGACATTGTGTGTGTGTGTGTGTGTGTGTGTGAGGCTGCTATAGATCCCGGCAGCCTGCTCACCTGATGGTTTGGTCAAAGGAGGCACTGAGGATCTGACTGCTGTCTTTGCAGAATGCGATGCAGGTGACACCCTTACTGTGAGCGCGCTCAAACCTACGCAGACACTGGCCGCTCTGGATCTTCCACACCTACCGGGAGATGGAAAGGCAAGTCCTCCTCTCAAAGATGCATTACGGGCACCACATACAGCCTATCAGAGATTGGATTTTCATCAAGCAGTCACCAATCAGGAGGCAATACTAAACATCGTGAATATAGAGTGCAGTGAATGTAACGGTGAGTGAAACACTGTTGTTATGTTTAGTTAATGCAGAGCAACAGAGAACCACGGTCCCCAAACAAGGAACTGCATGTAGCGGAATCCCGCCACCCTTTTTGCCCAGGAAGGTACGGACGCATGGGTCTCCCGGACCTTTATCTTGCCGTCCTGCGCACCGGAGGCTAACATCTCAGTGTCGCGACTGAAGCACATGCAGAGCACGGCATCGTCCATCATCATAAAGTTGTCCTGGGCCTGGTACTTCAAATCCTGTCCTCCGCCACCAACATTCCGGCAGGCAGGCAGAGAGAGAGAGAGAAGATGGATGATGAGTTTGCCACCCACACGCAGTCACGAATCGGCTCCGCCCACACAACCGGGGAAAATTTGGGCCCAGCGCATCGGCCGACTGCTGGAAAGTTTGCCGTGCCAAAACTCCTAAAACCTGTCGTTTCTTACAACTGGAGGGGCCGGCAGGTGCTTAACGGGGGCCTGCATTACGCCAGCCATTCATAACTATCCACTTTCATAAATATTTGTTCCACTGTGGGGGTGGGGCTCCCTTGCCATTTCTTATACATTTGGTGCTCCGTCACAAACTTTGCACCTAACTCATCTGATTTACTACTCATTAAGGCCCCCGAGTAGCTGATTCAGAGTCCAGCGGGGACCCAAACAAATAACGAGGAGCCTGGAAAACTACATTGCAGTGTTCTGGGAAGTTTAATTAGGTCCTTTCGAAAGTAGCCCCAGTTGTGCCATTAAATACGGGTGACACTGCAATGACTGAGATGACTCATTTTATATGCTACAACAGCAGGGGTGTCAAACTCCAGTCCTGGGGGGGCTGGAACCCTGCACACTTTTGGGTTTCCCCTAATTTAACACGCCAAATTCATCTCCACGCAACTCCTTGTGCTAATTATCACACAGCTCTTCACCAGAATCGTTTGTGGTGGAACAGGGAAAGAACTAAAGCTACACAGGGCTCCGGCCCCCCGGGACTGAAGTTTGACACCTTTGCACTACAGGGATCAGTGAATAAACAAAGCAATGCTGAGGTGGCAAATTATACAACTACCACGAAAATAGAACACAGATATTTAGGTCTGACGGCTGACATATTTGAAGCTCAGTGTATCCCCGCATTCTGCTGGTATCTGAAATGATGCGAGGTTCCCTTCGCCATTGTTATTTCTCCCTCCACACACAGAGATACTCACACACCTTCCGGATTTTGCCCGTGGTGAAGTTCCACACCTCGATGAAGCCGTCGACGGAGCCGGTGACCAGGTACTGCCCGTCGGGGGAGAAGCGAGCACACTCCACGTGGGATTTCTGCCCAAACTGCGGGGGACAGAGGGACACAGAGGGGGCCTGAGACGCAGGGTCCACCGGGCAGCTAACGCCCCTCTCTGCAGCTCCCACGCTCGGTAGGGAAGAAGCAGTGAGTCACAAAGCAGCGACTTAAACGAAATACACAAATGAGTTCCCAGGACGCTTTCTTTAAGGCGCCCACGCCAGTTTTTCAACGGACACAAAACAGCTGTCAGATGCGGTGCGTTCGCGAATACCTCGCAGGATGGAGGCGTGCGAGCCAATGGGTGTGCAACAGTGCCCCCATGTGGCGGGGTACCTTGATGTGGCGACTGAGCTGGGTGGGGAAACGCTCCTCTTCCACATCCTTCACGGCTGCTTTGCCCCTGAACAAGTCGATGGTCATCCCTGGGGGCAACAGTCCCTGGTGTTGTTGCCATTTCAGCGACTGCGTGTAGCATGGGTGGGAATAGCAACCGAACACTGAACATCTCCAGGAAAACAGAACACAAAATGTGACAGGAAATGCAGCGATGCAAAAGTACCAGCATGGAATTCCTGATGGCAGAATCATGCTTATTATATAGGAGGGTAGGAGAAAATAAGGGAGTGCTCTCTGGAGACCTTAAAATAGCAGGGCAGAACGAGCAGAATTATTATATTCTGTTTAGTGACACACAATTGAAAAGTCAGGGTTGACAGTGCCTGGTGTAATTGGGGCCTAAGGGCCTTGCTCAGGGGCTCAACGGTGACATCACTCAGCCAACCCCGAGATCTGAACTGATGACCTTCCGATTACAGCTGCCTAATCCTCTGCGCCAACCACCGCCCCCATTATAGCCTTGAAATTGTTCTGTTGGGTAGGTGTACAGTATAAAGCACAGAAAGAAAGCCTTTCACAGTGTAATTAAGTAGCTTTGGGGCAGGACAAACTAATGGCAGGGAAATGTCCGGTACGGCGTCTGCTGATGACATGGGCGGCACAGACCTGTGCGAGCAGGGCCATGAGACGCGAGGGGGGGACCACGCTGACCTCGCCTGCCAGCGCCTGGGCGATGGCTGCTCGTCGCTTCTCCTTGCTGCTGCTATCTGGGTAAGCCTGAACATGGAAAGGACAGGGCGACAGCTCCGTCACTGACAAAGGCATCCCTATCACCTGCAGAGATAGGACTATACTGGACCCAATCCAGGATTCGAGATCCAGCAGACAATCTATTCTCCACTTTACTAAGATGCTGTTTGGTAAACAGTTGGACTAACAAACAGCCTCACAATGTAATTGACCTTCAGAATCATCAATGCTGCGTGGCATTTTATTCTGGTAACTTCACAATACAGTTTCACTTATGAGCACAAAATGAACCTCTCAACACTACAAGAAATCTCACAGTGTGAGAGTCACACAGAGCGAAGCAGGGAGCCAATCAGGATCTGCCTACAGGGAGCCAATCAGGATCTGCCTACAGGGAGCCAAACGAACCAGACCGAACCGTGCCTACAGGAGGGGGTGCTCACCTCCCGCGGGTCAAAGTAGGAGCGTGCCAGCAGGTTCTCCAGGTGGATGTAGCGCTCAGGCTGGGTCTGCTTCAGCATGATCATGGGGTCCGTCTGCCGGAGCAGGGAGCGGGCCGCACCCAGTTCACGCAACTCAATCAGCTCCAACACAACCTGAGGAGACACCTGCCAAATGCTACAAACATCCCAAACACAGACCTCTGCTGAGTGAATGAGCAGATCACACTAAATCAAGTGTGAAAAGGTTCCAATGGCTGAAATCAAGCTCATGGGAGTTTTACGTACACAAAAAAAATGTTGAGGGCAGAAGGAAAATGATTGGTTCAGAGAGATAACCAAACAGATTGTAGAGAAGATGGATCCAAGTAACTAGAGGAGGTGGGACCAACCAATCACATATCTTGATCCTGCCTCTTTTAGTTGCTTGGAGTCACCTCCTCTACTAACTGAATTTGGCTATCCCTTTGAACCAATCATTTTTCATTCTTTCATTTTTGTGCAAGTAAAATTCTCAGGAGCTGAAATCAATTCTACATCATACAGCACTGGAATAACATTCATAAACAACAAATAATCTATAAACGTCAGATTTAGATACACTGGATTCAATAGCAATATACTCGTATGAACAAATTTCAACATGAACAAAAAAGTTGGGTCTTTCAGATCTGCACTGCCAAATGACTATAACAGAAACTAGACAGACTACCCCAGTTCCCTTGAAATACAAAGTCCCTTAAGATCCCTACCTGCTCATACAGATCAATCAGGGTCTTGTCCGGGAGCTTGAGCGATTGGATGGCCTGAAGGACCGTGTCCCAGTGGCCGTTGTTTATGTCAGCCACAAAACTCTCTATGCTATCCACGGTGTTGAGAGACACGGTGGTCTCCTCCTGAAGCGTGGCCAAGCTCCGGTGTAGGTTGTTCTCCTTAAGGTACTGCATGATGAGCCGGATCACGCTGCCAAGGGCAATTAACAGCGCGTCATCCGTCTGACTACTAAGCGGCTCCACAAGGAAACGGACCCTCTATTCATTTAAAGCCACATTTTTTCATTCTCTCTTTGGAAACCTCTGAAATTCATTAAAAACTACGCATTGAGCTCCTGTGCATGGAAATTATACCGACGATAAAGACACTGAACTTTTCGGGCTTAACGCCTTAATCTGCATCGCAGACAACACACCCTCGATTGCAGTGAATGAGCAAATTAATGGTTGAAAAACAATACATTTAAAAGATTATGTTATTAAACAAGGTTTAGTACTGTAGAGCCGTTTAATTACCCCAGTAGCATTAAGAGATTAAGTTAACTGACCTCGTCAGCAAGTTACAGCATTAAAGATATTTAATTAGCCCATAATGATTTTTTACTAATTTATGCATTTAGCCAAGACCGGTAGTTTGCAATAAAACACAGCGCGCATATAACGTACAAAAAACCACAATCAGTAGAATTAATCCCTCATCAGTGAATGACACGGCTCAACAAGTACGAGGACAATAATAAATGATGAAAAATAATGAAGCGGTATATTTACAGGGGTAGGCCTTAATTAATCAAAACATGCAGTGCAAAACGTTCATACGTTACTGCAAATCTTGGAATACAGAAAATAATGCAGGTAAAGAACTCACTCCGCTGATTCCACTTCCAGAGCCATGTTAAGGTCTGCAAGCCCTGCCGCGCATCAACAACAAACAGAGACTCGCGCACACCCCCTAACCGCGGGGATAGGTTCGAAAGTCTCGTGGTATGTCGTCGCCCCGCCCCCGTCACGTGCTCGTCCATCTCTGGCCACGTTTCCGTACATGAGATGTTTAGAAGTTTCAGATGCATGGGCGTCAACGTGGGCTGTCCCTGACAGTAACAGCGCGATCTCTGCTTTCCCGAGAACTGTCTTATGCTTGGATACAATCAACTGGCAATTAAAAAGCAAGGTAGCGATGGTTATGACATAACATGTTGTGTAGTCGGTAGTGCAGGATGGTAAAAATAATTCCCCAAACAGTTGTTACAGTTATAAATATGCGCCGGTAGATATATAAGGTATATGTACAAATTCATCCTGTACAGGAAACCATTTATATAAATAGAAGGAAAGGCCTTTATGTAGCGTAACATGTAAACATAAATTGACTGAAACCTAACTGCATATAATTGCACCCACTAACAATCAAGGCCTCATTTTTGTACGCAATTTATGTATTACGAATAATGAGCAGAGATGCGGAAATGACCGTACAGATCTGCTATAGCATTAATGATTGCATGCTCAAGTACGTACGAGCCACTTTAGTTAATTTAAGTGGAAAGGTCTTTTTTAGTGTGGGACGAATAAAGTCAAATTTAATATCGGTAGATGTGCAACATTAAAGCAACTTTTCATATGTAAGTACGATTGGGACACTTCTAGTCATATCCTAGTTACTTATGTTATTTTAAATACTGTATAATACTTATAATTTATCACTCGGGGACTTTTTCAGGACATCCACTAGGTGATGCTGTTGTGCTGTTTTTGGACGTAAACACCCCGTTAAGTTTCTAAATTAGAAACAAATACGAATAATCTACCCTTTCGCCTCATTAAGAATTCATAGTATCAGACTTTTTTTTACATTCAAATATTAATGTATATCAGTTATAAACGTCAGGTTCTTTGTTTTTATGTTCTGTTCATAAAACATTTATATACATATGCTTGAATGTTATGGTTATTCACAAAAGGCATCAAAATTACAATGTATACACTTAGTGTACTCCTGCATATTTTACGATGTTTGCACTTGTTACATTGTACAATGAAAAGATACACTGTAGAATGAAGAAATAAAGTTAAATAAAGTAACTTATTACTTAATGTATGAAATGCAATATGTAATATATTATCTGAAATAATACTGTCCAGACCCATATGGATAAAAACTGAAAATCCACACACAATCAGTCTGTATGCTCAGGCATACAAACCCCCTGTAATTACTTTGTGTAGCGAGCCGTTGTGTATACAGTGACACCATCTCTTCAATAAATAGATAAGTGATTGCGCAAGTTGTTAATAAACTTTAAACTGGACCCCCCCCCCCCCCATTTGGATGTGCATCAAAGTCATTAGAGGAATAGCAAAAGGATTAGGGTTAGATTGCAGTGCCCGTCACTTTACACTGGCATCATGAGACCAGTATAATTAGTAAGTCTGTCACAGTAACAGGCAACAATCCTTGACTTTATCAGACATATGGCAACAGCTAGCAGCTAAATATGAAAGAGCAGCTTCTGCTATGACATGCAGGTGACAAGGAGCAAAGATACATTTTCAATTTGAGATCCTAGCTATTCCTTGTGGCCGGTACTGGCATGTCGTGCCCTGATTTACATTTTACACATGTAGTTGTCATTAGAAACTGGAGGATCATCTTGCACAAAAAAATCGCTTTAAAGCCGCCAGCATATTGCAGGTATGTTTGGAAAAATTAGCCTGAATTAAATGTTGGTAATTCAAATTCCTCAGATGCTTTGCCAGGAGAAGATATTCTCTCCAGCTCTCTCTCCTGTCTGTACTGTCTATGAATCGATCAATCTCTCTCTCTCTATCTAACTCTCTGTCTGTCTCTCTCACTCTCTCTCTTACATACACACACACTTCCTGGTTTAGTTCCCTGTAACACAATAAATACATCAGCCATTACGCAAGGGGCATATAATTTTTTTTTGCAAAATAATGAGAAATCAGGTTGAAAAGAGTTTGTTGTGATTCGAGCTCTATACAAAAGAATGTTAATGACTTTATTCGCGTGCTTTTTGTAGTGCTGTTGTGTGATTTAACAACGGAAAGATTGCTGGGCATGTTGAACCATCAAATGCGTATTACATAGAATAATGATCTATTTAAAGAGCAATGAGATAATCTGGATTTAAAATGATAAATGTGCGCAAAAATAAATGGATACAAAAGTAGTTTTTGTGCACTGAAAAGAGACAAATTTGTTGGAAAATATGAATTTTTGAATGATTTGGTAATATATCAGAAGCCAAAATGAGCCGCGTGAAATGAACCATGTGTCAGATCAGTCATCAGAAATTCCAGGCAGACTAAAAGGTAATATTATTTCCCCACTGAAAGACGGTTTAAACCCCGTGGGATATATTTGGAAATATACAGTTACTGCCTCAAATATGACTGTTGTTACATTTTGAGGCGAAGGACAGTTGACCTTCCATCTACCTGTTTGTGCTCCCATCCAAGAATGTGTCCACATGACGCCTTGAGGAGATACGGGCAGGAAGACGGTGAAATGTGATGAGACTTCATTACCATTTATAGTCATTTTAAAAGTTGATGTGATTTTCAAAGCATTTCCTGACAGTTTTCGTCAGATGACTTCATGGAGTACTTTTGGGGGCCAAGGACAGTGGATCTGTGTGCATTTTTAAGAAATGATTTACTCACTGTTCTGATCAAAACAAATGCGCAGTGACCTGGCATAATGGGGAACATGATTACAGCAAGACCACTGCAACACAAACCAGCCACCTACAGACAATGAACTCGAGTCCTTAATCATCACATTGCCTCTCGCCTTAGCTTCCTCCCATAGTTTCTGTTGCTAAACATGAACAACACCATCCTTATTATAAGTGCACTGTATGCTAAGTGAGACTACCCCCACCCTCCCCTCTTTTGTGCTTAGCTAACGAGAAACTACTGCCTGTGTGTAATGCTGTCAGAACACACCACTTCCCATTCCACCCCCAGTTTGCATTTAAACATTTAAACACATTCTTGGACCCTCTCTCCAAGCGCAGTTTCCCATTACTGAGATCCTGAGTTTGTTTAAACAAATCAAGCACAATAATATTTATACACCCTATCAGTAAAGCTATTTCTGCCTGTATGTGGAAACTGGAGTAGCACAATGGAAATGAGCTTCTAATTTTCTTAACGATTTTAAATGCAACTGAATCCATGTGTGGCTGATATTTGCACGTAAGAATTATTGAATGAAACCGAACCTATGTTTAGTTACAGTACATGCAGTTATTCGGTCACATCAAGTGATTACATAGGGATGGTAAGTCTCAGAATAAAATGCAATAGGAGCAGAGGGTTTGATTGTATTCATTGAAGCAGAGGTCCTTGGAGGCCGGCGCAAATGGACCTGGTTACTTGGCAAAGCCCGGGTATGATGACAGTGCCACTTAAGCTGTGGCATGATCATATTCCCCCCCAGCAACTATTAAATGTGTATTCGATGGGCCGAATGTTTTGACAATATTCCATCACACAAGGCTGGCCTCAGTGTTACGAGTCGGCTTCCGGGGGAGTTGGGGGGAGGGGCAGAGGCGACTGGTGGG
>JAODKE010000015.1:9001571-9019194 GCA_026779605.1 Mormyrus hasselquistii
CCTGGAATATCCCCAACGCAGTGAGAATAGAAGACCACTGGAATATTCACAGAACACCTGGAATATCTATAACACACCTGGAATATCCCCAACGCAGTGAGAATAGAAGACCACTGGAATATTCACAGAACACCTGGAATATCTATAACACACTTGGAATATCCATAAAATACCTTGAATATCCCAACACCCCTGGAATATCTCTAACGCACCTGAAATATCCGTAACACATCCGGAATATCTATAACATACTTAGAACACCTAACAAAAGGAGGTATATATATATATATCCCCCTAATAAATGTGTAAGACATCGCCATGGCCAAAGTAAAAGGCACCTCAGGCACATGCAGTTCACATGGTTCTGAATATGTGAGTGTTTCTGTACCTGAGGGTGCCTGTATATAGTGTAATTTGGATAAAATCCGCCCCCCCCCCCCCCCCCCCCCCCCACTCATAGCTTCATCACCTGACATTGAATGACATTGCATTGTATGACAGTAAGCCAAACAAAGGAAGGCGTTCTCCTTCATACGCTCGCCGGTAACGGAAGTCCGTGCGGCTGGCTAGTAGGGCGAGTCATTCGGTGTTATCAGATTGAAACGCAAGAAGCCTCCATCATTGGGTTTTGTCTGGAATTCCTTTGGAAAGTCCATTTCATTAAAAGCTGCTTTCAGGTGTGTTTTCTCCTTTCTTCTCCTTGTTAGAGGTCTGAAGGTTCTTGATTTTCTTAACCCTTTCGCATTCTTCAAGATGGGCCCATGAGGGACTGTCCGTCTGAGAGATAATGGCATTTATTTGAGTGTTGGGGTGCAGAATTTCATACGCCTTGGGTAAAAAGAACAGGCGAAGTCGGAAGCCTTCAGTGAAACAACGATCAAGGAACCGAGCTCTCCTGAAGGTCAGCAGCCTCTCCGGCCTTTGATGTTCACCAGTTCGTGTGATATGGGAGCTTCCACCCACGGGTAGCAAAATGATAAGGTGAATGATTAATCCAAAACTCAAGAGTAAGGCTTACTTGGGTTGCCTGCCTTCTTGACACTAATCATGTCGGTTTCTATATATCTGCACGGACAGAATGACCGACGTGAAAGGGTTAAGCTTGACACAAGAGTGTTGAGAGTTAAATAACAGTTCCAATTATTCCATCAGGTGTAGGGAAATATCATAAGTTGAATATGACTATAATATGATAAATCAATAAGCAAATGCTGTGACTAACTAAACACCAATAATTGAAAAGTAAAAAAAATAATACGAGTTTATTTCGTTAGACACAGGAAAAGAACGCTATACGTTGTTTGTGCTTGGTATTGCAACAGAGACTGGAAGCATGGCTGCGTGTATGCTGCCATCGCCCAGCATCAGTAGAAATTATCGCATGCAACACCGCTAACCCAGGATCAGATCAAAATTGAAAACTTACTTCAGAATATGCATCGCTATCGCAACATCGTAAAGTTGAAATATTGTAAGCCGAACCATTATAATGCAAGGAGCATCTGTATGTGTATAAATTTCTCATATTTACATAATGTGTACACATTATTCATCTGCCTTTCATAATTTTGTTTAGTTTTTTTTGCTTTGCTTCCTGCTGGTGATTCAATGCTGGAAGGTTGATGCACTTTGTGAACCTTTTAATATTTCATGTCAATGCTGAGGAAGCTTGGGGTCTATGACAGTTAGTCTTTTAGCTACCCTACCCTGGTTAGATGCACCCATTGAAATGTTTGAGTTCTTCCTCACAGCAAAGAAGTAACAACTATAAATGTGTCTGCTTCTTGGTCTGTGTCCTGCAGTGGGGTTTGTGCTTGCCATGTTGAAGGTTTGTCACGGTTGCTCAGCACAAGCGCTGACCCCACCATTAAAAAGGAAGCTTTTCTGCTCATCTCAGTATTTTCCCGCAATGGCAAAGGCCTCAGTAAGCATAAATTATTCTTGACATGAGACATTTTCCATCCGCTTTGGCACACATTCCCATCCCCACCCCTCCACCCCGCACCCCCAGTGCAAACTCTACACTTCAAAGTTTGGTCATCAGACCCCCCGTCGACTTAAACTCACAGACACTGCCACATCCCCCGCAGACATGTGTACTGGACTACAGGCTAGCATCATGGAGATGCTTATCTCAAAACTGGCTTGTGAAATCCTACTTGCTAAATTATAGTTCCTGTGGAGCATGGTGTACTGGCTTTTGTGCATTGACTGTTCTTGTCCACCAGGTGGAGCTTGTTCAGTCTTTGTTGGCAGTCACCTGATTTCTGAATTCTTTTTCCTTTGGCAGATGTACAGGACTTACCTTGGACACAGCCCTGTAGAAAGGTTACAAGTTGACTGTGAACTCACTGCAGAAAGACATACCTGAATGTTACCTGTATTCCTATGTTCCGTTGAGTGACCCATGAAAGATGCTTTGAAAAGACTCTGAAACCAAAGTAGGATGGAGAGGTGTCAGATTCAGTTGCCGCTTTAGCTGTGATCTTGTACCTAAAAAAAGACTCTTATGGTACATTTTTGTTCACCACAAGCGAAAGGAAACTATTCATTACTTTGCCTCAGATAAAGACCACAAAAATCATATGAAATGCTTTGTGGTGTTTATTGTGGCAGAGAAAGGTTTAGAAAAGGACAGACTGCATGTGCAACCATTTCATCATTAGTGTTATTCTCAAATTATTCATAAAACCACGGTTTTCTCTCATTAATGAAAGAATTCATGATATAGGTATTTTTAAAAACTAGAGAAGCAATGGTTACTAATTGCTTACCTTGTTTCTTGTAAATATGTGTCGCTCCATGAGGGGCTCTAGTAAACCTGAATACCCTGAGCTGCATGATAGGGCATCCTGCAGGTCACATGAGTGGTCACATGATTAGCCACACAGGCAGTGCCCAGTGTGATCTTGGAAGGCGCTGAATGCGCCATTGTCTCCCACAGGCAACGTGTGGATGGGGATGCCATTTAGCACATGTGGGAGTTGGGGGCCGAGGGGTTATGGCAGGTGGCGCTGCCTTGCAGTTGGCGTGCACTCCAAGTTCAACAAAGGCCTTGCGAAACAGGATTGTGAGAGCACTGAGCCCAGGGCTGGCTTAAATGTGCCCTAGGGAGGGGTGGCGTTTCGCCGCCCCCCACCCCCAGCAAGTCAATGTGGGGGGGCACACCTGTGCATTGCTAATAACGTCATCCTGCTCTTTTTGTGACCTTGGCCCCATGAGACTTTTTAAAGTGCCTTTGTGGTTCAATGGTCAGGCTCAGAACATTACAGTACAGTACAGTATATGCTCTTGCCTCTATTGGGGACATGTCTCCTTCTGTGCAGGTCTTCTTAATGACATTAAAGGTTACCATGTCCAAGACCCCACATAAGAAAATAGTTACTGAGCACCGTACTTAGCATTGAATGTACTCATTCAACCTTAGTGCCATTTGCGCCAGTACTATTGGTACCCATCATCTCAGCTGTGTAAATGAGTCTGAATAGAAATCAGTGTAGAAGCTTAGCATCATTTTCCCAGGGTGGATGGATGGCAAAGGTCAGCTTCAGAGGAGCACGCAGGTCCAGCACTGCTGGTCATTTCATTCCCTGTTCTGGGTTTTTTTGTCAACATTTCTGAGAAGCTAAACGGAGATATTTTGTACAAGAAAAACCAAAGACTATGAGGAGGAAACTGCCATTCACTCCTCGACAGGTCGACACAGACTGCAGGTGTTGCTCCACCATGTGGACAGCAACAGGTCTTACTTCAAATATTGTATTTTCAGTGACCTTTGCATATGAGGTCAGAGCCACCTAATGGTGTTACCTCAGGGCTGGTGGGAGCTCATTGGTTGATCAGACCCAGAACATGACATCTGAAAATGGGGTGATTCTAGGATAAGGTGAGGGCCCATAGTTCATACAGTGGGTATAACCTTATTATTAGCCAATGATATGTTTTGAATGGGTGAGTGACAGGGGAGGAGCACTCTAGTGGACAATCAGCTTTCAGCAGAGGCAGTGGCCCCACCCCTGTACACGCCCCGCTTGAAGACAGAGGTCGAGAGATGTGTTGGCGTTACCATTCACTGGAGGCTGTGGGCTCCTCCACTACCCTTGTAAGTGCCTCCATTATAAATGCCCGTTGCCACTAATGGTCCCATAATACAGTCCATGTGTGCATCGCTGGGATGCTGGGATATACGTGCACTGTGCTCCATGGGGGGGGGGGGGGTTACTGTTACTGTCTGTACAGTAGGCTTCTGTGTGTGAAACGTGATACAGGAGCCTGTGAGAGTACAGCTAGTGGGGTCACATGGGGAGAGGCAGTGGGCCTTCACTAGGGGGCAGTGTAACCTGGGGGCCAGGTGGACTCTGCTACTGCTCATCTCTGTGTCTGCAGACCTATCAATTCTGGTAAATGTGTCATGACCGCAAGCACACATGCCTGGCCCAAAGCGCCCTGCTGGACGACCCATCTCCGAGCCCGCGGAGAGGCCCATTTGGTCCGCACTGCCTCCCGGGCCCTGGTCCTCGTCAGCCCTCCTCCCAGTGCTCGACGTGCCTCGGCGCATCCGCTCTCCCCGCCGCTGGCCTGTGCCGATCTTGGCGAGGAAGGCGGCCTCGTCAGCACTTGGACAGGAGAATCCCCTGCCGCTCCAGGTCTTCACAGACGCCACATCCTGGTTAGCGGGGAGCGGCTCGCCCTGGGGGACTTGGGAGGGGGCTGGGGGGGGGCCACTGCGGTCCCCCGCCCTGCTGTGGTGGGAAGGCGTTTCAGCCATGGTCCCGCTGGTCTATAGCGCAGATGGAGATACAGGGTGCAGAAATATTAAGAAACTGAGGCTCCTTCAGTGCGTAATTGTGAAAACATAGAAAATGAAAATGAAGTGATGCTTCATCTGCCATTTGCTGAAGTACATCAGAATGCTTCTTTTTGTGTATCCCATCATGCCCTCCTTTGAGACATACATCCCCATCCCTGAGCTCAGCCAAAATGAAGCTTGGGCTCCAAGTGCACAGTCAACCATTTATTCAGTGTTTTGAGGGAGGGGTCTAATGGACATATGGATTTGAACGAGTGACCTTCTGATCGCAGGCACAGAGACCTAGCACACTGAACCACACACCACCCCCCAGAGGACCACTAAAGACAGCAAGGTGGTCACACACATGGAGCCGTGACGCCCAGTTTTACGGTTTCATTCCAGATGGGTCCCGGTTGTAGGACCACAGAGAGGGAGACATGATTAAAATGATATGGCTTCAGTTGGATATCTCATTAGCTAAATGCTTAACTACTGAGAGTAATAATAATAATGAATTTGAATTGTGAATATTACAAACCTTTAAATTTACGCATCACTGCACAGGCAATCATGGGGTGCAACTTTTCAGATATCCTCTGATAAGCTATTTCTCATGTCATCATCTCCGTCGTAAACATTTAGTGTCATTTGACTGATAGGCCTGACATTGTCATCACTGGTGATACCGTGTGTGCGTGGGCTCTGGGGGTCAGTATTTCATGCTCCGTCTGTTTCTGAATATTTCAAAGCTGACATGATTGGGAGGGACCTTTTCCTAATCACATCCAGTAACAAGTTCACATGAGCTGTGTGGGTCTTTTCCTCCAACCAGAGTTATAGGTTTGGAGTATAAGGGACATTATGAAATGTGAAGAGGTCTGGTTGGTAGATTTGGTCTGGTTGGTAGATACCAGTTTCATTGCTGTGTTTACCATGTACCAATGAGTCTCTTCTTCCGGATGATCACCGATATTCTCCCAATCATATGAGACACCCACAGAGAACAATGGAATGGCTCCACACTGTATGGTGCTATTGACGTGAATGTAATTGATGTTAAAACATACTGATTAAAGCCAACTTAATTAAAAGCAAGGCAAGTAGAATGAGAGTTAAAGTTAACATAGCTGTACTTTACGTCAAGTGCTTACAAATGAGATTCAGCTTCAGGCAGAACCATTCATCAGAGATAAATACAGACCTTTGGGTGGTAGAACTTTGAATCTTTCAAGTAATTTGAAAGAAAGGAATATGGCAGCGATCTCACATTTTGCAGAGGCCTTCACTTTGCACATGCTGGTCTTTTGGGGTAAATTGCTTTGAAGAACAGAATTAAGCAAAAGTTATGGAACTAATTTGTTGGCCCTGTAATGGAATGTGAGTAACTTGCACTAGATTGTGTGTTTTTTTTTGTGTTTGTTTGTTGTTTCTTTCACAGTACAAAGTACCAAAACTTTTCTTCTATGTGAGCTTTAAATTAAAATTGAACCTGTCAGGCTGGTTCTGTGTCCTGTTCTAAGGGATGCATGTTTAGTTAGCAGGGATTCTGGGAGGTCTCTTCGTGCCACAAAGCATGCTGGGTAACTGCTGCAGCTAGCTTTGAGGACCAAGCAGTGCTAGTAACAGAAAGAAACCCCCCCACCCCAACTCCATTTACTGTTATGATTTTTTTTTTTAAATTGTGAATAGTTTTGAGGCTCTTCATTGAGACCCCTGGCATAGGAGAGACCCATTTCTCATCATCTCGTCATTTTAGTGCATGTGGGGTATTTTTGCCCCATATATCCTGTCCACTGTCTTCCTTTTTGTGGGCAAAGAAATTACAGCTGGAGCTGTGGGCTTGGTTGGACCTGGGGGACGTATGTGTGTTTGGGGGAGGGGGGCTATCACGGGTGTTGGCGGGACTCCTGAATTGTGCCATGGAAAATGTCTAGTATGCGTGTGAATAATTGAGGCGAGCTGGTCGCCAGTAAAAATGCAGGATGGGGTGGGACACCCAGCGTGCATAACAGCAGCAGATAGACCGACCTCTGAACATACAGCTGCAGTCTCTACAACACAATCACCGTCAAACATTGATGATTCAAGGTTCTGCTGTTCTTTTGGTTAGATCCTTTAATACTGCAAAGTTGAAAAAAACATGATTCCTTATGATTGTTTTACAGAAAAAATAATTGAGAATCAGCTTGCGGGGTATATAACAGCCATGCTATTTTTATAATGAAGGGACATTTCAGATGCTGGCTGATATGAATGTGACTTCAGTTAAGCTTCAGATGAGCAAAAAAGCCTGATTGTAGGTGTTTAGGCTGTGACATAGCCATTAGTGAGATGCATTTACCATGTCGTATTGGAAAAATCTGTGCTCCTTACAGATGTGGTCTTCTGGAGAATTTCTGGTTACTGTCCTTGAGGAAGCCTTAAAAGGGGCTTCAATATAGACATGCTTTAAAATGGATACCACCTCTCCGACACTAAAATGTTTTTCCCCCCAGAGCTGACTCCCATTTCCACACTAACAGGGGGTCCGTGGTGTTTGACATGTGTACAGTTGTGGAAATGAAATCTGCCTTTGTCTTCCTGTCCCATCTGAAATTTCCCCAATATCTCGAACTTGGCACATCTCATGGCCACAACATTGCTTTAAATTGAACAAGACTAACAGAGATTATTAAAGTTTTGGGGCTGCCCTTGCTGCATTCCTGGCGCCTCCACGGCATATCAATCAGATGCTCGTTCAGCTGTGGAATAACCAGAGAAATCTGACGCCAAATCTGATTCTTAGCCTTGTAGACTATGGGACCTTTCAGACCCTTGTCACCATTCCAAGGCTTCAGGACAGGGTGTGAAGCCACTGTCCTAAACACCCATAACCAGTTGTATCTCATTCTCGAATGTGACATCAGCATCCTTTTCCCAAGGACCCTGTGTTGGGATCTCTGTGAACTCGTGCACTCAAGGGTGGATATGTTGACCATTCTGTGATTGTTGTGAGGTTCATGTAATTTTCAGTTAGCATTAAGTCAATGGTTAGAAAAATGTCCCTTCCCCTACCCCTCGCTGTCTTCTGCTTGTGAGGCCCTGCCCAAAAACAAATTTTGGCCGCTCGGTTTCCAGGCCGGACGCACGCCATGCCCAAAACAAACCGCCATCCATTCATCATGGGCCTCTGAGCTTGTCAGTAAAATAAATGGCATTTGTGTCCTAAGTGGGTGTGATATAAGATGTAAACTGGGTGGATAATCATAACCAAGCCAATTTATGTCAGAGCTGACTGCCTATTTTGTTTTCTTCCACAGCTTGAAAGGACAAGCTGTGTGATAGACAAAACTGAGGTCAGAGAAACCAGGACCACAGAGTTAAAGGCCCTTTGTTCCTGGATTGCTCTTTGCACTATAATTCAGTCAAATCCATTTTTCTCTCATGGCATTTGTCTCAGTGTTCCATTAGGGATCTCCAGTTGTTTGTTTTTGTTTAGCTTTAGACGTCTGGCTGGTTTGCAGACTATGCAAACACTTTAGCACACCTGTCCAACTATTTGACAACATTTGAAAAGCATCTCAGAAAAGAGATTATGGTCTAAAATTGGTAAATTTCTGTGTGCTCCAAGAATCAATAACTACTGAACCTGGATGCAGCAGAATCGGACCATTTTGCCCAGTAAATTGTTCACAATGGGCCCATTGGTGGTGGAATCTTGAGAACTGATGATAAGAAGGGCTTCAGGTTAGGCCAATGGGTAAGCCGAGACTGTGCTTGGACCACATTCACTGTGCTTTGCTTATGGCTAATAGCTCTGAAAAATATAGAGGAGGTGACATCGACTCAGAAGGAGAGGATGCACATGTGCCATTCACTGCCTTTTTACTGTCTAGGAAGTGCTGTGCTGAGGGAGGGGGGGGAGGTTCACGATCCTGGTCTTGGCTGGAGTTGCACTCTGCATTCCTAGCGTCAGGTTTGATTCCCTCGCAACTTATTGTTTTTTGCCGTCTTCAAGCCTTTAACCAAATGTATCATGAATGTTTCTTCTGTGGAAGGCGGATGTAACCTTGTTTTTTGTCCCCCCCGCCCCCAGCCAAAACCTGATCATGAGCTTTGCTGCTTCATTCAGTTTGATCCTCATGAGCAGCCATCTTTCCACTACTCCTGAATGATTGGCATCTACAGGCTCGTGCAGTTTGTTGAATTGTATCAAGGATCCATTTTTACAGTCTTACTTCATATCTCGGCAAGCCCCTAAACAGCTAGCCTTGAAACGACAGCATCTGCCTGAAACTGCTCATCTGAATTTTGCCCGGCCTGGGGAGTGACACAGATGGCATTCCCGTGGATTTGTTCTAGTGGCCCGGTACATTTCTGGGCTGAGTTGGTGCCCACAGACGGGGAAGAGCGGCTGCGTGCTGGGCAGGGATTCAAGCAGGATCCTGCGGGTCTCACCTCTGGCTTACCCTCATCAACGCGTAATATCGGTCCTCTGGGAGTCGTTACGAGCTGCCTGGGGGTCTTTGGTTTCACATCTGTGCCGTGTCGAGAAAGCGTTCGGGCTGGATATCGCTTCTTCTGCCCTGGCATTAGAAATTGCTTCTTACTCAGGTCTCTGGGCTGTCGTGTCTTGTTGAGAGGCTACGCTTAAATATTAGGGATTAAATTTAAAACCAGTCATTGCCGGAGAATGGAAACTGTTGAGTGTCTGGCTTGCCATTTTATGATTGGCAGGCGGCTTGTTCTCTGTAAAAGTTAGCCTAAATGGGACATAAGAGCTTTTAACTCTGCATCTTATAAATCCTTCTCCACTCCTGTGCTTCTTGTTCTTATTTCCTTGCTTATGAATTTGGGCCTGCATGTACCAAGTAATATTCAGCCAATGAAATCTGTTGCATATAATCACTCATCAACGTGTCTGAGAACTTCGTTGACCAGTGGTAACGGCACAATGATCATCATGTCTGATGTAGAGAAACGTGCTGTGCTTCTGAATTCTGAGCATTTGAGGAATCTCCTCGGTGCAGTAACATAAATAAAATGCTTATTCAGTGTCTAAGATGGTCTCAGGGGGCATGGGGAAGCTACCAAACAGCTGTGGGAACCAAGGAGGTCAAGGGAGGGCCAAGGTTTGAGTTAACGGCGGCTTTTTGTTCCAAGATGGAAAACATCTGTTGGCATGGCAGTCCCCATCATGGAACCTGAGGGTTTCTGGTCTTACTGGGCAAACAGGAAGCCTGTTGGAATGCAGACTTGAGCATGGACATATCTTGCGTTGATATAGGCGCCAACATTTGCGAGCTCTCAGATGTGATTAGACTTTTTAACACGGTGGCTGCTGGAGTTAGTTGGTTGTTAGCGATCTGCTCCCTAACGACACGTGTCTCTGATGAACTGCATGGCTAAATAAACCTACAGTCCGTTCGTGCTTTTTTTGTTCTGTATTTCCGTACTGCAGTGTTTTTTTTTTAATTAGTTATAACACAGCAATGGGCAACTTTCATATTGTAAATCCACTTAACTGTCATATTTTTCATGCATTTTTTTCTTTCTTGTTAAATACGGAATATATTTTAAAAACAATGTATCCTGTGTAATCCAAATGATTAGTCCTGCCTTTGACATTCATCAGGTGGAATAATAATTTTGTGGTCAGGGGTTACAGATGCTATTGAGACCTCAAGTTCAGCAGAGTGCAAAGCTTCTAAATGTATTATATTTGCAGTGTTTGACCTGATGGAAGAGTTTGCTTGGGTATAAGAAATGCCAAGAGACGTATTTATGATCTTATCCCAGTCAAAAAGCCACAACCAGTCATTTCCAGTTATCACTGTCAAGGAATGAGTGGGGTGGCAGTGCCCCGGACCTTCAGCTACGCCTGTAACGACTCCCGCAGGCTGTGCATCGGATCATGTATCAACCGCATATATTTTTGAAAGAGTGCTGTATATGTATGCAGGGATTGCCTGAGGGTAGCACTGTTGCCTCACCCATCCAGGGTTGGGAGTTCAAATCTCACCTCCCCCATGTGTGGAGTTTGCATGTTCTCCCCATGTGATATGAGTTTCAACTGGGTTACCCGGTTTCCTCCTGCAGTCCAAATACACGCACTTAAGTTAATCGATGGATCTAAATCGCTGGTAGAGTATGATTGTGGGTGTGTGTGACCCATACTGCCTGGTATAGGCTCCACCCATCCGAGACCTTGACCTGAATTGGGGGTTGGAATATGATGGTGATATATGTATATATATATATATATATGATGGCATTGTGGATCTCCAGATTTATGTATAGTACATGTTGGGGCAGTAATTTCCAAAATATTCATGTTTGGCTTCAGAAAAAGACAACGTGGTAACCCTTTACATTAACTGTACCTTCATAATGCCCTTATACTACATTTATAGAACATTCATAAGCATGTAAGTATACCTTAACACCTTAACATACATTGGCAGCTTTAACATACATTAAAAACAAACATTATATGATAAGAAACATTATAATCGTATAACTATATTTTTTTCATTAATGCATATTAAAACTGTTAAGGTATGTTAGGATACTACTTATGAATGTTCTATGAATGTGATATGAAGGTGCAGTTAATGTAAAATGTTACCGATAGCTTTAGGTTCAGCTTTACATCATAACGCATAATTAGAGACAAGCAGTTAAGTCAACAGTCATGCAAATTACTGTCACTGAGCAAAACTATAAATTGTGTTTTGTTGCAGAAGCAGATAGCAGAATATTGCTGCATTTTGTCCATAGCATACAGAACTCTGACTGATACAGGGTGGAAATGCAAAAAGATCTGGGAAATGTCCAAGGAGACCCATACTATGTTTGATGGGGAAACTCTTTCCAGAAATATCATTCAATCTGGCATCTGCTTCCCTGTCATTGAATGATGCAGTGTTATGAAATGCCAAAAGCTACCAAAAGCCTGAACATGCCTGAGGTTGTGGTATGACATGATGCTATAGATTCCCAGAAGCCACTGGTCCAGCCAGGCTCCATGGGGTTATTCCAGAGTCATTCGCCTCTCACTGGTTATTCTCAACAACTATAACTAATTACCGATTCCCTACCCCTCTGCCATAACTCAACACATTTCTCAGTTACTGAGCTTCTGTCAGCTTCATACTCCAGGAATTACATAAAGTAAAATAAAATAAAGATCTGAAATACAGACGCTCCTCTACTTACGAATGAGATTTGTTCCGAACGGCCATTCATAACTTGAAATGTTCGTAAGTGGTTATTCAACATCATTTTAAGGGTATACGCAAGTACTAAGAACTAGGATGCTGGGAGTATGCACGCTACGCTGCCGTGTGGCGGGAGTAGCGGCCAGAAGTCGTACTAGGTGGAATTGGCGCGCAGAAAAAAAACTTGATGTTGCGGACAGGAAACGGGAGCCCAGTAAACACAATTTGGAATTGCAGTCCTCTTCGTTCATATGTCTGAAAGTTTGTAAGTTGAAAGTTCGTAAGTAGAGGAGCATCTGTATTTCCTATTCAGAAATTTTATAAATGTATTTTTCCATCCACCAATCCTTAACCCCTGGGGCATCTGAAATGAGGGGATGGGGGGACAGCCTCCCCCCATCTCTCTTCCTCAAAATAGAAAAATAATTAAAAACACATTCCTAATCCGTTCTTATGAATCCATGTGTTACTGAGGTCAATTTGCTGAGCATTCAGAGCACAAGGACAAAACAAATACCTAACAAAGATTGTAGTCCTGTATCAGACAAACTGATTTAATTTATATGGATCTTTATGGTTTTTTTAGTGTGTATCTTAATGATGAAATATTCCGTATTTTCAAATTATTTGATAAACTTTCTTATATCACATTCTTTCACATGTGTGCTTTGCATGTGTGCCCACCGCGATCTCACGATATACATTGCACTTCCCTCCCATGTCAAACTCCTTCTGATGCCACTGCTCCAACCATTTGTCCCTGTCAGGGTGACGGGGGACCCAGAGTAATTCCCTGGTGTCACAAGGCTGGGGACCAGTCAATCACACACACACACACACACACACACACACACACACCCTTCAAAACCAGAGGTAGAATTCCAAACACACAATTCAGCATGCATAATCAGAATCTGAATCTGAATCAAAATCGGAATCACAGTCAAAATCAGTTTTTTTTTATTGGCCAAGCAAGGTCACACGAGATTTGACTAAGCGTTTGCTGAAATAAAGGACACCATTCAACATTAAAAGTTGGATTCCTGAATGATTGTGCAGCAAATAGTGTATAACAACATGAAGACAGTGCAGCTGTGGGTTACAGTTCAGCAATAAGACCTTGGCCTGTCGAGATGTGGCTGCTCAGTCACTGCAGGGGAGATCCGTGGATGCTACCATTGAGTAATGCCACAGCCCTGGAGAAGAAACTGCCTCTGTACCTTATAGTTCTTGTTTCAATAGTCCAATATTTCACTCCTGAAGGTAGTGGCCAATAGATGGGATTGGCAGGGTGGGACGTGTCAGTGGCAGCAGTACAACAGCATTTAAGTCTCTTGCATGGTGTTTTGTGTGTGATGCTGTGCACATGTGAAACCGTGAAGGATCGTGTGACTTACACCTTAACCTTCATAAACCTCAGATTCATCCCAGTTTTCAAGCAAATTAAAATCTGGCATAGCAAATCAGTCACCCCATGGTCATGTCATCATTCAACAACTGCTTAACGATGAAAGTTGACTATGTGATGCATGACATTCTTTTACAGTAGGACACTGATTTCATACCAATTTTACCCTTAAAAAAATCCTCTACACCTCATATGGAGAAATGAATTGCTGGCTTCATTTTTCCACTCTTTGTAATTTTACTTTGCTGCAAGTAAGACCCCAATTTGGTGATTTTAAGAGTCTTTCAGTAATATCTTTGCATCTCCATCACAACTAATTTTAGTGGCACACACTGATGATGCCACTAAAGGTGTTCAAAGCTGCACTGAACATAAGAAATTTACAAGTGAGAAGAGGCCATTTGGCCCATCAAGCTCGTTTGAGGAGAACTAATAGCTCGCAGTTGTTGAAATCTTATCTAGCTCTGAGTTAAAGGAATTCAAGGTTTTAGTTTGTACTACATTAGCAGGAAGACTATTCTATACTCTAACTACACACTTTGTGAAGAAGTGCTTTCTCAAATCCAGTTTAAAATGTTCTCCTGCTAATTTCCCCTGATGTCCATGAGTTCTTATATTTGAAACTTTTTCAAATTTGTGTGAATTTCTTCTCTTTTGTACTCTTATATACTTTTAGTATATTTTTTATGCTGGACAAACTGAGCTGCAGAATGTAGGGCCTGGAATTTCCCCCATTAAAGCTGTTGAATGGAAAAAGGCCATCAAGCTGCCAAAACTGAAGCTAATGTGTTGGGCTGCACCAATAGTCATTCTCCTCTTTTTCTTCCAGTTTAAACAACTGCCATAGCACTGTTTATGTATCAGGGGAATTTAGCTTTCATGCAGTCAATGCTGGCGACTCGTGTCGGGCAGGTGACAGCTCGATTTGTTCACCCTCTGATATGTGGACACGGTACCCAAAGTGAGAGTGGACCCACCCCCAAGTTTGACCATCAGATGCATTTGTTAGCCGCAGTTCTGGACAGTCGAGTGTGTGACCTTTGCACAGCTTGAATCGAATACCAGGCATGCCAAGGTGGGCAGCTGTTTGCAGAGTGAAACCCCTCCAGGAATGTCTGACAGTAAACATCCAAAGATAAATGAGCTGCAAGGTACAAGTAGTCTAATGGATATTTGCAGTAGTAGACGTGCCTCTTTAAGTGCCTTTCCATTGAGCAAGTTTTTTTCCCCATAGTTAGTTATGAGTTTCAAATCCCCCTACCTATTCAACTACTACCGTACCTGACGTACACTGATGCTTAGGAATAGGTAAGACTTTGGACAGGGTCTGATTGGTTGGTCGGTGAAGTCACATGTTCATCACATTTAGATGTCAAGAGGTGAGGGATTTTTGCCTGCAAAAGGAGGTTACAGGGGAGGTAAAAATATGGAACAGACATTACCCAATATGGGGCCAAGAGAAGAAAAGGGAAGCTCAAGATCTTGCAAGATGCGGAATAATAACTGACGACAATGTGCTGGATGGAACTGTCCTATTTTAGTGCATATGCAAATTTGGGTAATTATACATGATGTAGGAATGCAAATGCAACATTAAAGGCGCCATGATAACTACGTAAAGTGGTCAAAATGACAAGAACATCTGCTGGCTGGGTGCTGACACTTTGACAGTATTCTTAGTTGAATTCCATTAAATAAGGGATAGCTATATCTTACTCCCGCTCTCACTCTCCCTCTCTGGCATGACTGGATCAGGGCCTCTCTGCTGAACGAAAGGGCTTACCTGTTCTCTGGGGACCGGCCCAGCGGGCACAGAGGGAAGAATTTGGCGAGGCGAAAAGGTGCATCTTCAAAGGGATGAAGGAACATATCGGATGGCTAAGCAATCTGTCAGGAATCAGAGAAAGCGTTGAAAAGGGAGTTTCTGTGCGTTTGCAAGCTCCACCGGCATGTCCTCCGGCACGTTGCTTGAAGTGCAAATTGTAACCAGGAGATGTTTTAACTAGAAGGTGTAGTGTTGCCCGTGGGCAGCCAAGTGTCTGTCACAGCATAAAGATGTGTTCCTTTATCAGTCCGGGGTGACCGTGTCTGTTGTTAATTTGTTTTTGCTAATGAGTAAATATTGAGTGCAGTACTAATAAACACTGAGTTTGTGTTCTTTGATTTGTGTAGAACATTCTCCAGGAGAGCACTGTGTGGTCTCATACAGCACGGGTGTGAAACATCACGGTGGGATGGAGAGGGTGATAATGAGACCGTTTCCTCTTTCAGTTCTATATTGGAAACGTGTAGAAAAGAGAAGGCCAGCTGAGGTCTTGATGACCTCGTAAACCCAGGCTCACAGGGGGCTGGTGAAACTCAAAGCCAGGCCTTATCAAAACAGCAGAAGGGATCTTATTCGTCAAAGTAGCAAAAGCCTGAAATATATGCTCCAGTTTGTGCCTCCCTTCGTAATTTCCACCAAAAGTGGAAGCTGGCACCTCCTCCCAGGAAGGCCCAATTATGATATCAGGTTGATGTTATTACTGCTGGTTCTGGGTCTTGAAAGGCCACGCTGTCCTGGGTTTATTTCTCCTCCCGCACCCTCACCTCCCCCCCCCCCATCTCGCCCACATGCTTTGAAACTTGAGTCTTTTGCAAGGGATTGGCACGGTGCTTCATTCCATATCACTCGCACATGCTCACGACATGTGGTACGCAGAGCATTGTAGGGTAGCTTTGAATGAAGGCCTGACAGCTTTCATGGTGGATCTTCATGGTGGATTACCCATCAACCCTTGCTTTATAATTCCCAGTGATGAGGGTCAACAACCCCTATGAGCATCCCAGATGTTTCTGAGGTCAGAGACCTCATCTTGTGATGAGGCTCCTGGAATACCCCACTACAAGTTTGAGCCTGATTATGAGGGCGGATGATGGTGTACGGATGGGGCAACACTTTGCTCATACTTGGACCGTGCTAACATCTTAAGACCATTTGCAGAATAAAGACCCCCAACTGTGCTGTTTTTATTAAACACAACTTGTTGAAGGATAAATAAATTACAGTTTCCCCATAAGAGATGGAAAGAACATTAAATTAGCTCAGAGCATTGACCAGAGTCTTGGTTCGTGACTATTAACGGGTCAGTTTAGAGAGAGCACAGATACAAAGCATGGTACAATCCACTAAAGGTGCGAAGATTGCAATTATGTTGTTCATCATATCTGAGTTGATGGTAGGCCATCGTATATGAAATGAGCGCTGAGTGTGTTCAACGCTGGAATGCTGGGAAATGCTCCATTGCGGATTTATATGTGCCAGGCAGCTAGAAAAAACACTAAACAGTCCCAGTGCCTCCAGAACAAACATTCTGCTTTGCGCTATGGTCAGTTTTGAAGTTTTCATCACGCCTGTAACCGCAGTGTTTTTCCTCTTCAAAAGGGTTCAAGATCTTTCACAGTGTATTCAGTTGAGTAGATGGGTTTGGAAGCACCTAATGGCAAGGCGTGTAGGATCAGCGCAAATTGAAAGGCCTGAGCTGTGTCGAATTTAGGACGATTAATGTAGACTGGTGTTTGAAAACACCTTGCTAAGAAACAGCATGGAGTGGTGTTGCTGTGGTATCACATAGAAGGTGAGAATGTGCCACGATGGGGACCTTCGATCATGTGGAACCGATTCCTGCCAAAAGCCACATTCACCTTTGTTCAAAGAGGCACCACTGATTAACATGAATTCACTGTATGATAATATATAACATTCGATAATCCAAGAGTACATACTGCTCATTTATTTTGTGCTACATCACTAAGGCATGGTTGGCATCTGCTTTAATCTGAAATGTTTGAATAACCATTAAAGTGAAATGCTACACCAGATCGAGCTTAAAATTATGGTAATGGAGGTTAAATTAGACTTTCTGAAAAGAACCAACTGTTCTGCATATTTTAAACTTGAATTTTGATGATTTAGTGTTTAGTTGACAAACATTCTGCTCTTTTTGTCTTTGTGAAGCTTGCAGTTCAGCCAAAGTTTTGTCTGCTGTGCATGGCGCACTGCTGTAAAACTCACCACTAAGACACCTATCATGACCCCTGCGTTGGCAAATTCTACTCATTCAGTCACCCCTCCACGGGGACTCACCAGGGGGGTCGCTGGTGGCAAGACTTCAGCTCCCCCCCCCCCCCCCCCCCCCCCCCCCCCCCCCCCACCCCCCCCCACCCCCCCCCACCCCCACAGCC
>JAODKE010000015.1:9047192-9078976 GCA_026779605.1 Mormyrus hasselquistii
GTGTCTCTGTGAAGCTAGCTTTACGGATAACTCAACCCTTATGCAGTGTCTCTGTGAAGCTAGCTTTACGGATAACCCGACCTACCACAAGTAACGACTTTTTAACCAGACCGTTATTTACATCAGAGTCTGGTAATGAATGAATAAATAGATGAAGATGCCGTTTTCGTGGCTGGTGCCGACAGTGTGTAGGTGGTGTGATCGCCGTACCAGTTCCTAGCACATGGGCTGAAAGTGTGGGCTGCAGAGGGGGGAGTGCAAGGCTTTGGAAGCCAAACATCGCCCAGTTGGTATTTCCCGTATTCCAGGAGAGCTGCTTTTAGCCTTCTGCTCTACAGATATTTGCTGAAACTTCATACTGAGAATCTCCCTGCAGTCAGTTTTGTAGAAAAGCAAATAAACATTTAAATCTGCTAGTTTCACTCCATCACAAGTGTTAATTTTTTCTTGAATTTAGTAGACGCTTTAACCATGTCTAAAGAAACATATAGGTGAGAAAGCAGGAGACAGTGAGCAGGGTCAGACAGTCTCCCTGGAGCAGTTGGAGCCTTGCTCAAGGGCCCAATGGTAATATCCATCATCTAGGCTTGGGGTTTGAACCCACAACCCTCTGGACTGAGGCACAGACCTCTACCCCACCTAGCTGGGTGCTTTCTGTGCTAAAGGGCAGACTTCATACAGAAAGCATATCAATATTATTGGTAAAACATTGCAAGAGGACAAAAAAGGATGATTTAGGATTTTTTTTTATGTTCTTACCAACCTACTAGATTCTTCGTTATAATAATGTTTTTTGGCAAAGGACTGATGAAGACACATCACAAAAATCCGGTGATGTTGAACTTTCCAGAATTTTTATTGCTTGGTGTAAGGAAGGCTTTGACTTATAAAATCTGGATTTCTTTTGCCTAGAATGTCTTGCTGTGGTTTGAATTGGTACCATCTGTGGTTAAAATGCTGGTGTTCTGTTGACTGCAGTGTGATGGCTATCTACTACCTTTTCTGATAAGTTTGATAAACTTGAGGTGATCTTTGTTACTTTGCTACAGTTCATATACCATGTGTATGCCTGTAAAACTAATAAAAACGGGACAGTCGCCGGACACCTTATTCATTGCTGCGTTAATTGTTTTCATGTAGTTCATCAGCAAGACCTGAAGCCGGCAATTCAGCATCAGTCACCCCTGCAAAGGCCAGTGGTTCAACCCACAAAACCTGCTTGGTATGTTCTGATGAAGCCTCAGGATGCCACTATGGCGTCTTGACATGTGGCAGCTGCAAGGTGTTCTTCAAAAGAGCTGTTGAAGGTGAGTGTAATGTTGAAATGTTTGCTGATGTTTTCCCACTGTGACCATATATAAGTAACGCATCAACAGAGTGACGGTGTGTTCTTCCTCGATGTGAATCGCAAGTAACCACTAATCTTCACGTAGACTGACATTTAATTGCAGATTAGCGTTTGTTTAGTAATCATTTGCACCTGTTTAAAATTTAACTGTAATCAGAAATGGCATGAACCAAGCTTTATTTGTTCACTTGCGAGGTTTTCAGTGGATCTGATTTATAAGTTAATTCAACAAACAATTGCCGAATAATTTATCATTGTGCTTTAATTACAATGCCTATATTCAAAATGTGAAAAGATGTTTTCTACAGTGTTTTGCTTTTAATTATTGATGACTATAAAAGCTGGTATTTTAAATTTGTAAATACTTTGTTTTGTGATATATAGAAATGTGTTGTTGGATTTTTCTTTTCGCATTTTATGTCAGTCCATCCATATGGTCCCACAAGCATAAATTTAGTGTGATGGATTTTGTCATGTAATTTGTCGTCGAAGATTGGTAATCATGATCTCTCTTTTTGGTGGTGCAGTCAAGTGGTCTTTCTAGGTGCAGTGACATCTACAGGCAGAAATGTTATAATACTTTTGTTGCAAAGCTTTCAGGCAGTGAACAGGGAATCATGGCATTAAAAAATGAAGATTAGCTGGACTTCACAGGCAGAATCCCTTTGACCTATAAGCCCTTAGATTTTTAATAGGATGCAGCTGAGTTATGGTTGATGGCAGGGATGCCCGCTGCTTTTGGGGGTCTAAGAGTCATGTCAGTGAGGTCAACGTAGTGGGGAGGATGGGAGGCCTGTTGGCCGCTAAGGAATATCCTCCGACTGCTGTTTGAAACTGAAGGCCTATTGAATGGGGGTCAGGTGAAGTGCGACTGATCCATCAGTTTCTCAGTCGGTTTAATTTTGAGAGCATTACATTCATTTATTCCACGAGCTACATTGTTTCAATTTACTTTGAACTGTAACGAAATTTACCATCAAATTTAATTAAATTCATTTATTTTTTTCAGCGTAAACAGTGATAATTTAAAGTGTGACCTTTTTTAAGCCCTCACCCGCAAACGCCAAACTGTATATGTTGAGGGTAAACTAGCATTAGCATGCATTGCAAACTCATGGTGTGGCTCAACCGTCACACAGAGCCAGTGCCACTGATGACCTGTTTATTAGGCTGCCGTTCGTTTCTAGAAATTACTAAGGATGTCGGCCTGATTTTAATGTGGCATGTAACCATATTGAATTTACCGTATTGGTCGGTGATGGCTGATATCTGATGGGTCTCCGCCAAGCAGCCTTGGAGAGGAGAAAAAAAAGACCTTGAGATTTGTCAGTTTTTCTGTGTTTGTGTTAAACCTATGCCTATTTAAATAATGCTATTCTGAGAGTTTGCAAAGAACGCAAATTACACAAGCTGATACCGAAGGAATGTATTGAGTAATATGTTAATAATTAAAAGGCTATTTTAATTTTAAAGCTCTATAAAAGTTGTTAAACTGAGCAATGTTAGCACTAAAATATTATATGTCATTCTTGTTTTTCTTCCCCATCCTCTGGGTGTTCTCGCTTTGATGAAGGATGGAGAGCACGACAAAACACTGATGGTAAATATTTTACTATAATATACCTTTATTAGATAATTCTACAGATTGATTTGTGCATCGCAATTATTATTCACATGAACTAATGAAACTGATCACGCAGCCTTCCTGCGGTTTGTAACTCTCTGCACAAAAGAACATGCTAATGTCCTGCTTATCGACCATGTATTTTGGTGTTCATTTTTTTGTATGTTGGAGCTAGATCAAATGTAACTTGTTGCTGCCGTATACAGAATTATACTCTAACCAGGCTGCCAGATTAACATATGACCAATGATTTATGTGCAAAAGGATGCCATTCAAAGTTGGATATAATGATTGAGAAATCATTATCAATGCAGAAAGTACAACTCTTAGAGAATCGCTCCCTAAAATTTACAGGACTATTTTATCTGAAATCAGCTGCTAGGTTCTGCGAAGTGCCGGCTGTTTGATCATCAGAATTAACCGTTTTGATAGATTTTAATCATAAAAATACTTGGTTAGGTGTAGCTGAGCACACTGGTATGCATAATGATATCTTTTCCGGTTCTGGGTAGGTCTCCTCCTCGTTTGTCCGAAGGCACAGTTAGCGCCTGATATATCCATGCACTCCAACTCCTGAACAAAGGCAAATGTGGTCCGTCTTGAGCAGTACATTAAAAGCACCGGGATAACTTGCTGCTTCAGCTGGGTGTTCAACTTGATTTTGACCAAAGACAGATGCATTTTCTGTGGCTAATCCTAATAAACACTGCACAGATAGCTGCAGGCCTGCTTTGGTAAAAGCACTCATTCAATTTTGGCATGAGTAAAATTGATAATCCTTATATAGGGTGGCTCTGTGTGTGGGGGGGGGGGGGGTTAGGGTTAGGGTTAGGGTTAGGGTTAGGCGCTGTTGCCTCACCTCCAGGGCTGGGGGTTGGAATGCCACCCTCCACTGTGTGTGTGTGGTTTGCATGTCCTCCCCTTCGTTACACAGGCTTTTCTACTGCGCTCCAAGGACGTGCTGTGGCTACATCGCCGGGCCGTAGTGTTTAATGGGGGTGCATATGTGCATGTACAGGTCCTACAATGGACTGGTATCGCGTCCGGGGTTTACCCCAGCATTGTGCCCTGTGCTGCCTTAGTTACATTTTGACCTCTCATCATCATGGCCAGAGAAAGTGGTTGGAAGAAGAATGGATGGATGGATGGATAGATGGGTGAATGATGAGTATGAGAAATGTCCTAAATCCCTTAAGGTTCACATCTTGTCCTTCCTGTCTTTGAACCACTCACTGGAGTTTTCCTCAGTTTCCTCAGGTTCCGGGTCTCTGGCTGTTCGCTCCTTCACTGGCATGACCGAGCGATTTGTGTGTGTGCTCTCTGTATGGTATATGGGGCCACACTTCATCCTGAGATTGCTCGGGGTGGCTAGGTAAAAAATATAGAGCCTTCACTGTCTGTTCAAATAGCTGTGCATAGCTCTAAGATCCTGGCTCTCTGCTAATCACAGTTGCAAGCTGTAGTTGGGTTTTTTTTTTTTTTTGTAATATGCGTTACAGCAGTTGAAGCGTTAATTATATGACAGATAACGTACTAGATGACGGCAGTATGTGATCTTGTCATTTCCTCCTGTTGAACTTTATGGCTGTGAAACAAATATAAGCCTAAAGGATAATTCACATTGTGTGGTGCTATAAAGGGAGCTAGATATCTGTTGTAATATATTGGGGGGGGGCAGTTTTAAAGGCTTATTGCTTTTATGTATCATTCTGCATGAAAATAAAACTGCTTTGAACACGCTTATCCATTTAACGTCCTCGATTTGGATTATTTTCATACACATGCAGTAACTAGGAACATGGCAAAGCGGAACATCACCGTGGTTATAGAGACTTCAACCAGCCTGTTACCCTGGAGCCACATCAGTGGTTCTCTACTTAATTGCACCCTAAATGATCCTGTGGTCGGAAATAGAAAATGAGGCGGAAATGCGTGTCCCTCCCCGCCGGAGGACGGAGCGTGTGCCGTACCCGTGACACTTAGGTGCTGAGTGGGAGCTCTTTGGGGAGCCATTGCGGGCATCGATTGCTGCCTGATGAGGTTCTGTACCTGCAAGGACCTGGTACTGTACTCCACAGTCATTGCAGAAAGACATGCAGTGGAGGAAGGATACAGAAGTTGCTGGAGAATTAGTGTCCCCCGGGAGCCTTCGATTATCAGGCAGTGGCAGGTGCCAAGGGTATAATTGTGTGTGGGGGGGGGGGTCATGGCTACTATTTTGACGCTTTCTCTGCCTGGAAGCTGTTTCTTTTTTATGTTCTTTTTGTGTTCTGGGAATCGTGGGATTGTTAGTCACGGTGAAGGTATTCGCTCAGATTCGATTGCAGAAGCGGTGATGCGTAGGGTGGTTTTCGCCGCTCTGGGGGAGTGAGCTAGGACCAGTGGGAGAGTGGTTGCTCTGGAACTGACGGTTACTTCAAGGAGGGGTTTATGTACCAAAAGGCAGCAGTGAGCGTATTTGCTAAGGTGTATTCCAGTGAGTGATTCCTCTGTTTTCATGAAAAAAATAATCTGAATTATATTAGTGGTGGTGTAATGTTCGCAGTCATTTTCATTCTGCTCAACTGTCCTTCCTTAAGAACACTTTTTTTTCATGTTTGGTATCGGTGGTCATTTTTTCACTTCTCTCATGAACATGAGCATTGCATGACTCACATTTACCTGCCACTGTGCCAGGAGAAACATGTTTACTTTGAATGAACTCTCTGACCTTGGACTCGAGAGTTTTCCTGTTCACTCTTTACTGCGAAGATGAGAACAATGGTATAAGGTGTCAGGACCCCCCTCCCTGAGCCATGATATCCCTGCCTGCTTCTTCCCAGGGCAGCACAATTATCTGTGCGCGGGGAGGAACGACTGCATCATCGACAAGATCCGCAGGAAGAACTGCCCAGCGTGCCGCTTCCGGAAGTGTCTGCAGGCCGGCATGAACCTAGAAGGTAAACACATCATTCTCTCCCTGCAGGGCCTCCCTCTGTCCACGTTCATGTTCATGCTTTTTGTTTTATATCTGGATTCTGTTTATTTTTATATGGCACCTTTAACAAGATGGTCGCCCCAAGGCATTTAACTAGAGTGTGTGGCAATACATTATTAGGTCATAGATATGAGATGGTGACTGGTGGGAGAGAATTCCAGAAGATGATTGAGCGGAACCAAAAATTTCATATGTAGATCAAAGGCTGACTGGCTGTCCCCAACAAACATTCTAACATTATATAATGCACAGAAAATGGCCATGCACACTTTATAAATATACCCGAAGTTACGTTTTCTGAAGTGCAAAGACATGACACGTTGTTGCATGCAGCATTTGTCGTTATTGACCGTTTAAATGTGGCCCCCACTTGGTTGTTAGCGAAACAACAGTAATGGTATAAGGTATTTATGTAACACGTCATCTGTCTAGCAGAAGTAACTACAGTCACTATAGGAAGCTGTTCTAGATTGCCCATGGAGTGTTATGGTGGCAGTGATGTAACAAGGTCCACCATGCCTGTGCAGAATCCTGAGCTCCTTTGCTATGTTACCGTACATACCATAGAATAGCTGCAGCTGCGCAGCTCTAAGTAAGCAAACCCTAAGCAGGCTGGTATCTGTAGTAAGGTGTGGGCTGGGCCGCAGAGGGTGCATGGTTCCCCTGGCACATTCAGGGGGACCAGCGCTTATACAGGCCTTTGAATAAATCTGTAAAATAACCAATAGACGTGGTTGATGGTAAGCGGCAAGAATCTATGCCTTTGATCGGAACATTACAGTATCAAGCCCCAGCCTTGGAAAAACAGTCACATGTCCTTGGGCCCTTAACCCCGAACTCCAGAGCCCCCCCACATTTTGGCTGACAGTTTGTTGTGACCCCCCCAAGAATTCCAAGGTGCCCATAGTCGTACTTGTGCAAATGGCAGATGGATGAAAACAATAAATCCTTTCTCATTTATTATTACACATGATGTCTGTGGGTTCATCTTGTGCCTGGGAGGAGAGACAGAGAGATGGTATCTAGCATTCCACACCCATATCGGCCTCCCAGTAACTTCTGCACGCTCTGAGGTCTTCAGCCCTGGTTCCCCGTCCTTGCTGAGGAAAACGCCAGCTCAACAGAGCATGTCAGGCAAGCGGACGCATGTTAGGAAGGGGAGGAGCCGGCCGAAAGGCCTGGGCGCTCGAGGCAAAGCAGGGAGGTGCAAGTTCCGCTTCGTCCATCATGTCAGCTCGGAGGCGCCCCCGTGTTTCTGGGACAGTGGCATCGGGTCTGGAGTGACCTGCCTCTATTACAGCGGGGAGTGACAGCGAGTTGAGTGAAGGGAAGTGACAGGCTGCTGAGCTAGTGCGAATGTTTCTGTAAGTCGGCAGATCTGCTGTATGTTAGACTCTCAGAACAGCATGAGCACCGGGAGGGAATCTGGTTTTATTCAGTTGTGTTGTAATGATTCTTGTCGCGTTACAGTGTTTATGTCTGAAATTTTCAGGGTTATGGTTATGGTTCAGATCCCATGGAAGGAGCAATAGTCATATCTCTGCTGGGCCCTGGAATCAGGACCCAAGAGTGTTTTTAGGTTTATCCTGTCCAATCACTGGGACAATTTAATGTGAAGGTTAATAGGTTTAACTGACAGGTGTTCATAATTTGTACCTGCTCAGTAAAAATTGACCTAATGTGCTGCTGTGTCATTAGCGCCAGCCAAAAGCTTTTCGAATTCTATTAGCACAGACTAGAGAGAACAGAAAAACACTCAATCAATAAAGACGAATCAACACCGAACTCATCCAGGAAGACTAAGTTGCCATAGAAACCTGTCTGGAAGAGAGGGGGGGGGAAATGAAAGCAAGGAGAGCCTGTGGTGTTTACATCTTGTCCTTGCTGTATTGCAGATAGAAAGACGTGATGCTTTTATGCTTTTTTTTTACGCTTTTGACTTGTAACCAGATGTATTTTATAGAATACATTTTGATGGTTAAAAGGATACCAAACTTTTAACATTCAAAAGACGGCCCATTCAGGCAATATCACGTTCAATCAGAATCATTTCTGTCACGCATGACATGGATTAGCATTGAATGGATGTACTGTTGCATCTAAAATCGATTTTTCCCGCATGGTTCTGACAATGGAAACTGCATCAGCGCCGAACATCGACACGTTTCAGCATCGCTAAGCAGTATCATCATGGCCCCCAATATGACGCATTAATGATCTCGTGACTCGAGCCGTAGCCTTTGAGATGGACTCGTGATAAATGCCTGGGCCTTAATTCTTCGTTTCCAAAGGGTGTAGTGCCTTTTCAGATTCTCCTGACAGCCAGGCCTCATAGTGGAAGCAGGAACCTTTTTAAGCCTCCACCTCCTGCACTGGGGGGGGGGGGGGGGGGGGGGGGAAATGAAAAAACCTCTGTGGAACGGCACTGGCAGCAGTAACTTGGCGTCGAGCTCGCGGTAGACCTCAATACATCACCGTCATTACTCGATGGCATGCGTCCTGCTCATGGAAACGACTCAATCGCTTCCCAGCCCATGTAAAAGCTTCGCATGAGACATGTTGTGGATGGTTTATTGCTTGTTCAGCTTTTAAATTTGGGCAGCCGACTGCCTCCCACACAAACTGGCTCTGCGGGGGGCATAAAATGATTGATACCCCTCCTTCATTTTTTTTTTTTTAAACTTAATATAAGTTTTCTTGTATGCATGACTAGCTGGCACCAGCCATGCGTCAAACCAGTCCACAGAGATACTGGTCTAATGGGTTAGTCCTAAAGGCACAAGCATGTCGCTTAAGGGGCATTGCACGGACTCCAGTGTAACACCACATCTCCTGTGAATTGCCCGCCATATACACTGTGATTTACATCCGTTCCTACGCTCCACTGTTACTCCTGCCTATGCTCAGTGCTCGTGCAGCCTCTGTTTGTAGCTTTGGCTGCAGCTTGTGTTCGGGTCGTATCTAGGCCATATTTATGCTGCGGCAAAGCTCAGATTTTCCAGTGTCCGAGTTTTGTCCAACTTCTCTGTTTGCTGCCCTGAGTACTCTACCGAAAGAAAAAAAATCGCTAGAATCCTTTGTGGTCTGTAAACTAAAGTCTTACTTTAATTAGGTTGAAAATATGTGAGTGGAAAGTGGATGGAGGTTTTTAAGATTGACCTTTTCTCTTTTTTTTAAAGTCCCAATCCATATTTTTTCTTGGATGTGGTCTTCATGACACACAGTCTTATCAGGTTTTCTGCGCATCCCTATTCGCGTCCTTTATTTAAATACCCACAAAACGTGAGAGACAGACCAGAGCAGAAAATGAAGAGTTTGCAGATTGTGGTTAGAGGTCTGCAGTTCTTTTTATTAAAACCCAGTGCATTCTGTCCTGAATTAATTGGTAGTGATTATGTGGCTTTTTATTGATGTGAATTTATATTATATTATATTTGTTTTTTCGGAGCTAGCTTCCTGAATGATAATGCCTTAACACTATGTCAAAGTTACATTTTTTTCTAATTATTCAGAGTCGCTGAGCTTTATTCTTGAAATTCTGCGTACCGCAACAATTCAAATAATGTCTTTGCATGTTAGTCATTTGCCAGTGTTTCATATTACACTGTTTACCTAAATGGCCAAAATACTCTCCCAGCTCAGCAGGGAAAATGGTTTTACTTAATTGAGCAGGCGATTGAGATTAAAATTCTAGGTGTGAGGTACAAAATTTCGAAGACTCCAGACAACTCGGAGAAGTCACGTTTAATACAAACTGTAACCATGATCAGTGGCACACATCTTTCGCCATCAGAGTGTTATGTCGGGGATTTTTGGGTTTTGGTAAGCATTCGCTAGCAGGTCACAAATCAGGAGGATCGGAAGTCAGTCTGCACTTTTCCTCATCACCTCATGTGGTGTCGGTTTACAAAGGGCTCCCTGGACCTGAAGCTCAGCGAATTCCCGACGGTCAACCGTCTCACTGGATGGCTAAAAAACAGACGACAGTGACTGTCCTCAGCAGTTTGATGCGTCTCAGTCTCTCTGTAAATACATGTCAGCAAGATGTCCTTTCAGTAAATCATACTTTAGGAAATGTCCCTCAATGAGGCACCTGGGAATGCTTTTAGATGTTCATAGAAGCCGCCAGATGTTGTGAATGGGTTTATTGAACTTTGAGGTTTTTTTTTATTTTTTATTTGCAACACAATAAATGAGGAGAAAAATGCAGCTATTGCTTTAGAAATTGGTCCAAAAATACACATATTGCAGCTGCACACGAGGGTAGAGTATATCATGGTATTTAGCAGTGTCTCCCAGGCTTGACTGATAGCTTAAGGATATGCAAAAGAAGAAGAGAGTCTGTCCACATGGACCTGTGCGACTGTCCCCTGGGAATGTGTGGGAGAGAAAGGCAGTCTGATCTGACCGGAGAAGGGAGGGAGAGAGGAGGAGAGAAAAAAGGAGGGAAATAAGAGAAAAGGGAGAGGGGGGAGAAGGAGGAGGGTGGAGAGAGAAACACCGACAGAGAGAGAGAAAGAGACAGGCTCGGAGAGAGAGAGGAAGAAAGAGAGAACGGACAGCCAGCATCTGGCCTGCCCCTTGTTTGCTTTAGCATGCTTGATTGGGGCCCGCTCTGATTGGCTAGCAGGACGGAACCGCGACGGGGTTCTGTGTGAGCGTGTGGGGCGGGGGGTGGGGTGGGCTGGGGGGGCTGGGGGCACTCCCCAGGATGTGTCTGTGGGGCTGAGTGAAAGGGAGAGAGAGACGAGGGCAGGCAAGCAGAGCCGGGACTGACAGCGAGCAGGCAAGTGGGCAGGCAGACACGTCCACCAACAGGATACGCAAAGCCCTCCGCACCTAGGTCACCCACCACATCCGAAACACCCCCCGAGGACAGCATGAAGCCGGCCGCCGCAACTCTGCTGACCCTGAGTGCTTTAGCACTGCTGGTAATCTGCTTAAATACTGATGGAAACACAAAACTTCAGTACAAGCTTAGATTGGTAAAGCGTATACACCTGAGTCTTAGCAGTTGTAGGTATTCTCACACTTTGTCATTGTACCTCTTTGTAATTATACTTTACAAGGTTCACTTGATGCTTGTTGAGTTGCAGAGGTCTGTGGCCTGAGTGGCACTCTAAGTGTCCCAAAGCTTGTCTCAGGGTGTCACAGCTCTCTTTTGCTGGTAGTGCGTACAGTGTGTGTCATTGAGCTCCTAAGGATTCCATGTAGAGAGATGATGTGTGGAATTTCATAGGCTCCGTGTGTGTAAAGATTGTCTTTGCTTGTCTGTATATAGTATGCTTTGATATGTCGAGCTTGCATGTTAGTGTAATAGTGGTAGTACATTATGTGATTATATAAGCAGACATCACTGTGCTGCCTGTATCTTGCCCCCCCCCCCGCCAATCTGATCATGTGAGATTTTCTCCACCGCGGATTTCCTGGTACTGCGTAGAGTGGTGACTCTGTCTCCTCAGGAATGTCAATGTCACCCTCCTATGGGACACTGTGGGGGGAGTCAGATTTCGATTATCTTCCGTGAGGAATGTCCCATTTCTTCTTCTGTGTCACAGTCGCTAGATTTTAGATATACGAATGCAATAAGGCTGGTATGTTTCAGCAAAAAAAGGCTTTAAGATGTAACGTGACCTGCCTAGTAGAATATGTCGTCCCGCGGTTGGTGGCAGGCAGACTGTAACCCTGGATGGTGTACCAGCATCTCACTTCCCTCGGAGAGCTGTCTTTACTCATTTTGGAGCTGCAATCAGATTAATATCCTTCTGTTAGCATAAGCATTCTTAAGCTAATTGTCTCAAGGCTTTTGTTAGTGGTTTGGGTGAAAAATGAGCAGTAAAAACTCAGTGTGTATAAAAACAGTAGTATAGTCTCACTCATCTATATATTTAAGTTCAATTATCTCATAACGTTACTCTTGATTAAAACAACCTTGAAGAAATGCTTGCACCGGCAAAGAATTTCCTCTGCGCAGAGATTCAGTGCAATTCTTGCAGTACTTCTAATGGAAAGAGTTTTGTTCTCAAAAATCAGCTCGCAGTCCAGTGTAAATAAAGCCTGAGATGTAATGTGTTGGAGAGGCGGGCGGCACTTTAGTCGTACATCCAAAACTTTATTATACCCAGGCATGGCTGGTGGATCTTGGGTTAGGTTGCTTGCTGCGATTTCCCAAACCCCCCCCCCCCCCCCCAAACATGAAACATGCCGTGTTATAATATCTAGACGTCTTCATAAGCACCATGCATGCACGTACCTTTCATCGCGCGATTGCACTCGGCAGCGACACAGGACGGCAGAGCGATGGTTTTTCTTTCGAGGCAGGTGAGCGCTCTTAGTGACGGCGGGTTTCTGTTTATGGTTGGAAGCCCGGCGTCGACACGGAGACCGCGGCCTCCGTCGTTATCTCACTCCTGCCCCCTTTACTCCACTCAGACCTCGCTTTCTCTCCATCTTTTTTTTTGAGCTTTCCTCATCATCTCATGTTGACAGCTGTTTATAACGACCTTTTACTATTGCATAACACCAAATATTGCCATCCAGCCCAAGGAAAATAATTAGGGAGTGTTACTTTTGTATCTTATTCCCTTTCAGAACCCACTAGTCATTCAAATCTAAGCGAGACGCCACACCGCTGGGAGGGAGCCAAGTTCTGAAGTGAAATTGGACTTTCGAGTACTTAAGAAATAGCTCCGTTTTCCCAACCTTGGGGGTAAAAGAACCCCCTTCTTTTTAGTTTGTTTCCAGACTCAGATGTGCAGCTCCGACAGACTCGCTTCTCCATGCTAAGCTTTGCTTTCGCCTGTAGTGTTGCCACCCCAAACAAGCTGCAGCCTTTTCAGCCCTGAACCTCGGGACGCAGAAAGATTATTTGACAGAAAACATCACTGGGGGACTTGCTTGAAGTTTGAATTGCATTGTCAAACAGTATATACAATAATTTCATTTATTTAAATTTGTGTATTTGGTAATTTAGGACTCCAAATGAGTGGTTAATTGAAAAATGTGTCAAATATAATGAATATATTGGACTAGGCTAGCTATTTAGGAATTTAGAAATATCTTAATAAAATATATTTAAGTAGGACAGTTGGGATGTACCACTTTAACAGGTGGGGAGGAGGGCCTTTTATTGGTCTGGTCCGCGCTATATTTTCACACATAAAAGTCTTGCCACAAATGAGAGCCCAGTTTCAGTCTGTCGTGAAAGTCACTTTCTACACCCAGGTGATGGGGCTCTCAATGGCCGAGGTTGTAAGACTTGTGAGCCGTGACACAGTCCTGTATGTGGCGGGGCTCGATGACCTGTGTGCCACAGTCACCGCATAAACATTAAAATTATTTATGCCACAGTAGCCCTTTGGTTGTTTCATACCAGAGAGGATACCCTTTGTTCAGATCCCACATTTTTAAGCCTTGGTTGCTTAACACCCTGTTGGCAGTTCATGGTTTTTCCCTCTTCAGATCACTGTCAGTAGCTTCTTGCCACGGCCAACCATGAGCAGCCCACAAGCCTTGCCATTTCCAAGATGCTCTGACGCACTTGCCTGGCCATAATGATTTGGCTCTTGTCAAAGTCATTCAGATCTTTATCTCAGCCCATGTCTTCTGCATTCAACATGTCAAGTACAAGCACCGAATATTAGCATACCGCCTAATTTATCCCAGACCTTGACATGCACTGTTTTTATAGGATAGTCATTATTCGCTTCACATGGGGGTGGTCATAATGTTTTGGCTGATCGGTGTATAGTTTCTTTGAAGTTATTCTTTGAACGCTGCCCATCTATTAAATATCACCGCATGATTTCTTGCCCATGAAAAGTCTCTGCTCTTATTATTGAAGCCGTCTATTGACTAGTGGGCCGTTTCAGGTGCTCTGAATGGGTTTGGTGATTGGAATGACTGTAGCTTTAATATCGCTGCGCGCCCCCTCCGTGTCATATTCCATTACTTTGTGTTCACTCGGCCCACCATGTCTTTTTTTCCCTTAAGTACCTGTAATAGCTATGGAGAGCTTTCGAATGGGAAAACCATTACCGACTTCAATGGCCTGAACACCCTTCAGAGCAGGTGTTTCTCCCTCCTCCCACATCCCCCCGTGATGGGGGGTACGGGGCAGAGGCCTAGGCACCGTGCTGTGAAATCTGGTTTGGGGGAGATTAGGCGGCGGTTTGCCGTGACGCCCCGCTGGTCCCAGATGTGTTTCCCAGCTGCTATTGGCTCCCACTGAATGTAGGGGAGGCAGGTGTCCTGCTCCGCCCTTCGGCCTCCTCACGGCTCTCTCTCACTCCCGCCGGATTACACCGGAACAGGCCTGGTGTTCGCCAGTCCCACACGATGGGTCTTCTCTGGTAATTCATATCTTTGGATACCAAAAGCTTTTGGGTTTTCACAGCGCACCACGTTGGACTCGTTCTAACTCGGTCCACTTCCCCATGAGAGTGGCCAAGGTTCATTCTCCATTTTAAAACCCTTTTGATCTTTTTTAATCCACCGGTTACTTTGAAACTGCTCCCCCCACCACCTCCACAAAAGCCTGCCGATGCTTTTTTATCTCAGAAGCTGATGGCATACACGGGTGCCAGAGATGCATACGGGTGTAAATAAGGTGCTTGTTTGGGTTTTACAGTACCCTTCGTTTTTGGAAACGGTTAACGGTGGAAGGGTCGCACCTACTCACCAAAGGCCCCTCATCTGCCAGCGATCACCTTGGAATGGGGGCTTCTGTCAGCTGTGCGTACCATCAGTCACCTGCTTCTTTTAGTTCTGTGGGGCACAGGCTAAGTCAAGTGTCAGTAGATGTCACCATAGAGCGATAAGAATAAGGAGAACCGTGTCATTTTTTTAAGCATATTTTAAACCCCATTGTTGGACTATGTACAGTAGCACCTTGATTTTATTGTTACTGTTATTTTAACATAGGAAGGAGGCTGATAATTTATAGAAATGTCAGTTTTCATTGTGAAGATATGCAGTTGTTCTTTGATTTGTACCAGAAAGGGAACATGGTAGGAACAGATTACTGCACTCAGCAGGGTCATCAGCGACTGATGTATGCTTTCTACAGTTCATTTTAATGCCTTACATTTTATTCTTTTATGTTGCACTTTTATCCAAACCAACTTTCACTAGAGGGAAGAGTTACAATTTTTGGTCACACTTTACTTGATGAATCGTGACACGTCTTCCGTCTCAAGCTGTCACTATATTTGTTGCTATGTCTGTTTATTCTGCAAACCTTGAACTACTGAAGGAACAAGTAATGAATAACACAAGTGAAATACTGATCTCATGTTTGCTCATAAGTAATAAATCATGACACATCTTTTAACTCAAGCTTACTGTATCTGTTGATTATAACTATTGTAAGTACAAGTAACTGAGTTACTACTAAGTATTTGTGTAAGTAAAGCCCAATTTACGAGTGCTTCCTGGGATTTGAACTCACAACCTTTGCATTGTTTCGGCAAGACTCTACTTGTTGAGCCACAGGAGCTAAATGCTATAGCCTGATTAGTGTGGTAGTTATATAGGATTTCTGTGTCTGTATTTGAGCACATTAACCCATAAAGTATTTACCCTCTGACCATCGAGCAGAAGGACCTTAGATCAGAGGTATCCAGGGAGACTGGAAACTGGTGCTCGGTCTTTGCATCATTTTACCTTGCAAACAGTGAATTAAGGTACAGTAAACATACTCTCACCATGAATTCAGATCTGAGAAAATGAGTTAAATATGAGCAAACCGAAGCATGCTCTGATGGTACTTTAAAGTGTGAAGGTGACCAAGCAGCATGTTTGCCAACATAATATACAAGTGGGGAAGTGAAATTGCGGTACCTTCAGCCTTGGGTTTCATTACATCACAAGTGGGCTTGATGTAAGTACCCAGTCCTTGTTTGCCTAAATTTGCTGAGTCACTCTGACGGCGATTAGATGGATTTACAGTTACTGTTAATGTGCGCTGCAAGCTGCGCGCCGTGAAGGAAATGCAGTGGGAATTGCAGCTGTACTGCAGGTACGGTTTCAGGCAAGTGTTTGTGATGGGGCCCGATTCCAGTAGGTTGGGTTACAAAGCAGAGCATCCAGCTGATGTTGATACGCTGAAGCACAGTGGTCAGTTGGCGCCATTTCCAGTGTTTACTCTCAACTCTGAGCACGACTGGATTCCTTTAAGGTTGATCTCCCTAAGCCTCTGAGAAGCTGGGCCCTGTGGAACCTCATGTCTAGAAAGTCACTGCGGGACCAGTCTGGTCCCACTTAGCCACCATAAGTACTTCGGTCAATTCAACCGCCCCCACCCTTCTCTGTGAGGTCAGAGGTAAGCAGAGGTCATGTGATGACGGTGCGTCCTGCTCGCCATCAAAGGCTGCCGAGACCCTCTTGGGAAGCTCTCGAAGATCCAGCTCTCATAAAGTCACAGCGTTGCTCCAGCTCCCCGTCATCGGAGAGCACGGGCCACTCTTGGGCCATTTATTGTGAGCGAAAGCAGGGCCCGCGTTGCTTGCGGCTTGTCGAGTAACCCAACTCGTAACCATCATTAACCGCGACAGCTGAACTGGGGAGCCTGTGCCAATTTGCTATGTGGGTTTGATTAAAACGTGTCGGAGATATACATCAAAACACTTAAAATGTCAGGAACTGGCTTTTGGCAAAGGCAAAATATCTGGGCCTTGCGTTTTTTTGGATTCTCTAGAGCTTCCCACTGGATCGCTGTCAATGTCGGCCACATGTGTGAGCAGCTCTTATTGGTGCACAAGAGGTGTCCCAAAGCAGGAATGTTCTGGTAACTCTTCTGGGATGGTTTGGCCTGTACATAGCCTGCCAATGCCAGCCATGTTGTAGGTAACATATGTGGAGGTCTCTCTGCAGGCCTTTTTCAGCTGGAAATCTTGTTTGAAGTGAACTTCAGTATTCAGAAACAATAAGGGTGATGTTAACTACATGCAGAAAATGTCAATTGAGATCTGCCTCTTTGAACCCTGTCTGTGTTATGTGTTTATATATTTTAAATCCTTTTCTGAATTTGCTTGGGTTAATTCTCCCCTATGTACAGCCAGGATTTTGATAGTGAACAATTGTGTGTGTCAGTGTGGGTGTGCGGTGTGATATCTTGTCGGCATGTGGTGGCATGGTGTCACAACATTAGTTTCGGTGAAATTTCTTGTGCAACATACTGACACAGATTTGCATGATCTTGTCATTATGACACATTGTCGTAATGTGTGTGTTTCTGCTATCGAGTGTGGCATTACCTACTTATGAGCTGACATATCGCTGTCTGAGTTACACCTGATCTTGTCACCTCTGACCTCATTTACATCTGAGGTCTATAGTAAATACTCTACCCTGATCGAGAGAAGCAGTAGGACATAGCGGGTGTATCGCTAAGGTTACTGAATTAATACAGTTTACATACAGTAAACGTTTTTGTGTTTCTGGCTCATTCAGAATGCGTGTGTGTATGTGTGTTTATTTGCTTATGTGTGGCTTTCAGTGTGTGTAGTTATGCCCTAGCGTGTGTCTGTTTTTATTTGATTGTGTGTGTGTGCGCGCGTGTGTGTGTGCGTGCGCGTGTGTGTGCGTGCGCGTGTTTCTGGCTAATTCAGTGTGTGTTTTTATTTGCTCGTGTGTTGTTATGTGTCCATGTGCTTCTGGGTCATTCAGCCTGTGTGTGTCTCTGTGTGTCGCGCTCTATCCCGGACAGTGTCAGTTGCTTGTGCTCAGTGTGCAGTGCTGTCAGTGGCCTGACAGTGTCGCCTGGTTCCCTCCGCACAGAGCTCACGGACGGCCCGCTCAGAGGAGGACCGCGACACGCTGTGGGACGCCTGGGGCTCCTGGAGTGAATGCTCGCGCAGTTGCGGTGGCGGCGCCTCCTACTCACTGCGGCGCTGCTTGAGCTCCAGGTGAATGACGCGCCGCACTCCCCACCATGTTGCGCTCTGCACCGTTGCTAATGGTTTCCGGCTTTTGGGCTCGCTTTTTCCCCCGCCATTTATGAGGTGAAGAATCCCAACCTCGGTGAATACCATGACCTTACTGTACATTAAACACCAGGTATCATGTCTTTCCTGGAGATCAGGCTGGAAATTCTCCTCAAAAGGCTTCAGTAAAACATCTCCAGATGATCCACAGAAGGCTGGAGGTGATGAAAATGAAGCTGTAACGATTTCGCAGCCTCACCCACCAATTGACATACAGTACCGTGCCAAAGTCTTAGGCAGTCTAAGAAAATGTTTAAAGCTATTTATCTGGGTAGTAAGTGTATATTTGCTCAGGAAAGAAACACAATTTAACATTGGAACATATGCAAATGAACTGTAACACAATAAAAACTAACAAGAATTCCTTCTGTTCTCACAAAAAATCATAGATATCTTGTTGGATGGCTTGAAGAACATCGATTCAGTTCACATCTCTTCACCAAAACCATTACATATATTTCTTAAATATATGTCAAATTTCTCCACCAACTCAATTAATTAATTAACTTAATTACTTTAATAACGCTGTTAAGTTCTGATTAGCCAAACAAGATGTGCTAGTTGGTCGAGTCAAAAAATACCTAGGCGTATTGGTGAAAGGTTTCGAAATGGCTAAGCTGACACACTTTGACAGTCATAATACTGTGGTTTTACACCAACATGAAGATCATTTAACATGAGGGTCATTTTCTTTAACCATCTAAGACTTTTGCACAGTACTGTATGTAATATCATGAAGCAGCGTATGGCCACACACACAATGCAAAGCCACTCCTCCCATCCCTGACTCAGGTGGGATGGGTCTGCAGCGTACAGTCAGTCAGCCAGCGAAAATCTCCGTCTGTGAAAAGCTTTGGCGTCGCAAATGTTTTCCATTAACTGCCCTCAACAGAACGGCGTCCGTTTTCCCTCGTGAGGTTTACGTCCTTCCAAATGGAGTCAGACAAGTCCCTAATGGCACGAGTAAATCTCTAAACAAGCACTGCTCCCACCCGCAGTAATGGGGCAGCTCAAGGTAGTTTCTAGGGACTATTAAGGTCCCCTCGACTGTTGACAAAGAGCCGTATTGTGCCCTCTGCTCTGGGACTCGTGCTGTGGTTTCTACTTTAAAAAGCACCGTTGGTAATGTGTGGTGAGCAGTTTAACCAGCAGGTAAAGGGTGCCTCATTCCACAGTCTTTACTCCCCTGCGGCAACCAATACATCATATACCTGAGATTTGACAGCAATATGAGAAAATCAGGTCACATGTAGGAAACTGTAGGATGTGCCGGAGAGGGGGGGGGTGCATTTTCAGTAGGAATGCTGCCACATTTATGGGCTGAGACATTTCTGTAAAGTAACTTCATTCATTCTGTTCTTTAGAGTTAATGCGTCCGGCACTTCGTCTCCATCCGTTTGGCCTCTTTGAGAGCATTTGCTTTCGTAGCTGAGGCTTCTGCAGCCATGTGACTTGCATGCCTCCCGCTTCACATGTCGACGAGGGTCCGAGAAGTACCAGGGTTTTGGCCCTGTTGATGTTTACGGTGCCTGATCTACTTCCCCATGGACCCCTCCTGTAGACCGTCTGTGGGCTTGCTCACAGATCTTCGTATTAGATCCTGAATTAGAGTTGCACAGAGATTTCAAGAAGCCGAGATTCCTCAAGATGTCAGAGCTGGTGAGGACTGAACTCCACCCTCAGAGATACTTGGCTGGAAGAATTTATATAGGATGAGCAGGAGGGAGGAATATCTGTCACATGACTTAGTCACATGTCGCTACACGCTTTTAATTGTAGTTTTCCCCTCAAAGTTACTAAAGTGTTGTACATCATCATTTCCGTCACATAGAACGACAGCAGCCACATGGCTGACTTTTACTGGCACACTTTAGACACTTATAAAACTGACCTAGGAGGATGGAGTTCCCTGTGTGGTCAGCTTCTGTGATTGTGCAGGGATTTGTGTGAGTAGATAGGGATTAGGGAAGTGTGGATGGAGACAGAGGTGGTTGCTGGGGGAGATGGAGGGCCTCCCCAAGAGTGCCAGACTGGAGATTTGTAGCTCCCAGTTAAAGTTGTGCCGCTAGAGCCTTGTCCTGTGACTGGAGCGGGGATGCCATAAACTCTCTTGCACGACTTCTTTAGGGCAGCCTGAATAAGGAACATAAACATCACGCAAAAACAATGGTGATGTCACCTCATAAGTGAGGCGGGGGTGAAGGAAAGGCGAAAGCATGGCAGTTTAATGGTTCGCAGGTTCGTCGCGATCTCCCACGGGACAAGTATTTATGTGCTTTTGTGGCAGTTAAGAAGGTACAGTGGAACACAGCCTTGGAGGATGAGTGCTAAAGTATGATCTATTACGTCTGTTCGTGGAGAGTTTCGGCGAAGCAGAAACACAGCACCAGTTTTTATTGTGCTATAATCCTCAGAAAGCCCTGTGATGAATCCCAGCTCAGTGCTATCAGCCTTTTATTGTCTTTCCACCACCTGCCCACATGAGCCGGGTAATCAAGAACCTGATAGCTAGATGACTGAAACATCAAGTGTATGCTTGGTGGAATGTGAAAAAGATGACTCGTTATTGAACCTTATTGGCCAAAGAAAACCAGTCTCTTTGGTGTCTGTGCTTCTCAGGGATGCACTTCCTCTCCCTGCTAACACCGGCTGATCAATCCCATGATCCGCTGGGTTGATAGTCCGAAGGGGGAAGAAGTATAGTGGCTCTCTGTGTTTGATGCAAGGGGCTGATGGGTACCGACACCAACTGACTAGGTTTGTCGCTCATAGCTTTCAAAGGGAAGATCTAGGGATTTCCGCCAAAAAAAACCACTATTGCAAAATTTACGCCATGTTGTCATGCCATTCAAAGTGTTGCTCGCTGCCCCTGCAGACATCACTCTGCTGACCAGTCAGAGACCACTGGATTGGCTCCAGTCCCCGTATCAGATTTCTTCCTTTGCATTCAGGGGACTGGCAGGAGATGGAAAATTAGGCGTGTTCTAGACATGATCTATCAGCCCTGTTCTAACAGAGGTGGCAGTCAGGGGACTGCATTGAGGGAGGGAGCCATGCAGCATCCTATTCTTTTTGATGTTATTTATAATTATATTTATTAATATCATGACAGGAGTAATGTAACGCCAGACAATCACACATAATAATTTATAATTTGCAATCTGAGTCAACTTTATGACAAGTTTATGTAACTTATAACTAATATATATAAATGTGTGTGTGTATATATATATATATATATATATATGTATATATACACACACACACACACACACACACACACACACACACACACACATACACACACGTATATGATTAGGTGCATTAACGTGTGTCTAGGATTGTGGATATACTGATATTTCACATGTGGGAGTTTTAATGTTTTGACCAGATTCAAGGCCTACTCCTCTCACTTTAAAAGCTCTTATAAAACTGGGGTATTTTTCTTGTTCTTGTTTTTATCCGGCCCCAGGAGTTTTTTTTATTTTTATTTTAATATTTGCATCCCGGTGTTATGGATCCTGAAAGCGTTCTCTGTATCGTGCGCCGGAAGGAAAGCGGCCGTGGTAGCTGTGTGTGTTGGTCGCCGTTCAGGAGTTACACGTTGACTACGGAATTCTGGAATGCGAGCGGCCTCCTTCTCCAAGCCCATGATGTCAGAGTGGACTCTCCCCGCTCTGTCCCTGCAAGCACCAGCAGGCCTCATGGGTCCTGACCAGGGACTGGATCTTGCACCCACTGGGGAAGATGTGGAATATTTGTGTCCTGGCTACAGTAGATAAGACATAAGTTATTTGATGCGCTGCTGTGGATTTGCGGCACATGCGCAGCCCCCCCCCCCCCCGGGTCAGCTGACTCTGTAGGCTCTGTTTGTTTTGGCCAACATAACTTCTCTGAATTATCCATTGCCATGTCCTTCCCGAGGGCTGCAGCTTAAAGCGGAATCGTAAAATCTTTTTGTCCGGCAGCTGAAGGGGCCAGCAGATGATTTAGTGATTTTGCCTATTGTGATATTAGATTAGTTCAAGCTTTTTTGACAAAGAAATGTCACTCATGTTACCGAACTTGGCAGTTCACTTGAATGAATGTGCTGTCTGGAAAATAATCAGGAGGCCATATTTTTTTTGCTTTTTACTGGAGATCCCTATCCTCTAAGCTCTGCCAACTGTGGTGCCAGTTTGTCAGATGAAAAAATGTCTCATGTTTACTTGTCTTTTGTCTGGTTAGTAATTTGATATATCCGCCAAGTGCCACTTACAGCTATGCTTACAGTAAGCTTGCTGGCTGAAATGGAAGCCCTTTTTTTTAAATGCAGTTTGCGGTCGCTGTTTTTTACGCTGGATTGAAGGATTGTGAGTACCACTTAACGGAAGCCCGGTGTTGATCTTGGTTCTACTCTGTTCCAGGACATGTGAAGGCCAGAACATCAAATACCGGACCTGCAGCAATGTGGTAGGTAAATGCTCGTTTGATTAGGCTGTATGTTTTGGCTTGGTGCACACCTAACCACATTTACAGGTGAGACTGCCGGACGGGAAATTAAGACAGTCATCGCTATTGAACAATTTATGAGTATTTTATGGTAAATTTCCTGACATGAACCATCACACCTCATGCTAATTTGACTCGAGGGATAGCAGGGAACAAGGGTTGTTTCTTATTCTCAGTAAAACCCGATGTCAGGAAGACTGAAGTCAACCCTTTATTTTCCAGGCAGAGTACCTACTTGTTTGCCACATCATTGGCAGAGGACTTGGTTGTCTTTGTCAAACATGACCCCCACCCCAAGTCCCCCAACCCTGAAAACTGCTGCTCTAGTATGACACTGCACAGGTCAATCTGAGTGCCAGTCTCTCCTCCACATCCCCAACTGTGCCTGATTGCCGGATAAATAAGCACGTTGTCATTCATGTTGGCGTGTTTCCTGTGCTTTCGTTACCAAACCCCCCCCAATTTCCCGGTCTTTCGGGTGCTGTCGTGGAGAAATTTCACTGTTGCTCCTCTCCAAATCTTCAAGAAAAAATCCCAAAGTGGCAGCATGTGGAAAAAAAAGACAGGCGCACTTTTACAGATGTTTAGCTTTAACATAAGAAAGATGTTATACTACTTGGAATCAAAAATGTAAGATTCCCAACAATCCAGTTGGCTCTATGAATGTAACAAAGTAACAATCCAAATGTAAAAAATGTAACAATCCAGTTGGCTTTATGAATGCAGTCAGTTGGATAGTTTTTATGTTTGTTGCTTTATACCCCAGTATTACAACATGTGGTCACTGCATTTCAATAGCAATAACAGCCATGGATTAGTTATGTCACAGGCTATTTACACATGAACACAAATCGATGAATAGATAGAGCCCCTATAGTAGCACATCAAGAGAATGTATAAAATTGTGTTGTGACAATAATGGAATATTGTACATTTTTCAACTTCAGCATTGCATTGACTCGCATTCGCATCTGGGATATGGACCACCGGACACACGTCATTTTGGGTGTTTCTCGATATTGTAGCTGTCCATCACATTAAATTCAATTTATTTGTGTAGCGAGTTCTCACAACATTACATTGTCTCAAAGTGCTTTACAGCATCCCTGCCCAAAGCCCCCAGTGAGCAAGTCAGAGACGACAGTGGCAAGAAAAAACTCCCTAGAAGGAAGAAACCTTAGGAGGAACCAGACTGAAAGGGGAAGCCCATCCTTCTGGGGCTGGCAGGGAAAGTCAAAGTCCCAATACATTACTGCATGTATACTGTATTATGTGGAGTTCCTTAAGTGTCATGGTACAAAAAAATATTATCTCGTAGTAATTCATGCTCTCGAATTACTAATTAATGCGCTCGCGAAAGTAAAGTTAAAAAGTTCAAGTTAAAAAGCTCACAAGTTACTAAAACTTGAATTAGTAACTCAAGGGCACAAATAAATAACTCAAGAGCACAAGTTACTAACTTGAGTGCACAAGTTACTAACTCAAGTGCCAAATTAGAAACTTGAAAGCATGAATTACTAACCTGAGCGACAAAATAATAAGTAGAGCAACAAAGTTAGTAACTCGAGCTATGAATTAGTAACTAGAGCGCAAATTAGTAACTTGAGAGCATGAATTACTAACTCGAGTGACAAATTGTGAATTCAGAGCATGGATTAGTAACACAAGCACTGAAATGAGTAACTTGAGAGTACTATATCGTACTTTTTTCTACTATGACCTAAGAGGCTCCATAGTATTACAAAATAGATATGGACAGCGTTACATTAAGCATTAAGCAATACACCCACTAACCTCCTACTACATTTGCTTGTTGCCAGGTCATGTAATGTGATGCTCGATCACTATTCTTTGTAGCCAGATTGGCAAGTCCAAACTTTTGATGGGTGCAAATGCAATTCGACTCGATCATGTGTAACTTGAAGTAAGACTGTAAACATAAACACACAGAATCATCCAGAAGCAAATACAGACGCAGCAATACACAAGCAAATAAACACACAATGCTGCACCTGATAACACACACACACACACACACACACACACACACATTACAACCGTGAGACATAATGGCAAAATGACGCAAACCTAGGTCATCGCGTTGCACAAGAAACATTCCCCAAACTATTGCTATGATGCAAGGCCACCACATCCACTTTTCAGGCGTGACATAAATGTGATTGTATGTGACTCAGAGCCATGTGCTGAGGGACTGCAAGGATCCCCGCATCGTAGACAGACAACAACAGTGCTGTTATGGGATGGAGGAGCTCAACCATGTAGAAAATACTCTTCAGACTGGTGGTGCACATGATTCTTCCGCATCATCTAGCTTAATTGTCAAGTGATCATGAACCTAGTGAAACACTCAGATTCCCATCTTCTGGTCTTTAACCCCCCCCCCATCTCCAGGACTGCCCCCTCGGAGCTGGGGACTTCCGCGCGCAGCAGTGCTCGGCTCACGCAGATGTCCGACATCAGGGCCGGTACCACGAATGGCTGCCCTTGAACAATGACCCTGAAAACCCCTGTGCTCTGAAATGCCGGGCCCGCGGTTCGGACCTGGTGGTGGAGCTGGCCCCCAAGGTGCTAGATGGAACCCGCTGCTACACAGAGTCCCTGGACATGTGCATTAGTGGAGTCTGCCAGGTAAGTGCCTCCCAGTCGCTGCCACCAGAGGGCAGCAGGGAGGACCATGGGATTCCATGAATGAAGACTTGGCAGCTGTCTCAAAGGATGACTCCCTACATTAATTGACTGAGTCATAAATCAAGAACTTGAGATTTAATCCAAATTGACTCACATAGCTAACAACTTACATTATACTTATTTAAACAGCTGAATTTTTTTTCCATTGGAGTCATTCCAAAAGAAATACCTAACTCAGGCGGGGATGAATTGCAGTTCCTTTTCTTGAGCTAAAACTTGTTACCTTTTGGTTGTGAGTCAGATGTTACCTTTAGCTCATTTTGAATAAGGGGCCTTCTGTACAGCAATGTCTAGTAGATTAAACATATTGGCTTTACACAGCAAGTGAATCTGGCATCCACTAAGCAAATGAATATGAAATTCAGCCTGAGTAAGGAGCAGAGTTGTGTGTAGATTGATATCCCAGAAGGTTCATGCAAATCAGGTTTTGGAAAAGGTTTGCGATGATGAAGAGCCACGCGCAGAGGGACTGCGAGGACTCTTGCATTGTAGACAGGCAACGGCAGTGCTGTTATGGGTCAGAGGAGCTCAACCGTGCAGAAAACATTAGCTCGGGCCATATTACGGTACATCGGCTCCTTTGGTGCTTAGGACCACATCGAGTGTGACAAGTTCAGCATATGGCCGACAGCTCCACTAGGGAAGACCAATGAGGAGACACATATAGTCAAAGTGCATGGAGCCCCTCCAATCCTAGCAGCAGTCATAAATGTCAGAGAGGAACGTTAAATAGGGCGGTTGGTTGGCAGAGCTGGGCCTGTTACTCGCTTGACGTGGCACCATGTTTTTTAACGCTGGATTCCGCCTTCCTGTGGCAGATCGTTGGTTGCGACCATGAACTTGGCAGCACAGCCAAGGAAGACAACTGCGGGGTCTGCAATGGGGATGGCTCCACCTGCAGGCTCATTCGAGGTCACTACAAATCCCAGCAGTCAGCGGGCAAGGGTGAGTTGCATAAAGGAGGTAACAACTTAATATACCTACTGTACTCATGCAACTCATAATAACATGCTTCCAGCCATAGTGTACGTGTGGTGGCGGCACAACTGCTGTTGCTTTGCTGATTAAGGACAATTCGTTGGACACTTGTTGATTGCTTGACGGCTTCTCTTCTTCCCTCCTCCCTCTCTCCTCACTCCTCAGCGGAGGACACGGTTGTTGTCGTCCCCTATGGCAGTCGGCACGTGCGACTGGTCCTGAAAGGTCCTGATCACTTGTGTAAGTCTTGGTAGGTCTAGGGCGCGTCCAACCAGAATTAAACCGAAACTGTAAGCTGTTAACTGAAGGGTGTTGGCTGTTGTGGGCTTTAGAGATTTGTCTTCAGGACTCTAATACATCTGACATAAAGCTGAAATTATATGCGTTGTTGTGATCGAGTGTTTCAAGGAAGAAATTGCTGAATTGCAGGGCAAGGATCAGTTTCTGTTAGGTGTGAGAGAGTAAACACATTGGCCGATGGTAATACTTTCAATGACAAGTCTGCTCAATCAAGGCAGCAACAATCCTAATATTGTATGTTGAAAAGCACGGCAAAATTGGAGGAAATGGATTTTTTTCCCCTTTTTTCTTCCACAGAGGTAGATCTAAGGGTTTCCAAGGGTAGCATTAGTGACAGAAAAACTTTGCCAGGAAACTCAAAGAAAAATCAATAACAAATGTTCCGTTTATTTCTTTTTCTATAACAGCCAGTTAGCTAGGTCCGCTGTGGAGTGCAGAAGGAACTTATGAACAGATTTCTCATTAAAATATTTTGCCATTGGTCCTTTGAAAGGCTTGCCATCTGGACATGGAGGGTGAGGGGCATTTTCACACATTCCAAGACTTGTATAGTAATGGTGTGAAATTCTGTGTTTTTGAACACAAGCGTATTATGTAAGAGCTGACTTCAGATCAATGAGAAAATGTGTCGTGCCTGTAGAGGTATGTGTTAGTCAGTCAGGGTTGGTTTATAATTTTATAGCAGCAATTAAGACAACAAGGAATGTCGACTTAGTCGTATGACGTTTTTCTTGATTGTGATGATTGTGGTATTGGTCACCATTTAAGAAATGGATAATGCTTCATTAAGATTAGCCCAGCGCAGAGTGATTTGTGGTTTGTGAGGACATAAAGTATATGGATGTAATCAATCATGCAGCATTAGGAGTAATGAGCACTGGGGCGCAAATGAAAACCCCTTATTTGTAATTTTTGTTGTGTTCCTATTGGGATCAATTCTGATTGGTTGCTCATACATTTTTTCTTCTAGTCCTGGAGAGTAAGACTCTGCAGGGAGTCAAAGGAGAAAACAGTCTGAGTGTGCCTGGGCACCATCACCTTGAGAACACCACTGTGGACTTCCAGAAGTTCCCTGACAAGGAAGTTCTGAGGATGGCTGGACCACTCGGGGCCGACTTTACCATCAAAGTAAGAAGGTCCATTCACCTGTTTCAGGCCACCAAAGTTTGCATTAGTACAATATGCTTCTTCTGTTTTCTATAATGTCTCTAGGATCCAAAATTTATATACAAAAAAAAATAATAATAAAAAAACAAGGATATTGCTTCTAGAAGGCCTTGATTGTCCTCTACGTAACATCAGGGGTATTCATTATGAATCAGTTGGTTCAGGCGATATCGCTCTAAGGAATGTGAATTGCTAGAGATTTGGTCTTCTTCTATATAGCTAATTAATGAGGTGATTAGGTTGGAGATGAATTCCACTAAATGGTGAGGTTTGCCTCACACTGTTACCCTGTGTGACTTAAGACCATCTGGGAAGCATTAATGTTATTTATTGGTTTATATTTATTTATTGTTTTCCTTACTTTTTGGATCAAGCAGACATTTTTGAGTAAATATGTCATATAACCAAAACAAGTGTAAATACTTGTGTGTCAGGTTTCATTTTTGATAGGCTTATTCGCTATGGTAAGGAAATGATGTCACGCAGGGTACATCCACCTGGCTTGGGAAGAACCAGAAATGAAAGCGTTACTTGCAACGTTATCCTAACAGCAGCCCAGGGGAATAGCTTCATGCAACGGGTCATCCATGAGAAAATACAGTGTCACATGCAACATTGTTTTGCAAAAGTTTCCCAGAAGTGGCTATGTGTTTGCGCTGTGACAGGATTTGTTAGACATTTGGTAATTTTGCTACATACTTTCTTAGATAGAATGGGTTATGCTAAATACAGAAGAAATCTTTGGTGGGTAACTGCTTCCTAGTCTCGATACAATCATCCCGTTTTCTTTTTACTCGCCCATCTGTGCTGTCATCACTTGCAGAACAAGCGGCATTATGAAGAGTGGAGGTCATGTCCTCTGCACTTATACTTCGATAGATGTAAACACAAGCTGATATTCTAGGAAAAGGGCCAAATTAATGCATTAGTAGCACTATACAGCACAAGGCTGTTCAATTGTATGCGTGTAAAGTAACTTGGCTTATTCAAGCTGGGAGTAATTAATATGTCTGTTAAGTAACATGAACTTATATAAATTCTTCCCAGCAAATGAAGGTCGTGACCTGAATTTCACTTTCAACAAGTAGATAATTAATGTTCCAACTTCCACCGTATAGCAAACCAGGCAATGTTTTACGTCCCAAATGATTTGGTCAATACCTCACGTCAGTTAGAGGATTTTTTTCCTTCTGCTTATAAAAGCCATTGGATCAGTGTCCAAATGACTTTTCATGCATGGAGGTTTTTAAAAGTGTGAAGCCGGTATCGCACGGAAAAGGCCAGCGAAAACAACCCTCACCAAACAATTTGAGTCACAAAGTAAATAGGAAAAGTTGGACAGAGAAACCTGAGAAGCTGCAAATCCAGAACTTTCTGATCTGTCAACAAGGCAGGCTGCCACTTCATATCACAAATTTGAAGCGGTGGTGGAAACAGTTATTCAACAGGCACTTATTGCAAATATAGAACTGGGTGTCAAAGTTCAATACTAGTTTAGACTAGTTTATTTATCCAGTCCAGGAAAAGCGGCCGTTTTGGATGAATTTGTGGGCTCAAGAGGTCCACAGAGTTCTCGTGTGACCACTCAGGTGTCTTGGCAGATACCAACTGTTTATGGATAACTTTTGGTTAACACCAACTTTGTTTAAGGCTTTTGAGTCACTGTGTGTTACTGAAGTCCCCCTTCACTCCTGTGATCATGAGGTAAAATATTTGTGGTAATCTTTCTGTTTTTATCTGCCCGTATTCTTTTTTGGCTCTTGTTTGCTGTACCCGCTCATTTTCATTGTTTCCGAAAGAAATGATATTAGGGAAGCATTCATTAATTTAAGAGTGTACCTTTTAATGGGCTGTTTCAGGTTTTCTCATATGAAAATACATAAATTATAAGATGGGTGGCATGGTGGTGCATTAGTTAGTGCTGTCCCCTCATATTTCTGGGGTTAGGGATTGAGTTCCATTTGTGAAGTTTGCATGTTCTCCCCGTGTTGTTGTGGAGTTATCTGTAGGTACTCTGGTATCCCCCTCAGTTCAAAAACATGCTAAGGTTAGTTACAGTCACCAAACTGTCCATATGTGTGCTTGTGGGAGTGAACGGTGTGTGAGCATGCCCTGCGTTGGGTTGGCACCCCATCCTGGGTGGTTCCCTGCCTTGTGCCAATAGCTTCTGGGATATTCTCTGGACCCCATGTGACCCTGAATCGGACAAGTGGGTATATTAAATGGATGGATGACCTATAACCATACTGAGGACATGTGTGGATATAGGGCCCCCTTGTGATGTAGGAATGTGTGTAGTTCAGGTCCTGTGTATTGTTGTCAGACTGACAGCTGGGAGAAGCAGGAAAAAGGGAATCAGGCAGTGTTTCCACTTGGTTGGTTCTTGGTTGCCCCCCTGGATTTGGAGCAGGAGTGCAGCAACAGATATGAGGACTCTGCATCAGTGTGAAAGTGTGTTACTTTTGAGGTATGTGGGAGGAGAATTAGGTCAAATACACAGCATCTGACACCACCGGCGATGATGTCAGTGCCCCCCTACTGCCACGGGTTTTGTTAAAGCTGATTGGGGCTTACTGCTCCTGCCAGGTTTGATGAGTGTCCTCACAAGGCCCATATGAGTCCTGATTATTGAGGATTTTTTGGACTGCTGGTTGGTATGTGCTTGTTCGTTCTGAAAAGTGGAGGGTCCCTTTAGAATTAAACAAAATGTCTCTCTGTAATTTCACTCAACCTTGGCAAATTTTGGGCCTGTTCCTTGTGAGGGCGTTAGATCCAGTTGTAAGCTGTGCAAATTTCTCAGTGAGTCTCCACGAAGGTCTTGGTGTGAGTCGCACTGAGTTGAACTTCTCAGTAGCTCTCTTACCATTCCAGATATTCAGCTGCATATGCAGGTCCTGGTGGGACTACTGTGACCTCAAAATTAGAGCTTCCACACAAGAAAAACAGCATGACCTCTCTATGGCCTTCTGTAGCACAGCTGCAGTAGACATGGTCATTGCAGGATCTCAGGTACTGCTGAAAAAATATATCTGCGGAAATATTTCAACCGTATGATTTATTTTACAACATATTTGGGCAAATCGGTGGATTCGTAAAGATTCAACCTCTTAAAAAAATGCCGAAAGAAATGTTTTTCTTATTAAATTAATTGAGTGATATTTTATGGTGTGGCTTGTAAGTGAACCTTGTTTGGATTTTGGAGACATTTCTTTAACCTGATACCCTTAATTTCACTTTTCTCACCTGAATATTTGTGACTTTAAAAGTGGTACAGTAAGCGTTTTACATTTTCATGTCGGTTCATGGATGTGGAAGTTGCTGGCACCTCCTCATAACCCCTTGCTAAGTAGCATGTCATCAAGTGATAGTATTGCCTAAAAATCCAAGTGTTCTGCCAGAATCCCGCAGTGAAGGTGTGGGTCACCGAACTGTGCATGTGTTTTCACACATGGACCATCAAGATAATGCAGTAGTGGAGCATTTCATTTGCCCTCTTGGGCCGGTTTTGATTGCCGATGTCCATTAGTGCTGTTTGCTATTTATTATGGTAAGATGACTTTGACGTTCCATGCCTAAATACCTGATCTCAACAGGGTCTGTTGTGGGATGTCAGCATGGGGGGTGGGGGGGGTAGGGGGTGTTGATTCAGCTATTCAAGCCAAAAACAGGGCTGGTGCTGATCATTCGTCAACCTAATTGATGTTATTGTTAGTTATAGCAGGAAGTTAGACTAATGGTCAAACTTTTGGAAACACTTCTATTGTTTAGAGATTGCAGCACTTTATTCAACTGTTGCTGTAGTCGCTTTTTTAATCATCCAATATATGATATTTATTACATGCTTTGATTATTTATAAACATTGCCGCCAATATTTGTGTAGTAATGTCAGAAATGCTAGGTGTTTCCACAATTTTGGCCACTGATGTAGCTAATTGTCTCTTTAGTAACTAGCTGCTTTTCAGACCATCTTCTGTAATGGTATTGTAAGTTGCCCTTGCGCAGCATCTATCACCAGATGTCTGTGTGATGGGGAGACCAAAGCTCTGAGTTGGGAGCATTCCCAGAACTTGCCTGTAAAACTCTGTCCAGCCCGGGCGGCTGGGGTATCTCTGGAGACAGCAGCCTAGTCAAGGCTGAGATGTTCTACTGAATTCACTTGGCAGACATGCGGCCCAAAACTTCTCCATTTCAGGAGGAGAATCCCC
>JAODKE010000015.1:9079076-9104650 GCA_026779605.1 Mormyrus hasselquistii
CAAGGCTGAGATGTTCTACTGAATTCACTTGGCAGACATGCGGCCCAAAACTTCTCCATTTCAGGAGGAGAATCCCCTTTTAATGTTTTAGAATATCAACTGAAGAGACCGTGGAGGAGGCTCTCGATGAGTTTTTCGGAAGTCCGCCGACCATAGTGCCAAACCATTTCAGTCTTGCCATTGGCCTGGGGTGACTATAATTTGGATTAAATAGGTATAGGAGTTGCAATTTCCTAGCTCTGGCCATTAGATATGCATCTTTGAGTAGAAAACTAACCAATCAGATATAATGGTGCTGGACGAGCATCTCAGTCATCTGATTCCTCTTTCAGATCCGTTCTGTCGCTAGCATGGACAGCATCGTCCAGTTCATCTTTTACCAACCTATAATCCACCGCTGGAGGGAGACGGACTTCTTCCCCTGCTCAGTGACCTGTGGTGGAGGTAGGAAATTCTGTCTCCATGCTAATTGAGGTAGATGCACATGCCATTGCTCTGTGTAACTGTATTCTCTGGCATTGCTTTTGAAGACCTTCTCTTTCTTTGTTTTTACTCGATGCCAGTTTATTCTTCTCCTTAATCCAAAGTTACCTTCTGATTTTTCCTAGTTATGAAAATACAATAAAAGCGGAAACTATGGGCACAGTTTATGAATAAAGCCTCCCATCTCAATTAGCAGGCATATGACTATTTACTGCCCTGAATGTGACACTGTAGTGCTTTAAATGAGAAGATACTACTTCCCTAAAGGATTCAGATGTGGGGGATGAGTATAGTGGAGAAAGAAATGGCAAAACAATCAGTTATATAAACAGTTTAAGGTTGCTTTAGATGAAAATCGATGGTGGGAAATTAACAGTAATAATAAATTAAAATAAATGAAAAGCAATAACAATCATAATGTGTGTATGGCTGTGATTCTTTGGCTGTGATTGGCCGCAGGGTATCAGCTGACATCAGCAGAGTGCTATGACTTGCGTGGAGGCCGTGTTGTTGCAGACCAGTACTGCCACTACTATCCTGAAAATGTGAAACCCAAGCCCAAGCTGCAGGAGTGCAACATGGACCCTTGCCCAGCGAGGTTGGAGCACAGACTCATTCACACCTTTGCAACACACATGGACATTGAATCATAGCCTCAAAAATTTTGGAGGCTCACAGTGTGTGAACTTCTAATGCCTTTTATTAAATTAAGTGTTTTATAGCATCCGTGGGAGTCTGTACATCCAGTAGTTTGACTAATTTATATAGAGCTGGTACTGTAGATGCTGCTGATTGGACAAGGGCAGTCAGAACCCCTCAGATGTCCATCAGGCCTGTACGCTCATGAATCCTATCAGTAGGCAATTGGAAACTGAAACACTTTTCAGTTTACCAGTTTTTAACCTTAAGACGTTTCCTCTTATTTGTAACAGTGATGGCTACAAGCAAATCATGCCCTATGACCTCTATCACCCTCTTCCAAGGTACGTAAACCAGATCAATTTTCACTTCCTCACTGTCACTTTCACAGAGAACAGTGAACTTTTCACATTTTCTCACGGTCCAAAACACAACAGAGGGTAGGGAGTGGGTGTTCTGAACCATTTCACTTACCCAGTTCATTGACACCATTTAGGCATGTGAAGAAAGCATAGAATATTCAGCGATTGTAACTGATACAATAAGAGGTGGTGAAGTTAATCTGACACACATTTTGTTTTCATATGAAGTACAACGTTCCACTGCAGTGTCTCCCATCCTGGTCTTCAGGGACCCCCAGATGGTCCACGTTTTTATTTCCGCCTAGCTCCCGGTAATGTGGACTTTCTGGCAGTGAGCTGGGAGGGAGCAAAAACGTGGACCGTCTGGGGGCCCTGAGGACCAAGTCAGGAAACACTATTTACTGCATTTCTGGGGGTTTTTTCTGATCACGGTTTTCTTTAGTCCATCCAGCACATTGTGCACAGTTCATAGATGGCAACTGAAGATATACTTTTCGATATTGTTTTCACGTGTAAGTTTGCTTGTTTTTATATAGTATGTTGTGTTTGAGTCCATTTGTGTGTATGTGTTTATGTGAGTCTAACCTGACCCTGCGTTTACAGGTGGGAGAGCAGCCCCTGGACGGCCTGTTCCATGTCCTGTGGAGGGGGGGTCCAGACTCGCACTGTGTCATGCGTGGAAGAGGACATCCAGGGTACCGTCACCCCCGCGGAGGAGTGGAAGTGCCTGTATTCAACCAAGATGGCCGTCATGCAGCCCTGCAACACCTTTGACTGCCCCACCTGGCTGGCACAGGAGTGGTCAGCTGTAAGTTGTGTCATCGACGTGCTCGGATCAGCGCTGCAGCCGCAATGAGTAATACAGTGCGGGCGAAGCATGTTTAGACAGACGGTTCACATTACACAAATAAAACATAACATCCAAACCCTCACCCTATAAATACGTGGCACTAATCAGGATGTAAAATGCATTACAAGAACAAATGAACTACTTCCCATAAATATATAGTACTGAAGGATAAGTGTATGTGTTTGAGTTTTATGTGTATAGATTTGCATGCTGAATGCAATAAAATGTGAAAGTCATTTGTGCCTTCATTTCTAGGGAATTTCCCTTGGTCACTGGTGTATCCTAGTATGAATGAAGCCCAAAGATTTGTGTTTTACGGCCCTGGATGCATTCCAGTAGTTGGCTGGAGGTCCTACCAGAAGTTTGGGTCATCTACAGGCCGAGCTAATTGTGGCCTGTGGGTTGTTAATTGCTCATTTCTGGGTGCCCTGTGGTGTTGTGATTGAAGCATAAACGTGAAATGTGAGCGATGCGGTAAGACGGGGTCAGTGTAACCTAAACTTCCATCAAAGCTACACCACTGTAACCACACGTGACACAGTAGTATATTAATCTCTGTTACCACCGAACACATCACAGCGGTCACATGCTAACAATGTGTTAATTAGCCAAAAAAAGGTGAAAGGGCAACATAATTCGTCTTCTGGGCCATTCTCTGTTGAGACAGCCCACATGTGTGAAAACCCCCCTCCCAATCTGGGCAAAGCTCCAAAGCTAGAGAAATATGGCTACTAAAGCAAACAGCAGGTGAACTTCACACCCCCGGATAAATTATTCGCAGTGACCTGAGATGCCCCCAAACACATCCAAAACATGCAGACTATTAATTAAGGCCTCAGAATTTACCCACCCCACCACAGTCACGGCTGTTGAGTTACAGCTTTAGAAAAGCACATGATCCCTGTTGAGGATTAACAGGTGGTGGAGGTGAGGAGGGGGGGGGGCAGGCTACTTTCTCAGGTTTGGCGGTTGGCCACAGGTCAGCGAGGCCCCTCCTCTTTTGGTCCTGTTCTGTTTTCATGATAAGGTTCATTTCCTTCCTACTTTCCTCTGGCAAACACAGCTGGAGACCACTGAACCAGACTTGTGGCTCGCTAAAACCCAGGGTGCTGCTTACCCTCTAAATTCCTCTCATTGATCTCCCCTTAAATACTTAGCAAGGCATGTATGAAAGCACTGTCTCCAGGCAGACAGTCTATGGGAATTCTGATTTTTCTGTCTTTATTTTATATTGTCATGGCCACAGTCAAGGCATCGTCACCGAATACTCTTCCCCATGTTCATACAGACAAAGCCCAACCAAAACTGTTGCTGTGTGGCATAGTGGTGGCAAAGACAAGGGCAGCTTATGCACTTGATCTTGACAGCACAATAACTTAAAAAGTAATTGGATGATCAAAACGGATTATCTAATGACTATAACTATTGGTTGATTTATATTCTTCATTTTTTAATGTGAGATGGTCATTTTGATGAAGATTAAATGCCCTAGTGTTACAGTTTTATCATTTCTTTGTTATGAATATCCTGGAGATTTGGGTGTGTTATTAATACCTCAACACCGAGGCAATGTTTTGTGCTGTGCATAAGCCTGATTCTAAATCAAATACTTGATAACATAGCAAAAGTATGGGATCGGAACCTGAAATTTGTTTGCTCCCGGCCAGACCTGTAGCCAGCAGGTAGTGAAATAAAAAGTTTGACCCCCCTTGAAATTTCCTGGCCCCCCAAATTTCATTTCTGGCTACAGGCATGCCCTAAACAGGGTAGTGTTGCTGAAGGTTGGTAACATTTTTCTTCACGGGGCACAAGTAACTTGCGTACACTATTGGCCAAAATTGTGGAAGCACTTCCAAGTTATAGAGATTGCAGAACTTTTGCAGAACTCTGTTGCTCCAGTTACTTATTTAATCCAATGTATGATATTTGTAACATTCTCTGTTGTTTATAAACATTATGGCAGTATTTGTGTTGTGGAATAGCAAAAATAGTAGGTGTTTCCACAATTTAGGCCACTGGTGTAGTGACCCAGCTATTACTCAAGAACAAATTATGAAATACATGAACCGTCATGATTGTTTACTGATGAACAAATATTAGTTAATTAATGCATTGAGTAAGCGTGTACTATTATTATATGTGTCCCCTAAAGTGAAGTGTTACCTGAAAGTTCTTTTGCTGTTGTCCCATGCTCTCTGTCCTCCCCACTCCCCCAGTGCACGGTGACTTGTGGCCAGGGCTTGCGGTACAGAGTAGTGCTGTGCGTGGATCACCGGGGTCTCCACGCTGGAGGGTGTGACGCCAAGACCAAGCCACACATCAAGGAGGACTGCCTGGTCACAGTGCCTTGCTACAAGCCTGCAGGTGGGTGGTCCTGGTCCCTTTGTGCCCATTACTGGCACTAAAACGATACAAATACAACATTGTCTATGACCAATATATGTATAACTGAGGCTAATATGGTACAAAGCCTAGTTAAGCTCAAAATAAATAAATCGCAGGGCCCTGATGACATCTTACCTATAGTATTGAAGGAGATGAGGGATATTATTAGCCAATCTTTAACATACCTATTTAACATACTTATCTACTGCTGTAGTACCTTCTGATTGAAAGCATGCTAATATAACATCCACAATCAAAAAAGGGGATAGAACTAATCCAGCTAACTATAGGCCAATCAGTTTAACTTGCATAACTGGAAAGGTAATGGAAGCTATAATCCAAGTAAAAATGGTAGATTACCTAGATTCAAATAACATTCTGAGGGATAGCCAACATGGATTTAGGAGAGGTAGGTCCTGTTTAACTAATCTACTTGAGTTCTTTGAGGAAGCTAGAAGACAAATTGATCACAAAAAGGCCTATGAAGTGATCTTAGATTTCCAGAAGGCCTTTGATGTTGTTTCCAGAAACGGCTCTTGCTTAAACTCGAAGCTTCAGGGATTTTAGGAACTGTAGCAGCTTGGATCGAAAACTGGTTAACAGACAGGAAGCAGTGGGTAGTTATTAAAGGCACAATGTTGCAGTGGACCTATGTTAATAGTGGGGTACCACAGGGTTCAATTTTAGGACCACTATTGTTCCTAATTTACATGAATGATATTGACGCCAATGCATACAGTACACTGGTTAAATTTGCAGACGACACCAAGGTGGGTGCAGCAGATCTAGCAGCAGAGAGGCTGCAACGGGATCTGGATTTAATTAGAGACTGGGCTGATATCTGGCAGATGAAATTTAACATAAATAAATGTAAGGTAATCCATGCAGGGAGCAGAAATATAAAGTATAGATATTTTATGGGTTGTACTGAAATAAAGGTAGCTGGTTAGGAGAAAGACCTTTGTGGACTGTATATGTTGATGCTTCCATGTTCCACTCTCGCCAGTGTGGGGAAGCAATTACAAAGGCCAATAGGATTTCTAGGTGTGTGGAGTTTAAGTCAAGAGACGTGATGCTACAATTATATAATTCCTTGGTGAGACCCTACCTAGAATATTCTGTGCAGGTTTGGTCACCATACCTTAAAAAGGACATTGATGCCTTGGAAAAGGTTCAACATAGGGCTACAAGAATGAATCCTGGTCTTAGAGGAATGTCTTATGAGAAGAGGTTAGCTGAGCTGAATCTGTTCAGCCTCGAGCAAAAGAGACTAAGTGGGGACATGATCCAGGTATATATGATTCTAACAGATCTCAAAGCTGTTCAGCCAAATGGCTACTTTAATATTGGTTTAGATACTAGAACTCGTGGCCATAGGTGAAAATTACTGTAGCGGGAGACCATTTTAAACTGAATTTAAGAAAACACTTCTTTACACAGCGAGTAGTTGGAGTATGGAATAGTCTTCCTGCTAGTGTAGTGTAAGCTAAGGTGGCAGCCCTTCGCGGACAGCTTGCTTTACAATGAGGGAGGCGTAAAAAAAAAAGAATTTCCCCAATAAAGGAACTTCCCCACGGGGATCAATAACGTTGTCATTAAGCTAAAACCCTGGGTTCCTTTAAATCAAAGCTAGATAAGATTTTAACAACTCTGAGCTATTAGTTAAGTTCTCCCCAAATGAGCTTAATGGGCCAAATGGCCTCCTCTCGTTTGTAAATTTCTTGTGTTCTTAACGAGCATTTATATATATATATATATATATATGTGTATATATACATACACACACACGCACACACACACGTGTATGTGTGCTTGCAACCAGACGTGCACATGTATGCAAAAGTGAAACAGCAGACTGCAAAGTCCGCAAATAAAAGCATGTATAACTTTCACGGGTTGCAGAGAAGCTCCCGGTGGAAGCCAAGCCTCCCTGGTTCAAGCAGGCCCAGGAGCTGGATGAGGAGACTGTCGTGACTGAGGAGCCCACGTAAGTATGGCTTCAGCTACCTGGTCAAGGTCACCTGACCAGGAAGACGGGAATTAGCACATGACTGTAGTGATAGGCCAGGTGGGAGGTCTGTAAACCTGTGTTTTTGTGAGAGGGTATGTCATATCTTTGGGTATCAGTTTATCATATGTTAGAAAAAAGAGCACGCTTGCTTGTCACTGGGGCTGTAGCCTCAAGGGTCTGTCAATTGTACACTAGCTCTAGGTAAACATACTTTTTAGTCTGATTCAAGGTACAGAAATAGATTCTGAGGAACATCCTCAAGGTACAAACAAACATTAATGTACCCCCAATGGTAAAAAATGTTCCTCATAGTCCATTTCTGTACTTTAAAAGGTACATTTATCCTTGAGAATACAGCCCTAGTGACAAGCAAGGGTATAAATTTGTACGTTTTTTTTTTTTTCTCACTGTGTATATGTATGTGTTAGGGATGTGCATATATGTTTGTTTATATTTCACCCTGTGTGTCTCTAGGTGTTAGTAGGTTGTGACAGCATTCTGGAATTTTCTTCAACCCATATGGGAAGATGTACATATTAAAAGATGTAAAAATTATGAGAAACAGCTCTTCGAGGTCTGCCGTTGACCCTGTGTCGAGCTTCTCCCATCCCTGGCTCAGGTCACACTAATTGACAGCCACCGATGCTGCCCTCTACTTTAGCTAGCTCCTCGCTGACCACTGACTTAACTAACCTCGCTGACCACCCACATCCCCCACTTACTATGAGCTAATGAGCAGATGTATTCCTCCCAGACTCCCCCGACCTGTGAAAAGTCGCAAAGGTTACTTCAATGTCTTTCCTTTTGCCATTGCTACGGTCCTCCGGGTAAAAGCTCCTGCCAAACAAATTATTGTAATAAATAAATAAGATCCAGACAGTAATATGATTTCCATAAATATCTGCAGAGGAATAGGTGGACGGCAGGTGTCACGCTCGCCGAATGCATGTTCTGGGGAAGCCATTATGTGTACAAGCAGGTGATGATTTACAGAGAGAAATCATGCTGGGCAGCTTTATCTCCAGATGCATTATATGCAAAGCCCAGAAACTGGATCATCAAATATCCATTTATAAATGTGTGTCGTGGGGTAAAAAAAAAAAAATTGTGACACAGATATGTTTGCAATATGGTCCTAATCCCAAAGCTGCTGTTTACCTGGTGGTTTATTTTAGCCCATTCAACCGTGACCTTCAAACCAACCACTTTCATTCGTGTCTCACTTAACCAGCTATATTGGTTTGTTTGAATTCATTTTTGCGTGGCCGTGACCCAGAAGGATAAGCGGTTTGGAAAAGGGATGGATGGATGGATTTTTGTGTTTACCTTTGACAATAGTTTCCTCCGGATACTCTGGTTTCCTTCCGCACAGTACAAACTGGAAGTTGCCCGTAGAGAATGATTGTGTGCGTGTGCCCATCGATGGACTAGCATCTCATCTAATTTAATCCCTAACCTTGTGCCCAGTGCTGCATGGTTATTTAGTGCATTACTTAAGAATGTACTGCTACATTATTTGTGCCCCCTCAAGTGAAGAGTTACAGTACCTATTATTTTTCTGTTTGTGAGGAGTTAATTTTTCAAATTATGAAATAATTTCACACAACTTGCTGTGGATAAGGAAGCAGCAGAGATGTCTGCCTGCCACATGCTGAAGGATTCTGGCAGGTGAAGATAGAAGGCAGACATTCCTGCTGTAGACTTACTGTTCCTCTCTGTTGGGACGTGAAGCCAGCCGCTGGCCCAACGCACTCGTGCGGACCCTCTCACACTCAAGCATACCCGCTCACACTCATGCACACCTCCTCATGCTGGTGCACACCCATTCACACTCGTGCATACCCCCTCATGCTCAAGCACATTCGCTCATGGTACCGCAAGCTGCAACTGCAGCTGCAAAAAAGCCACAGCTGGAAACACGTGCCGGTTTGCTCACGGATGTGGCACGAGAATGGCTCACTGGCATCAAAGATTGACTTTTTCTCAGTAATTTTGGGTTTATATCTTGTCGAGTGGTAATTTCGCTTTCATCTTCATCCATTATATGTGTTTCTATGAGCATGTGTGTTGCTGACAGTGTATAAATTACCATAGCTGCAATGAATAAACTTAATGGAAAAGAAATATGTAACATATAAAGCAAATCTACCATAAAACACTATGTGCCTATTTGCTATCTGTTAGCTTAGCCAAAGATATACTGTATACTACTGCTAATTAATTGCACCCTTTGGACTGTGTCAATGAACTTGAATTTTTCTGTGTCTGACATATGTTACTCTCAGTGGGGGCAGACGTACTTGCAGAGTTTGCCTTATGGGATTCACCCAAAAATGGGGAAAATCATAGCATTTTTCATTGCTGTGGTTACAGCTTTCATAACGAGTGCTGTATGTTTGTGTGGTAAATCCCATAAAACACACATCATGAAACTCTGTGACTCAGTATCAGTCATCCCATATGACTGTATAACTTGCAGTATCACACATCCCATATGACTGTATAACTCACAGTATCACACATCCCATAGACTATCACTCACAGTATCAGTCATCCCATATGACTGTATAACTCACAATATCACACCTTCATATCACTGTATAGCTCACAATATCATACATCCCATATGACTGTATCACTCACAGTATCACACATCCCATATGACTGTATCACTCACAGTATCACACATCCCATATGACTACCACTCACAGTATAACTAATCCACTGATATCACAGTATCACACATCTCATGGTGCCACATGCATAACACTCTTCAAATAACAGAAATCAGACTTTTCCCAGGTTTAATTTTGAGCCAGAAGGGTTCTTTGATTGGACGATACAGTCACTCAGATGTCAGTCAGTAATCATTGGTGATTTGCTGGGAACAAATCACAGGAACGTGCAGCAGCCTGTTTTGGGGTATGTGTATTCATATACATGTGGGAGAGAAATACATCATAAGGGGTCACGTGGGGCGGGGTGTGGGGGGGAGGGCTCTCTCCGTTCTCCTTTTATTTTGTGATGGCTCTTCTGGTCATTCTGGTTTGCATGACGAGAGTATTTCTGTTTAAATGGGATCAGGACGGCCGTGATGTAACTTTAATAAACATGGATTCCAGAACACCGTCAATGTGGTCGTCTCCCTTTATCTCTATGGGCCGAAATCCTTTACTCCTCAAACACCTGCTGCTTATGACGGTAACAAGTGCCACCCAGGTTATCGTGTTCATTGGGTGTATTTGCCTTCTCCCTCATTACCGAAAAACCACTGATCCCACGTCTGGTCTGAGTTTGGACCCCAAAAATTCTCGTCTATTTCTGCTTCACGACTAAATCTGTTGACTGTTCTCTTTAGCCCCGTATTGTATTTCTGAAGACGCGCTGGCAAAAGAACAGGCCGCTTTCACGAAGGCCAATAAAGGCAACCGATCTGAAAGTATTTCCCGTCTGAAATCCATTCTTAAATACCGAGCCTGACGAGGCATCAAACAGATCCGTCCAGAAAAAGGCCCAGCATCTAATGCTTCACAGCTGTTCAATTAACTGTGGGAGGACTGGATTTCAGAAATACTTACTCAGTTTATGAACTTAGTGGCAAATGACGAAAATGCGTGGAGCAGTTTAGAAGAAAAAAGCAGATGAGAAATGGATGTCTTGGAACATTTTTTATTGACACTACAATTGAACATTTACTGGATCTGGCTGATAAATTAAATAGTTTATATGACAGATTTACAAGTAAACAGTGTTTTGTGTAAGGTGGAGTGAATGGCACCCTAATCAACTTAGTAAGTAACTACATTGCTTTTTTTATACAGGGGATGATGTAAATTAGTTTAGACTAAATTTAGACTTAGACTTGTAATGAAGGCAGGAATACCTGTATGAAGTCCTGGTGGTGATCTGTGATGTGTGTACACTGTACATATGTGCGTACATGATGCCTGCCTGCATTTGTTTATATTTAGGTTCATCCCTGGGCCATGGTCCCTGTGCAGCAGGTCATGTGGTGTTGGCACGCAGCAGCGCAACCTGAAGTGCCAGGTCCTGCTGTCCTTCTCTCAAACGGTGGCCGACCTCCCGGATGACGAGTGTGACGGTCCCAAGCCCCCCGGTGTCCGGCCATGCTACCGCAGCCCTTGCTGGGGCCCCGGGGTGGGAGTGTGGGGGAAGGAGGAGAGGCAGGGGGAGAGCCAGGACGGAGTGGCCACGCGGCCGGACAGAGAGGACCTCCACGACTGGGAGTATGAGGGCTTCACGGAGTGTTCCGAGAGCTGCGGAGGAGGTACGGACACGTGCGTCTTTTGGATGAAGATACGGGAGATGGTAAACTGTGGAGGCTAAGAGGGTGATGACATCATAGAGTAGGTGCATGGAGATTAAGAAGATGTGTGAAGCAGTAGGCCACCACACAGCTGGAGTTGTGATACGAGGAATGTGTATGAGACCGAATATACAATGACAAGGGGGATGTAGGATGTACTGAGCCCTGGCATGTGTAGCTGACAGCTGGAATGCAATCCCAGTTTTCCTCTTTGCAAATTCCCATTGCTAGGTAGCACTGTGGTCAGAGACAGGAAGCCATTATCAGAATGCTGACGTTGATGTCTCCGGAGAAGCCTTTTTGTTGTAGGCAATGATCCTGATTTTAATACCCAGTGAGCCAAGTTCAAAACTGTCCACAGTTTAAATGAAAAAAAAAAAACACAGTGAAATCTGAGAATATACAGTATAAGAGATGTTGTGATGTGTGATTGATATGTTAGCTCCCTTTGAGAAATGTTAGCATAAATACAGAAATAAGTATAACGTAATGCATGAAACTTTCTGTGTTGTTGCACAGTCCATGTGTGTTTGAATCATTTTTCATCCTAATTAAAAACACCAATATCACATGGTGGCTCCGGTTGCCAGGTATAGCAGGGATATAAAGGAATGTAGCCCACATGACCTACCCAGGGCTATGCTACTGCAGGGGGAGTTCTTAGTAGCAGACATAACCATGGCAACGAAGAGGCCCAAAGTGTAGCGCATCTGCCGTGTCATGTGAGGTTAATGTTCAATCCCATTCCAAATCTTCCCTGCACTGACAATCTGGAAGGTCTTGGTCTTAAATACAAGTCAGTTCCTCAGAAATCAGCCTGCAGAATATAAAGGATTGCGCAGCCGTGAGTTTTTCCTGAAAGAATAATGATCGTCAACAGCTTTTGACTATTAAGACAGGTTCCTTTGATGTGCGTTTAAAGCACGGTCCTCAGCACATTATAAAGGGTCTCTCACACGATTGTGCAATGCTCTCCTTACAACCTTATGTTTTTTTTGCATTTCAATTAGTATTTATGTGTCTTTTTTCGTGTCAGTGAGATTCTTTCATCTTTTTCAGTTAGGCAAACAGCTGCATATGATTACGCTCACAAGATCAGGGAGAGAACGGGACATGTCTACACAGCCTTTTCTCATACTGTTACAGTCCTGTGATGTTTGTTCATGTGATAAGATGTGCCACTTTGGCCCGTATTCCTATGCCAACACATGCCATCTGGGCCGTAAAGCAGAGAGGAAAAAATGCAACGAAGTCACGTTTTAACAGAGGTGGAAGTTTCAGGTCCAGGTTGATTAAAACAAAATCCTGGTCAGGATTTTTACTTATTGGACCTGAAACTTCTACCTCTGACAACGAATCTTAGGCCACAAAGAATTGCAAGCAGTCATTCACACCCCCTTGGAAACCTCATGCCATATTCTGTGAAAGTACTTTCTAATAGCCATCATTCATCATTCTTGTTTACAATTACTTGTTTATTTACATGTCACATTATCCCAGGCAGCATAGTTTAAATTTCACACATTTTTATAAGTTTACTGAGGATTAAATCCCTTTGCTCAGGGGAAGAACGCCCTGGAATTTGGGTCTCGTTAAGCCAGGAAGATAATAAACGAACACACCCGGCGGCATCGAAATAGATCAAGGTTTTGATCAGCCTAAGCAGATGTGGGTGGAACAGAAATACTTAATCCTATGGTGGTCCACAGAACGGGAACTGAAAAGCAGTTTGAGGCCTCTGGTTCGAGGGCAGGTGTTGAGAGCAACTGGGGAAATTTGTGACGCAGTGCAGATGGAGTGAGCTGCGGTTTTAAGGAATATGCACCAGCATATTCACAAGTGGGGAATGATTTATATGTAACTGTTTGCTGCAATAATTTGGGAGTGTGTGCCTGTCCAGCATCTGGGGCCGTGTCAGCTGTGTTTGTATGTAAATTCAATGCAAACGTATCTCAGTACAGTCTTGTCCATGTGTGCATGTGTACATACACGCATGTGACTGTTCATTTTGTTTCTTTGCCTATTTCTACCCCATGTGTTTATGACCCCGTGTGCAGGGGTGCTTCTAGAGATATTGGGCCACCAACCCAGACCAATCCAATTATCAGAAATGGGTATTTCAGGTCCAGAGAGCGTGAGTCCAGACCAGGATTTTGTTTCAAGCAACCAGTTGAGTGCTCTGTGATTGTGACTGTTTATGCTCAACTCGTTGGTTGAAACAAAATCATGGTCTGGACTTTTATTTTCTGGACTTGAATTACCCAACTATGCCAATTATGTTCCAAATTTATTAGGCCCCCTGTCATTCAGCCATGCGTCACCCCATGTGGACATGTCTTCTTTATGGTCGCAGGCCTGCAGGAGGCAGTGGTGGTCTGCAGGAACAAACAGACCCGGGAACCATCAGAGGAGGCCCTGTGTGTCAGTGCTCGCCGGCCCCCCCAAATGGTCAGAGCCTGCAACACCATGCCCTGCCCCCCCAGGTAAATGCAACCACTCCCTTTAACCCGAAACAAATGAGTTAACCTCTTCTCTGACTTATCTGATCGTTCTTGGCACTTCACAACTCTCCCTACTCAGATTAGATTAGCCTCCATGCACCCTGGGGTTATAGGAGATGCATAATGACATAGTAATAAAATTTACATACATCGTCGCCACGGTGGAATATATGGTGGGAACGATAATGATAAAAATGATATATATCATGGTCATGTTTTTATATGCCGTTTGAACAATAACGCTAAAAATTATATAAATGTTTTGGCCACGTTATAATATGTCTTGGGAACAATATATCAAAATGTGGCCAAACTTGCCTACGTTTTACAAATTTGTTCCCTCATTTTAATGAAATCGTGGCAATGTTTTACTCTGGGAACTAATTAAAACATGGCCACGATTTAACTAAAACAAGGGAACAAGTTAGTACAATGTGCCCACGATTTAATACACGGTGGGAACAAAAAAGTCCACGAGCCCAGCATGAGAAACCCAGGATTCTTTGCTGTCGGCTGTGTAGCACAATAAAAACAAAGGAATGAGCCTTTTGACAGCTATCAGTCCCTTAATAAGGAAGCACTGAGGCTTGAGCTGAGTCTCAGTACAGACATGGCCCCCTCCAGACAAACATGGAACATGGAGGAATTCTCTTCCTCTCACGGCGCACCAGCCAGGCGGAAAGCAAGAGTGAGTTTCATTATAGTCACTTTAATATCAGTGTGATCTGACTTATCCAGCATAATGGCCTTAATTAAGTACTTTGCTGATGACACAGAGCCCTCTGACAGCATTACAGGACTAATGTGACTTATAAATGCCAGAGCCTCGATTTCTCTATGAACTTCCCTAGAAGGCTATTAACAACGCAAACAAGACAAAGTGATAGTAGCAAGTAAAGGGTCTTACGGTGGTGGGGGGGGGGCACACGGCGGCGGGATCCGAGCCGCCGCACCACGTGTCACTGCATCCTCCCCGGCTCGCGCGCTCTGAGAAAACCCAGAGACCCCTTTCTGTTTTGCTAAGTGTTAAGTTATGTTTTCAAGCACAACAGACTTTGTGTTCAGGTTGTTTCCCTTGGCTGTCAGACTCCCCATCCCCGCCCCCCCTGACCGTTTTGCCACACGCACACCCCCTTAATGCTTTTCTTACCTCTCTGAGAGTGAGCCCCGTTGCTTCCAGTGCGGGCTGTCACTGTTCTCCATCTCCTTACGCCATGTGAGTGCAGCGTGAGTGTTTCTTGTAACTAGTGATGATTCGGGAATTCACACAGATCAGGGGGGGTCCAGATTACCTAACACAGGTTATAACCTCTCTCTCCGTCCTTCCTCACTCCCCTATCCCCTCTTCTATGCCCCTAGGTGGGAGGTTGGTGCCTGGAGTCCATGCTCAGCCACCTGTGGGGTGGGCCTCAGGACACGAGCCGTGCTCTGTGCTCGCCCTCGTTCCCATGGCGATAACGGGACAGTCCCGGTTGGTGAATCAGAATGCCGGTACCCCAAGCCCAGCTCCGTGCAGGCCTGCAATCGATTCGACTGCCCGCCCATGTGGGAGACTCAGGACTGGGGACCTGTAAGACTGAACGGCAATGTAGAGACTGTGTTTATGGGCTGCCTTGAATGCATGTGGTGTGCTGAGTGTTGACAGTGGGTTGACTGTGAAGTTGCATTTGGGGGTGGAGTCACATCTCCCCAGCTAAAAGCTGATTGGCCCCAGAGTGCCCCATCCCCTATCACTCACCGATTTAAATTTGTGTCACCGATAATTGATGATGAGGTTGGCCCCTCTCTATGAATTATGGCTACTTTTATCACCCTCAACACCCATTAGCATGTTGCTATCCAGGCATTAGAGCTAAACAGCCAAATCTGCACGAGTTTGGACCTCATAACTTCCAAAAGGGGTTTATGACAACAGCCGGGTGTGTGTGTGTGTGCCTGAAAAAGATTTACAACAGTAGTTAAAAGGCTAATACAGTCAAGGTACACGGTAAGAGTACACAATGGCAACCAGCCTCTGCACAGTGCAGTAAGGCGAAGTAACTGCCAGGAATTTTTGTCTTGAGGGACAGATAACAGGAATTATTTTTATTATTCGTTTATTATATGCAGGGGTATCCAGGGTTACCCGCATTCCATGCAGTTATATACCTCCATTATGTTCTGTTTGTTTACTCCTGAGCCCTACATTAATGTCCTGGACACGTGGGGTGGGCGTCCAGGGTTCAGACGCCTGCCAAGGGAAAAACACCCCAGGCTTGGTATACCGGGACTGGGACTGAAGTGGTTCTGCTTTCGTTTGTCTGCCCAGTGCTCCCAAAGCTGTGGGGGAGGGACACAGAGGCGGGGGGCCACGTGCAAGCAGCGGCTGGCGGACGGCAGCGTCCTGGAGCTTCCAGATACATTCTGTCCCCCGCGAGGCCCGACTGCGCTGCGTCCGTGCAATGTGACCGAATGCCCCCCCTGGTGGGCGCCCGCAAACTGGTCCCAGGTACGGCCGCGATGTTCCGAGACTTCACCGCTCACAGCACCCTATAGCGTAGTGCCTCTTTCAGGCCTGATTCCTTTGCCCCTTTATATTGGTGTGCTTCTAATTAGTTGCCTTAGAGTCTGGACAGTGGGTTGCTCAGTGAGTTAGGCCGCTATGCTGGTAAGCGGAAGGTCACAGGTTCCAATCCCAGAGTTGGCAGGGCGACGTCACCATTGGGCCCTTGAGCAAGGCCCTTTATCCCCCTACTTGCTCCAGGGACTGGCTGAATCTACTTTCTTTTATGTACTTCACTTTGGAGAAAAGTGTCTGGTAATTGTAATTAATGTAAAAGACAATGTCCTTTCAAGGAACATGGCTGTTCAGTGAAACATACCCTACCACTGAGGTCAGGAAAGCAAAATTTATCACAGCCTGGTGTATGTGAATGCATATGTGTGTTTCTGTGTCTCTGAATCCATGTGTGTGAGTGTGTTTCTGTGTATGCATGTGTGTGGGTCAGATATACATTACATTGTAGGGACTAAAGGTCTTGCATTTTTTTTGGTTACTTATGGTTAAGGTTAGGACTGGGTAGGGGTTAAGGGTCGTAGCTGTTGGTGTTAGGGTGTGTGTGTGTGAGAGAGAGCAGTCTCTCTGACCGCTGTGTCTCCATGTCAGTGCTCAGTTACGTGTGGAGAGGGGACCCAGACTATGCATATGGAGTGTCGGCATGATCTGAATGGCGAACAGCGAACCGTGGCCCCCGCCGCCTGCACGTCTCCTGCCCCCCCGACGGCCGTCCGACTCTGCTCCCCGGGACCGTGCGTCGGTAAGGGCTGGATAATGCGGCTTAAAGCCCGGTCCAAATCGACCTCTTCGGGGAACTGTTCTGAGCCATCAACCTGAAATATTTAATATAGTTTTATTGTTTGGCTCAGAGTTTTTATGATTCGGACATTTAAGTTATAAGCCAGACGCATCAATGTTATTAATTGGTTCTGGAAACGAGAAGGAAAAACCTCATGCCTGATTTTCACCTCGTTACTGTGGTCCAAAAACAACCTGCAAATAAAAAATGTCAGTCACTCGAGCCAAATGGGACACGCGGTGACTCGGGTTCCGGGATTTTCTGCACCAGGGGTAGGGATTGGTTGCAGTTTGTTGTTGGTGCTGCATGCTCAGACACTGCCCTGCGTTTCCTTTACACTGAATGAATGGCATGATGGCTGTTATTTCCAGGACCACCGGAGCCAGGAAGTGTGAAATTGGGCCCAGGCATCCAGGCCCAGAGAAAAGTATACATCCAGTGGAGGAAGGAAAAGCGGCTTGAGTTTGTCACGGGGGGCTACGCTTACCTTTTGCCGCGTACCTCCGTGGTCCTGCGCTGTCCCGTCCGACATTCGCGCAAAGACCAGGTCATGTGGCTGAAGAATGGCAAGCCACTGGCCAGCGTGCCTCATCTTTCCATCACTGCTACGGGCTTGTTGAAGATCCAGCGTATAGCGGCACCAGATGCCGGCGTGTACACCTGCGTGGCCGGCCAGGTGCACGAGGACTTTGTCCTGAAGCTCCTTGGCAGCAAGCAAAAGCTGCCCATCCTGGATGATAGTCTCTGGCTCGCCGGAAGCCAGGAGAAGCTCCATCCTGAATCGCCAGGTGCGAGGCTCTCGTCGGGCCGCTACGACGCCATTGTCCAGCGGCTCCTAGAGCTGAAGGGCCCCGGGTGGGATGGCCCTATCTCCGGAGATCTGCGGGGCTCAGCTGAGAGGAATATGTCCTCCATGGAAGGGGAGCCTGTTGGGGAGGCCCACGATCCCCCCACACTAGAAGCTGAAACATGGAGACTGGATGAGATCCTCCGTAATTTGTCCCTTTGGCCTGGAGAACTTGGGGGAACACATGGAATGGAGGTTCTGATCCAGTTACTGGGAGAGCTTACTCGTTACCATGGTGATATCAACGAATCCGCCCTCCACCACCCCGAAGAACCTAAACAGGCTGCAAACTACAACACTCCCTCTGATGCCACCACTGACTCCCCCAGGTCCAGATCTTTCACACGCTCTCCTGGGGTGTTTCCACAAGCACCCATAATCATCCAGAAGAGCCAGAAGATAGACGACAGCAGGTCCCCTTCAGAGGTTGTGGTCTTTGTGGGGGAGCCTCTGCAGCTGTCCAAGTTCACCTCCAGCGTGGAGATCCGCTGTGAGACACTGGGCCATCCTAAGCCTGCGCTCACCTGGTCCAAAGATGGAGAAGAGCTGCGTTACAGTACCAGGTACCCCAAGCAGGTGGCGCAGCAATTAAACTCTTGTTGTTGCTGAGCAAGCTACTTAAATACAGTTGATTTAGTTAAGATTTTGAACATTATTAAATGAACATGGACGAGAACATCTGCTACATAGTTAAATAGAAAACCACATTTCCAAACATGCTAGTGGCTGGCCAGAATTTTGAAAAAGAGTGCTGTGTTTGTACTGTGGACAGTGGCCTGTAGGGGCCAGTAAACCTTCTCAGTTGCTCCAGCCTCTTGGCCAGGTTTCACCATCTCCTCCTGTGTCTGTGTGTGTGTGTTTGGGCAGAGTAGGCAGGCTTCCGGACGGCTCACTGAGAATCCTGACCCCAGGCAGGGCTGACCAGGGGATCTACATGTGCACCACCAGCAACCACGTTGGTACCACCTCTCGCTCCTCTCTGCTGCAGATTGCAGGTTCGAGTGTCCCTCCGCCCCACACCCCGCCTCCCACACCAATCAGAAACATCTGCCGTTTCCCGCCCGTATCGCTAAACACTGAGCACCTTCAGACGCCCTGCTTTCCAGTGCCAGGCTGCTGGATGTTAAGGCTGAGGCAGATGTCCAAGAAAAACACAGAGGCAATGGCTGCCGCGGTATCAAAAGCACAGAGAAATGTTTCTTTGTTAGCGGAATATCCAGCTAAAATGTAGCATTGTTGTCCAGCGCGTTTTGCTGCAACACGCAGACAAATGGCCTCATAAATTCTGCAGCGTCGTCTCGACGGTCATAAGCCCCGTTGGTTTTTATTTAGTAGCTTTCGCGGCGTTGCGACGCGGACAATTAAAAAGCTGAATGGGTGATGACAGGCCGCGCTAGCGTGACGCTATTCATCTTCAGCTTTGTCTTGGCGGCTCTTCACATCCGACGTTCGATGCGAAGGAAGGGCTCACACGTCTCCGTGGCCTTGACTATGTGTTTTGAGCTTAACACTAACTCTACCATCCGCCAGCACTCTTTTCATTATGTACTCCTTCATACCACTCTGCTGCTTTCCATCATTGCCCATTCTAAGCATTCCAATATGCCAACCCCCCTCCCCCCCCGGACCTGTCTATCCATGCACTTCATGCTCATATGTAGCACCCTGTCCCAGAGAATGTTATTTCTCATCACTTTATGCAGTGCTGTATGTGCTGAATATGACTGGTTTGACAGTGAAGGCGCACTTGACTTGATTTGAGTTGCTTGTTGTCCTGTCTTACAGAAGCCACAAACCAGAAGCCCCCCGCGGCAGGGATGTGCCCGGGGCGAGAGTGCACCCCCAAGTAAGAGGGAGTCACTGCATATATGAACAGCCTTAAAAATGCAGCCACTACTTGCCTGCTCACTCTCCTATTCACTGTTGTCAGTGATTTATCAGTACAAACTATGACTCAGATGCAGCCCTTACTCAGACTGGGAAGCTTCCCTGTTATCCTGCAATTTATCATCATAAATGCAAACCATTAAAAACATTAAAAGAAACCCACAGCTGATGTAAGAGTTGAGATCAGCCAGTTCGCCCATAGACATTTTCCTTCGGCATCTCAGCCTTTACTGCTGCCCAGTACTGCTGCAGCCACCTAGTGGCTGTTTGTATAGCTGCAAGCAAGTACATAAAAAAAAAAAAAAAAAAGTTTTGCATTGTCAATAATTTCCTGTTTGACTAACTTACTCCTACTGATCACTGACATATGAGTATGTAGGCATGCATGAATAAGCTTTGTGAATTGTGAATATGGGGGTGTGCATGAATAAGTTATTTATTCATTACTTATCTCTCCACACTCTGCCCAAACCTACGGCACAGGTGGCTGACGTCCCCTTGGTCGTCTTGCTCTGCCAGCTGTGGGGGTGGGGTGCAGCGGCGCAGGGTGTCCTGTCACCGAGGAGGCCATGCAGATGGAGTGGCCGCCTCCAAGGAGGACCCTTGCGCCCGGGCAGGGAGGAGACCCCCTGACAGCCAGCCGTGCAACAGCCAGCCCTGCGCATGGTGGGCCGCGTCTGCCTGGGGCCTGGTGAGTCAGTTGCCGAAATTAGGAGCTTTTCAAGATGTTTCTGTGGTTCGGCCTTTATATTTAAATGTTTCGTATGACATCATTTTTTGCGGGAAATTCCACCAGAGCTGTTTGGATGTCACACTGCCATTTGCAAGCATTTAGTTTAGTTTTTTTTAAATTAGTGCAAGGGCCTAAAGTTGCTAATTGTGCAGTAAAATACCAGTGACAGCATCATACAAAGCACATATGCCTCTGAGTTGTGAGTGATCGATTTTTCCTCATCTGCTGACCGAACAATTTCACTTTAGAAATTACAATTTTCACAAGAGCCGGATAGTTCATTGCATCTTTTGCTTACGCTTTGCGGATTTTAAACTCTGCTGTTTACATGCAGCTGTTTACAAATTAAAAAGACAGCTATGATAAGACTGAATGACCCATTGACAGAATTCGCCTAACATGTCAAAGATTCCTGGCCGCATGAGTGGCTCTCAGTGCAAGTCTCTGTGTCTCCGCAGTGCCATGGACAGTGCATTGGTCCACGCCTGGCCACACAGTTCAGGCAGGTGTTTTGCCAGGCCTGGAATGGTACCAGGCTTCCTACTTCGGAGTGCAGAGCCAGATCCAGGTAAGGCCCGACTCTGAGGTCATTTGTCACCCCGGCGACCACTGTAGCACCTCTGTGTGCACACTCCTCTTAGCAGAGCACACTAATCACACATATAATTACCTCAGACATATCAAATTTTCACATAAATCTTTGTACAGGTTCATCAAAATAAAATAACACTTGGAAGTGTACTAGCTGCGATTTAACCAAAGGGCCATGAATTGCATGCTCTTGCTATTGCAATGGGATATTTTCTACCCCAGTCATCCTCTGCACATCCTGGTCGGTCACCTGCCGTTGTTGATCACAGAGGTTCCTACCTTTCTGCTTGATACTCTTCTCCTTAAGGGAAGGGGAATGATTCACATTATCCAGGTTTTTCTAATTTATAGTCATAAGGCAACACTTACAATCCAGGCTTATAGACCATAAAAACCATAGTACTGTTAGCATTGCTCTGAAAACAAGCCTTGCCTGTACCCCCTTGACTCTGGTGAAATGTTTGCCCCCCCCCCCCCCCCGTCTCCCCTGCCCATGACAGGCCGAGCTTGTACCGGAACTGCTCCACCGCAGCGTGTGCACTGCAGTGGCGAACAGGACCTTGGACCCAGTGCACAGCCACTTGCGGAAACCATGGCTTCCAGGCACGCCGTGTGGCCTGCGTTTACCCCCGTGGCCCCCACAGAGCTTCCGTGGGGCTGCACCACTGTCCCCCCAGGGGCCGGCCTTCCAGCTGGAGGCGCTGCAACATTCGGCCCTGCTCTAGCCGTGAGTCCTGCAGTCTCAAACTCCACCCCGCCACCCGCCCATGCATATCCGCCTTTCTTAATACCGTTCAGTTTGATGCACACTCACAGTACATTAATATAGTCAGTGGCTCTCATGTGACATTAAGCTCTGCGGATGAAGGACAGGAACTCTTCAATTCCAGGACCACATGGTCTCCATCTGAAAGCTGATTGGTTCCATGGTGCGTCCCTTCCCTTGTCACTTACTGATTCAAAATATACCATTGGCAAATGATAAGGTTGGCTGCTCTGTACTGTATGTAATTATTCACACTTCTACTCATTTATCTAACACTTTCATCCAAAACGACTTACAGAAGAGGGTGAGGTTACAATACATGTGTGATGCCTATGATTTGAGCTCACAACATTTGTGTAATTGCACCTCTTTTTCCTTCTGTCTAAAAAATCATAGAATTGCCCCTAGAACTCAGTATGTTTTATTAAAGAAATCCTCTGCACTGAAATTAGTATCACATTGGTTGAACAAGTGTGTAATTTACTCTAGCAACAGTTTGCTGGTTTACTGACCTGCTGTAGTTGTCATGTGGTTCCACTGACAGGGCTGTTCTGTGTTTCAGCAGGTGAGTGCCGCGACAGCACCAGGTACTGCGAGAAGGTTCGGCAACTGGAGCTGTGCTCACTAGTCCAGTTCAAGACCCGCTGTTGTGAGTCCTGCCAGGCAACATGAGGGAAGGTGCAAATGCAGGGAGTGACACGCAGGGCCGACAGCATTTGCAGACCAAACCTGGACTGCTGGCTCTAGAAAAGGACCCAATGCAACACACCAAGAGGTCTGACTGTGGTAGAGTACACGGAGTGACGCAGGACTTTTTGATATCAATGAAGACTTCAATATTAAATTGCTATGATTTATTTTTGTGTTGTTTCATTCTGCTCCTAGAGTTAGGGTGGGCTAGTGTGATGCTTCGTAGAACATTCTAGAAAATCTCACGCACAGAGCAGAAATCCCAGAATCCATCAGTTTCCCTTTTCCTATACTGTCCTTGTTATGCTCTCTGACAAGGTGCATGCGGGATGATTAGAGACTGTGAGGCACCACACTCTGAAGATGGCTCAAATTTAGTGTAGTAGATGCACTGGAAGCCTGCTCTTCAGACATCCGGTCTAGTCGGACATTTTCAGTTTATATTACAATGTATAGCATGACCAAATTCAGACCATGTGTATAATAGAGATACTAAATTTTCCATCTATTTGGATTTTTATGCATTTTTAAAAAAATATGTATTAATGACATAGATAAAAAAAAAAGAAAAATCATCTGTTGACAGCCACATTACAGCCTCTCCCCTGGTTATGATGGCGTTACATTCCGATCGTAAGGTGAAAATATCATGCGAAAATGCATTTTAATACAGTGCACCTAACCTAACAAACACTTACATTAGCCTACAATTGGGCAAAATCATCATCACAAAACTATTTTATAATATAGTATTGAATATCTCATGTAATTTATTGACTAATGTACTGAAAGCGAAAATCATTTACTCATTGTAAAAGTGGAAATATTGTAACACAGACCATCGTAACCCAGGGAGCATCTGTACTTATCTGCCATCCACATCCCAATCTGAAGAATGTAACTTTACAGACTGTTTATAGTGTCCATGTCCTGTTTATAGTAGGCTGGGAAGTTCAATCATTTTAGAGGAAATAATGAACATGAAGACTCCTGCTCCTCTGACAATCTGCTTGATAAAAGCACAACAGTCAAAGAAAACTGATTGAAGTTATTTCATGTTTAAAAAAGGAAAGTAAGATTGTATTTTTTCAGAACGTTGTGTGAATAGCTTAAATTCCACTGGAATTCCATAATGTCATGCTGTAATAGGAATCTGACACAACAGATCTGTTGTAATATTTTCAGTGAGCATTCTGTTGTTACCCGTAGATTTGCATTTGCATCAAGAACTCATAGGAAACCAAGTCTTAGAAAGCAGAGGGCCTTGTTCTTAATGTAAATATTGAGGAATATAAATGTTATGTTTTTTTAAAGGGGAATGTGCTGATGGCTTCAAAAAACATGAAGTATATATGATATTGTGCTCGTTGACATCGAGATCAGAAAAACAAGTCCTATTTGCATCATGTGTAAATTTTCTCTGCAAATTGGCACTGATCGTAAAAGACCCCCCCCCCCCCCCACCGGTAAAACCGCTTGCATTTTATTCATATAAAATAATTTATTGTGTATGTAATGCAGTGTAATCATGGTAACTGTGTTGACACCAGTTCTAATTGCTATGGTATTTCTCATCCCTCACTCGCTGCCACATCCTCTCTCCATTGTTTTGGGATATTTACATGAATTCAGTAACAAAAGGACTAATTGTGTGAAACAGAAAGCCTGAAAAATACCTTACATTTTAAAGGAACGTCGTTTCATTTTTTGGGCCAATTCTGCTTTTCTGGCTTCCCACTGAGCTACTCTGGCAGATTTTGTTTAATTGTATTTGCACACTAGTTTCCTCTTTCGATTGTCAGCCAGGAAGATGAAATGTTAATCAGTAACAGATTCATTTATTTTAGGCCAATAATTTATACTGGCATAGTGTTGCTGGGGTGACATCCTCATTTCGATGAAAAAGAATGTTGTTAAAGGATTTCTGCAATTACAACCAAAGATGCATCTCTGTTATCCAATCCACTTGGCAAGTTCTTATTTTGTCAGTCAGCCACATCACATGTCTTTCTTAACCACCAAAATGGTTAAGAAAAAAAACCCTACAATGTCTTCTCTCTTTACTAAAGTTAAAGCAGTGTGTACATATCTTGTTACTCTGTACAGATTTTGGAGTTCTCCCGTTGAAACACTGCTTTCCCCTTTATATTTGTTGCAGACAATGGGTTGAAGTGAATTTGAAATGGATAATCAGGGAAATGTTTCATTGTAATACACATTTTGTAAATGACTTTGTTACTTTTTTTGTACCTTCTTGGAACTATTTATTACAGCGTCTAAGTGCAATCGTAATGTAAATGAAAGATTTTTTTTTTTGATAGTTCTGTATGAATATTTACTTGTTTTTCTTTTCCAGAATGCTGTAGGCTCTGTGTACAGTGCATGCCATGGAGTATGGTTTTATCTGTTTGCTGTTTTCTGGCACCCAGTACCAGATTTGAGTGTCTAACTCAATAAAATGATTTACATTCCTTTCCAGCTGTATATGTGCTAGTTGTATGTGTCCTGTTAGGGTTGTGTTGGGTTGGAGCCTGTGTCCGGCAGCACAGGGCGAAAGACAGAGATACTGTACACCATGGATGGGATGCCAAACCAACAGAGGGCATACATACACGCACCCTTGAGAGAAGAGGCAGGGATTGAGCCCCCCAAACTTAATGGTGTGAGGTAGCAGTTCTAAGAATGTATATTTATGCGTGCATTTGTTCTTGTAAAACTGTACTGCACTATACAGTAGGTGCACTATACAGTAGGTGCACTATTTTTTGATAGGCTGAACAGCAGGCACTTTGGTGCTTTTCTTCCTTTTCCCCAAATGACTTTAAACATAAACCACATCTTGAATGACTTCTTCAATTGTTCTAAAATTTTCAGTTTCAGCTTATGAACAACACGTTTTTTTTTTTTTTTTTTTTCCTCATCTTTACCAAAGGAAATCAGAATGTCAAAACTGTGCTCCAAAATTATAACACAATATCAAATATCTAGAAATTAGGAAGAAATTACAATATATAGTATGTTGACCCTATATGAGTTGGCTCAGCGTGTGCTAAGTTTGCATGTTCTGATTGTGTAAGTTCCTTTAGCATCCCTGGTTCCCCCCCCCCCCCCCCCCCCCCCCCCCCCCCACCCCCGCCCAGGCGGCCGACGCACGCACCAGAGCAGGG
>JAODKE010000015.1:9123820-9138003 GCA_026779605.1 Mormyrus hasselquistii
CCTCATTAAACCTCGTTTGCCTCGTCACCCCGTTGACTCTCGCCTCCGTGCCTGCTTGCCCGCCGCCAGACGTAACACTGATATTAAGGTGAACCAGCTTTGATCCTTATTAAGTATAAGGAGATAGGAATGAGATTCTTACCTGGTGGTACTGTCTGCCAACTTGACCTTGGGTGGCTAGAATACCTTCTGGAGCTTTCCAAAGTGGTAAGTGGCTCTAGGATTATGGGCAATTAACTACTTCTGATATTAGGTGACCATACAGGCAGATTTTGAGCTGGGATACTCAGAACACAATTGCATTGTGGATGCAATTCAGAACAGCCAGAGATTTCAAAGAGAGGTTCTCCATAAACTATACTCTAAATTGGTCAAAATTGATTTCACCTTCATGCTAGGACTTGATTCCCCTTAGTAACTAATTTGTTACATCAGTTAATATGATATTGGCTCCCCAACTATTTTTGTACTTCCCAAACTCAATATGAACTCCAGATCACCACTTTTTAACTTCTCTAAACATATTTTTATTTCGCAGTTCTTCCCTGTTTCTGAATATAACCAGATCATTTGCTTAATCTCTGCCTCTAGACTCCAGACCCTGGATGTTATCTCGAGATTGAACTTTCCCAGGGTTGTGCAAAGACCTTTTGAGGGGCAGATGCTCAAATGTCATAAAAGGGGGCACTCATTATTTTTAAAGCTTACGCAATGCAACATTACATTACATTACACCCCCCACCCCACCCCCTTGCCGGATCTTCTCCTTCTGTTGTCCTTACAGTCTTCCCATTTTTCCCACATTGTTAAGCATACTATGTTAATATTGGACAGAGTATTTCACAATCTACCCCTATATAATCTGTCTGCTTAAATTTCTTAACAGGCCTATTTCTTAAATCAATCACCTTCATATGTCAAATTGATTATTGGGGTGTGGAGGTGCAGGTAGGAGTAAGCAGTTAAATTAAGTGTTTTTCATTCTGGTTTGTGTTTGGCGTGGCTCTCGCTATACAGGGGAAATTAAAATTCTCTTCTGGTGACACATCCTGTCACATGTTTATTACATTATGATTTACAAAACACAATGTTGTATAGCGAGGAATATTTAACAGCATATAGCATGTGGCGGGTGTTGGAAGTCCTCTTACATGCTATACTAATTGTAGGCCTTAATGGTAGAAATTTTGCTAAAGTTGATTTGTTTAAGAGTCTGACAGACTTTATTTCACCGCAAAGCTTTATGGGAACAAACACTCAGCTGTCTTTCATACATCTCATGCTCTGTTCCCTGAACAACAAGTGCATACATCTTTTATAGCCAAGCAGGTGTTTACAGACAGTGGATGGGCTGGATATCTGTGGGCACTAGTTACTTCTGCTAAGTGGGGCTCATTATAAGTTTAAGGCAGAGTTGACTTATTTGTGATCATTCTTGTGATTCCATTGCCATATTTAAACAAGTTGTATTCAGCTAATTCCTTATCTCACTTCCCTATATGTTCCTTCGTTCTCTTTCCACATATACTTGACCCCTAACATACATTTCTTATATTCTTTTCTGCAGCAGGCTTCTCAGGTCAAGTCTGTACCTCGATCTGGTCCTTTTGCAGAATAAGCTATCTTACCAAAATACATTAGTTCCTTTTATCTACAAATGAACCAATTACCTAAGCAAGCTTGCATTATGTTTAGTATGATATAAATGAATAAGGCTCAAATATATTGAAGTTCTCTCTCTCTCTCGCGGCAGTTATCCGAAACACGGGGACAATGGCCGCGCGACTTATCTATAATCAGGGCTTAAGTATATTTTGGTTTATAACAGGACTGCAGGACTTTTCCGTTTAAAACTGATTTGTGAAAATAAATAAACATTTTAAATAATCCCGCGAATGTAAGAAAGATCAACCTCCAAATCATTAATATATCGTTCATTATTGAATCTGTAGGCCTATATTTTTTGTATTGGTTTGCAGGTGTTATAATCGAGTATGTTCGCCTGGATGGAAACTTCTTGTGCAAAAGTTAACTGTTATTTAGTGCATAAAGAATTATGATATGAAAGGGTTATTGACACGTTTAGTATGAGTGAGAGTAATCGTATTTTGCCTGGGAGGTATTCCCGAAACAGCACCAGGGACAGCTCCGAAGCCCCCGCCTCTTTAGAAATGGTAAAGTTAACATATTTTGGCATTCCTTTCTGCACTTTGGTTAAAAGTATCTACTAAATAAACAGATGTAATGTAAACGTTAAATCCACTAGGTGGCAGAAGCAATGACATCTTGCGATTGCTGTGCTTTGAAGCAGAAGTTATTTCGTTGTATTTGCTGATTGGGTAAGATTTGTAAGATACATTTTTAAATAGAATTTAAGAATTCCCGAAAATTAAATGGCTTCATAAGAAGCTTTTTATGGGAGGACTCAACTGTTAGCTATTCATTATGCCGCGTTATCCGAAAGAATCTTTTTTTCTGAAGAACGTTGTTCGAAACAAATGCTCTTTGCATCTGTGTTTGGAGCTCATCTATTATTATTATTATGATGGAAAAATAATGGAAATGTTTTGCTGAACCTGAGCGTATGGAGAGTCATGAGGACTTTTACAGCAGAATATGGTTTACAAAGAAAGTCAAAGTAGAATTATTGAAGAACAAACACAGTGTTGGACTGAATTACGAAACGCTTTTATTGGACTTTAGTAAAGTTTGGGTGTCGTTGCACTTTGCGTCCATCGTGACAAGTGAACATTGGCAGCGCTCCCTATTTAAGGCATTTATAGTGTTTCTTTTTACTAATATTCAATTGTGACGAGATATTGAGCATAATTGTTCCGATGTCCATTTGGAAAAATGAACTTTATTGTAATGTTTATCTTCATTGTATGTATCGTGATTTTAAAAGAAATTTAAAAAATAGCACATTATTATATTACTCTTTAGTTTTTTCTTGGTGTGTTACATGTGTTATTTGGCTGAATTTGGAATTCATTGTTATATGTTACTTTTCATAACACGACTCAGTGTAGTGTTCATCCTTGTAGCAGCTGTTTCAGTTCAGTGACCCTCTCTGAACAGAGAAAAAAAGATCGAATGAATTAATTATTCATTTTCCACTTTATCTGCTTTATCCTATTGGGTCACGTGGGGGTCTGGAGCCTATCTCGGAAGCAATAGGCACGAGGCAGGTAACAACCCTGGACAGGGGGCAGCCCATCGCAGGGTACACTCACACACTGTTACCATTCACTGTTACCATGCACACCTACAGGCAATTTATTAACTCCAATTAGCCTCAGCATGTCTTTGGACTGTGGGGGGGGGAAACTGGAGTACCCGGAGGAAACCCCATGACGACAGGGAGAACATGCAAACTCCACACACATGTAACCCAGGTGGAGACTCAAACTTGGGTCCCAGAGGTGTGAGGCAACAGTGCTAACCACTGCACCACCATGTCGCCCCCATGAATTAATTATTTTGGAGATAAATATTTTTTAAGATTGCCTTTGTGGTTAGCTGGATTGTGAAATTATACTGCTCAACTGATGAATTGATGAACATAAGACCCATATACACTTTCAGGACAATCTGCCCAAGAGCAGCAAGAGCCTGTCTCTTGTGGTTATCATCACCCAGAAACACAGTCAGGATCAGGGTAGTTTGCATTCTGAACTCAGACTGGAGGACGTTTCTCCCACAGAATTCCCAGAAATCTTGTACTCCCAGTTTCTATCCTCCCAGACATTTTTTGTTATGCAGTGTAACTGCAGTGTGTATTACAACACACCCACGTAAATTGCCTTGGGGTGACTCTGTTGTGAAAGGTATACATTGAACATAATAAACAAACAAATGAATAAATAATTGAAGTTGTTTGATGATAAAAATGATTTTAAAATTGTATTGTATTTTTCCGTGTTATTATTTACAGGTTTACAATTTTCGGTTTAACCTAAACAAGATTAATTAATCTCGAGTTTTGGTCTTTTTGATTCAGATCAAATTTGTTTAAATGTTACTGAAGACTTTTTGTGATAATAATGTGAGCTGTGAAGTGTGCTGCCACTGTTCATGTCTAGTACATGATGGGTAACTTCATATCGGTGAATAAATGGATGACTGTTAAGCCTGGCAACCTCTGTTGCTGCGTTGCCCTTTGATACTTTTTCATAGCTTACCCCTGGCACATTTAAAGTCATAAAATGATGTCACTTTGCCCATTGGACTGTAGAAAGACCTGAATAGTACACCCCAGTTCAACAGGGCCACGTGTATTTCTGTGACTTAATTTGTGACGTGCAGTCAGGTAAGTTAAAGGTCACTTTAATTTCTTTGTAGTGTTTCATTTGAGAAGATCTTATTTCTGAAAAATTGTGACAAACTTTCCTATAAATTTACAATGCAAATCACATATCCCAGTAATATCACCAATAATCACCTCATAGAGGTAGATGATTTAAGAGGGCAGTTCCTTCGAATTGGCCGAAAGTGGTTTCATGTCAAATCAAATCAAACACATTTACATTTATATCCAGTAAAGAACTATATTCTCTCTAAAGCTGCTGATTTCAGTCACTTGTATTTCCTCCTTTATTTTGGTTTCCTCTCTTTGTCTCTTCAAGATTTTTGAGTAGTACAGATTTGTAACTTGTATTGAAGCAAGGGAAATGCCCTTGAGTAAGGTATAACGTTTTTTCAAATTATTTTTTCAGTAAATATACATCAATCCGTGAGGGTGGCAGAGGGAGATCATCATTAGGACCTTCAGCATACCTCTAAGCCCACTTCCCCACAACTGACCCTGCTCTCACTTCTATAGTGCATCTAACAAAAATGTTTGCTGAAAAAAAAAAAATGTAAATCTTCCCATCACCGGTCAGGGTCATGCCAGAGTAAATACAGTGTAAAATTGTGAACCGTTTAGTTTCCTAATAATGTCCTAGTACTTACCACACACTTTTGGTAAGTGCCTTGGGGGCAGCTGTGTTGTAAAAGGAACTATATAAAAATTAATTTATTTGAACCGATTTGCTTTATATAAAATAATTAGCTTAGCGATTATGTAACATAAATGGTTAGCAACAACGGCTTCACATTAGGGAGGTACTCTGAGGTCAGAAAGAACAAGGGCATCTGTTTATACATGTTTTTCCTAATCATGACACTAATAAGCTTGTAACTGAAAAGGAAACACCCATAATAATTAAGTTTAAAGTGAAAACCAACATACTGAGTCTCTCCTGTAGCTAAAGGCCGTGAGTGTGGAGCATACGCTGGCTACAAAGTGGTTTGCGAGTCAGAACTATCACCTTAATATTTCAAGACCATACATCCATCTGCCAACTGCTTATCTGGCTCAGGGCCACAGGGAGAATTCCATGCTATCAGCATTAAAAGCCCATACATGCCATACTATGCTTTACTGTTGACTGTCATCCATCTCATACTGAAATTTACCTACTATGCCTTCACAGGGACTACTTTGTACTGAAATTGGTTACCTCTATTATTGTATAACCTCACTGTTTCTCAGCATAATTCTTACTCATTTTCATATCCTTCCTGTCTCACACTCTGAGCTTCGTTGCTGTGATTCAGCGTATCGTCAACTTGGCCTAGACATCTGGCCTTAACAATATCAGACCTACACGCACTATTCTCATCTATAAAAGACTGAGAGAACCATTTTAAATTATTTCCAACTTAATTCCAATACTGACAGAAAAATATGACAAACTACTGTTCTAAATAAATGTTTACTATTTCTTATTTCTGCTACTGGGTACAATGGCCATTATGTGACCCATCAACGTTGGTCAGGATGCTGTTGACATTTATTGTTAAATATACTCAATTATTTTTTTATTGAAGGCACTATTAACTTAAGTGTAATTAATAGTTTATTTACATATTTTTGTTACCAATGTTACAATGGTTATTATACTGTTCTTCTGTCTGAAAAATGTAAGAAATATGAATCATTAGAACAAAGGTACTAGCATTAATCGTATATGCATGAAAGTCAACACGTTTAGTTGAATTGAACTTTAACCCAGTTTGGGTTCACAAATGACCAATTACAGGAACTTACAATAAGATGAGTCATTTAGCAAAATTTAAGTTCCTTACTCAGAACTGTAGCTGTCATCCTACTATCCCCATCACTCTATTGAGTTGCACATCACATTAATTGCATGTGTTTGTATTATCTGGTATGCAATCTTCAAGATACAAAGTCATCATTACACTAGTTTTCATTGTGTATGTATGTATGTGTGTATGTATCTGTCTGTCTGTCTGTCTGTGATTATATTTCATGTAAAACTATTATCTCAGTTGGAAAGGCACATTTTAACTTTACACGAAAAATGCGTACTTTCGCTAGAAAACGAATTTATATAAAAAAAAGACTTGTCACAGAGGTTGTCTCAATTTCAAAATCATCTTGTTACAGAAAGGAAATCCCCGCCTCGCGTTCTTGCGTTCTTGACCTTTGTTCTAGATAAGTCTGGCCTATGAGTTTGACAGTGTGGCGCCTGATCTTGGGCAATTACGTCAGACTGAACCAAACTCTCGCGAGATTTGAAGTATCCCGCTGTCAATAAATACAGCTGTGCGCGAATCAACAACCCAGATTCAGTTGGATGTTGAGCTGCTGCTGGTACTCTAACTACGTAAAAAACAAACAACAACAAAAAAACAGGTAAAGTTCCTCTCAGCGTTACTTTTGTTCGTCTGTCTGCTAGCCATTTTTTGAGCGCAAATATGCTTAGATTAATTTCGGGAAAGGGAATTAATCATCGTTATCAAAGTCGTTCAGAGAGTGTTCCTCTTTTTTTGATAACCTCCTAAAGTAAATAGAACATGGAAGTACCTAATCCTTCAGATGTTGTGTTTTGTGTCGCTCGTTAAAAAAAAAAAAAAAAGGCGACGTGAACCTTGTGCTAAAGTAGTAGTCCATTAGCTATATTCATGGGATGTTATTGTTATGGTTGTTTCATGTCTAATATAGTCTGATTATGTGTTTTATATTGCTTAAAGGAATCGAAATGGCGTCTATGGAAGTTGTTCCGAGTCAGGTTGGTGGTTTTTCTCCCATTTCAACTCATTACGTCTTAGACATTGTGTGATAACGTCTTACCTGCGTGCCTTAACGTTGAGTGTGGCTTTTATCATGGTCACAAGCAAATAACGTTTGTATCCTGGAAATACCTCATAATTATATTTTAATACGCAGAGTGTGGTAACCAGGGTGGTCAGCCTTCCTTTGGTGAGCTCCACCTATGATTTGGTGTCCAATGTGTACTGCAACACGAAGGACAATCACCCATACCTCCGATCTGTGTGTGAGGTGGCTGAGATGGGGGTGAAGACTATTACGTCTGTGGCCATGTCCAGTGCCATGCCCTTCATTGGCAAGCTGGAGCCCCAGCGTAAGCTACATAGCCATTCTCTGTTCTGTGACGTATTTCTGTCTGTTCGTTGTATGAAATGAATTGCGCTAGCAGAAATGGACTTTCTTCAATAAATTGTGACAGTTGTAGTTTAGTCTGAATGATCATTTGCTCTAAGCATTAGAACAATTATCGAACTACTGTGTGCCTTGTGATTTAGACTTGCTCAGAATTTTAAAAAGTTCTGAAGTGTGTGTGTGTGTGTGTGTGGTTTTTTTTTTTTTTTTTTTTTTTTTTTTTTTTTTTTTTTTTTTTGTAGAAGTGGAAGTACATGGTTAATCCACCATCCCTTGTGCAATATGAACTTTAACCTAGTTGTTTCATAACCAAAGATAGTCTGTCTCTACTGTCCATTGATGCAAAATTTCACTATAATTTAAATATCCATGTTCAGAAGAAACTTGTCATTCATGATTTTATTTTTTCCCCGTTATTTACATTTTCTTTCAATAGTTGCCATTGCAAATGACCTTGCATGTAAAGGCCTGGACAAGATTGAGAAGTCCTTGCCAATCCTTCATCAGCCATCAGAGCAGGTATGAGATGAGCTAGTAGCGTGCATGATTATGGGACCACTCTTCTCAAAGACCTAGGGGGTGCTCCATGAAGAAGGGTTTTTCAGTTAGCTGGGTAAACTTAAGCTAGAAGGCATTATTAACCAGTAAGAGTTTAGGTTGGGAGCATTCCTATTGGACATTCATGCCTTCTAGCTTAAGTTAACCCAGCAAACTGAAATCTTGCTTTGTAGAACCCCAGTCATTCTGATTTCTTTTGGTGTAGCAGCATATAGCATTTTTATGAACTTGAGGAACTTCTGGTCCCATAAACAATGACTGATCTTGCCATATAACATTGTTGCATTGTATGTGTGTGGGGAGGATTTCATGATTTAATCCATTTCTTGATTTAAATCAGATTGTTGCCAGTGCTAAGAATGCAGTGACTGGAGCCAAAGAGGCAGTGGCGGTCACTGTAGGTGGAGCCAAAGATGGTGTGTCGCACACCCTCACAGGGGTGATGGACAAAACCAAAGGGGCTGTACAGGACAGCATGGAGAAGACTAAGGCCATGGTCAGTGGTGGTGTCAACACGGTGATGAGTAGCCGGGTGGCTCACTTGCTGAGCACAGGAGTTGATGCAGCACTCAGCAAGTCAGAAACCCTGGTGGACCAATATCTTCCGCTTACTGAGGAGGAGTTGGGTGAGTAGTATCCTCCTACCTTTCTGGTATGACTAGAATCTATTTCCCCCATGTCCGCTGTTTTGGTTATCCACGGGTTACTGCTGTCTGGAAAATCAATTTGGTGAAACCCACCAGCCCAGTCACACCCAGTACATGACTCATCTCCCTTTTTATATAAATATGTTATTGTCGTCATCCTTGGATGCCTGTTTTTTTTTTTTTTTTTTTTTTTCCTTTCCCTCATTTGGCTAAATTGTCTGAATTCCTTTAATTCGAGAGCACAGTGCTGTATAACTTTTGTTACTGTATTTAATGTGGTGTCTAATTTTCTCAATTAAACCTTTACCATATGTATATAAACAAATCATGTTATCGGAGGTGTGCAAATGGTTTGCCTTTCGCGGTTTCTGTCGTCTGCGGCGGTTCTTGGAACGCGCCTCTCGCGGATATAGGGACACTACTACACGGCTGCTGTGTGATGCGAGCTTAACTGTTCATTGTGAAAATGTAGCTTAGACTTTGCGTGGGAAATCCCCTGCTGTACTCCCAGCCCTCCGCTAATCCTTCCAGCTGCTGTCTTGCAGAAAAGGAAGCTAAAATGGTGAAAGGGTTTGATGCAACCCCCCAGAAGTCCAGCTATTACGTACGACTTGGGTCACTTTCTGTCAAGCTGCGCAAGAGGGCCTACCATCAGGCCATAGAAAAGGTGCGAGAAACTAAACAGAGAAGTCAGGAGTCTATCTCGCAGCTACATAATACTGTGGATCTGGTAGGTCTTTGCACCAGTTGACATGCAGTGTATCTGTGTGTTTTTGGTCTGCTCTTGACTTCAGCTTAGATTTGAACCCTGTGATGCCGGGGTCACCAACATGGTGCCCACGGGTACCAGGATGCCCCCAAGGACCACATGAGTCGCCCACAAACCTGTTCTAAAAATAGCACAACTCACCCTTGAGCAGTGTCTAAAATTTAAATTTTATGTTATTCTTTAATCACATTTGCATTTATATAGATTTGAAAATGACTATCTAATGAAAAAACAACATTTAAAACATGTTTATTATACGTCTTTAGGAGGGCGTTTCAAACTGGTAGCCCTTCATATGGCTCAGTACCTGTGAAGTAGATAATGGTTTTCATCAAAAGCTTGAATTGGTCCTACTTAAATGCCCTGTCTCTCCATTAGATTGAATATGCGCGAAAGAATGTGGATGATGCCAACCAGAAGCTACATGAGAAGTTCAGCTCTTGGGTTGAATGGAAGTCAGATGGGCAGAGCGAGGGAGACTGGAATGAAGCAGAGGTAATGAAACTTTCTGCATCCTTCAGGGTTGGGGGGTGTCCATTTGTGGAGAGTGACTGCAGGGCTGCATTTACGCTGAAGGTTTCGGGGTTCGTCCTTAATGCAACAAACCTGATCTGAATGGGGCAATAACGTTGCAGCGCACCTTGGATTAGAGATGGTTGATGTCATTAAGTATGTATGACACACACACACACACACACGATTAGAGATGTTTGATGTCATTAAGGTAATGGGATGCCTGTCATTTATTTATTTTATTTATTAATATTTATTAATTCTTTTTCTCTTCAGCACATTGAGTCTCGCACCCTGACCATTGCCCGGAATTTGAGCCACCAGCTGCAGACCACATGCCTTACCCTGGTTTCCAGCCTTCAGGGCCTCCCCCAGAATGTGCAGAACCAGGCGTTGTCTGTGGCACACTCTGCTTCTGAGGTCTATGACCACTTCAGCAAGGCCTCCACCCTTCGGGATGTCTCTGACAACGTGCTGGTCAGCAGCAAGTCTCAGCTGGGCAAAATGAAGGACTCCCTGGATGGTATCATGGACTATCTGGTCAACAACACGCCCCTCAACTGGCTGGTAGGTCCTTTCTACCCACGGATGACCCCGCCTCCCTCCAGCTCTCAGGCAATTGGCCAGAAAGAGACCCCACCTACAAATATGGAAATGAAGCTATTGGACTCTAACAACTAAATGTCTTCTGCATTTGTAAAAGCCTCACCTTAATCTACACCTTATTCCTGCACTAAATATAGCATAAAACAAATGTCACAATGGTATTTCAGAACATTCCGTTACCCCAAGCTGACACCACTTTTAATAGCTTGTAGTGGGTGCTCATGTAACTGCCTTTTACTGGCTCATAGCTTGCACTCTTGTTTAATGCATAAAATTAACAAAATGCAGAATTTCTCATGGGTGCAGTTAGCATTTATTTTTTGTATGAAATTGGCATGCCACATTGTATTAACTTGTATTACTTTCATAATAAAGAAGGAAGTATGTCAGTGATTAATACTTGTCTGTGTTGATTTGTTTGAGGTTGACGTAACGTAACCCAAGGGGAAGTGTGGCTGGTATACTTTTTGTGGAGTGTGTTAAGTGTACTAGTATACTAGGACGCACAGATTTGTGCCTCACTGGGGTCATTTTCTTCAAGTTTGGCATTGTTTCAGTTCTAACTAACGAATGTTGGTTTTTGCCTCCTTAAGCAGACATGAAGGATCTCTTGCAGAACAAGAAGTCCTTCACTCCTAGTTTTCTTCCATTTGACAGGTGCCTGACATAATCATCACAGACCTTTCCTCTGAATCTGATGAAAATGAAGACCATGAAGTGACTAACAACCTTATCAATACACAAAGCCTCCAGTCCATCACGAGTATGAAGAATTGAACTGAATAATGCAAAGTAATCCCCCCCCCAGCATTTAGTCCCCCCCCCCCCCATTTCAACTTGTTTTCCTTTTGGAATGTGTCACAATAAATCACTGTAAAGCAACATTTTTTCCTTTGTGGTAAATTGTACATGTAACCTTCAGAAACTGCTGCCCCCCCCCCCAAGTGTGGAACGATGGCTTAAGCACATTGCTTATTGGGAATGAACTTTAGTAGGAGTGCATTCAGTTCTGTAACTATATTTCTTGAGTACTTGTATTCAGTTGCCAGCCAGCCTTTTGCTGCCTGGAAAAAGCTTATTCCCAATATCCTTGCCCAAGTTAGATGGCTCATTGAAATTATTGGCGATCAGGGTGGTTAATGCTAAGTGGAAATATTCACCTCAAGTACACAAGTCATTAGTTTTCTGTAGGGCTAATTTGTTTAATCATCTTTTTACCCCAGAATGTATCCATAATCAGGTAACATCTAGTTACCATAATTTTAAAATGCACACAAAAATGGTTTAAAATAAGAGTACTGCAACGCAAACTAAACTTTAAGACTCCACACTAGCCTCAACTACCTCTGACTTTCTTACTATAATTGCTCATGATTAGAAACACTTGGGCAACTTGTATTATGCCTTTTTAGATCACAAGTTTAACATCAGTGATTTGTGCATGATATAACAGTTGTACTTCATTAGTTTTCAAACATCCCATCTTGATCTTATCTTGAATCAATAGAACTTTAGATCTTGATCTCCATAAAAGACAAAGACATGTATATTAGAGACGGTTTCAGGATCGAAGCACAGTGCCAAACAGTAGCCTGAACACCTGGTTCTGTTGAGGTTAAAGGCTTCGCCCAAAGGTCCAACAGTGATGTTCATCTGGTAGCTGCAGGGTTTGAACATGCAGTTTTCTGGACACAAAAACCAGACCTGTAACCCTGTACATATCACCCTCAAATGTATTTTACCAAAACTCAGACTTCAACCCTGAAACCACAGATTATAAATAGGCGATGTTCCACCAGCTGAGGTATCCAGGAGCCTCATGCCCATTTTTATTTCGTAAAAAGAGGGTCATTATCATTACAACATAGCCTTGCATAAGTCATACTCTAATACAACTTAAAATACGGATAATAAATTAAACGGCGATAAATGAACGTAGTCGTTTGTTTTTTATGATTAAGCAGGGATTGAATGCCCTCTACCGTTGAATTTGTGAATAACTATTATTTTCAATTCGGAAGAGCGCGATCCAGCGTCACAGCTATCCTGTAAATGTTTTATTAGTATTTTTTTACACGTTTACATACAAAGATGTAGCGTGAATAATACTGAAATATTATAGGCAATTACGCATTTAAATATAGCTACATGAAAAATCTTTAAAGTATGACATCCTCAAACCACAGTAGGGCTTTTCATTTAAACATGACGTCACAAAACGCGCAGAACAGTTCACGACTACACACACTTCGCTTGTGCGCGCCGGAATTAATCGGAGAATAAATTCCGGGGCATGGAAGTCGTATTCAATAGTTTTGGCGGTTTCCCGTTCTAGACCAACCCACTTTTCGTTTTATATAGCGTAACGTGCGGATTCGTGTGTTTTTGTTTATGGTGTTTTGCGTCGGGTATGTGAAAGGCCAGTATATAATGTTCGGTTTAAAATACAGTTTATTCATGCGTGTTTAGGCGAGGTTCTTTTGTTTAGTAACAACGGAATCGAAGTTGGTCTTGTCTATAACTTGAAGTTCTTGAAGATGGCTAGTCTTCAAGAAAATTCCAAGTATTTGTGGTGGACTCTTTTGTGTCTTGAGTTTCAACCGGAAACTGCTGTGGCCTCCGCGGGGATTAGCAAACCTAATGTCCGTCACGTCAATTTGGGAATGTAAGTATATGAATGTTCAATTTACAAAAAGAACCGTGCGAAACATAATCGTTTGTGTTTAGCTAGGATTTAGTTATCAGTTAAGAATTATTCAGTTAAAGTCACCTCTTGGGGTTCATGAATTCGTGCCGATGATACATAGGCGTCGATTTGCGCCACAGATTTTGACGTAGCCATCACCGTAAAGAATGTTGTGTATTATGCCGAAAGTTAACCGATGTTCTTTTCCTCCTTTGACCTTAGGAATATGTTCGAAAAGCCGAATAAGGACGCCTTCTACATTGTCACTTATTTTTTACTTGAAAAACTTAATCCAGGCCGTGCTCACGAGTTATTCCGGTAAGATGACGGGCATCTTCCGGTTTTTTTCAGTTGTAGAAAAATATTGGTGCCTTTTTTTCCCCCTCACGTGCGTGTCACTTTCAAAACGTACAGGTATTGTTGGCCGGTCTTGGACCGTAAGGCAGATGCTGAATTTCGGAAGGTGACCTTCGCTTGGCTCCGCGATATAGCGGTAAGGATACAGCATCTGGGCTGTCGAGTTCAATACAGTTTTATTTAGTTGTAGTGATCCTAATCCTATCCCTGTGTTTCCTCAGGCAGGGTACGGGAATGCTTTCCCTAAGGTCGTGGCGTCCTTGTTCCTTTCCCCGGGAGGACCAAAGTTCATCAGTCTGATGTTTCACTTGGCCAAACACGTCATGCTGCAGGAAATGAAGTCCTTTTCCACAGGTATTCGACCTACTTAGATTTCCAGAAGGTGTTTGTTGTTGTCCCCCATAAACGGCTCTTGCTAAAGCTCAAAGCTGCAGGGATTTTAAGAACTGTGGCAGCTTGGATCGAAAACTGGTTAATTGACAGGAAGCAGCGAGTAGTTATTAGAGGCACAATGTCACAGTGGGCCTGCGTTCATAGTGGGGTACCACAGAGTTCAGTTTTAGGACCACTATT
>JAODKE010000015.1:9138103-9152259 GCA_026779605.1 Mormyrus hasselquistii
ATGTCTTATGAGGAGAGGTTAGCTGAGCTGAATCTGTTTAGCCTTGAGCAAAGGAGACTAAGGGGGGGACATGATCCAGGTCTATAAGATTTTAACGGGTCTGGATGCTCCTCAGTCAAATGGCTACTTCAATATTAGTTTAAATACTAGAACTTGTGGCCATAAGTGCAAATTTGCGGGAGAACATTTTAAAACAAATTTGAGGACGCACTTCTTTACACAGCGTGTAGTTAGAGTATGGAATAGTCTTTCTGCTAGTGTAGCGGAAGCTAAACCCCTGGGTTCCTTTAAATCGGAGCTAGATAAGATTAACAACTCTGAGCTATTAGTTAAGTTCTCCCCAAACAAGCTTGATGGGTGGAATAGCCCTCTCTCATTTGTAAATTTATGTTCTTGCGTCCCAGTGTTGTGTTCAGTCATTTAAGCATTCTCCTGTATTGTGAGGTGTGTGTGTGTGCACGCGCGTTTTTTTTTTTTTTGGCTGGGGTTTTTCTTTCTGCCTTTCTGTCTTGGAATAGACGGGTGGGTCCCTGAATCTGTGGCGACTGAAACTCAGTCTCTGGAAATGGCGGTGAAGAGGTTTCAGCTGGTGAAGAGAAGGTTTCTCCGGGCGGCTGTGGAGCAGGACTGTGTCATTCAGAGCTACCAGCGCAAAGCACAGTAAGTAGTTCCTACTTGAAGGCTTTGCATGGGACTTACGGGTGCGCTTATCCACTGCCTTATCTTCTAAGGTGTGTGTGTGTGGGTTACCACTTTTCTATTTATTTCATAAACTGTAGGCTTTTTTTTTCCTTAAGCATTGGAAAGTTGGAATGGAAACATAACTGCTAGAGGAGGTAACTGAATCAAAGATGATATTTCTTTGCTAATAAAGGTATAGTACTGGTGAATGTACTGTAAATGTATTTCGGCAAAGAATATTGAATGCATTTTTAGTAAATGTTAAGTAACACACAAATGTAGAAAATCTGTGTGCAAAAATTTGATGTAAAAATATAGATTTACGTGCGCACACACAACTTGGCAGTCAGTTTGAATGGGAGAATAGGTAAATTCACTCTCCGGTTATTTGTAAGCATCAATCGTTCATCATGATAGAGTTAAGTTCTTGGTTTGCTTTTGTCCTAGGACTCTTGTGAAATCCATAAGAGATCGGAGAGCCGAAGAAGCGAAATATGACGACTTACTGAAGTAGGCTTGCCTCAGTCAGACTAAAAAATGGAAGCCAGTACAGACTTGGCCTGCATTCCTTCAGTCTTTCAGTTGTATTAAATTGCTGTTTTCTTTTGTAGGACGTATGAACAGGAAGATGAACAGCAGAAAAATATTCTAAGTGAGAAGATTATAAAGGTCTGTTTTAAAAAGCTTTTTTATAATTGGAATGCATTTTATTGATCCCAAAGAGAAACTACAGAAATTCTTTTTAGTGGTTTTAGTTTTTGCCCCAATGTACCAGGCTGAAAATATGTGCTGCTTCCAGGTTAGGTCTTTGTGGACAAGTGTTAACAAGGTCCTATCCAGCCTGGAGGAGGAGAGGGCAGTTGTGGACAGCGTGGTCAAAGGAGATGTTGATCAGTATGTTCTGGATGGGACCGATCGTGTCCTTAAAATCCCAAGATGTCTGCTGGAGCAGATTGAGAATTCATGTCGGATGGTGAGAGATGTCGTGGGCCTTGGGGCGATTGATGGCTATTAAAGCTTAATTAATGTCTGGTGTAGGCTCATCTTTCAGCAGCACCTGTGGTGTTTTGAGATGTGGCTGAATTTCTTCAGATTAACTAGTGCTGCCTGGTCTCCATACAGGGTTGCCCCATTTCCAACAAGAGATTTGGGCTGTTTTGTACTAGCTTTTTGCATTTAAAAAGTAGAGCCGGACTGTTTTTGAAGCCCGATACCGATACAAATATTTGTTGGTTTTCAAATCGTGTGTGTGTGTGTATTTTTTTACATTTCAGAAACGCGCAACATTATCTGAGTTTTAACTAACATAATATAATGCATTTTAAAAAGAAACTTGTTTGTTTTATTGTCATAGCTGAACAGAGGAACATCAAAATATATTAAAGTTCTGATAAATAACCTACTATTTAGCGATCTAAATCCATTATGTGACTCTTTAATGCTGTGGCTGAACGACAGTCTGCAACGCACTCTTGGCATCATTGGATTTCACACACACGTAAAAGAAAAGCTAACTTTTATGCACAAGCTACGTTTGATACTTTTTCTCTATGTCTAAATGTTCACTCCTCGCAAGGGTCTAACTTACATTTTACAATGCAGGGACTATAACTAGAGATGCTAGTTATAAATACAGTAATCATTACTTTATTTAGGTAGAATAAGTTCGTTGTGGTTTCCAAGCTCATTTATGTTAACGTTAGCGGTCTTTCACTGATAGTGGCATTAGCTAGCTTTGTGGTTAGCTAGTTTATGATGATCCATAATTTAGCAATGGATAACGTCATACTGCAAATTGTAAAATCATACATTTTCAATATAACAGGCCAAAGAGAGATGATACGTCTCACTGCTATAACTGTCACGCTATTAAAGAAATACTTCAGTCTCATTGTCTAAAGTGAAAAGGACAGTCAGTCAACTACACTGTAACAACGTAACGTAGTTACTAGCTAATTCCTCTTCACTCGGCTTATTTAACAACAGCAAAACTAGACATGATAGTCACGAATTTTGTCATGCTTATTTGAGTTAAGAGAACTGATGGGGATGTTCTTTTAATTGTTATTGAAGCAATGTATGTCTCGTGACCAACTCACTATGAACGCACTTCACCGATTTCACTCGTGGTTCTCTCTGCTCGACTCTGGCTGGATCAGCAGGTTGCAGGATGTGTGGCGTGTTATACATGAGTGTTGCCAACAGGGGCGGTGTACAGTGCCCTCTGGTGGACAAACTATACAACGCCAACACTCATGACATGGTTGAAGGGTGTTTCGTCCGTTTTTTATTTTATTTTTGAAATATTCATTTATCGGTCATTATAAATGCCGACACCGATAGTTTGAAAAATGCCTAATATCGGCCGATAAATCGGTCGGGCTCTATTAAAAACTGGCTTCTGAATAAGTCACTTGACCAAATTTTATTGAAGTTGCTTGAAATGGCAGAATTTTTGCGATCAAATCCTTAGACCAGTGGTTCTCAACCTGCGGCTCATCACAAATGCAAATGCGGCCCGCGATGCTGACCACGTAAAAAAAAAAAAATTTAAATTAAAACTAAATAAAATAATAATAATAAATGTATCCCATTAATGGTAAGTAGAATTATACTCTCTAATGATGTTAATACATCTAATTGTAATAATTTAAGATGCATAATATCTGGTTATTGAGCGTCGATGACGTCATATGTAAATAATATGCGGCCCGTGAGACTCGAACTTGGACATAGTGCGGCCCACTGCAAAAAAAGATTGAGAACCACTGGCTTAGACCTTGCAATCATTTTAGGAGATGGTATTCTCAGCTATTCATGACCCCATTCATGACTTTTGGGAAGATGGAAGAATGTTATTCGACAGTCTCCTTCCCATGTCCTAGTCAAGCGCAGGGAATGTGTACGAAGCAGGCCAGCTCAATGTTCTCCGTCTGCTGGAGCTGCTTCGGGAGGCCCTGGTGCTTTTGGAGCAGGAACGTGCACAGCTGGGAGATTCTGCCCCAGAGTTCAACCTACAGCACTTGGAGGAGCAGGCCTCGCTCCTAGGCCGAGCCTTGGATGCCCTGCGCCTCACAGGGTAAGCAGGAGACTGTAGACATGGGCGGTGTTTATCAAGGTTAACCTTGATGGCTGTGTGTGTGTGTGCGCGTGCATGCCAATAATGAATAAACTAGTAACCAAATTATTTTGCTACTCCTCTCAGTATTGCTTTTTCAAAATGGGTGTGTTTCCCATCCCTCTCCACCCCCAGGCGGAAAGTAAGTAAGGAGGAGATCCCAGAAGCAAAAGGATTCATTCAGAAGATGCAGGATTCGTGGGATAGAAAATGGGCTGAGAGCCTTGGTCGGACACCCCTGGAGACGTTTGTCACTGAGGACTGTGTGAGTGGTGTTCATTGCAAAGCTTGGAAACCCTGGATTTGAGGGGAGTGAAGTTTCTGATGGTGGTTTGTTTGCAGGCTCTAAAGTTCCTATCGCCAATGTCCCCTCTGTCCTTTGAGCCAGTGACTGAAGCCGGCTTGACGTCCTGCATCTTCTCACAGTACCCAGCAATGCTGCCTGGTCAGTGTAGCCCTTTTGTTTGCCATGGATTCTTCTGTGATGTTTTCTATAGATTCAATTAAATCTGTTCAAAATATTATTTCTGCTACATAGATGAATTGCCTGCGCAACAGCCATACAGTCATGGTCCAACTTCTGTGGGGAATGTAGGCAAGAAGGATCGCACTCCTGAAAGGTAGCTATGGGTTATTATGGATCTGATGGACAAATACCTGTACTGTTGTGGGAGGGTGATACTCGGGCATTGGTCTGTCTTGTCCTGTCCGTCACAAATCCTCCCTATAGCATCTTTGCCTTTCTTTGACTGCAGTTAGTGGAGAGAAATCACTGCAGACAGATACGGGGCACACAATATCTATTTGCTGATTTATAATAAGCTAAATTCCATACATTTGTAATTTCAGCTCTTCTGCCACAGCGCCAACGAATGAGTCAGTGGCTTTTTCAGAATCTTTGAGACCTTCAACCCCCTGCGAGCCACCTTCTAGGCGTTCCATGCCTTGCTGTAATTCTTTGCCAGCTTCTACACAGGTAGACATTTTTGGGGAGATGGATAATACTGTCAGAGATGCACTGGTCCTATATTCAGATTGATATTGGCGTTGATTGGTTATATGTGACTGAGCCATCTAATTTTCTTTAGTTTTTGGCAGTCTCTAAAAAGAGCTATTTCATTTTAAATCTGTTTGCAATCAATCGCACAATGGTTTCTTCCCATTTTTTTTTTTTTTTTGGTAATATTCAAGCTGAACGGTAACACTGCCACTCATTTTTGTTACATAGTTGGTGTGAGTGCAGCAACATCCCTTTGCTGTGATGTCATGTGCATACCCTTCACAGTAGGAGGAGAGTAAGAACATCAGATAAGAGGATGACAGAGTATTTTCCGCTTTTAATATCAGTGATTTGGAATCCTTTTAAAACCAAAGTTTTGAGAGGTGGGTGTAGCGTTTAGTGGAAAATCCTACTAAATGCCCACACAATTGTGAGGCAACGTGAGTAATGTGGAAAAACACTGGATGACTTGGAAGTAACTACCTTGGTCAGTTTTGTGCACTCACTACAGCTTGATACATGAGGGGCTGCTGGTTCAACGAAGTGTGACACTGTTGTCAGTAGGGGCAATTTTAAGCATTCACCACTTATGTGTACTTCAAACTGATATTCAAAAATTAACTGTAAATACCCCAAAAACACTTGCAAGATCAAAGTTCAAACAAGGTGGAGCAGGATCTTATGTATGTTTCTAGTAGCCTAATTCAAGATCTAAATATGCATTTTTCATCTGTATTTATTAGTTTAAAAGTGTGAATTATTACATTAGCTTTTTTCTTTGTTTTTATCAGCAGTGGATCAGAACTGAATGTGTACTGGTCCATCCCTACTGTCTTTGTTAAATCTGCAGTGTATTGAAGACAAAGCTTTGATTTGCTTTCCAGTCTCAGTGTCTGAGTACTTGTCGCTCCATCTTTTTGCAGCCTATTGTGCCAAAGCATGCCAGTCTGAGGAACACAAGGCCCCGGGTTACTGGTGCCAAGAAAAAGGCCATGATTCTGGATCAGGAGTGTGACAACCTTGCTGACCAGGTATGCAGCTACTGCTGGGATTTCCTGTGTCTCCCCTGTAGCTTCAACCTGCTTCATGTTCAAATGTTTTTAGCTTTTCCTTTTTGTAGGGTTGATTTACACAGGGATTTGGCATATGAAGTATTATTTGTTTTAGCGTAATCAATCAAATGAAACGCTGCTGTTATTGAGTTCTGACTGCCTGTGCAATACTTAAAGCGTATTCTAAATTTGGTATTACAAGTGTAGACTCCTCTGTGGTCTTCAGCTTGTTTTGGTTTTTAACCTTGTGCTAGTCATGTTGCCGTGGTCATTGGTCTGTCTCCACTGCTTTCTTCATGGCCAAGGTGAACAGGTACACCTTTACTGAAAGACCATATAATGATGCAATATGGAGTCTTGAGTTGGTATTTTGTTAGATGTTGTGTAACCCTAGTACTGCTTGGACCTAAGCAAACATGCATCCCAAACACATTTGCTTGTGATAGGCTTTTTTTTTTTTTTTCTTCTGTCCAAAGTGACGTACATCTTCTACATATGTAACATAAAATGAATCGTTTGGGCTTTAGCACTAAGGTGGCTGGTGTGAGGTTGGGGGAAATGTGCTTGGCTGCTTTGGGAGTGGTGATACCTGGGTTGGCCTAAGACTTGGTCTGCCTGTCACTGACCCTCCCTATAGCATTTCTGCTCTCTGATGACCGGGGCGGACTGAGGGAAACCGCAACGGACAGATACGGGGCAAACAAACCCATGTAGCCCAAGTGTGCATTTCAGTTTTGCTTCCTTGTTCCTTTTTTGAAGAGGACTTCTAAAGCCGTTCAGATTTGCCTTGGTTGCGGAGTCTTTACTGGGACTAGGTTGAAGGGATTCTGACTTGGTGGTGGTTACCATGTTCGCAACCTTTACTTGCATTTATAGTTTGCAGCAGCTGTCACTGGTAGCCCTGTGGATAACGGCATCAGGGGCCTGGATCTGGAGGACCTGCTCAGCACCCTGTCGGACCCCTTCTCCACACGGAAGCAGCTGCCTCGCACCCCAGAGAGCCTCAGTAAGTCTTCCAGCACTTTCCAAACACGTAACACATGCTGGCTTGTTGTGTAGGGTGGAAATAAAGCATGAATGGAGTTAAATCTGTCATTCGGTGAGCTTTCTGTGACATTGATTTGCTAGGCTAGTTTCAGTCATGAGTGAAACTGAGTTTAATGGGGGGTGGCTGGCTTGTGGATGTTTTCTCAGTCTCTGAAGTGAAGAGCTCCTGGAAAAGGGCATTGGAGGAGGGCGAAGCGGAGAAGGCCCGTCTCTCTGGGAGGTTTGCGGACTGCACCGGAAGGAGCTCCCCTGCCAGACATGAAACTTCGCAGGCTGCTTGTCCCAGCCTAACTGAATCCCTTCTAGGCGCAGCGGTGGTGCAGACACCGGAAACTCCCGTTCATCAGGCCACAGAGTCCTTGAATTCCACCTTGCCCTGGGACACTGACAGTGTGGTGGCTGCCTACTCCCAGGCTGACGGCAGCGACGTCATCCAGTTTGGGATTGCAAACGAGACCATGCCTGACCTGCTGGGTGATGAGAGCCTAGGCTCTAGCAACGGATCCCTGGAGGACGATGAAGAACCTTCTTTCCCTCAGCTGCTTCCAAGCCTCGTCGATTTTGAAGGGGAGCTGCGGCCTGCTTGCGGCAGGCTCAGCAAGATCCGAGAAGCCTACAGCAACATGTCTTACCGGGACGATGGGCAGACTCTAGAGCTACAAAGTCCCCAGCAGGAGAGGGCAGTCAGTCCAGAGGAGGCAGACTGGGAAGCTGGAGACAAGGTCTTCTCCCTAGATTTGGATGCACTGGAGAGTCCGTCTCCCGGCAAAGGTCGGTGTAGCCTTCCCAAGCTGGTCACATTCTCTCCTTTGGATGATTTTTAGTTTGGGAATTTACTTGCCACATCCACTTATGCATTGACACTTACATTTTTTTTAAGGAATATGGATATTTTCAAAGATTAACCAGTGGGAAAGCAGAAGCTTCAAGCATTGTTGTACACCCTACAAAGTAGCGTTAATAATTAACACCTTTTTCGATGCTTTTGAAAACTGAAAATGAGTTGTGTAGTTTTTAAGCAATCGAAAACCCAGTCGGTATTTGAACCATTTGCCTGCACACTGACTGATCCTCTGCTAAAGAACATGAAATTAAATGCTGTAAATTATAAAGAAAAATAAAGTTTACTTGTTCAATGATGGTAGTTTGCCTGGTTTTTTCATTTTGACTTGAGATTCTGTGCTAATTGTTAATGTCCATATTTTTAAAAGGAATTTTTTTTCACCATTTTGGGCTGCTTTGTCAATCCTCTTGTAGTGAAATCACAAATGGTGACATTGCTCATTATATTGAATGCCATTAGAAAACCATCTAGTCTAGGTAATTTGACACTTGCCTTTAAAATTTAGCTGCAGATTATTTAGCATTGTACCATTGGCTTTTTCCCCTTATTTAAATTTTTTCCATTCCTACAAATGCAGTTTTTACAATAAGAAAAGCTGCATATGCTGTGGCTGAGCTGACAGGAGGGAGTGATTAACAGTATAGACCAATTTCAAAACCTTTTCTGTTACATTTTCAAATAGCAGTTGGGTTTCGCAAACGATTAGTGCTGTTACTGTTGCCCTGAACATCGTAAATCACTTAAGTTACAAATCGTAAGAAATGCTGTTTGGCTGTCATCGATTTTTATGTAAAGCCATTGGGACAGGTCTAACGCAGTCCTGGGTGACTACCTAGAGCCGGCTCTGGTGGTGGGCTGGCATCCCGATGGATTTATGCACAGCCTCGGTAACACTGGCGTTTGTGTTTGACTCGTTTCTGTCTCACGGAATTTTAGGTCCCCTCTTTTGATTGTGCATCTGCATTGCTACCAGTTTGTAGGGGTGTCCCTCAGACTTTGATGTCGAGTCACTTAAGTATTTACATAAATTACTTGAAATAGCACTTGTTGGGGGTGACTGAGCATGATTGAAAGTTCCCCTTTCGATAACTATCAATTTGTGCTTATCGTGGACGACATTTCCAGCACTTGCCCGTCAGTTTGTGCACCTCACTGTATAGGAGGAAAATATTCATTTACTTTCCATTTCGATGCTGAAGATTATATAGTCTCATTGTGTAATCCCAAAATCCATTAACAGTAAACTCAGGTTGGGTTACAGCTGGATCGGGGTATTGTTACTACACACTTTAGGATGTGTTAATTGTTGACCAGCTATTCTTTACGCTTTGCATAATTTTTGTTCAGAGGAAACTGAACTTTTTATTTTAGGAGCAGCGTTCTGTTATGTTGTACATGAATGCTACAGCTTATCGATGTTCTTTGCAACTTGGATAATGTTTATCATCTAGTCTTGTTTTATTAGGAATTGTAGTTCTTTGTTGCATTGTTGTATTTTCCATGCATATTGCTCTGGTTGGCCTGATTTTTCTATACGGTGGGTGTTAGAAACATACCACAATCTATAAATCCATTGTGAGTAGACATCCCTGTTATCAGCCTTATGTTCCAAATAGAGGGCTTATGTTCTTTAAATAACAGGCGTAGCTGGGTGAAAATCCATATTGTAAATTCTGTGGAAATGGAGTGTGTTTGAGGGTTTTATGTATACTTTTTTTTTATATATAATCATTTTTGCCTTGGTCTTTTTTCTTAGGATACTTTTGTTAGATTTGAATTGGATTTGTGTGAACCCCCCCCCCATGTCAGTTTTTATTTGTCACTTGCGGTATTATATAATGTATGGTAAAATGCTTGTTCTGGCAGATTCACCAACTGCAGTATAAAATAGGGACTAGAAATTTATATATAGTAGATTTCTTATGCTTTATAAAATAATAAATATAAAATGGCAAAACAAAACAGTATGTCATGTCAAACTACCACTCTTGTATTTTACTGGTATGACATTAAAAATCTTTCATTTAACTAAACCTAGTTAAATGATGGTTTATTAAATAATAAAGCTTTTTGTATTTGTACTTCAAAGCTGGTTTGGATCATGTTTAGTTTTAGGAAAATTTGACGTTTGACATCCCCCTTGTAACCTATGTTATTAATGATGGTTTTACATTAAATGCGATCGATGTCTGCTGAAGTATATATCTTCTGCAGTTTGGAAATGCTCATGTATTAAAATAACTGTAAAGGAGATTGTGAATTGCGTCCATTTAATTATACATAACATTTATGTGGATCATCCCGGAAAAAAGTTTGGTGCTGGGAAAACATTCTCATCGCTTTTGTGGTTAATCAATCAAATCAGTCTATTTGTTTAGTACATTTTCAAAGTCAAACACGTTGATGACCAAAGTGCTACATAATGAAAGATTGATTCATAGGAAATGGGAAAGCACTGGATGGTACTGATCCTTCCCTTCCTCTGGGGAAACGGAGTGGAAGTAGTGATCCATCTGTTGCGCAACGGGACTTCGCGTTTCGGTCTGTTTCTGAAGCCAGAGGGCACCAAAACCCGACGGCGAGCGCTCGGCGGTGTCGGCGCCCGTCACTGAGCTTCTGGGCGGCTCAGCCCCGCCTCCGGCAGCGATCTCAGAAATCCGGAGAGCCATCAAAAGCGAGGAAAAGGCGAACATGGCGCCCGCTTTCACTAGGGTGAGCGCAACGTTGTAGCCGACAAGTCGGAAACTAAGTTTCCAAGCACGCCTAGAGTGCATTCGCCTTGTGCTCCCAGTGGAGTGTCCGGTTACCGTAAGGGTGGGATATCGCTCAAGGGTTGGTAAAAGCAACAAGTCGCCTGGATGTCAGCGATCTTTCTGAAGTGAAAACTGCTGGTAAGTTACACGCGTTTAAAGGTCTCAGGGCTAGATCACCACTGTCACTTTAACTAGATGGCACAATGCTTGAACAGGTAGTGATCTGTCACGCTAGCAAATTAAAAATGCTTTCGGGGGAACTTCTTTGTAATACGTCGTCCTCCAACATCTGCCGTCTGAGTTCTTGGTGGGCAGTTTGAGATGTAGCGCCGGCGTGTTTTTCTTTGAGCATCTCCGAAAACGGCGTTGCAATCAGTTCTTCCTAATCTGAATGATCAGCGTTATTTCAGTCTTGTCAGGAATATTCAGATAAAGTTATAGATTTGAGTGACCGAGGTCTGATTTGCGGATGCGGTTCTTGACGTGATGATTAGAAAGCTGGACAAGTTGTTGTTGAACGAATCAAAGTATGCATGTATTTTGGGTGTGTTACCTATTATATTAACGCCGAAGTTACCGGCGGTGGTGAAACAGACCGAAAATGAACAAGATCGCTAAAATGTTGATATTGAAAATATCATCATGTGAGTGCCTGCAGCTAGGTTATGGCAGGAATCTTTAAGTACGCTACATTGGCACGTTGATATTGAATTGCCTTATGGAAGGTAGCGTTTACTGAGGCTAATACGTATAAATGTCATTTTTCATGGTCCCTCAATACACACATTGCTTGTGTACCGGTCGCAGTTTTGCAATCAGGTGCCATAGTTGGCAGTGACGGCCAATTACCCTTGTATAGTGCTCTTTTGTAAGACTACAAAGTTAAGATTAATTTGGGGGTCTCACTGTCAATTATGACGCGGTCGCCAGCAGCTTTCGACGTTTCATATGCAAACGAGCTTTATTGCCCTTACAGCGCGCCATAATTACCCCAGCGCGGCAAGTGCTGAGTCTCTGTGCGATTGCCTCCCTTTACTGAACGCTTTGTAGTTTTCTGTTTCTACGGAGTGAATTCGCTTTCTTGCGAAATTGTGTCCCCGACATGAGTAATGAATTTAAACTTTCATGAAAGCCGCCTGCGGCTGATTTATCACTTGAGCTCAAGGCTACATGACACATGACTCTGTTGGCTCGTCCTATTCCATTCCGGGGGGGTTCTTCACCTGATGGTGATAATCATCAGTATTTTGATGATGAACAGTAATAATGCTACCTGTTTGCCTTAAAGCTCTTTCCCTTTGCCATCAGGTGACATAAAGTGCAAGTATTTATCTTTCAACCACTTATCCTGGTAACGGTTCAGGAGCCTATCCAGGAAGCACAGGCTGCAAAGTTGGGTATACCTTGCATGGGATACCAGTCTGTCACAGAACATGTGTATATATAGTGAGCAGGGTCGAGACGCCAGATAGACGAGTAGCTACAGGAGGAAATAAATGTACACAGATCAGTCCTGCATGACTTGGGGAGATTACATAAATTCCACACACACAGAAGTTGGGATTATGACCTCACACTCTGGTAGTGTGAGGTAACCGTGCTGTACTTTGATGTCATAGTTCCTAGACCTATTTGTATAAATGTACCTTTAAAATACACATTTTCTGGGAGACACAATTAAATCTTCCAGTATGTTCATTTCTTTTTACATGCAATCACAATTTGCATGCTATTGTTGCAGTGATGGTCACATGGCCGGCAACTAGATGCCTCGTGTGGTTACCCCGGAAACCCATTTGTTAGATTTTATTAGGTACGTGTTGTGGTTTTTAAAACCGCTCGCCTCTTTCCAGGAAGTGCAGGTACTCCACTTTAAGAGCCCTGATGCAATTGTGTTAAAATTAGCTCCCTGATGTGTAAGTGTGTTATCTTTTCACACAATGCAGAGGATCGCGATTTATGTCTGTAGCAGATAGTGAAATTTAACTTGACTGTGTAAGCTCATTCTTTTGGGTATAGGACTGTATACCTTACCTCTGAGTCCAGTGTAACCTTCACTGATTGTCTTAATAGCATTAATGTATTGTTATACAACTTGCTGCACTTATATTTCAAGTTTACTTTTGCTAGCCGTTACAGTAGAAAGTAACTGAGCTTTGTACACTGCTTTTGCTCTCTGTAAACCCAGTCTGATTCAGCCTCTACCTGAAAAATAAAGCTTAAGATGTACTCATGAACCACATGCAGCCAGAGGAAATCCTGTGACACATTTGACAGGATCAGTCAGAAAGCTTCTCATGTGCACCTGCTTGTCAGTGAGACAGATCAGCGATGCATGTTTTTTTGTGACTTGTTACAGAGCACTGGATGTCGCCTGGTACTCCGTGGTATATAAAGTGATGCTGAAGTCACAGGATCTCACATCTGCGCTTTTCTGGGTGAATATTTTGAATCTGCCCAACATATTTGAACCACAATGAGTGTCCCTCAATCTAGCAACCATCTTTTCTGGTCAACAGGCAGTTAAGACCACCTTCCCATTATGGTGATATCTTTATAATACCTCCCACGTTGTTGTTATCGCCGAACATATAAATACTGAACAGGTTTTATTCTCGGAAACGAGGGCTTATAGCTTGGCTGTTTATTCACCTGAATGTTTCACAGATGATATTTCATTATAGAGCCTTCCTTGGGTTCTTGAACCTGAATGTGTTTGGTCACAAGTGGAGCTCCAGCGTGACACCGGCTGCAGCCTGCCGCTCTGGCGGAGGTGCTTTCCTGTAACGATGTGGCAGATGATAATGTAGCGTTAGCAGATGGATGCTTTTCGGGGCTTTCGGCCTGTCTCTGGTGTCTGCCCCCTTTGGCATCTCCTAGACCACATCTGCTGTTCACAGTGGGCTAGTGTCTGACGTTCTGTGCAAGTGGAGCCCAGCTCTTCGGTCCTAGTGTCTCTGTGGCACTACGGAGGGGTTAACTATCCAGAAAGCTCGCGTGAAGCTTTTCAGAAGTTAAATTCAGTCCTGGGACCTGAATTCCTCCAGACTGATTATCCACACTGACAGGTGCAGTCATTCTATTCAAGTTGTTTTGCTCTTTCAAACCACTAATTGGAATGTGAAACCAATTATATTCAATTTTATTTGAACCCAGCAGATTCTGACCTTTGATACTGATCAGTTTCAGTTTAAAAACTGAATTTACATACTGAGCCAAAACCTAATTTCTGGATGTTCACTTTATTGAAAATGTGATATGAAAATGAATATGAATGTTGAAATATAGGTTCCTGGAATGGTGGTGTAGCTTAGCGGTTAATAGTGATGCCTCACATGTTGATGGTTATGCGTTTGAATCCCATTTGTGCTGTATGAGTTTATGAAGTTTTTTTTCTGTCTTTTTTTTCCATCTTTTTATCGATTGAGTGGCGACCATCTGTTTTGTTTTGTGTTTAGCCAAAGCTCACAAAAGCAGGTTCTGAGGGAGCAAACAGATCCGCACTCTGTAGAGCAGTTTTTATCACAATCTGAAGGTCAAAAAGTGTTAGAGGTTTTCCCAGAAGACTTGTTTTCTTGAAAAGTTTTTTCCCCCGCTTCTTTTTTAAAAGCAGATGAAAACACAAAACATTGAGTCACTTTAGTGAAATGTAGTTTTTGAG
>JAODKE010000015.1:9152359-9167380 GCA_026779605.1 Mormyrus hasselquistii
TTTTTCCCCCGCTTCTTTTTTAAAAGCAGATGAAAACACAAAACATTGAGTCACTTTAGTGAAATGTAGTTTTTGAGGTGAAAGATGAGATCAAGAGGATTTCTGATGGTGATGAAGTAAATAGGGCTGACAAGAACAGTTTTGATATAAAGAAAACCTATGATATCGAGGTATTGTCAATGCCCTGCTTTATGATCATATATAAAATGATCTTTTCACAATATACTCGGGGGGGGGGCTGTTAAACATTCCCTAGAAGTTTATCATTTACCTCAGTTCCTCTTTGAAACATGCTGTTCCTGAAAACAGTCGGTTCCTTTGGTGGGATTAGTGCCTGAAGGCCCCCCCACAGTCAACATAGACAAATGTCCCCCACAGTGTGATGAAAAACCTGTTATTTTAATGTTGCGGGGACCATTTTTCAGGTCCCCACAAAGATCCGTGAATGCAATCAAAAAACTAAAAGTCTTGTATTTTGTTTGGTTGCTTATGGTTAAGGTTAGGGGTGGGTAGGAGTTAAGGTCGTCATGTTGGGATTAGAGTTTTGCCCATAGAAATGAATGGAGAGTCCCCACAAAGATATGAGTACAGGTATGTGTGTGTCTGTGTGTGTATGTGTGATTGCACTTCCTGTGTGCCCATTCCCACCCATTCCGGAAGCCTTTTGCTTCTTTGCAGGCTTGCAGCAAGCTCTCACATGCTGATGCGCCATGTGCGTCACACACAGCCTTACCGGTTCCTGCCCCACTTGCGGTGGGGCTTGCCCCAGTTGCCTTGGAGAAGCCTCTGGGGCAGAGGGCAAATAGCATGACTCAATACTTGGGAGAGGTTGAGGCCATTACCATAAGCTGAATAGATACAACTCCCTCTGCCGTGGAGGTGTCTGCCAACCTGGTGCTCTTTATAATTTTTTTTTTTTAATGGTATTCTCAAAACTACAGAGATCCACTTTAGAGCTGCAATGTCATCTTTGCTCAAAAAATGGCAGGAACACTGCTCCAGTGTGCCAGCAGTGTACCATGCGTGAGCATTGATTCTTCTGTCCTCATCTAAGGCTGCAGCGCGAAGCTTCTTTTGTTCTGAGTTTTATGAGCTTAACCATGTTCCTGTGGAACATGAACTTGCGTTCCACTAGTTGGCTTTGGCGACTTCCTGGTGCAGAGAGCTTCTTGACCTTGGCCTTGTGAAGGCCGGTGCGGCCAGCTTCGTCAGACTTCGAGTTACGAGTGGTTTTGCAGCAAAGAAATGTGACCTTTTGCATTCCAGAGATGAGGATGTGGGCTGTCCAGTGCCATGTGAATGCAGTTGTAGATGGAAAAACCTTTTGGAACACGGAAAAACAATTACGGATGCCCCTGAGTAACAATAGTCAGACGTGAATTCCAGACCTGAAAGAAGGTGGGGAAATCAGGCTTGGCTCAAATGCTTGGCCTCAGGAGCAACAGACAAAAACAGAAAATAGAGTTGCTGTGGGGTGATTTTGTGGGTGGTGGGGGTGGAGGGGGGTGCTTTACCAGGTTTGTTCATTTAGTACAGCTGTTGTGCTAACTAAAATTACAGCTCTGACAAAAAGTAGGTGCTGAAAATAAGTATCCACTCGTATCTGCTTTATAGCCTGTCAATATTTACAAAAGAACATTTTACCTGCAGCAGATGGTCACCCACTCTTTACATATTATACACAATTTGAAAATGTTGTTTTAGACCAGAAATGTTCCTTCTATTACTGACAATAGTGAACCCTTAGAAGTAATAAGCCTAATAGTACTCCTTTATTGTATGGACACTGTATCACATTTTATTGTTACCAAGTCTTTTGATTGATGAGACTTTTTTTTAATGAGTATTTTTTTTGGCAATCGAATGCCGAGCCAGGGTGTGTGTATTGGCTGAGTGTGGGGTTGGGCCGGGACCATCTCGTGCTGCAGTAAATCAAAACAGTCCCAACACTCTGTCTACACCCTTGCACAATATCAAAGTCCAGTGTTAATCAAAATGCCGGTTTGCCTTGACTCAGAGTCACTGACTGTAAGGTACCTTTGTGTTGCATTCGGTTGAGACATACCTTCATTTTACAGTCATCTTCTCGGAATTTTTTGCAGTCACGCTTGTGTAATTCATATATTTTTTTAAATGAATCGCATGGGTGTAGGCTTTGATTTTTCTAAAGGTGTGTACTATCTTGGCAGGTTGCAGCTTGGTTCAGATTTTATTTCCCTCTAAATGTCTGCAAAGGCCTAAAAAGCCTTTGGCAAAAGCGTAACATCTACAATGACCCAAGATGGTATTCAAAGCAGTCCATTTTTCTGTACAAAAAAAAAACTTTAATTCCCCTGGCTTATTGAATGTACCCACTCCTCCCATGTTCTGTTGTTTTTAAAATATATTTTCTCATTTATTGATTTGAACCGTCGCTCTGCCAGTAGATTCGAGCAGGAACTTTCAGATGAGACGACGCCGTGTTGGCACTTTGTCTGCCAGGGCCTGGTTGCCATGGATACCCTAGTGTTTACCTGCTCCTGCCATCAGCAGAGAGGACTTTGCCTCCCTCTCTCTCTCTGCCAGTGTTCTCCCTGTTCTCCCTTTGTGGGAGGGGGGCTGAGCAGTTTCTCCATTCTAACATTTCTTTCTCAGGTATTCCCACAGCTGTTCTATTTATTTAATTGTTGTTTAGTGATGCAACTGCTTGCAGCCTCAGTAAAGCCGACCTCTGCCTCAGTTCCTTGCTCATTAACTTCTTTCTCTCTCTCCATTTTGTCCATCCGCTCCGCATTTCGGTCTGTGTTGGTATCTGTCTATTCTGCCAAAGTGTTTTCCCAGAAAGAGTGCAGAGATGTACAAATGTAATTTATTTTTTTTTAGTCTAGACAAATGAAGTAATTATTTCAGACGGTTGGAGCAAATGGCATCTTATGACCCACCCCCCTTAGAAATCAAATTTGGCACCCCTGTTTTTAATCCCTCAAATAGCTTCCCCCCCCTACTTTCAGAGGGTTGGTACCCCAGAGGTCTTGTGTGTTCCCTGTCGGTGGAATGTGAACCGTCTGCCGGCCTTTAGGACGGTAATTAGTGAGGCATTTAGCATGGTGAATTAAGCATTTTCATTCTGCCCTTGGTTGTGCAGGGATTTCTCCCCATGTGTCTTTTTGTGATGTTTCTCTCCGCTTCTCTATGGTCTGAATGTTCAGATGCCTGTTGCATCACTTTTTTTTTCTCTCTTTCCCGCTGGAGGATTCATTCCTCTGAGTCAGCTCTGCCGTGCAATAGGTGCATAAACGGTAACATAACTACACCTTCTATAATGGTGCAAACTATCTGTATGTTTCCAGAAAAGTGATTAGTTGTCATTGTTGACACACCACACAGTGCACAACAACGAAATGTGTGCTCTGCATTTAACCCATATGTGACAATGTGACATAGCAGGGGGCAGCTAATTCAGCGCCCGGGGAGCAGTGCTTGGGGGCGGTACTTTGCTCAGGGTACCTCAGTGGTGCCTTGCTGGTCAGGAATTCAAACCTGCTATCTTTCAATTACAAGTGCGCTTCCCTAACCATTAAGCCACCACTGCCCACAATGTGAAAACTTATTTCAGCTTCAGTGGGATCAAGGAAAAGAGAATTACTCTTGCTTTTAAATCTGATTGGCAGCTGAGTGTTGGAATGATGTGGCAATACCTTTTTAAAGGATTCATAGCGGGAGTCCAGATCTTTTTACATTTGATATGTCAAAGTTGCCATGCAAGATTTGTTGTTTGGCTGTGGTGCTGATATCTTGTTAACTGAGAGGGTAAGCCTAGACGGGGGCATGTCTAGATTTTGTTAAGGAGGGGTGACTTAAGAGAAGCAATTTTTTTTTTCTTCATACAGAGGGGCCAGCCTCATTATCCAATGAAATGTTTCAAATTTGTGAGTAAAACAGGAGCAGACACTCTGTGGACCAATCAGCTTTCAGCTGGGGCCAGTGCCCTGATGCCTAGTCCCGGTTTCCCTCCTGAGAGTGCAACAACACGGGTCTCACCCCCAATTACTGGCGTGATTCTGTCTTCCCTCCCTCCACTTAAATTCACAGCTCGTCTAAAGTGAGGTGTGATTAAGAATCTGAAGTTTAGTTTATGAACTGATGTAATGACAGTCCCCAGCCTAAAGAAACAATAACTAGGGAAATGAACACACTTCCAGTTGGTGTGAGGCATGGCAGATGACATAATGCTGCGTTTAAGATTATGATTAAGAAACTTTATTGACCCCAGGGGGGAAATTCTTGTCTGTTCAGTAGCAAGTACGTCGCGCATGGATGATTATACATATAATGCAAAAAAAAGTTTTGGCAATGCCTCTGAGTGTATCATCCATCCAGAGGGATCCCGCCTGGTGTCAGACAGGAGGGCGTTCCCTAATCTATTCCCTAGGCTGGACTTCTGGTCCACAGTGTTGGAAGAGCTGCCTGTTAGAGAGATGGGATGTCGCTGAACTAAGTTGTGCGTTCTAAGCACAAAGGGCCTTTATCGTGCACCTGTCGGAATGGTGTGCCTTCAGGGGCTGGTGTGACTAATGAATTAATCTTTATCTTTTGGGAAACTGAAATGACTGTTTTGAGTTTGTCAGGTGTTCCTGTCTGTGTATGCATGCATGTGGGAGTTTTATTTTAGTCAAAAATGTTCTGTGGGCCGAAGGAAATAGAGGTATCAAGACATCTGATTCTCAGCCTAATCGGTCCGGTGGAGGATGATGGATGCAGATTGTGTTATGGACCCCAAATGCCAAGGTTGTTACCATTAAGTCTGGCCAATCCCTGCCTTGTCAGGTTATGGCAGCATAAAGGCCAGCCAGTGCAGTTTGCAATCATTATTTTATTGAAATGAACAACTATCCTTCCATTCACAGTCTTTATCCTGTTCTCAGAATGTTCATTTAAGCAATAACATACGAGGGGTGCACTTATATATCACAGCTGTGATTCAGTCATAGGCCCGAGGCTGCAGGCCGAGTCCAGAAAAAAATCGCAGCGGTGATACACTGGAGTACAACCGCACGACAATGATTATGTTATTGCTTTTATACAACAGTTCATCAAGTAGCATTTATAAGGTAACAATAATAAAATACAGCATATTTTGTTTATTTATTTAAACATTTATGGGCCTCCACAAAAAAAAAAAACAAAAAAAAGTTTAGTCTAATATCTCCGGTGCCAGCAGTGAACTAGACGGCTTATTAGCGGAATAATTTTGCAGTTTAGATTAAAAGCATGTTGCAGGTCTAATAATTGAAATGTTCTGGCGCTTGAGTGGTGAAGAAATCATAAGGCGAACAGCAAAGATCAATTTTTAGCGGACACTTTCATTGTGTGATCCTTAGAAGGACAGCAGTAAAACAACGAGTCCGAGAAAAGAGTAAACTCACTTATTTACACAGACGGGGAGTTTTAAGTAGACAAAAGTGGATACAGACAGTAGAGACAGAGCGCAACAAGTCGTACTCTGAGAGCATTTTTTTCCAGTTCAGCAGCTTATAAAAACTTAAAATCCGAAATAGATCTAAATAAATCCAAAACAGCACAATACACATGAACCTTTACTTTACTCTCACTTCCGCCTACATTCATTTTTGAAACTGGTGGAAACACCAGTAGGATCTCAAAATGCCCCAAGCGAGAACCAGCCCAGCACCAACTTCATGTTGGTGGAAATGAGGCATGTGTTACAGTTTTTAGATACACCTGTAAAGCAGAGTGATAGAGCTGATGTGAAATGTCCAAGTGCAGATATGCTCTGATAACTGCGCTCATGGTACGCCTCTTGTCAGATGTCTTGGTTGGAACTAACTGTTGTATTATCGAAAATAAGACATTTAAAGAGGTTTTTAACAGCAGTGAATTATGCGGCTTCATAGGTGCCCGGTGTCTGTAATTTACATTTATACATTTACCAGATGCTTTTGTCTAAAGCTATGTACTTCTGATGAAAGCTTGAGGTCAGAGATCAGGGTCAAAACGGTTCGCCTGGAGAAGTTGAGTGTAAGGGTCATACTCCATATGTATCAAAATACACTCAGGGATGAGTCCCGATTAATTTTCCTGAGTTTCTTGTTCATGGTTATTACATTAATTCAATTATTTAATACTTTTATGCAAAGCTACTTGGGAAAGGTTACAATATACAGCTGTGGAAGGAAATTGAGACCACTCTATTTTAAAACAAATTTGCATTTTTAAATCCTGGTTCAATCATGGTTCTGCTGGCAGAAGGTTATGCTGAGCCTCAGGATGCTTCAAGGTTCAAAATTTCTAAGACGACAGTACACAAGAATAGTTTGAAGCAGTAGACACTGAGAAAGACCAGAAACTAGTCGAGTAAAGGGCAGAAGTGACATTCTAATGCCAGAGATTTCTGTCAACTTACATGAAAATTTCTCATGAATTCTCGGATGACATCAAGTGACCTTCAAAAGGAATGGGAAACAAAGTGTGAAGTGCACTGCTAGGACAGTTCATATCAGGCTCCTAGAAGTAGGACCGAAGACCCATAAAGCAAGGAAGAAACCCTTCATCGATGAGAAACAGCGAAAATCCAGGCTGCCGTTTGCAAAAATATATATATTATTCACAGACACACACCTGTAAATTGATGAATGAGTAAAACAAAAAATTGTGCTGTGGTCTCTTAATTTTTCCCCCCAGCTGTATATGTGCTCCCCAGGACTTGAACCCACAACTGTTGCACCCTCAGTCCAAGGCTCTACTTGTTGGAGCTGCAGGAACTTTTTTGGTTGTTGCAGTAGTTTGGAGAAATCTGGTATTCTTCCTGTGAAATCTGGAATCTCCTGTTTAACACAACCTTGCATTGCCTTGTATTATGTCAGCCTTCTTCAGACCACCTGGTTTGTGTAGAAAATCTTGCCTTAATTGTTCATTTTAAATTTGCAAGTTAATAAATAAGTCCTGTAAAAGAATTTGGATGATGAATGTACATACAAACCAGAAATAAGTGGCGGTTTGAAAGAGTGTGCTTTTCTCTACCAGAATATGTACTGGGTTCATTTTCTCAGAGTTTGGAGAACTTCTTAAAGCCAGTGATGTAGAGGGGGGGGATGTCACTGACTGTCCCATCAGTATTTTTAGGAAGTGCTGTGTGTTATAGTACAGCCTGCCCCTGGCCTCTAGAGGGCCAAACACTTGGTTGCGGGACAGAACTCCTCTCATCGTGGAACAAGTAAAAAGTGTTCATATTTCCGAATGACTAGGTCAGAGTATCAAAAACTTTAAAGTGTTGCTGTCAAGTGCCTGCAATGTTCTTCTGAAGGTCTTGCAGCAAAATGCGGGAGACCAAGGTGACTCAGTCTGCCCAGTAGTTAAAGCTTTGTTTTGTTTGTTAGGGATATCCTTGGCTTGTAAGCAAGGTGCCCGTTTGCAGTCGCTTAGGCTCATTATCTCATTGTCATTTTGTTTTTAAAGTCATAGGCATGAAAACGTCCAGCTATAGCCTATTCTACTTCTTTCTCTCCGAGCCTTTGCTCCACTTTTTTTCAGAATGGATGGCATTCAGGCGTTTTCGACTCGTTCCGTTTTTCAAGGTTTCCTTCGCCAAAAGCTAGATGCTGTATTTCCAATACTGTTTCCAAGCACATAAGACTAAGGAAAACGTGGACGAGGCCTTTTAATTGAAATCGAACTTGACATTGAGCTTTATTTGCCATTTGTTGAAGTACGAGAGCATGTACGTCGCAATGTGTGTCGCCCCACCTATCTCATCTTGCTCACTCTTTAGATCACGTGTAAGGTGGTGACACGGTAAAATACCACCAGGGTCACAGGGCTAGCCTAGTCGAGATTTCCATTCCCCAGAAAGCAAAAGTGAAATACTTTTCGTTCCACGCAAATCTAAAAACAGAAAAAGATTCTTAGGCTCAAAATGCCCTGGCACAAGGTCCCTGCTTTGGACAAAGACAGAAAAATTGTTGCCACATATTGTCACCAAACTACAGCAACAACGTGCAGCTCAGCAGTGTAGCTCGGATTAGTGGGCTCCTCCTGGGGGAGGGGGAGAGGGGCGGCTGGTGTCCCAGGTAAACCCCCAGTGGGAAGGAAGGTTATTTTGCACCCTCCCTCTCGCTATCTGAGTCTGTCACATACTGCAGCTGGCACTGATTTGGAGCAGCAGAATTCCAGAAAGGCCCCATTTGTCGCATTTAATTGTTGCTGTTTGAGCAATAAAAGCTGCATGGGAGAAAAAAAAGTGAAACAAAGCTTTCAAGTGGACCTAAAATAGTAATGCAATAACAAAGCTGGAAAAGAATAACCCATTTGTTTCTAATTGCCTGCTGATGTGCAGCTGTCCAATTCATCAGTAAGAGGGTGCTATGCTCAGCTGATATTCCAGACTCGCCTTGTTCTATTTTTTGGTGGTATGTTACCTCCCAAAATTACTTGTGTTCCATAGGTATAGCTCTCCTATCAGCTATCTGCATATCATCAGCTCTGCTGGGGGGGAGCTGGCTGTCTGAGTGTTTTGGTTAGCAGGTTTTGTTGCCATAGTGACCGTCCACCGTCTTCTATGGTGCTAGGTAAGGACATCCAAGATCACAGAGAGCAGCGTTGTTCAAACACAAATGATGCGATTAAAAGTTAGGAGGGGTTGTTGAATAAGGTCCTGACTTTGTTCCAGAATCCCCCCCACCCACTGGTTCAAAGAGGCTTCTTTTTTTTTTTTCCTTCCTAAAATGACCCAGATGACATGGTGCTGTGGAATATTCCTCCTTTTTGAAAATTTTAGTTCCTGCCTTGGCTTTAGAAAGGCTTTAAAAGCAGTGTGAGTGTTTGTTTTATGTCTGTGGTTTTCAGGCTTTTCAGATTGTATTCCGCGTATTTCTTTGAGGACGGTCGCGGTTCCTGTGGTTTAAATGACTCCAGGTCTCACGACCAGACTCCATCCTCCCACCAACCACTCTGCCTTCCCTGGAGGCTCATTAAGACCACTTTGTCGTTAGGACAAACTAACAGATGTAGTCAGGCTCTCCCAACTGCCTTGGTGTGTGTACGTTTTCATAAATGTATTTGTACGTGTGTGATCAGTCCAGCAGTGTGGCACTCTGGGACATCGTTGGCTCATCTCCTGCTGGAAACACACTCAGATCTTCCTGACAGCTTGCAGTTTTTTTTCAAGAACTGGGCCTGAAATATGTTATGTGGACATTCTTTGCATAATTTTGTCTAACAACAATTGGAAAGTCTAGCTAAAAGATTTTGTGTATTTTTAGGGTACTTGCCTTGTAGGATTTGATTTTTGCAGTTTGATCTACGATTAAGCAGAAAGTCTCTCAGGATTAATGAAACTACTTTTTGCCACAAGAAAGACAGAATGCCTTAGCTGTATATATAAAAGTGTCTGTGTGTGAGAGACAAAGAGAACCTCCAGTAACATAGGATTAAAGCACAGTAAATGGAAGATTTTAAACAGGTTCTTTAATTATCTGTGGTATAAAAAGTTTTCTGAGAAATTGCAAAACTGAGAAGGGAGTGAATTTGGAAACAACAAGAGAACATCGCTGGAACCCATTGGCCAATAAATGTTTCCCTACTTTGGTTCTCACTGTGTATTTTTAAAAAAGCTCTGGGGAAGGCACCACCCCCCCCCAAACTAAAGCAGAGGGTCAGCTGGCTGAAATTAGCTTCTCTGCTGGCACCTGCTTCGATCTGGCACAGTGCTTCTTCATTAGTAGCTGTTGCCTGTTTGCAGATTGCTGGGCCCAGCTGGTCACTTCCGTCGGCTCGAGTTTCTTCTGCTGGCTTTATGGTGTTGGCTGCGCTGAAACACATGGTCAGGAAATCAGGAGTCATTCCCGAATGGGGGGGGGGGGGGCAACCAGAGTCACAGAGCTGTTCTGTCAGGGTTGTATGATTTGCACACTTTCCACTGGCCTGGGACATGAGGTCTTATGAGCATCGCCAGCAGGCTTGCAGTTAGAAGGTGGTTTGTGCTCGGACATCTTGAGATGTTGCTGATGCTGCTGATGCTTCTCATGATGATGATGATGATGATGATTTGATTTTGTAAGAGTCTGGAACTCTTTACTTGGATCATCTTTTGTAAGGCTCCTGAAACCCGTAGTTCCTGTTCATCCCGTTCCCCTTGCCAGTCAATTTTTTTAGTGTGGCTGACAGTGTTTAAGGAAGATCGTGTGTTGAGAGACCAGAATTTTTGGTGAAGAACCTCATGGAAGGTTCTGAGCCATATGCTGCTGTGTTTTTTTTTTTTTTTTTACTTAATGAAGTCATTGTGGCTCATTTAGACTTATTTTGGATGTTGGTATATCAGTGTAGACCCTTCAGTTCCCGAGTCTTCTTGGATATTAGAGTACTGTTTGCATCCAAAACATCACTGAATATTTTGTATGCTTTTCACCCAGGTAGACCCAGCCATGATTGAGCACAAGGGTCCCCGAGTGACGGACTATTTTGTGGTCGCCGGGCTCACTGACAAGTCCACACCACTTGACCAGGACCTGTCAGACACCAAGTCCAGCGGCCCCAAGGCGCCCATCACAGACCTAGCTGTCATTAGCCGGTCGACAGGAGAGACGGTGCCAGAGGGGTTCACGTGTATTGAGGTGACCCCTGGTGGCCAGCCAGCCAACCTCAACCATGGCAGTCTCAAGAGCCCAGAACTTTTCCTGTGCTACCGGAGGGGCCACGACAAGCCGCCGCTCATCGACGTTGGGTAAGATGTCTCACTGTTTCGCAAATTCCGGCAGATTTTGCCCCTTATGATCCCCTTCCTCTCCCATAGCTGTGCCTTGACTTCACCCTATCTGGAAGATGACTTTTTCTGTGTTGATAAAATGACTCATTCATTCCTTTTGGAAAGCAAGGTTCTTTTATTAAACAGTGTTAAGAATTGCATAAATAGAGTTTTGTGAGAAATAGAGTGTGGTCATACATAGGGAAAGCCATGGAAGATAACAAGCCTTGGTCCAATCCTCAAATATCTGAAGGAGGCCCAGGTTTTCAGAATCAACTTCCAGTTTAATTATCTTCCTCATTTTTAAATCTAAAACTACTTTATATTTATATTTAAACCAGTAAGAAATTAATCGAACCAAGATATTTTGAATTGCTTAAAGTGTTCCATTGAATAATATATCCTTGTGTGTATTTTGACTGTTATGATACATTATGTGTATGCAGTTTGACATGTATGTTTTATTTTAAGTTTTTTTTAAGCCTCATTTGCCATGTGTACTTGGAGAAAGTATCAAAGATCATCTTCTGTGTTAAATGCACACTTAACATTATGTGTAGTTCACTCACATAGTCAATAGTCATGCTGAATTGCTAATGAAAGAAAATTGCCCAGAATGCCCAGAGTATGTGCCAGTTCTTGGCAATTGACCTGGGACTGTTTATAGCCCAGAAAAACGATGGTGTTTCTAAGCCAATTAGGGCTGCAACAATTAGTTGATGTAACGTGTCGACGACGTTAACTACAAAAAAATCGTCAATGTGGATTTTGTATTGTCGACGCGTCAGAAACAGAACCTGTACTGCACTGTCTGACACACCCCATTCGCTATTTTGCATCGCGGATGTAAACACATTTGGTTAAACTTAACATTTCATATTCAGGTTTTTTATCGCCACAAAAATGTAATGTTTTATGTAATCAGTAATAAGCAATTTTTATTACCAAAACACACTAGTAATTTAGGTGTTTTAAGAAAGGAATTTACCCACACGCTGTAGCGTGTGTAACCGATATATAAACTGAATCTTTTATACATTGTTTTATTTTATTTGAATTGAACTTGGACTTTAAAGCACCAATGTGCACTTTAGTTTGTATTGTTTAATGTATTTCTTTTTTTATTGTGATGGTCACACTAATATGAAAACATCTGATTTTCAAATTCATATGTTTCACTGGTTGTTATTTTAATTTGATTATTATAAATTTGAATAGTCTGAATGCAGACACATCAAGGGAACATTCACAGAGGGACAAACGTGAGCAGATCAGGTAGGACATGCACTGGAGCCCAGAATAGGATGTGCAACCACAGGTCGCAAACATCAAAATAGTCAGGCATGAAATAATCGTGACTAATCAACTAATCAACAAAAAAACTGAACGATTAGTCGACTACCAAAATAATCATTAGTTGCAGCTCTAAAGCCAATTCAGCACCACCCATTTCAGTCACTGATCTGCTAGTCTGCTTCCGATCCTCGCACATTCATCAGCTCCATGCAGAAGGCACCTAGCTATGTTTTGTTGATGTCTGTTTTGGGCCTGATGTGCTTCCGCTTGGAGGCCAAAGCCTTTTGCTATGGCTACCCCAACAGGCAGTACCCCATATTGCATCGATATGCCACATATTGCATCGATATCTCCTCAGTTAGCCTCCAAATCACCTTCTGAGCTCCTCCTATCCTAGGCCTGAGATTTCAGTCCTAGAATGAAAAGTATTCAGCCTCCCCCACTGCTGCTCTTGGGCTGAAAATCCAGTTTATCCTGGCTGGGGCTCCCAGTCTCTACCCCTTGGAGGAAGTCAATCTGATTTGGCTCATCTGCCCCAATGACCCTGCTAGGTCAACAAAGACATGGGATACTCGACCCTGGAGAGTCCTTCCAGCCTGTGGCTGAAACATCTCCTTTGTTGAGGGTCTAACAAGGGTGGTCTGCACAAGCCTTTATGATGCTCTGGCCTGTGGCGGCCTTCAACTTTCTGATGTGGCTTTAATGGCGCCCGGAATTGGCTGAATTACTAATGAATGCATTGTTTCACCAGTATTGAGTTTCATATTTTCTCTTCCTTTCCCTGTAGTCCTTGTGCTTCTTGCATACTTGGCGAGCATAGCGATATGTTGCAGCAGCCTGACCTGTATTCAACTGGTGGAAAGGTTTTACAGTGCAGGGAAAACCAGAAGGCGCTGAGTGAATCATTACATGTCATAGAGTCAGCTTTGACTCACCGTTGCCGCTCAAAAGTCAATGCCAGAATAAACTTGGCACCCTTTTTCATGGTTTTGAAAAAGGTAAATATTGTTGTTTTTATGAAAGGTTGTTACTAACCGTGTTTTTCTGGTTTTCTGCTTTGTGGGAGGTCCTTGCACCAGTTTTGAGAACTGGTGGGTGAAGTGGGATCAGTTATGACTTGGGAATAACTGGGAGTGTATTGAAGGTACATTTTGCACACGCCTCATGAGCACATGGAGAGTTGTGCTGACCACCTGCTGCCTGATATGAACGTATGTTATGGAAACTCCAGCCAAAAGCTATGAGCTGTGAAAACACTCTTGTCAGCCAACCGATTTTTAATATTGATTTACAACGCTGTTACAGAGACTGTTAAAAAGACCCAATTTCTTCTTGTGGCCTAACCTAAAATATCAACGCTTCCTTTGTCAGAGAATACCCATATACTTAAAACATGTCTGTAGCAAACTTGTGTGTGACCGGCACATGTTCCTATGCCCTAGGGTGCTCTATGAGGGCAAGGAGCAGCTCATCAAAGGCTGTGAGGTCATACAGGCCACACCTTATGGCCGTTGCGCCAATGTCAACAACAGCTCAGCTACCTCGCAGCGCATCTTCATCACCTTCCGCCGCGCGGCGCCCGTTCGCCCTCAGAACTCTCTCGCAGTCACTGAAGTGTGCATCATCGTGGCCAGCAAGGGCGACACTCCGCCCCACACCTTCTGCAAGGTGGACAAGAACCTCAACTGTGGCATGGTAAGAAGACCACTTAGCTCTACCTTCTTTTAGTTACTGATGCTCATTGGTTTCCTATTGTTTATGTCATAAGGCTCCTCTGTATGGATTGGCTAACAAGTGATCACATGACTGTCTTGTACTTTTACTGTCAACTGGCCATGTAATGTTGGTTGAAGATCAGTGTTATTATAGGTGATGCTGATTTTCATTAACTTTCATTAACTACCTGCTTTTAAACCACTTTCTCATGGCTGTAACCAGTTGCATGAAATAAGAAATGTAACTGATTTAAGTTAAGCATCATGAATGGATTTGCAGTAATTTTTCCTTCTTTGAACAGACCGCTGCACCTGTTTTACATAAGTCTGGCGGCTTAAACACAATGACACCTAGTGTTTGTACATTATTACTATTGACCAATGTGGTTCTTTTTCCAGTGGGGCTCTAATGTTTTCCTTTGCTACAAGAAGTCTGTCTCCGCTTCCAACTCCATCGCATACAAAGCTGGTGAGTATTAAATTACTGGGGGGAAAAAACCTGAAGATATAAAAACATGGAATTTCTCCTGCTCTGAGTATTACATGGATCGCTCTGTGGTCAGCTTGGTCAGGGTTTTTTATGGAGATTTGGCTGAATCTCACTCCCAGCTTGAGGTTTGATGCTCTGTTGCGTCCTCTCCTAGGCCTGATCTTCAGGTATCCTAAGGAGGACTACCAGTCCTTCCCTCTCTCTGAATCTGTGCCCTTGTTCTGCCTGCCCATGGGGGCACGCATTGAATGCTGGGCTCCCAACACTCGCTACCCGATGCCTGTTTTCTCCACCTTCGTCTTGACCGTCTCCTCTGGCGAGAAGGTAACCTCCAGAGTTGAGCATCTGTTGGCTCTGCTGTATTCAAAAGATGACGAGCTGCAGTGGAATTTTTGGGAATGCTTCATTATGCATTCATAGAACATTCAGTGTACCTTTATAATGCATTCATAGAACATTCAGTGTACCTTTATAATGCATTCATAGAACATTCAGTGTACCTTTAATAATGCATTCATGATGCATTCATAGAACATTCAGTGTACCTTTATAATGCATTCATTATGCATTCATAGAACATTCAGTGTACCTTTAATAATGCATTCATGATGCATTCATAGAACATTCAGTGTACCTTTATAATGCATTCATTATGCATTCATAGAACATTCAGTGTACCTTTATAATGCATTCATAGAACATTCAGTGTACCTTTATAATGCATTCATAGAACATTCAGTGTACCTTTATAATGCATTCATAGAACATTCAGTGTACCTTTA
>JAODKE010000015.1:9167480-9183961 GCA_026779605.1 Mormyrus hasselquistii
ATTCAGTGTACCTTTATAATGCATTCATAGAACATTCAGTGTACCTTTATAATGCATTCATAGAACATTCAGTGTACTTTTATAATGCATTCATAGAACATTCATGCTGGTATGCAAGTATAACTTAAGCATACAAGTATACCTTAACCTAACATACCTTAACAGCTATACATTAATAACATTGTAAATGATTAAATAATTATAATATTTGTTATTCATGTATATTATAGCAATCATCTCTTGTTCATTGAAAGTGTTGTGAATGTGATGCTTTAAGACCTGTTAAGGTATACTTACATGCTGCTTATGAATGTTCTATTGCATTATGAAGGTGCAGTTAATGTAAAGCCTTACCAAAATGTTTCATATGACCTCTGCGGGTTATAGTTAATGTAGAGTTATGGTTAAAACACAGCTCTTTACACAGAACACCAGTTTGTCCCTCTACCACTTATTACAGGCTCATTTTCTAGTCACGGATTCCTCAAGTTTGAGGAACATACTGCATTGGTTTTGAACGACATTTCTCCTGCTGGTGATGCTTCTGTGTGTTTCTGTATGTGTTTATGCATGTCCTTCATGAAGGTTTATGGTGCAGCCGTCCAGTTCTATGAGCCATACCCCATCGAGCTGCTGGGCGACAAGCAGAAGGTCCAGCTGGGCCTGCTCACAGCCATCGACAAGCGGCTCATCCCCAACCGCACTGTCAACACCAACAAGTGCATCTGCCTGCTCTCCCACTGGCCTTTCTTTGAGGCCTTCCGCACGTTCCTCACCTTCCTCTATAAGATCACTGTGTCAGGGCCACACCCACTGCCTATCGAAAAGTAAGCCAGCCGGGCAAGCAACTTAGTAGTGCAAACCAGGAGGGTGGGGAACCGGGGGGCTCCTTGGCAGCTTTATATTAAAACTCAGATTCATGCAGCAGTGTGAGATAATTACAGGTCACTGGCAGGTAGAACTGCTGTTAGTCCTTCCTGTGGTGCTATCTGTTAGCTGCAGAGGTGGAGATTTCAGGTCCAGAGTACAAATCCAATGTAAGATTTTGTTTCAACCAATCAGTTGAGTATAAAAAGTCACAATCACAAAGTACTCAACTGGTTGGTTGAAAGAAAATCTTGGTCTGGATTTGTATTCTCCGGACCTGAAATCTCCACCACTGGTTAGTTGCTACAGAATATGACAGTGTTCCTTCTGCAGCTGTATGCAGTGCACAGCTTGCAGTGCAAGTAACAAACAACTAAAGGTTTTTTTTCTTTTTACTATTTGGAGCATAAAAAAATTTAAATGAACCTTCAATCCACTTTCCTGTGTCGACGCTTCCGCCATGTATTTTTCCCCTCATGGTTTCAATATATGGTATAAGGAATTAAAAGGGAATCTTTTGGGAGTTTTGTGAAAGCTGCAGATAATGCACATAAAGTTTTGTAACTCATAAATGCATAAATATATGTACAATGATGCTTTGGAGGATGGCAGGTTTTTACACCTTTTAAGTGCAGTTTAAGCCTTTTACTTGAAATCTCGCAATGATCTTACATTGATCTTTGTAGCTCACGTTTATCTTTCTGCTTTGCTTTATTCGCCAAGGGGACCAAAAAATGTATTTAAAACGGCAAGGTGTTAAACAGGCCCAGCTGGATTCGTCTTGGTTATCTATGGGAATAGAAGCTCTCTTGAGGATGAGTTGGCTTTTTCTCAATACTGTCCCTTCTATTTCACAGACACATCTCCCACTTCATGCACAGCGTGTCCTTCCCGTCTCCACAGAGGCCTCGGATCCTGGTGCAGGTTAGTCCCCCGTGTCCCCACGAGGTGCGACGTTTGTCGGCATTCGCTGGACCTGTGGTGAGCCATAAATCTTGTGTGATTTTTGCGAACTGTAATCCCCAGGAATTGTGTTGAAACACACTGCCCAGATTGGTCCTTTTTACACTTCTGGTGGTGGGGAAAAAAATATGGCGAGCCCAGGGGATGCCTTTATACAGCTGCTATGATTGCTGTTCCAGGCGTAGATACTGTTTGGCTGCAGCTCAATGAGGAACGGGCTGTTTCATGCCACTGCAAAGCTTGCAATGATGTATGCGTCTGTCAGCTGTAAGAGGAACATGAAAGCGATGTGCTGTTCTGTCTGCTTTGCCTTCAGGCTAAAGAGGGTGTGGCTAGCTGAAGCATTGCAGTGGGCTGGCTGGCCAGAGTTGGATTACCAAAGAACTGCTTATGTCTTGTTAGGAATGTAGCTACCACTAAATTGTTAAGGGTGCCTCCTTTAGTTGTTTAATGCAAAAACATTTTTATGTAATTTCTGGGAATCTCCGCTTAAAAAAATAGTTGATCGAAATTGGTAGATTTCCTGGTCAGAGCAGAGATGTGAAGAGTAAGGGTAATTTTTAGTTTTTTTACTGTGGTGCCTTAAAAGTCTTGTTGTTGTTGTTCTTGTTGTTGATGATGATAGTAATCTGTATATCATTTAAAATATCTTTCATCAAATTTTTCACAAACTTCTCAAAATTCCCCCAGAAAAGGGGTGGGTTTGCTTGTTTGCTTGGTGTTTCTGGAGTCCCACTTTCAAAAATTATATAAATAGTTAGCAAGTACTTATATAAATAGTTAGCAAGTTAGCAAGATCATGGTTAGCTAGCTGGTTAGGGGAACATGATGCTAAATAAGCATTTTATTTGATATTTAGAGTAGCACTGCTTGTAGCAAACAGGGGGCCTCACACCTCAGGGACCACTTTTAGTAGTGGTTAACACTGCGACTACTCCTGTATAGGGATGTTTATGTCTGGTCAAATTTGTCCTGTTGCATACTAAAGGCTTATGATTGCTTTTTAATGGATTTCATTAATGCTTGTTGGGGTGACGTCCAGCTGCCATTTTTGTGTTTTAGCTCTCGGCCCATGACGCCCTTATCCTGTCCCAGCCGGTCTGCACGCCACTTCCGCTGAGGTAGATATGACTCCGTTCGCCATCTGCGTCTTTGCCGGCAGGCCGGCCATCGCTCGCCGCCGTATATGTCTGCTAGCGTTATCTACACAGCACACCCCCCCCCCGATAATTGCATCATAGTGAGGTCGCTCTTATCCTTGTGAGTCAGACAGCCTTGGTATTGTCTTTCATTTGCCCTACTCTATCTCTCATGTTTAGCTTCCATATTATTATTTTTTGCTGAGATTCTAGGATGGCAGAATATCATGTTAAACAAATTGCTGTCTGTCGTTTATCAATATCCAACCTAAGGATTATTAATTTAGGTCAAAGTTGCTCAAAGTGTTTGCTTATTACTGTTGTTGTTGTTGCTGTTGTTGCTGTTGTTTCCCACAGCGCCCTTCCCGCTTCCCTCCAGACTCTTGTCTTCAGATGCAGGCCCTTTCTAGGTTTCCGTGCAGGACGGCACCTCGCCCCCAGTCACTGCGTCAGCTCGGGGCCTGATGCCTTGTGCAGATGACGAATGCATGCAAAGGCTGCTTCCTGCCCCCCCCCTCCCCTCCCATGTCTCTCTGCTCCTGATAGTCCTTTTTGGTTTCCTGAGTTCTTCCACTTAGCCTCACACCCAACGCTGTCTCCACCCACCTCGAGACTCCTTCCCTTATTCTGTGTTATGTGGGAGTTGCCCTGATGGGCGGGAGGAGCAGAAGCAAATAAACACGGGCCCCCTGGCCAAACACACCCCGCAGACGTGTGGCTGACTTACGTGTGGCCTCCACAGCACTCCGTGTTGCCTGGGTCATAGCTTGCACCCGTCTGACCACCCCCTCCTCATCCCTCCCGCAGTGGGGCTGATTTCAGTGGCCTGCTGACCAACCTCGGGGCGGAGAACTGCGCCACGCTGCTCTACTTCGTCCTGATGGAGAGCAAGATCCTATTGCATTCGCTGCGGCCCGCCGTGCTAACAGGGGTGGCCGAAGCTGTGGTGGCGGTGAGTCTGCTGCCCCCTGCTGGTACACGTGTGGGAGTGCTGGTGGCTGTTCTGACCCTTTGGTGAGACAAGCCTGGCAGGGAACTCCAATTCCGTGCACCTGGACGCCTGGTGGTTTTTCAGCAATTGATTTTTCTCCTGAAACTCAAAGCCAAATGACTGTCCGATTTATGACTGACATCAGTCCATAAGCAGCTAAAGTACAACAAAATCAGACTCGTTAATCTGCCCTAATAGAAAATAATAACCCCCTTCTTCTGTTATAATAAGGTCTGCAGTCGAGCTTATTTACACACGGGTTACAGGTGTGGTCCCACCTCCGTTTCAGGTGGGAAATGCACAGAAGGTGCTGACAAACAGCTGTGCCTGTCACATGTTTCTGTCACATGAGAAGGGCAATGGCTCTTTCAGGTATTCACACACCGTTGCCGTGACAACTGGCTGTCTGCTCTACTTGTTTTCAGATGATCTTCCCCTTCCAGTGGCAGTGCCCCTACATCCCCTTGTGCCCCCTCTCCCTGGCAGGGGTCCTGAATGCCCCCTGCCCCTTCATCGTCGGGGTGGACTCCCGCTACTTTGATCTGTATGACCCCCCCGCTGATGTTGTCTGCGTGGATTTGGACACAAACACCATCTACCTGTAAGGACCCCTTCATTTGTGAGGCTGCTGAGGTGCTCTGTGGGAGTCCCGGACCATCATGTGCCTCTCTCTGCCTGCAGGTCTGAAGATAAGAAGCACTGCAGCTGGAAGAATTTCCCAAAGAAACCCTGCAAAAGCCTACTAAGCTCCCTGAGTAACTTGCGCCACCTGCTGGCCACAGGTACTGCCACACTCTGCCCACTCACCCGTGCTCCCTGTTGGCATTTGTCTGATTGTGAAGGTGTTTCATGAGACTGGGGATGCAGTCAACAGGAACCTCCGAGAGGGTCTGGCTGTGTATATGACACCCATGGAGGCGGACTTCACCTGGCACAAGAAGAAGACCAGCCTGGAGATGGAGGTGCAGGAAGCCTTTCTGCGCTTCATGGCCTCCATCCTGAGGGGCTATCGCTCTTACCTGAAGCCCATCACCCAGGCCCCCTCAGAGAAGGCCACGGCCATAGACTCCCTCTACGACCTGCAAGGTACTGGATGTCATTATAGCTGTTCAAAGTACTTAGCAGTACTTACTGCTTCTAAATACTCCACAGCCATAGAACATGCAGCGTTTTATGGAGGCGAACATCTATGTTTATTCAAAAGGTGGTTTCATCTGAAGCGACGTACAAGTGAGTCAAGTCGCGCATTACAAGGATTCAGCTATTAAAGAGTGATCTAAGTAAAGCACGACTAGGCTGAGCAGCACTGCTGATAGAGCTGTACAGCATGGTTTACGCAGTGCAGGAACCTAATAAGACAATTATCAAAATAAAAAGTCAAGGTGCAACTCTAAGAACATACAGGGAACATTGAGTAAACATAGCAAATGGTGAAGGACTGCAGTGATAAGGTGACCTTTGCCCAATCTTCCCAAATAGAATATTAAACCCTCCTTTCTGTTTTGGTTTGTGCCAGTGCTTGAAGGTATCATACAATCATCAGGCCAAATCTTCAAAGGTTGTTTCCCAAGTTCATATTTCATTGGAAAGATTAAAATGACATTACAGTGACCCCATCTGGGGAATCGCCAGGATGGACGACGTGATGAAGTTTCTCCAGGCAACGCTTGGAAAATAAAAATCTGTATTGCTGTATCCAAAAACAATAAACAAAGTGTGTTAATACAATGCGGGGCTTCCACACAGGATGTGAGTGATTGGCAGAGTGCTGGGAGACTTTACTCTTACAGAGGAAGAGAATCCAGCTGTGGAGCTTGTGAGCTTTTGTGGAACATTCTGTGTAAACAGGAGGCTTTGTGCTTCTCTGAGCTGAAGCAAAACTGTTAAATAAACATTTTGACTGATTGGTATTCCTTTAATATCATTTTTTTGGCAGTCTTTTTTTGAGGAATGTAATTAACACATTAAATTCTTCCTTTTCCATTTTCCCCAGCTGTAACCGGAGCAGATGCTTTGATAAATTTCAGGCCATGCAACTGTTATGTCATTGGAGTTGGGGAGGGGGGGGGGGGCGACAGGCTATTTGCATTGGAATTGAGTCCCTGTTCCTTTACCCCACACAGGGTTTCTGAAAAGCAGGGACCGCACTCAACACAAGTTCTACTCCCAGCTGACCAAAACGCAGATCTTCATTCGCTTCATAGAGGAGCGCACCTTTGTCAGTGACAAGGACACCGGCCTGGCGTTTTTCGACGACTGCATTGAAAAGGTGACACACTGGGGCCTAGGTTGTTGTTTTGTGTCTCTCTAAGCCGCTAAGCACTTTATCTGTTCTGATCTGCTGATTTCATGTAATTGCATCTCTCTCCAGCTTTTCCCGTCCGATAAAGGATCTGAGAAGGGAGCGAAGGTACAGGTGATTTTGCTTCTCCACTTTTCACTCTGTTTCAGTCAAGATGCACATATTAATGCAAATGAGCTGCTAAATACGTCCACTCTTCATTTAGCAACCTAATTCAGGCCCAACAACCAGATCGTTAAGCAAAATGGTCACTAAGTGAAATCCTAGTTTCCCCAAACCCTCATAATGAAAAATCTGCCTCAAACAATTAAGAACTTCATCCTCCTAACAATGACACGCCCCCCCCCCTCATAATGGCCGCGCCCCTTTTTGCATGAAGGTGGACACAGAGTGCTGGGAAGACACCCGACTCATCGAGCTGGACGAGTCTCAGAAGAGCGAGCACACGGTGTTCGTCATGCCCCCTGAGCCGCCCGTGGACGATGGCGCTGACCCCTCCACTTTTTACAGGTACCTTAGCAACTATGTTGCCTGGGGTGGGGATTGTAATGAATCTTCACAAAGTGAAATCCAGCCTCACTCATATTCCTGGCTGACTTTTCTACCTGTCATGATAATCTGACAGTAACGGTCAAGGGTGACGGTCTCGGTGATCCATTCAGGTCACACGTTTAATCCCCCCCCACATTCAAATATGTCACTTTTTAAAAAATGTATTCCTTTCACAAGCTGACGTCCATCTGCTCACTGCTGTCTGTTCATTTGTCTGTCCATCTGTCCATCTCCAAGGGACGTTTTACTGTTCACTGGGAGGGGGACTGTGAAACAGGGTTGGGTGGCACTCTGCCAGCTTTGCCAAAGCAACCCAGTTGGAGGGAGGCCAGCCTGCCCCCCTCCAAACCACAGCGGCGCGGTATGCAAACGCTGTGCTCCTTCTGACTCTGGGGTATCAGTCTTCTGTTTTTGTCATAGGTGACAGGCATGTTTTCCTTGGCAATGAAAAGAGTGTAACAGATACCTTAGGAATCCTAGGCCGGCATGTCACTGCAGTCCACATTGCTGCAGGACTGACGGCAAGAGCCTTCTCCTGCTGCTAGATTAATTATCATTTAGTATTCTTTGTCTGCTCAGCTGACATTATTCTTTAAACTAACCATAACTACCAAGTTGCTTGGGGTTAAATGAAGATCTGACCTGTAATCAGTAAATGGCTGATTCACTATTGGGGGGCATGGTGGTGCTCTGGCTGGCACTGTCGCCTCATACCTACGGGGCCAGGGTTCGAATCTCCGCCATGACTCTATGCGTGTGTAGGGTTTGCTTATTCTCCCAGCCCAGACAAAGATCCGTGTTGAGTTAGTGGCACTAAATGAAAGTGTCTCTTTTTAATAGCAATGCCTACTGTATTCTTGCACTCTGCCAAACTCCCTTGGTGTGTGGGATCATACTCTTTGCTTGGTTCATGTTCACCTTCCAAACCTGTGTATGTCACTGATCTATATGTCTTTATTTTTACAATTAAGTGACGACCAAATGAAGCTTTGTGAGCCATTTTCTGTATCTTCCGGCCCCACTAGAGCCAGAACTAGTGCTCTTGGTTTACTTTGGGGCATATTTTGAGCCCTGTTTTGAACAGTGGTGCGTCAGAAAATACTGCAAATCCTTTGGCCATGACTAACGGAGGGCAGTAATACAGTTAAGGAGGCCTGCCTCCCCATCCTTTTGTCTCTCCATTTACGCTTTCAGGCAGCTGCCCCCATCAGTTGTATGAAATCTCTCCCACATGTTATTGTAGAAAAATACTACCAGTGAATGCAGGTGTAGCTAAGGCAGAAGCATGTTATCACTTTTCAAACAAGTACCATTGAGAAACAAAGTCTTTGTATCAAGGCTGACCTTTCTCTATCCTCAGTTACAAGAACTTTCCTCACCTGCGGCATGAGCTGTTCGACCGGCCAAAGGAACGGCGACCAGGACCAGCAACGAGGGTGACTGAGTCCAGCCTGTCCAACAGCCCCGCCCTGCTGGCCAAGAGGACCAAGCAGGTGAAGCTGAGTTCCTGGTTATATGGTTTTGCAACAGGGATGGCACTAATGTCACTGTTGTACTCCTTCAAGGGTCTAGGGATGTTGGTTTGATTTCATTTGCTGGCCTTTCTGACTATTGGTTCCTCTGGGAGGGGGGGGGGGGTTCCCTAAGGGTAGGGTAGGGCACTTTACAAAGGGGACTCAAGGTAGGGACAGGATGCTGTTCCATTGTTCACTGCGTGGCTGAGGACTGTGCTGCTGTCAGTGGGCCAGTGTTTTTACACCCCCATTGTTCCATGGAGGCAGGGCCATCGCCGGGGGGTGAGATCTATATCACACACGCGTCACATGCACTGCGAACTATGAGGCAGTAATAGAACAGGAGTGCTGAGGCTTAAATCTTAATCTGCCCCGTGTTGCGGGTTAAGCACAGAATCTCACATGTTTTATAAAGTTTTGGTATTCTGTCTGCACTGTTCTTATTCTTAATAAAATAAAGAAATAAGAAAATAATAGAATTATGTATTTATTTTTTTATGTGCAGAGAGAGACCTCTATATAAAAGTGTAAAGTAATTAATATTGGTGTAAACACATTAGCCTTGAGTGCGTGAAATGCTAGTAGTTTGTGGGTGCCTTATAATCTCTGCTCCACATTGCCCCCTACAGGAGATCAAGCTGGCCTATAAAACCGCCCGGCGGTACAGCTCGAATCCGCCGCTGTGGGCACGGTGCCTCTACAGCCACTGTTACAGCCTGTGGTTCATCTGCCTGCCCGCGGGGGTGCGTTCGGCGCAGTCCAAGTTGCACGCCATGCAGCAAGCTCACAGGGTGCTGCTGCGCATGCGGAGTGCCCGGGTCGAGGCCCTGGATGAGGCGAGTGGCTCGGGACAGGACAGCGAGGAAATGTTGGGTTTCGTCATGACTCATCTTCATGTCATGAGCAGTGTAGCTTTGCAGTTGGGGGTGGGAATGTTGTTTTTGGGGGTCCCAATGAAAAGTGTAGTGACTGTTTGTGGTCGGCAGGGGTCCCTAAACTTTGGGGGGCCATAATTTGTGTGAATGATGGTGAACACTGCTACTGGCCGTTATGATTCTTAAAGGATACATTAGTTAAGGATAAACCTGATTCTTAGTTGTCTCAGGACGGCCTACAGCCCCCCTATTCAAATCTGGACTCGATTCCAAATCCAGGCCTTGTTTTCAAGTCTCCCAGGTAGTTAGCTTAATAATTTCTGGCTCTAAATGGCCAGAGGGTTCAAGGTAAAGGCTTTCAGGTAAAGGAAAGCTGGAAAAACAGCAGTGGTCGGCCCTTGAGGACCATGATTTGAATAGCCCTGGCCTAAAGATGGTGCAAGACTAGTTGAACAGGGTTCTAATCCAGTATTAATGCCACCCCTCCCCAACAGGTATGCTATCGAGTGATGATGCAGCTCTGCGGGGTGTGGGGGCTGCCAGTGATCGCCGTCCGTGTGCTGATGGAAATGAAGGAGGCAGGGGTGCACCCCAACGCCATCACCTACGGCTACTACAACAAGGTCAGGCTCTGTGCCTGCATAAAATATCCATTAAATACGAGTGATCTGCCCACCAAGTGTTGGAAAACACAGCAGAGAAATGATTAAAAACAGAGGGAATAGGGGCACCTGAGTCAGCACTTGCAGGCTGATCTCTCTCTCAGGACCCTTTGGTTCATTGATGTTTAACACAGAAACCTTCCATGTGCCTCTGATAGCATTTGATCAACAATCTTCTCTTTTTTTAAAAAATAAAATGATTTCTTAACTGAGTAATGAGAGCTTTTATCTACATGCACATACGTTAAAGTTTGTCTGGGATATATTTCAAAGTAAGATAACATTCAGCACTTGTGGTGGATGTACTGGATGCAGAAGAAATTCAGCATTCAGCAGGGGGAACATATTTTATTCTGGGAGACAATTTGTGCTAATTTGGTCATTTCAGTGTACCAAAAAAAGAAATTGTGATCACCAAAAAGTTCCCCAAAAACATTTTTACTCTGTGATAGGAAACAAAATCATGGCAGGCTTTTCTGTTTGAATAATTGTTCCTTTTTAAGACTATTTAGCATGTTAAAAAATCAGTTTGAAATTTACTGCTGCAGCGTTTGCATGAGCTTCAAACTCAAATCAAAATAATTTTTATCCATGCTGTCGGACTCAAAGTGAGTGAAGAGGAGGAAAGCAAAAAAGGACTGGTCACCATAAACATTTTTTCCACTTTCTGGAAATATTTTGGTGTCCATAGAGACAAATATTGAACAAAAGGTGCTGTTTTGTGTCTTTTGACACAATTTGCGGCAACACTGCCCATTTGTTTATATTTGGTTGTTGTTTATTTTGGGTGAATTTTCAACTGATTTTTCACTATATAAATATTGAGATCCCCATTGCAAAAAATCATGGGTTATGTTTGGAAATTTTTCAATAATATGTATATACTTAATGTAGTGATTGTGGTACAACTGCTTTTAAATTAATATTTTACTTAAAATATCTTGCTTATTGGTTGGATCTTGGTTGATTATTACCCTAATGACAGTGGTTTTTTGTTTATTTCTGAAAGATAAACTCTTTGGCACTTTCTTTTCGACCCCCTTTCCTACCATATCTTCAGGCTGTTCTGGAAAGCCCTTGGCCAAGCCGCAATCGAAGTGGACACTTCATGTGGACAAAAGTACGCAATGTGATCCGGGCCGTGGCACAATTCAAGCAGGCACACCACAGGGCAACCCTTTCAGAGAAGACTCATCCCAACACCACAGGTAAACAAATAGTACTTAAGTGGCCTTGCAATCTGCCTCTCACTATGCAAAGTAGAACGAGCTAAGAAATTGATCGGCTAGTGACACCTATTGGTCAAATGAAGGATTAATCAGCATATGACCTCACCATTTCAAGGTGCATTTTCTGTAATTAGAGAATATTTTCTTTTACTGGAGGCTGCTGTAGGTATGATCAGTGCTGACCTTGTCTAGTTAGTGATGGCCAGAGGCTCAGCGACAGGACAGGCAATGGCCTGGGGCCCCGAGCTGGAAGGGGGCTCCCAAGGGAGGCCGATTACATAGTACATTGCCATGACAAATCTGCTTTATTTGTATATACTGTTTTTCATGAAAGTGAAAATAATGGTCTTGTGTTAATCAAATTCTCTTTGTTGATGTTATTAATTTCCACTTCACAGTAAAATAAGGGGAGTAAAATAAAGGAGTTTATGCTGCTACTGCACACTGCACTTTAAACTCTCTTGTAAATCCATAGGTTACTTTTCTTTTCTGTTTTGCACTGTCTATAATTTATTTACAGTCTGTTTTACGATTCATTTTCTAGTTTCTTTGTTATTTGCACAAAGTATGGGCGGGCAGGATACATTTCACTGCATGTTGTACCTGTATAACTATGCATGTGACAAGTAAAGAATCTTGAATCTTGAGTTGGGGGACCCCGTGGAGATTTTTGCCTAGGGCCCCCAGAGTCCCTAGAATCGCCTGTGGTGATGGCTGTGGTTCAGGACAGGAAGTGATGTGATAACCCTGTGCAGAAAAGAAGACGAGCAGGTCTGTGGGCAGCTGTGAAGACCGAATGAGCCATGGTAGTGAGGACAGCTCCAGTGACGCCAATAGTGAGGAGCACACTCTCTTCGCTCGCAACCTGGTGGTGGGCGATACCACAGACCACCACTGTCCCACAGGTACTGGGCCTGGGCATGATCTTCACGATATTCCTAATGAATCTCCATAATCATCCACATTGATTCTTAGCAGAAACCCACATAACCATTAGCCAATCCCCATGAGCCCAACTCATAACAATCTGAATGCAGCATGCAGAATGCTGTCATTCAACGCTCATAGTTTGGTCTCTCCACCCTGTCCTTCACCAGCATGGTTCTGACCCATTCTGCACCGCCTTTTGCCCGTCACCCACACCCGCCTCCTCATGTTTGTGCAACAACTTTACACTGCAGGTGATCAGTTGGACCAGGGCTATGGGTCAAAGAATGAGCTCCACCAATATCCACTTGACTGCCCAGACACAGCAGATCTCTTAACTAGCATGGAGCTGCCCAGCAAGATCAAGCAACTAAACAGTAAGAAACCAGTAGAAGATTTATCAATATGCAAGTAGCAGATTAATTAAGAAATTATGTTTGGGCCTTAAGTACTAATATACTGTGCTATAATGGAGTATAGAGTACAAAAGAGAATAGATGAAGTATTGAGAATAGTGATGTCCAAATTTAGTGTCATAAACCATTTTCTGACCCCAGTAGATGGTGCCCTTGACTTGCTTTGAGACATGCTTTAAGCCCTTTTTTGCACAGAGAGCACCATCTAGTGGTATCAGAAAATACAGCAAATGGTTCATGAAGCTTCATTTGGCCATCACTAATTGAGAGTGACCTCAGAGGCTTGTGACCTGTTTCTGGTGGATTTCAGATGCATGACCAGGTTGTATAACTGTTACAATCCTCCAGATGAAGACTCTGTGGGCTCAGTTGACAGTGCGGTGGTCTTTACTGAGCTCCCCAGCCCCACAGACCCACCTTCCCCGGGGCACAGCATTGTGAAGCAATCTGTGGGGAATTTTGATGTGACCGGTGAGCGAGACACTGATGGTGAGAGCTCTCACTAATGGATGGAGCTAATCCCGATGCCGTCTCAGTAGTTTCAATTTAAGCCAAATTCCAGTCATGACTGGTGGAATATGATCAAGGGAGCAAAAGCATGGCCTGTCTGGGGGCCTCTGAGGACCAAGTTGGGATGTAAAACTTGAACAATGAACATTGTTACCCTGGAGCATAATGATTCAGTCTAAAACTGCATGTAGCTGTTCGTGTTTGATGATGATGAATATAGAAATGTATTTCAATTTATCTGGCCCAAGTTGTCAGTGTGCTCTTGTTGTTCCACATGTGGTCTATAGGTAGCCCTTCTGGCAAGTTGTTTACCTTGCACCAGAGCAAGGATGTAGCCTTATCAGAGGATGGTGTGATGGAGGATGGGTCTGCGTCCAAGGAGGCGAAATTCCAGCAGCAGCCACGGCAGAAGGCCTTCCCTGAGCATAGCCACAGCTTCAGCACGGGTATTCAGCTAAAGAAGGGCAGCCGAGAGATGAACGTGGACCAGATGGGCGTCAACCTGGGTGCCGATGCCAAGATCCTGGCAGCTGGGCTCTTGGGGAGCAAGACACCTCCTGCTGGTGGATCTGACAAAGTTAATGCTTCCTTTTTTACGGAAGAGGACCTTCCTGGTCCCCTGGACAAGCTGCTGGAAGAGGAAAAGGGAACAGTCCCAGGAATGGGAGCCTCAGATATTCCTCAAGGCTCAGTGGCAGAGACCAAGAAACTGAGGAAAAATGTGACCAAGGAATGGGATACAATGGGGAAGATGGCTTCTAGCAGAGGAGCAGAATGGGAGGATGTTGAGGTGGGTGCAGACCCACTCTCCCTATTGGCATCTGCAAGTACTGATAACGCCATTGACCAGAGTGAGAAGTCTCAAGCCATTCCACTGTTGGTGTCCCGCAACCTAGCAGACGAGATTGAGATGTACATGAACATGAGCAGCTCACTAGGGTCTAAGTCCTCCAGCATGGAGCTCCACAAAGGTGTGCCCAAGAACACAGAGGTAGACGCAATGCACAGGAAGGCGCTGGAGAGAAGGTCCAGTCTACCTGTTGGTCCGGAGAAGCCACCCAGGGTGGCCAGACAGGCTCTGAAGCACACCCAGTCAGTCACCCGGTCAAAGGCGTTTGCTGTCCAGTCAAAGAGCTGCACAGTGGACCAGAACCAGAAACCTTCATCATTAGCAGCACTGGTTCGATCACCTCAAAATGGTTCGCTGGGCTTGGTTATCAACTCCATTTCTGGCATCAAGGTAGACCACCTGCTCTCCGGGCCTAAGATTGATGTCTTCAAGTCCGGAATGAAGCAGGCTGCCAATGTGGCCAGCAAGGTGTGGGGGGCAGTGTCCTCCGTCTACGCTTACTCAGATGATGAGGTGAGCTCCTTTGACATGCTGATGGAGGCTGTTTTGGATGCTTTTACTGGATTACTTTTGGGGGATTTAATTTAATTCCAATAATTTACATGATTCCCTTCTCAAAATGGATCATATTAAAAATAGGCTTCAAAGTCAAAAAATAGCGGCAAACTATAGCAACCACTAATACCAAGACATTCAAAATCATTTGTTTTACTGTTTTTATGCTGAATATGATGTAATGAAACTCGAAATAGTAGGTTGCACACTTGTTAGAAAAGTTTTACATTAGTGTTTCCCAACTTGGACCTCAGAGGCCCCCAGACAGGCCATGCTTTTGCTCCCTCCTTGCATTGAGCTGGAAGGGTCTGGCAGGGCGCTGGAAGGGAGCAGAAATGTGGACTGGGGGTTCCTGAGGACCGGATTGGGAAACATTGCTTTAGACTTTACTGTTCACCACAAACAGTTTCCTCTGTGTGTAAAACTGGGAACAAATGTGTGGTGCTCATCTCCTAAATTGAAGTCTTAGTGGATTTAAGGCAATTGAGGGTTGGTATTTATTCCAGGAAGAGAATGTTGCAGACAGGGACGGCTTCCCGGCGAGGCTGGAGGATCAGCTTCTTGATGGAGGTGGATATGAAGGCACTGCCCTTGGTGTCGTCATACCGGGCCTGGTCTCCAATGGGCTGACACGGAGCTGCAGCAGCCTGGTCAGCAGCAGTAGCAGCGATGCCGGGAAGGCTCCAGCTCCATCCAGTGAGTTCTGAGAGTCTTGAGAACTTCAGTCACACAATGTGACTGCAATTTGTTTTCCCTCATTTTCACTCCTGATTCTTCTACTCTCTGCAGACATGACCCCAGGGAGGTTTGATAGGGGTTTGGAGGCTGAGCACAGCTCATCTCTTCACGCCAGCTCCTCCAGCATCTACCAAAACTGTGCTTTGGAGGTAAGAATGCTCTCCCCCCTGAAGTTTAATCACACTTGGCATTCTTATGACCTGCTTCCCTTCCAAAGAATGAGCCACTGTGTATGTAACCAGTCAAAGGTCACAATATATTACACTGTATCTATGTACCTGAATTGAGATGATGTGATCTAGAGGATGTTGCACTGTAAAGAATCCTTGTGACAGCTAAATGAATCTACATGAACCATGTTCTGTATTTTCTGACTCCAGTAGATTGTGCTCTTGGTTTACTTTGGGGGATGATTTGAACCCTTTTTTTGAGAGGAGAGCACCATCTAGTGGTATGGCTATCACTGCAGAATCCCATAATCCTCCGATTTGAGTTGTACAGTAAGTGTTGTAACCTCACAGGTCCTGATGTCGAGCTGCTCCCAGTGCCGCTCCTGTGAGGCTCTGGTCTACGATGAGGAGATCATGGCTGGCTGGACGGCCGATGACTCCAACCTGAATACCACCTGCCCTTTCTGCAAGAGTGTTTTCCTGCCTCTGCTCTACGTGGAGTTCCGCGATCTGCGGGGGGGCGGGTATGTATATGCACAGCCACGTGTGAGTGCATCTGTGTGTCCGGGGGTCTGCATTTGCTCACATCTGGTATGCTGTTCCTCCAGGTTCTTTATGAACCCCAGTACTTCGGGTGAGAGTATCCATAGCAACACTACATCAGCGCCACCAGCGACAGCACAGAAGAGTGGATCCACGGACCTGATGCACTTTCTCGAGTCTCCTGCAGAAGGTCCCAGAAAGGCCACAGAGACTCAGGAAAACAAGCAAAAGAGGTGGGCACCTTTGTATCCCAGGGGAGTGTGTTGTGTGATTTAAACAGCAGGGGGTGCTGTCCTGATGCAAGAGAGCCAGATACTAAGTTTCATAAATATTTAAGCAATGAATTTAAGAAATTCAATGACTTGTATGCTGCAGATTGCTAAGGTAATATGAGTTAATTTTATAGTTCATAATGGTAACCCATATAGTTCAGTTCTGGACTGTTCTAGAGCATTAGTGGCTGGAGTACTGCACTCTGAAGCTCCATCCATCCCATACGGTGGGGGGGGGGTGGGGGGAGTGGCAGTGGTCTGGAGCCTTAAGATTTTCATACAATTTAGTTTTCACTTGTGGGGACTTGCTTTTATTATGTTGTGGGGTCATTTCATCCCCATAATCTAATATACATAAACCACACACACACACACACACACACACACACACACACACACACACACA
>JAODKE010000015.1:9184061-9196720 GCA_026779605.1 Mormyrus hasselquistii
ATTTCATCCCCATAATCTAATATACATAAACCACACACACACACACACACACACACACACACACACACACACACACACACATGCTATGGGAAATTCAGAGACTCCATTTCACTTAACAGCATGCCTTTATATTGTGGGGTTAAATGCCACCTCTGAGCCATATATTTTATTTAAGGGGTTTGCTGCGGCCCAAAATATGTAACTTGAACTCCACATTCTGGACCTGGCCACCTTCCAGGTTTTCCGCTCGGAATTCGATCTATCAGTGTGTTTGTGTGTTAGCATTACTGTACGGACAACTTTTAACAGTGTGAGGGAGCAAATGGCAGCATCGGAAGAACAAGATTACACCCCAGGAACTAGAACTGCCTGGGGGTTGGTGTGTGGCTCAGCAGGTTAGGTTGCTTTGCCTGTTGTCAGAAGGTCACTGGTTCAAATCCCAGCGTTGGCAGTGTGATTTTGCTGTTGGGCTCTTGACCAGGACCCTTAACCCCCAGCTGTTCCAGGAACTGGCTGATTCTGCTTTCTTCCAAAAAAAATTATGTTGTTTTGGATCGAAGAATCTGTTCAAATAAATAAGATATAAAAATATTACAGAAACTTATTCCGGATTGTGTCCTTTGTATCTCAGCTTTGTGATAGTACAATGTTACATAATGTTACATTTACGTTGCTTCCCCCAGTTCGGTGCTGGAACCAGTGCAGTCCGACCCGCTGGGGCTGATGGAGCGGCAGGCTGTGAGACATACCAGCATGCTGACCCGCAGTAACAGTGTGGGTGGGCCTCTGCGAAGCCTGGAACTCGCCCATCGGCCTTCCCATGGTGCCTCCACCTCCAGCCTGCCCAGCAGCCTCGAGGAGGCCTCGGTGAGCTATGCAGCACACATTGTATTTCACGGGTTTACTGCGGGCCAAAATGTGTGACTAGAATTCCTTATTCCAGAACTGGTTGAGCAATCACCACGATATGCTTAATTCTTTAAATGGGAAGGGGGGCAGTCTTATCCGCAAAGGACTGGTGTGTGTGCGCAGGTTTTTTGGATAACCTTTGGGTCAGCTGTTCAAACCCATGTGTGAGGACTCAGCCAATCAGTCCTCTGATTGGTGACCTAATTAGGGAGTTGCGGCGAAAACTTGCATCCCCTGCTAAAAAACATACATATTATTAATGAAAATTAAAATGGAACTAATATTGTGGACTTGCAGGTCATTGGCTTGGCTGTATGTTGTCACATTGTTGTCATTTGAGAATAGAAACCTCTGTTTTTCCAGGATTCCTTGAGGCAAAAGAGGCCCAATCCACAGCCCGTGTCTGTGCCCTACCTCAGTCCTCTGGTGCTGCGCAAGGAGCTGGAGTCCCTGCTGGAGAATGAAGGGGATCAGGTCATCTACACCCACACCTTCCTAAGTCAGCACCCCATCATCTTCTGGAACTTGGTGTGGTACTTCCGTCGGTTGGACCTTCCCAGCTATCTTCCAGGACTCATCCTAACCTCAGAGCACTGCAACAATGGGGTGCAGGTCTGTAATTATCTCTGCCCTCCAGCCCTGTCCTCAGCCTTGGCACACCCTTCATCACTGGCCAATGAAGTTTAATGAAGCATTTGCTGTATTTTTTTACCCCAATAGATGGTGTTCTTAGCTTGCTTTTGGACATGCTTTGAGCCCTCTTTCTGAACAGAGAGCACCATCCAGTGGGGTCAGAAAGTACAGCGAGTGATTCTTGAAGCTTCATTTCGCCATCATTACTGGACCCTCATTATAAACTTTGACCCTGTGCCTTTTGATCACGAACTTTTGTTTTCTCTTTCATTGTCTTAATTATTTAGTACAGCTTTGAAGTCAGCTGGTTTTAGCAATTTGAGTGATGATAATTTTGTTTCTTGTCCTTTAGCTCCCGTTGACCTCCCTGTCCCAAGACAGCAAGCAAGTATACGTTCAGCTGCTTTGGGACAATGTTAACCTGCACCAGGAACCCGGCGAACCCCTCTACCAGAGCTGGCGGAACCTGTGTGAGTGTTTTATATTGATGGCAGCTTCGCGAAGCATTTACTGTATTTTCTGATCCCCACTAGATGATGCTCTTAGTTTATTTTTGGGCATGATTTGAGCCTTTTTTTAAACAGCGCCATATAGTGGTGCCAGAAAATACAGCAAATGGTTCATGAAGCTTCATTTTGCCATCACCAGTGTTTTGCTCCGTGTCATATGGTTAGCCTTTTAGCTCTGCAGTCTCTCTGCCTACTGGTTGGCTGTCAAATAGCTATGTCCAGTCTGACCCCGCTGCAGTGCCTTAAACCCCCACTCGTAACTTGATAAAGGTGTATTAAGAGAGCAGAAGAAATACAGTAGCCAATAAGCAGCACATACCTAAATAACAATGAAAAGGGGGGATATATAAAATAATCTAATTTGAATAATTACATATCGTATGCTGCCATCTATAAAAGAGCCCAAATGAAAACATGGTGATGGTTTTGTTCAGCATGCCAGCCACTGTGGTTTCAGCGCTCCTTAACCCTGTCTGTTTGTTTGTTTAACTGTCCTTTCTGCATTATGTGCTACTGCTACTTGGAATATTTGTTGTTTCTTACCTTTTTGATGACCTATTTTTAACCTTTAATTCTTATTCTCAATTTCTACTGCTCTGTTAAATTCTTGTGTTGTGTATGCATTTGGTGAATAAACAGGTTCTGATTCTAATAGTCTTGATGAAGCACTAATCTGGTGTGTGGACTGGAATGACCCAGTATCCCAACAGGGGTGACTGACCTGGCTCTAATGTTGTTCTGCTCCCCAGTGGAGAAGAAAGGCCTCCAGGCTCTCAGTGAACAGCAAGAGACCAGGACACTGCTGAACAGCATTGTCCGGAGCATCCAGACAAATGATGTATATGGACCAATCAACCTTCTCCTGCGGGAGATCAAGAGGTGTCCCAATGTCAAACGGCAACGGTCTGTTTCTGTTCTGTGTTTATTCTGTTTTTTTTTTTGCTCCAGATTAGAAGAGTGAGTGAAGCTAAAATCTAATCATGGCCTCTCTGTCTTTTAGGAGTATTTACAGGGAGATCCTTTTCTTATCACTAGTAGCTCTGGGCAGAGAGAACATTGATATTGGTGAGTGCCTGAAAGGTCACATACAGTATACAATGGTTCAGTACAGTATCCTCGTTTGGGCGGAGTTTGATTGTCTCAAAAACAACATAAAATAGAATGAGGAAATTTTGCACTTCATTGATTTTTAAGAGACTTTTGAGACAAAGTATTTTGTTGTTTGGACACAACCTAAAATTCACATTGAGGTGCAGTTCAAATGATCCTCTACAGGTTTGTGTGCCTGTGAGTCCAGCCTTCTCACTCTCTAAGTCATAAGTCTGATCTTTCTCATCTGTTCCTGCAGAGGCCTTTGACCGTGAATACCAGCAAGCCTTTGAAGAGCTGAGTCCAGAGCAGCTGAAGGCTCTGTCACGCATTGACCACCCGCCCCTCAGCAGCATTCAATGGTGCCTCAAGTGGTTCGGAGCCCCTGTCATCTGATCTGAAGACCCTGTCAAAGAATCTGTGAATCTCTGATTCAACCACTTTTATATAAAGGGTGCAAACACCAGATACCCTGAGATTTGTGGGTAAAGGTTCACCCTCAAGCTTTGAACTTTGAAGGCAAGGAATAGATTTGTATAATTTAAAATATATTTCATGTTGTTTTTTTTAAACACATTACCTAATGGGGAATTACCCAATGGTACTTTTTAATCACATTGAAATAACCGCATTTGTTTGACTTCATTTCCATGCAAAATGCTGTCCAACTGTCGTGTTTATTTTTTTTAATTTTCACCTATTATGTTCCATCATTGTTTGGACCTTCATGGACCTTCTCAATCATTGGCTGAGGTTGCATACTGAAACTTGAAAGAGAAAATGGGCAACCAGTGAAAGCTCCCAGAGGACTGTGAACTACTAAGAGGAAATCTATGCTCATTTCTAGGAGAGAAAATCAAACTATGTTCATAGATTTACTGTTAGAAAGGCTGCTTTTTGTTTGTTTTTCTAAATGGAAATTTGAACTAGGATTGCCTCAGCAATGCTTTATTCTGTTCCTTACACTGAGCTTTTTTTTGCATTTTGCAGTTTTAAGTGTTGTAAATATTTTAGACTGCATGTAAATATGACAGTGGTCATACAGCAACCAATAAGCTATGGCCCACATGCTGTAGACAATCAAGAATTTCATTGCCAGATATTCCAGACCCCTGACCTTGCATCTTGTTTTAAAAGGAAAAGCATCCATGAAATGCTGTAAGGGGGTAAATTCAACCATGTGTGTTGATTTTTTTTTTGTAATGGCTTAAACCTGATTTACCATTTTCATCATTCAGGATGTTGTTTTGTAATCTTTTTCATGCATTTGCGGGATGGAGGATTCACATTATGAATCCATGACAGTGACTAATTGAGCATAGGTGGCAACATCAAGCCAGTCTGTGAAATCCTGCAAACGGACACCATGGATCCTATAACAGTTGGATCCTTGCACTATTTTTGTGGACAGTCTGGCTTTCAGGCCGTAGTGATGGCACACAGGTAAATACTCATGCTCCAGAAAAAACATACCTCAGATGGTGCTTGAAAATACACCTTAATCTTCATCCTGTCTCTGGGCTGTTTTGCACGTCATCATCTAAGACATTTGTAGAGTAAAGATGGGAGCACCTAGACTGATAGAACCTGGGTTACCCATCCATCCAGGGCTGAAGGAAAATGCGCATCTGCTGTCTTTTCCACAGCCTGAATGTCTATCCTAGGTATTCAGCTGTATGTGTCTGATTACCAGTTTCCATGTCATGATACTAGGAACAGTTAGTTGACCCTTAGGAGACTTAAATGTTTCCTTTATAAGGTTTTCTAGGATGTGCTTTGTGAAAGCTAAATATGGAGTCTTAATTTCTACTCAGACATGCTAGCTACTACTAATTAATAATGTAACTTCTCTCCATTGTATCAAATTGGTTAATTGACACTTGCAAGTTTATATTAGGGTATTATCTATGAATGATTTATAATCCATAGTGATGTTCATTATTTAAGACATTTAGAGAAAAGCCTCTTGTACAAATGCACAGAAAGAAACCTTGTACACATCTATAAAATGAGACTACTTTTCAAGTTACTGGAAAGCTTAAAATAGAAAGCTATGCCTTTCTACAGCAAGTTGTTACGAGTCATTCATTGATACATCTTAGAACTGATTTTTCTGAAGAGAAGCAGAGTCAGCGATGTATCTCATACTATTTTGAGTTAAATGAGAATAACCATTGTGAAAGTAGTTTAATTTATAAATGCCATCAATCATTTTAATACCCAGGCAATACTTATGTACTTCCATGTCAGTTTGTTCAGGAAGGTGAGCAACTAGGTCGAGGTCCGAGCACTGCTGGTTTTCCAGCGTTCCTTTACCCGTCAGTCAGGTGCGAAGCCTCTGACCAATCAGAATCAGTAATTAATAAACTGAAAACAAGGAATTGAGGTCCAGATTTGAAGAACCCTGAACTAGATCATGGAGAGCAGGTATGATCCAGTAGCCCAAAACACTTTACAGTAAGCTGATGATGGTAGGATCTAGTCTGCAGAGTCTACATATTAATATATCTGTACTGTAATATGCAGTATTTCAGCTGACGTTGAAAACATACCCAACTTTTAGAAATGTGCAACATACCAACTGTGATGCTTTATATTGTTATATTTATGGTTCATTTGTTCAAGAACAGTAGGAATTCACAAATTAGTGTTCCAGTGAGATCCACCATCTTCAGTACAGCTGATCAAATTCCATCCATTTGCCAAACTGAAGACAGGATCCCAGTACTCCCAATAAACAACCAACACAGCACACATTTCTGCAAACACCTTTTAATCGTTCTCCATCATAGTCAACTTTACTTCTGGCTGGACTCGGACTTCGATGTGGACGCCCTGAGAGAGGACAGGCGGCGTCTCTTGGCGATCTGTTCCTGACGCTTCTCCTTGGCTTCCTGTAGGTAGGATGTGTGCGTTAGCCATCACCATCATAACACTGGCCGCATTTACACACAGGCAGTTCACACCAGAATGAAAAACCAAGATACAGACCATGAATATATTCCACAGAAAAAGACAGTAACAGGTCCTAGACACCTACACGTTCTGTCCTGCTACACAGTGATGCCAGCCAGGTGTCCTGTGCCTGGGAGACCCTCTCAGAGTCTCACAGTACCAGGAATCTTCCAGCAGAGGTAAGCACTGAAGGCCAGTACATGCAAATCACATCAAATGCAAGGATGTTCTGTACTACCACTCCATTCATAAGGTCACATAGAGAGGACAGGCAATAGGTTCTTCAAATTCAAGCAATAGGGAACATTCCAGTTCACCACCACTTCAGTATCATTACAGTATTGTCTCATTTCTAACAGCTGTGGGCACTGGACAAACCTCAGGCTACCCTGGCGGAAAATTCTGTACAAAACAATGAGCTGAGAGCCATTCAGAGACTCAAACACACCCACACTCCCAATCTCCATAGCTAACTGAAAAGCAAAACAGCAAAAAATAAAATCCAGCAGCTTCTACCACTTTTAAAGTCTTTATAAAGTAGAAACTGGTTGCACCAAATCCTTTGGAACCTCACAACATTCTCATTCAGCTCAATGCACAAAACAAAGTGTCCCAGTGCAAAAACCAATCAATGATTAGACTTTCTACAAGTACAGGCACACAAATTCTTTGGTATACACATCCCTCTCTCTCGCTCTCCTACAAGAATGAAGTTTGGGGTCAGAGTGCAAAGTCAGCCTCTCTTTTGGTACCACTGAGCAGGTTTTGGGATTAAGGGTCTTGCCCAAGAGCTCAACAATGACGTGATAACTCTGCTGACCGCAGGATTCAAACTAGCAACCTTCTGCACACCCTGCCCCGTGAGTGTATACGTGCAGTTTAGCATTCGCTTATGGAAAAACACCAATGAAAATGCAGCTGCTGTTGCAGACCCCACCTTCGTCCTCTTGGCCAGCAGCTTGGCGTATTCGGCGGCCTCCTCCTTGTTCTTCAGGGTGCGCTTCCTCTTCAGGGCAATGCGCTGGCGCTTGTGCTGGAGCACGCGGGGCGTCACCAGACGCTGGATCTTGGGGGCCTTGGTCCTGGGCTTCTTACCTAGGGTTGAGGGCAGACAAGCGCATTGTCAATAGAGCACCAGCACCACGACCACGTTAAGACAGGACTCAATGCTGAAAGGTGCAAATCCCAGGGCACCAGGATCACGAGGGACTCCAGCCATCCCGTCCACAAGCTGTTCAGGCCACTGAGGTCAGGGAAACGCCTCTGCAGCCTGAGGTCAAGAACTGAACGGTTTAGGAGGACTTTTTACCCACAAGTAGTGAGACCACAGCCATAACAGACAACACTACATGTGACAAAGAATCTAATTTCTGGGTGTCCCAGACCTTTCAGCTCGGCCTCACATCCTGTACAGTAGACCCAGCGTCTGGGAACTAGGTTCCAGTCAGCTCACAGCGGAGCATGACCTGCTAATCGTAGTGACTCGTATAGTGAGGGTACCTTATCTGGGCATGTACGTTATGAGGACCACCCCAGTTAAAAATTACTGCATAAATCCAGCATATGTAACCACCCAAACTGATTTTCACTTTAACAGTCTAAAAGTTGCTGCGAGAAAAGCAGGATTCAACTGTCCCAGATACAGACAACATGCACCCTACCAAATATTAAATAACACTAATATTTACATATATGTTTTGATATTTATGATATTTCTATTTAATTGTTCACGCCCAAGTCTGAAATGCCAAATGCCAAACTGACAAATCTGGAGGGATGACTGTGCTCACACCATATTGAAAATTGACCAGAATCCTCTGCAGACACTTGGCTACAGCCTGAGCATCAGCTACATTGTTCTATTCACTTTTCATTATTTAGCTTATATCTACCCCAAGTTCAGCGTCCCGCAGACCTGCACAGGTGACGTCTAAACACACACCTTCCTTCGTGAGGGGCCTCCTCACTACGTACTTCCTCACGTCGTCCTCCTTCGACAGGTTGAAGAGCTTGCGAATTTTGCTGGCCCTCTTGGGGCCCAGACGGCGGGGCACGGTGCGGTCAGTAAGCCCAGGGATGTCCTTCTCACCTGGGACATACACATATGGCACCATGAAGAGTAAAGTGAAATGATCCTTTACTTCCTATTAGCACAGGTACAGATACACTAGATTGCTTCTCTTGGATTCCTACCCAATTTTGCTCTCCATGAGACACACAGGCAGAGTCACCCAACATGCAGCAGTCTCTGGGGGTTAAGGGCCTTGCTCAAAGGCCTACAGACCTGCAACTTTTTTGCCGAGGTTCAAACCTTCAAATCAGGCACAGAGACTTAGCCCACTGAGCCCCTCACTGGAAGCTGATAAAGGAAGCAACCTGTCCATCACATAGCTCCAGCAGAGCCAGCGCATACAACAGATCATATACATATACAGTATATAAAATATACGCGTGCTTTAAAAGTTTGTACGAAAATACAAGTACATACAAATTGAAAAGTGGTTTAAAACAGTGGCTTGTGAAGCTTTAAGAATGTCAAAGGGAAGCATTTTAGTGTAATTTAAGCAAAAGAATATTGAAAATAATGTCAAAGATCGGTTCCCTCTATACCAATAGATCTCAATCCTGTTCCTGGCACTGCCTCCCCTCCCCCCACCAGAATGTTTTCATTCCAACCCACATGGGGGGGGGGTATGGGTTGTGTGCCAGGAAGGGGATTGAGAACCACGGCTCTAGTCCAACGCTTCTCAACCCAATACCCTCTGAGCTCCCAACACACTTGTATCAGATATTTGGTGTTCTTGATTGGCTAGGAGCTGGGAGAGAACAATAACGCGGAGAGTCCAGGCGTACCCCGAGAAAAACAGCTCTAGAACAACAGAACCTATTTCGGGGGTGGGATACGCACCTTTCTTGATAATGACCAAGTTCAGCACACTGAGGTTGGCATCGACGATGCAGCCGCGCACGGACTTGCGTTTGCGCTCTCCGGTCCGGCGGGGCCGGTAACACGAGTGGCCCTTGCTGAGCAGCAGACGCACACGGCCGTGTGTCAGCACACCCTGCTTCATGGGGAAGCCCTGCTTGTCATTGCCACCACTGATGCGGACCACATAGCCCTTAGAGCCAGAGCAAAAACCAGGTTAGGAAAGCAAAAAGACACAAACAAAGCACTTTACAACCATTCTGCCAGATCTGTTATTAATAACACAATGATTTAGATCTTAAAGAACTTGTCTTGAGTCTTTTACTTCTGTGGGTGCTGAGGTCTGTTCTCTCAAGGTACCAGGTGCAAGCTGAATGTCCAGCAAGGCAAACTCACCTTCCACTCCTCGCCCAGTGGGTCAGCGGCCACCTCTGCGGCCATGCGCTTCTCATAGAAGATGCGCAGCTTGCGGTCATCGTCCACTTCTATCAACTTCTGGCAGCCAGTGGCCGGGAATGAGATGTTCAGCTGACAGGACAGAGAAACAGAAGTTCTATTAAAGAAAGGCCTTGTATTCCAACAGTCATAAACTCAATCAATTGATGAAATAACTAGCTCTAGGACTTGCATGAGGCACGTTGACGGACAACACAGGTTACTTTTATAAATGACAAACACGCAGGGGAAAGATGGGTCGATACGATTACTAAAACACAGTAGTAAGTAGGTCAAGGCTAAAATAAAGCATCGCTATTAAATTTAATACGGCACAGCTGTTGCAAAAGGCTTTCACAGATGGCAAGAAAACCTTAAGGCACAAAATGTACACGGGCCCTCATAGAAAACGGGTATACAGAATGGAATGGGGCTCGAACTATGCGTATTAAATCATTTCGTAAAATAAGTAGCATAATATGGGGCAATCTTCTGACTCACAAATGTAAAATATTTAATTTTTAAAATAAGAATGGCGGATGTAATTACTTTTAGAAGTCATCTGGAGTTTTATTACAGAGCTCACAACGTGAGTATACAGCCCTACTACAGGAGGCAGCCATTTTTAACATCCGACTTATTCGCCGGTGGAGAGCAATCAACATCCATCCCCGTTTATACACTTCCCAACAAACATAATACCTAAGCGACCATGTTGTCAAAACTGTATATTTTGACATTATACGAAAATCGTGACGGTAAACGCAAATGCCCAGTACTAAATGTACATATAAGAAAGCCCTACCTTCATTTTGTGTGATATTCACACACATCTACTATCCGCCACAGAAAAAGAGCGAACTTCCGGCCCACGCGCTCACTTAGCCATGAACAGCTATCGCGATATTTGGTGCTTTTTTGGGTGGTGGGGGTGTAATAGCTTATAGTTTACGCTTTTATGCGTGTGTTTAAACGCACTTCTGTTTGCTATAAATGAATTTGCTTGTAAAGTTACAGATAGTAGATTCCCTGATCTAACTAATTCACTTTGAACTAACACCCTGTCTAAAATGTATTGCACGTTGACATAGATATTCACTCATACGTATGTGCGATAATTTGTCTTATATATTTGTGGGAAGTATTTGGTTTACATTGTTGGGTACATTGTTTAATTTTTAAAGTGAATGAACGTCATGTCTTTAAAATGTTACTGAATTATGTACGCGCTCTGCGTGAGCATTTTCACTGAAGTGTGACAGAAAACTTGGACGTGGAGGAAATGTAGTTTCCTGCGTCTTTTTACATAAATAATACTATTTATGTAATGTTATACAGGAAATGATATGAAACATCCCTATTGTTTTCCTAAAACGTCGAGGCAACAGGAATAATGCACTGGAGAGCGGCAATTAACTTTCCGGCAAAACATCCTTTTTCTGAATATTTATTGTTTGTAGAAATGGTCATCCGCATACCAGACTGATGCAGGCAAAGCAATGAGTAATTAGACATGAATTTAATTAAGTGCATTCAGAGTGTTTTGTAAATGAGATATTTTGCTGTCTTAAACTACACATCATATTTGTATTCTGGCAGGGACCTATTTTTTAAATATATTTTAAAACTATACAACTATATTGTTGCAGTACGATGGTCAATAATTTGTGGAAATGACAATGCTTCTATTGCTAATATTCACAGTATGATCTAAGCAACTAAAACCGTATTAGACAATAGGGATCTGTAGTTTTTAGAACAATACTAACGGTATGTTGTATTTAACAGTACCAGCCCTAGAATGAGTCAATGTTCAATAATGGATATTATTACTACGTTCAAAATGTGCATTCAGCAATATCTGACAAACAAGTGCTTTTCAACCTCCTTTGTCTAAACGCAAAGAAATCCCACGTGATCACAATAACACATGCCGTCATCGTGCATATAAATAAGTTGTGCAACAGGACAAGTTGTGAATACTTCAGCTGCCTGTTACGGGGAGGTGGCGGAGGTGCGCATGCGCGGCTCGCTAGCTTGTGTAGTTGGTGCCGTAGGCTGTGCTTTGAGTGTATAATGAGCTGAGCTGTCGAGTTGCAGTAGTCGTGTAATTTACTGACATTACAGGCGCTCCGATTGTTATGCGAGTGCTCTTAAAATCTAGGTATAACATATAGCTACAATCAAAGCGTTGGTCTAGAGTAGCTGCTGAATGTTTACGTCAAGAGACCTGACATCCTTTTATCGGATCGACTTTACCACCACCGGTTGGTAATCTTCTTCACTGAAGTCCTCAGCTTTAAGAACTGCACAAAAAACATGAGCGATCTTGTGTTTTGGAATCAGCTGAAGGCTGGCAGCTCCGAGGTTGACTGGTGTGAAGGCAATTACCTAATTTATCCTGAAATTGCGGAGTTTTACAACACGGTTAGTATATTTACTCTTGCCTTTTGTGATTTGTCTCGGGTCAAGCCGTACAGTAGTTGTATACAAATGTGTTTTTGTGGGTTCAACACTTTTAAAGAATGGGCTGCAATCAATTAAAGAGTTTCCTGACACTATAGTGTAACTGTCACTTTGTTTATCAAAATATTCCTAAACCAACTGAGCGTAGTAAATGTCAGAGTCAATCCAAAAACTGTATGAGGGAGTAGAGACAATGACTGTTGTATTTAGTTGTATCTAGAGAGTAACTGGTCGGTAAGGGGCAGCGTATCGCTACACGGAGTTCCGTAGACCGGACACGTGGTGAATATAAACTCTATAAACCCTAAAAGCAACCTGTAGGAAAGATGTTGCACGCCAAAGTTAATTGTGCATTCACGGACGCGTACTTCTTTAATGTCTGCGAGATGGTGGGATCGTTTCTCGTATTTTTGATGTTCGCATTACTGAGATGTCATATGACTAATAACATCAGACACTTGCGTGCTGAAAACGTCCTTGCCATTGTTTTATAAGTATGTGTAACATGCTGCAGGATATGAATCTATTTAGTATTTAAAGAATTTATTTGTGAAAATAAGTGTGACGTAAGTTGCCTTTGTTGTTCGAGCCGTGCCGATTGTTGTTAATTTTTCTCGTTTTTTCCATTTCAGATAAGCAACGTACTGTTTTTTATTTTGCCACCTATTTTAATGTGCTTATTTCGTCAGTATGCCACACATTTCAACAGTGGGATTTATCTAATATGGACGCTGCTG
>JAODKE010000015.1:9200405-9215057 GCA_026779605.1 Mormyrus hasselquistii
ATCTATATTTTAACTGGAAAAGTCAGGGGGTCGTCTTATACGCCCAGTCGTCTTATACGCCGGAAAATACGGTATTTCCATCTTAGCTATCCGAGGAATTTCCTTTACCCCCTCACAGAAAGGTTGGCGTCACCAAGGGTTATAGGGTTGGCTTTCGTTGTGCCAGCAATTGTTGCCCGGTGGTTTTGATAAGATTCCTTTGGAGATGTCAGGTTTGTTGTGGTGGCAGCAGGTTTGTGTACACAACAGCAGAAGGGACAGTGTCCTGTAGCTGACGTAAGACAGGACTACCACCTTGTTGAGCTGTCATGTGACTCAATGTTACTCCAGTTACATCTTCATTGACGCACATGGGGGGGGGGGGGGTTGTATTTTCTTATCCTGTACATTTTAGACTAGAAGTAGAAGTTCAATGCCCCCATTTCCTGCCAACGGAGGCCCAATTTTTAAAGGGTTTCCTCTTCCTCTGGACTTTTCCCCCCACCCTCTCCCCCCTCGAATTTAGCCTTTGCTTTCAGAAGCCCACTCTTCTTCCACTGGGTGTCCCAGAGCTGTTTGCCTGTTTGCTGCGGATGCACTTCCTGTGGGGGTCTGAGAATCTTCCAGGGTCACACTGAACGGACACATTCTGCTTCTAACATTTTTACTATAAGGTGCCCTCCCCAGCTCTTGACCTCTATTTTTGCATTCTCTGAATATGTACTGAGTGACAGCCTGGATCGGCATTCCGGATGACCCAGTTTGGAATTCGGCAAGGGTTAGATTATCTCTCCTCTATCCTTGCATCTGGGGTTGCCCAAGCTAAACACAACCCAGGAACAGGGATCTAGCTCATGACATAATTGTTAATGGCAGACTGTCTGTGATTGGTTAGCACACAAAGTATATGAACTGCCAAAGACCAGTAGAGTGCATGTTAATATCCAGCCAAAACTGAAACAGATGAAAGCGTGTTAGTAATAGCTGGCACCTGGAGTCTCAGATGTCAAGGTTTTATCACATCACGACTAAATCAGCTTTCATTTCTGCCTTTTTCTGGGTGTTTATCTTTGTCTGTCGCAGGTTTCTCTTGGACAGAGCCCCAGTTCATATTTTTGTGTCTGTATATCTGTGGTTTAATACTACTCCCTCATCCCTGAGTGCTTTGTGCCCTCGTAAGGTCATTGTGTTCCTAAGCCCAAGTTTTTTTCTCAGGGCCGATGGGAATGTTAAGGTTGGTGCTTCTCTCTGAGGTCCTATCAATGACCTCTTGGATGGTAGGACTGAAATCGCAACTCTGAATAACTGACTTGTCAGCGGGGAGGGTTGTGTGCGTGATGGCAACATTATGGCAGAATATTGCTTCAGCCGTAAAATAAAATGGCGTCAGTTTCTGCTAAATATGAATATTTATCGTCAGTTTGGTTTTACACTCCGACATAGAAAGTGTCCTGCTTGGTTCTCTTGTTAAAATGGCTTCTCTGTAGCGTCCCAGAATGTTCTCAAAGCCATCGCTCAGTGTCGTCAGGCTGTTCGGTTTGTTTGTTTTTCTCATCGGCGTCATTTGGTCGGTGTGTGTGTGTGGCCGAACCTCCCACAATTCCTTCTCTGGAGTGTTTACATGGCAGGGACAATGTGTCCCGTTGTTGGTGCTGGGAGCAAAGACGGAGCTGGTTTGTATGCCTTCAGATGAGCCTCTGCCATCTGTGGGTCTGTGGGCTGTGTCACCAAATGACCTGCTGTATAGCCCCCTCCCCCTTTACTGAGACATGGCATTTGTCATCACAGTGAACATGCAACCCGTGGGCAGTCGGATTCTGTTCTGAGCCTTACTGTAGGCTTCATGTTCTGTCTATTAGCTGTCTATTGCGTTTTTTTTCTTTTTTTTTTGGTATGATATATTCAAATGGGGGGGGCTTGGGCAAATGTATTTGTGGCTTGCATTATTCTCATGCTCAGATGAAGAAAATCTGGAGATAAACTTTTTTTTTTTTTTTTGGCCAGTTTAAAAAAATCAAATATTACCTGTGTCTCACCATATTACATTATTAGCTTTTCCATTCTCTTTACCAAGAGCAATTTGTATTACTGTTAATGGTTGCAGATTTGAATCCTTTAGTGAACTGTCTTAAGAGCTTTCATAGTGAAACTATATACAACTTGATTGCAAAAAATTTCACCCACATTTGGAAAACGTTTGCCGCTCGGATGCAAACGGTTTCTGCATGTCTACACTCCCAGGTGTGAGAATCTCCGTGTGTTCAAGCTGGGTCTCCTCTCTGGCCTGTGGTGGACCCTGGCCCTCCTCTGCTGGCTCAGTGACAGGATTTTCTGTGAGATGTGGTCATCTGTCAACTTCCCATACCTACATTGTGCATGGTAAGAGTAGGCAGACTCCTTTGGTGTTTTGGCCTTATCGGGTGTACTTGTGTACTTTTGTTATTAATCAGTGATGTAAATTCTATACCTGCTGATGTCTGCACAATGCTGTATTTATAACTTGGTCTAAATGCTATGTCTGAGAACACTGCAGCTGGCTGTAAGAGGTGGTCACTGACCTGCCGACTTCCTCTCCGGCTTCTCGCAGGCATATTCTGATCTGCCTGGCGTCCTACCTGGGCTGTGTGTGCTTTGCCTACTTCGATGCAGCAGCAGAGGCACCCGAGCAAGGCCCCGTCATCCTGTTCTGGCCCAGTGAGAAGTGGGCCTTCATCGGTGTACCCTACGTCACCTTGCTGTGCGTCCCCAAGAAGTCCTGCGTCAAAATCACGTAGGCCCAGTGTGGACCACCAAGGACCATGAAGAGCCACGCATTCTCATAAAAGCGGCAGGTTATGTGCTTGCTGTGGTCACTGGGAACGAGGAGAATAGTACAGATGTGCAGGAGGATGAAGGACTTCCTGAACCATGATCCTTGTTCTTCCACCCCCTTGCTTGGATTGGTGGAAATCAACAGTTCTGTTCTCAGATGTCAGCCTCTCCAGTGAATGGTGACATCAAAGACTTCAAAGGAGTAAAACTTTTCTAATTTTACTTTTTTTGTCCTCTTTGCACATTATCATTGAACTTTTTGTATTTGGCTTTAACGTTGATACTGGAATTTTGAGGATAATTTCTGTGCTCAACATGAGCGTCCTCATGTCCGTATCCAACTAACCGACAGGTGAAGGATAAAAATGATGTAGCCCTCAGACCATGTATCAAACAGTTTACGGTATGTGTTTTATTCCTGTGACAGGTTTGCTTTTTGGGCTTTGGTAACTTTCAGTGGGCTGAAATGAGATTTTTTTTTTTTTTTTTTAAAGTTTGGGTTTTTATACTACTCTGGTGCTCTTTCAGTCTGTGTTCAACTTGGATCTGCAGACTAAGATGCCATTAGCGTCTTCATTTAACGTGTGAAGAGAGGACCTGTTAAGATTTATAAAGTTCTTACAAATGTGTTGTGGAGTCATGACCATTTGCTTTGAGGTACTCTCTGCGTTGTCAGAAATCCTAGTATCTTCGACTTGTTGATGTACAGTAAGGTCTGGCAGATGGACTCTGCTACCCTACAGTAAGCTAATCACCACCTGGGTGCACATTTCATGGTCACCGATGGTTATTTAACCAGACTGTTTTGGCCTTGGAGTGAAATGTTTTTTTTACATGATGAACTGTCTAGGGCATAAGTCGTGGGTTCACAATTAGGTTGCGGGTAAGCTGATTTGCACAAAATATTTTTGAATCCTGTTTAATGATTACTAAGGATTTATTATTAAAGGGCAAACCATTTCATAAAATATTCACATTTGTCTTTATTCAATAAACAAATCCAATATTACACAAAGGTATACCTTCATTAAAATGTTTTTATGGCATTTTGTTTAAAGTACTGTATAAATACAGCCATTGATCTGTCTTAGAAGGTGGTATTTATGAGCTTCACGACATTAAACCCTGCTGTGAGGAAGATGTCGTTTCTGACATCAGTCTTAATGAATCATCTGCTACAGGAAATACAGATTTTGTCAGGGTACATAAAGAATGATTCCCCCCTCAGATTTGTTTTTGCTCAAAAATTATATATAAAAAAAAAAAAAAAAAAAACGTGGAAAGGTCTGGCAGAGAGCTGATACAAACTTTAGCTTTAAATCATTAACCTCTACAGAGTTTCATAAAATGGTGTTTTAGATTTAAAAATCAATGGACTTTGCAGTGCATCCTCTCCCAGACCTTGGCTCTATGGTGGGCCTGTGGCAGGGCCTGATGATACCACCAACAGTCTGAATCCACCTTCTGAACTTGGATCAGTCTCTGGCCATCTACAGCCAGCAGGACGCATCTCGTGCAGCATGGCTGGTGAACCTCCAGGTCACTAGAGGGCGCACTTTCGCAATGTTACTGAACTGTACCTGAAACAAGTACAAAATGACATATGGTGAAACTTGTTTGTGTCGATAACCTGACTAGTCTGAATGTAATAGGTGGGGCCAGAGTTCAAAAGCTTTTCAGTGACTAGGAAATGACTACACTGGGAGGATATTAATGTAATTATAATCAGTGGTCATTAAGTAGCAAAGCAAAATTGACTCATGACACCACCCACAAACAACATGTATTTTATATACAAAAGCACATTAGTAATTTTTCTCTGAATGACTATTGCAATCATTATGATGAAACACATACTACGTCATCCAGTGAATATCCCCTGTAGGTCAGCGGGCAGACACTTTCACCATCTTGCATCAGCTTTACAGTAGAGGTACATTTCTACTCAACTTTAACTGGACAAAGCTTACGGCCCTTCCTGCTCTCAATATTTACACACATGAAGGACTGTGAGCCATGTAGAGATTAAAGGAATTACGCATGAACTATGACCTAATTAAATGTTAATAATAATTTAGTCTGTTTTCCGACCTGATTGTGTACCAGTTGTTTATTCTGTTTGTTTTAGCTTTTTAAAGCCTATCATCCAATCTTGAAGCTTCCCAGATTTCGTTGTCATTGTGCTCACCCTCCTTTCTTCTTTCATGTGAAGCTTCCCCTTAGGGCTTCAATTTGCCTTTCAACTGATAGTGGCGCCGTGTCCTTTTCCTTATCCCGATGGGAGAAGAAAAATTAAAAGGATAATAAGGATCCTCACAGCACAGTAAAAGTTGCCAGAGGTCAGTGTTCACCACTGAACCTTCTTCCCCAGAGCTCTCCTAATCATCATCGGACCAGTCTGAATCTTTCTTCTCTTCCAGCTCGCTCTCAGGTCAGACTGGAAGAGTTGTTAAATAATGTCCAGGCACACACGTCTGTCCTCCTGTTGGGGATCGCTTTTCTCAATGAGGAAAAACTGTTTTCGTTAAACAAACTGAACAATTTCTCAGTTTAGAAAAATGTTCCATGTTGGACTGACTGGCGTTGGTAATAAAAACATGCCGCCGTTACATGGAAGTTTTTATTAGACTTTATTAATTGTAACCAACAGAAGACTATCCACAAATACGTACCATGATCCAATTTGTGTCACACTGTAAACAATGTCGGTACATTTATAACATCGAGGTGAGGCGTATTTGCAGTGGTATCATATTAAACACACGATGTTAACTTTAGATCCCAGTTCAGTTTCGAGAGCTGTAAGGAGATGTCCTGCTGGCGAGGAGTAAACAAGACATGATTGACAGACGGGCGTGCACAATTCGGCCTAAACATCTGCAAAAATGTTGACACTACTAAATTAAGTAAAAAAAAAAAAAAAAAAATCTAATTAAAAATAGACGCTGTTGGTTCTTTAAAGAGTTTCTTTCTGGCCAACGCCAATGCTTTTTGAACAGATAAAACTCTACTTCGATACAAATTTATTTCTTCATTTAAAAGTAAAGCAGTTAATGAAACTGGCAACGTCTTTGCATACAGAGGCAACTACTGAGCTCCAGCTGATGCATTGAAGCTAAAACAATATAAGGTAAGTGTCCTGAGCTCGGTTCCTACAGAATAATGTCGGTAACGCTTTATAATTTCTTTGCGTCACCGCGTGTTATTTTTGACACCCCAATGGGAGAATTTTTAAATCAACATCCGATGCTATATTTAGGATAAACATTTTTTATTGGGTTTTTTGCATACGCATTTAATTTGACATTTCATTCTATATTGCTGTGCCATATTTTGCATGGACATTATATTAAAATGTATTTAAAAGTTTGTGGATATGTAAAAATGAGAAGCACCTTGGCAGAATAGCCCGATGACTTCTCTCTGTGGCCTCTAGCAAAAATATGGGGACCCAAACAAGGAGTTAATGAACATTGAGATTATAATTATCCGGATCTTGTGATCCAGCGTTGTGCCATGAAAGTAGTCTTTTCATGTATAAAGTGCACTTCTGCTCCGCAGTGTCGAACTCCCTGCCCTTGACCGCAAGCAGTCAGCTTCTAGAAGCGGTAAGTCGACAATCGGTTAATACATTAAACATATTTATTTATTTATTTATTTTATTGATTTGGTGTGAGCTATTTGGGAATCATTGTCTTGATTCTCTCATGTAATCCGCCGGATGGCAATGTTTGTTTCTGCTGATCCCAAAACTGAAGAACCGCTGCAAAGCAAGTTTTATTGTTTGTTGTAATACTAGAATAAAAAAAAAAAAACAAACTTTGGTATATATTACATTAGACGACGCTGTGAGTACGTTATCGCATGCCGATATTTTTAGTTATATAAGATTATCATTTTATCAATTTTGCGCTTAGAGGTTAATACAAGTTTAATTTTATGTAAAAAAAAAAAAAATGCAAGGAATCTATTGTTTGTTTCAGTCAAACTGGAATGGTGGCAGAGGAAACGTGGTCCTGAATGTAGGCCATGAGGCAAACTTTGGTGCTGGATCACATGCATGCAGTCCTTTAACCACGGAGCTTGTTTTAGAAGCTTTCGGTGCCATGTTGTTCTGGAAATATCAAAGTAAATATATGACAGAGATACAACTTAGTTCTATGATGACTGAGACGTGAAAGACAAAGGGACATCAGTACAATCATTCAAGCAGCATATGTTTATTAATAATAATAATGCATATTTGCCAGTTGTACATTGGAATGCTAGTTTTCATATATATTAGTTTCCTAGTTTGGTGATAGAACGTAGGGTCAGCCATTTTAGGGATTAAAGCAGTGATTCTGCCCGGTATGGGATTTGAACCAGTAACCTTCTTATCATAAACACTGAGCCACACACCATCAGACAACACTGCTTGTCGAATAAGACCACATGCCGATGATGTTAACTGAAAGAACATACAGAATTTGACCACATTTTAAGCATTGATAATTGGGACATGAACTGGTAACTGCATATTATGAATTCCTGTTAGTAATTCTAATGCCACTGCAACATTTCTGTATCATGACAGAACGGAGGAGACCACTCATGCTGTGTGCTGGTGCTCTCTGGGGGTAGGGTCACGGGCACGGAGGTATGAGGTCTGATAGACATGTGAGTAATGACAGAGCTTCCATGGTTTCCATGGAGACGGGAGCATCAGCGATTACACCAGGATCTATGGAGCGAGTACTTGGATTGCGGCGGCTCTCGTTTGCATACCAGGACCTTATAGAGATGCCCTATGACGTCATTCTGGAGCAGCGGGACACCTTGGAGGTCTTGGATCTCAGCTATAACCTACTAGAGGAGTATCCTTATGTTTAAAACTCGCATGTAAGGAAAAACACGACAGGGCTCAGAGCTTTGGCGCTCGGCTGTTGCTTCACATAGAACCGACAGGTAGGGCCTGTATTATCATATATTATAGGAAGAGACCCTTATGACACGGGGACAACATACAAAGTGGGGGGTTCATGTAGGACCTTCAGCTCAAGGTATTTCTGAAGAATATTGTTTTATAAGGGGAGTAGTCTTCAGATAAAACATATAGAAGAGAGTATATTTACCTGAACTTTTCGAGAACAGTTTGCCATTTTTGTTTACTTGTGCAAGATATTTTTACCATAACAATGTCTATTCATCTGTTCACTTTCCAACCTTGTACCCTGGACAGAGCTGCGGTGCGGCCTGCAGCCTCTTCCAGGCAGCATAGGACTCTAGGAGGAGGTACACCCTAAATAGAATAAGAACAATTTGTGCTAAGTATTTTCTCAAAGGGAGTCTCCGTGCTGCCTGTCCTCCCCGTGTTTTGTACACATTTCCTCCAGCCTTTTCCACGGTCCAAAAATATGCAGTTGGCTGAATTGATGTTTTTAAATTTCCCTTACTGTGTATGTGTGCCTTCTGATAGACTGGCATCCTGTCCAGGCTCCGCGCAGTGTGCTGTGCTTTATGGGATGGACTCCAGGCTCACGTTGACCTTGTACTGCGAAAGCGGCCATGTGAAATAGATGCAAGGATATTTTCTCAGCAGGACCTCATCCTAGGACTTGAACCAGAGACCACTCTATTAAGAATTGATGTATGTGACCTCTAATTACCTGCTACGCGTATTTTTTCATTGTGGGAGAAATTGTATTTTATAAACTAGGGGGCACCTACCTTATCCACCCTCTGCTATACCTTTGGTCAGTTATAAATGATCTATACACAAAACTAAATGGAAAGTAGTAGGATATCCAATGAGCAAAATATTTCTGTTAAAAATCAATATTTTGACTGTTTTAGGGTTCAATATGGAAACTCCAATGCTGTGTTTATTTTAGAAATGGTGCAGTTTTTGTGGTGAGACCTTCCTTAATACAGGTAACAACGGAGCCCAGCTCTGCTAGGAGAACTGGAGAAGCTAGCTACCCTTATCCTGGACTGCAACAACTACAACTCTCATGTCAAATTTCCCTACCTGCCCAGCATCACCACTGTGTGCATCAACAAAAACAAGATCAGCAACCTTCCCATCTTTGTTGAGGAGGTACGGAGGAAATTCCCCAACATCAGGTGAGGCGTCATGTAATGGGAACTGTAGGCCTCTGGATGAAAAGCAGACATCTAAGTATTTCATTGAGTTTAATCACATAAAGAAAGTCTTGCTCTTTTATCCCAGGATTCTCAGCATGATGAACAATGAAGCTGCTCCCAGCTACTTTAATGGAGGGAGTTTGACTCAGTATATTGATTACAGGTGAAAAATCAGTTAATATTCTGTTTTCACAGAATGAATGTGTATGTGTGTGTCCTCTTCTTTTGCTTCAGATAGGGTCCAGGCAACCCTGACCGCGATAAGTGGTTAGGAGATGGTTCAATATATCTAAAGACCAGATATTTTTTTTTCCAGTTTCCATAATTATAATGAATATATGAAAGCTGAGCAGTACATTTTTGACATTTTGTGGATATTGATATAAAGAGGTGTTTATGCAGTGTATTTCTACAAAGAAAATTACTATGATGGTAAAAAAGGGTTCTTTCATATTTTAAATTTCATAGATAAGTTATTTTGGGGGCAGGGCTGATCAAGCATTAGTTACACTGAACTGGTCAGTGTCACCAAGCGTGTTTATTGAGCTTGAATTCTATTAATGGGGGGGAAAAACAAGAGTGAAATTGCATTTATGCGATTATGAACAATTACATTCTTCCAGCACTAATTTATATACAGTATAGAAATTAATGGTCACAGTGATTTGACTTTCTCGTCAAAATTCAGCTTCATTTCTGATGCCAGAGCAATAAGATTAACACAATGATCCATGATCAAATAAAGCAGATCTCAAGTCAGCTCTTAAAGGAAAGCCGTCTTCAGCTTTGATGGCTACTGCTCTCCGTCGCCCCCTTCAGGCAGTATGTGATCAGCCAGATCCCCACTCTGGAGGTGCTGGATGACACAGAAGTGCAACATGCTGAACGCCTGCAGGCCAAGAAGACATACCGCAGGCATGGAGTTAGGGGAGCTAGCATGCAGAGGAAGGAGCTCCATCACTGAGTACCCCCAAGCTCCGACCTTCCTCATCAATTCACAGACTTTTCTGGATCATGTCAGACACCTGAGGACTTCTCTTATTACACAGAGTTTGTTTTAGAGGTTTTTCCTCTTAGGATGTATCAACCAAAAAGCTGTGAAATGTGAGACCTGCTGAGAAGGTGATTAGTGACAATGACATCTCAGACTTACCAGGCATATTGAAATGTATTTTTGAAAATTTAAATGTATTTTTATTAATTAGGCATTACGTGCTACCATTTTATTTAGAGAACATGAGTATTGATTTGATTCTGCTTCCTTTAAAAGCCATTATACTTCGTATGCATTTAATGATTTTAAAAGCCACGCGTTCATTAGTCGGATTAAATAATGCAACTGTCCATATCACTGCAGCTCTATATGTGCCCAAGTCTCTGGTGAGTTCCCCCCCCAATTTCTATGTGCTCAGTGTCTCTATCAAATAACTGAAAACCTCAACCATAGTCATACCTAAAGCCAAAGCCCACTTTGAGTAGACCTTGATAAGTATAACAGAAGGTGACTTTTTTGAGATTCAAACCATCCATCCATTTCCTGAAACTGCTTGTCCTACTCAGGGTTGCGAGGGGGGTCTGGAGACTATAGATTCAAACCAGCAGTTCTGAAATCCACATTTAAAGTACATGCTGTAATACAATTTAATGACCCAAACTTTCACATTTTCAATAAAGCAGGTTTCCTTGATTAGGTCGTCCATCCATCTAAAAGCCACTTTTCCTGGTGAAGGTTGTGCAGACCAGGCCCCTTATTCCAGGCAACAGACCCCTGCTCGTTTCGGAGGGATTCCCAGTTCCTCCAGCATATCCCGGGTCTGCTCTGCTGCCTCTGCCCAGTGAAAAATGCCAAGTCTTCCTCCTGAATCCTTGATTCAGCCATCAGTCTCCTCTAGTACTCTCATGCAGACTTTTCCCAGGAGGCTGAGAAGTGTGGTGTCCCTGTTTAAGAACAGAGGGCCCCACCCTTGTCTGCCAGCCCCCAGGTACTTCATTGCCCACCATATCAACATTAACTGACTCTGAGCCACCAGATCTTTACAACCATTTCAACTGAATAAATATTTCCTAACATCAAAGGTTTGATAGGGTCAAATTTATTGCATTATTTAGCATAGTAAAAAAGCAACACATCAGCTTTTTAAACATTAACATTCAGCATAACTATTCTGTATCATTGCATAGCATTCAAGATGTCATAGTTCAAAGTGCATTTTTAAAATTGTTTATTGACATTCTTGGTAATTATCACTTATATTCATTCGATTTTTGAGTGGCCCGCCTAATAAACTGCTAGAACTTGGTTGTAATTTTCTTACCCACGTTTCTTGTTCTATGATTAGCATACACAATAACCGCACTGTTCTCATACTAGGCCTGTATTTAAAATCATGCGGTAAATATATTTACTGAGCAACTGGTATCTTATATGTCATGATATCTATAGCTGATACGATCATCCTAATCCTCACCGTAACTTAACCTGTGCTTTGGGTATTTTTTTTTTAAACTGAGGAAGGTCAACGGTTTCTCGAAGGTAGTGCTGGTTTTAGATTACAAACTTTTCCTGAAGTGGCTGTTATTAAAATTCTCTCAATGTCGCGTATATCACCAAATGAAAATGACAACCTATCATTTCAGTCTGAACTCATTATACGTGTGTAGAAAATTTGTTTGTTCAGGGTATTAGTACTTTACGATATTTAAATTTGCTAAACATCATAGATTAACCCTTTAGGAACTGCAAAAAAATTAAACGGTTCTAGTTTTTTGTAAAAATAGGGTATTCACTGGAAAGATATGCTGGAATTTCTTTATTCGCATTTATATTCGTACCTTAAACGATATTAGTAAATCGATTATAGATTCGCCGTTATTGTGGCTCTTGCCTTGCACCTTTAAGTGTCGTGTGCCTTTAATTTTCCTTCTGAGCGTAACTCACAGTCCATAGCGCTGTGCGCCGTCTGTACGGTGCGGCTCGGGGGTGTCAGGTAAGTACTGACTGTGGGTGTTTCGTTGCCCTTTCATTCGAACTGATTTACACGACTTTCTGCTGCACATTTCTGCATCTGGTGAGGAGATGTACGATTTTATCCAGCTCTCGTTCTTTGCCACAGCCCCACCGTCTCGGCTTCAGTTTTTCTGGAACCAGATAAGCTAGGCCAGCAGCCAGTGCTCAGCACTGTTTTTTTAACATAACAGACCGATTAACGTTTAGTCCCGTTTATGTTTTTGCAGTTGTTCTCTTGCGGGATGAAATATATATATAAACGTATTGTTATTTAATGCGCCAGAAAGCGAGCTGTCGGAAGGTAAACAGTCTTGTTAAGCCCACTTAATCGTGACAGAAGTCGTTTCATTTCAATGAGCCATTACGAATTAGCCATTAGTAATACGCCCAGCAGTTTGAAGTCTTAAGGGTGTTTTTAGTTTTGACAATTTTAGACAATTCTAAACTTCAGTAAGATGAGTACCGTGAAGGTGAAGTACGGAGTGAGTCCGGCAGCAGTGATCATGTCTATTTAATTATAAGGAGATAAAGTTGTGTTGTTATTTTTATTGCTTTTAAATAAACATTATCCCAAGTGTTCTACAATACCGCAAAGCTTCAAGCAGCTTTGCTGTGTGTAATGAGGTTGGCGATATGGCAGTTGAGCTTGCGTAATATGACTCCCTTGCTGTCGAATAGGAAGTCATTTCTTCACCGAAAGTCACAATGTGTGCAGATTATATGAACTATTGTGATCTCAAATGTCTAAAGGACGTTTTAAAATCCCGGAAAGAACTGCCGGTTTCATGTGGCTTTACATGCGCTTTTATGGAGTCTTAATTGTCAACGCTTGATTTTGTATCTAATGAGCTTATGTGTGGGCTGGAGCATGCTTTGGGACTACAGGTTTGGGTTCGTAGGCAAAATTTTTTATAAAAATAGCTGTGTATTGTACGTCTAGTAAATTTTGCATTTGAAGTATTCAATCACTGACTTCAGCTGCCGAGAATCCACGGCTGCCTGTTCCTTCAAGTCATGAATGAGTGCATTGTATCCGTTCACCTAGAACGTCGTGTTTTTCCTGGTTTTGGTCTACATATTGGGTGCATACCATCCATGCACGTTAACCTAATCCTCTTCGATTTCAGTGCTACTTTGTATAATTTGAATTAAATCGAGTTTTGTACAGCATTGTACATTTCTTTTCACTTATTGGTTAGATACAGAAATATTTTATAGGAGGAGAGTATGATGTGCCCCCCCCCAGAATAGATAATTAACGCCTGCATACCCTTGGCTGAAAATGACAAGGCTTCCGGTAAGAGCACTTAATAGCTTATATACTGTATATCTTGTTTTTTCCCCCCTCATAGTAGGTTGTACAGATTAGAATTCGCTTTTACTGCTCATTAGTTGAGGCTGTGAAGATGATTTCATGTATCAAGCATTTTGTCATGTTATAATTTGACTATGAAATTCCAAAAACTTGTATCTATTCCTGTGGGGCATTTTGTCTTAAAAATTGTTGAAGTATTTCTTATATCCCTGTTGACTTATTCAGACTGTGTTTCTTCAGATCAGATGTTTTGATCTTGATATGATATTCAGTGCCTTTTCTTCTCATATTTAGCCCCTAAATAAACTTCTGTATGGGGGCTGAGATAAGACTTTGCCACCCTCTCTGTGAAGGGGGTATGTCGTACCTCTATGGATGGTGTGATCCCAGATGTCACGTACCATTTCAGGATCCTGGCAGCGATTCAAGGCTTTCTGGTGTTAAATAGGGGCAGAACAAGAGCAATGTCTGTCATTTAACGAAGGATTATAGCGGTCTTTTCTGCATGTGGTGTACCTTTTGGCGGCAGTACGTCTGTACTGGGAGTGCTGTTCATTGATGCGGTTGTTTTTAAGGTGAAATCACTGAAGTGCCTCGGTTTAAATACACAAGCTGTCTTAGTTGAGGTGAGCTCTTCTTCTTGAAAACATTCCCATAGGATTGCTACTGGGTTAGATATTAGCATTTGGCTAACACATTAAGGAAGATTAAGGGTTGTGATGCTTGGGTATTCATGGACAAGTTTTTAGTGTTGTTTTTTTTTTTTTTTTTTTTTTTTTTCCCCCAAGTTTCAAATGTGGTTTCTGATAACTTGTCATCGTTCGCAGGTGACTGAGCAATAATGTCAGCAGCCATGGAAAGTCCTTATGCACATATTAGGGAGGCCCTGGACCCACAGAAACCGGACCGCAAGTTCTACAACCTATCTAAACTTGAGGATCCTCGATACAGTAAGATGAGTGGGGCTAAAGCTGTGGCCGGCTACCACAGTGTAACCTACACTGTTCATATTTTGTGAGGTTTAGAAGTGTAATACTATGAAATTTCATCTTTATATTGTTTGAGGATTTCAGTGGTTGATTTCATAGAATCATACCTCATAAATTATGCAAATATTTTCACTATTTGGGGCAGCAGTTGAAGAATAAGTCTTGTAAAATAGGCCTGTCACGATAACAAATTTTGCTTTGATGAGTCTATGTAACACAAATCTGAATATTGACCAGCTTTAATTAGAACTCTGACAAATTACCAGTGCTGCCATACTATTACACTATGATGTTTGTCGTGCTTCTTCATGGAGCTGAAGCAGCAACCTCTCCTGTTCCCGTGTTTCAGTTTGACACTAAGAATAGCAAACACAGATTAACACAATGTGTACTTAAGCACATATAGAACATACTAAGTTAAACAT
>JAODKE010000015.1:9215157-9225919 GCA_026779605.1 Mormyrus hasselquistii
GTAAGACAAGGCAAACATCTTAAAGCCCTTCTTTAATTTACTCGTTGGTACTTTGGAGAAGGATTTACAAAAGCGATATACGTTGTTGTTCATACGTTTGGGCAAGTCCTGTAAATGGCATGTATAAACCAATGCCATTTTTCACAGACCCGAAATGAGTGAGCCGCATTTCCATGAACGCGGAAGCTGACGTGCAAAGAGCCCACTGACACGAGAGTTCACCCCTCATTACTAGTGATGTGTCATTCGCGAACTTGAAGGTTCTTTGAGTCGACTCTTTTTAGTGAACGATGGGAGCCGGCTCCTGTTCAAGAGCCGTTTTGTTAATGTTTATAGAATTGTCCAGGTTTTTGAGCTGCCTCAACATTAAGGACGACAGTGGACGGAACACGTTGTCTTCCGAAAAAGCCTGTACATGAGGCGGCGTCTTATTTTTAACAAGTCAAATCAAGTGACTCTAATCTGCATCAGGTTAAACAAAGAGAGCGGCGGGTTTTTTAAAAAGAGCCTTTAGGAGCCGAAAGAGCCGGCTCTTCTTGGTGAGCTGAGCCAAATGAGCCGGTTCGCTAAAAAGACCCGATATTCGCATTTGGTAGAGAGAGACATGAGGAAAACAAACAAGCCTGCAAATGGAAATTATTGCGGCCAGAAAAATTATCAACCTCATTTTAATTGTTGTGCAATTAATTGATTTATCGTTTAGCGCGACAGGCCTATTGTAAAATGCAGTTGAACAGTAGATGCCATACTGTTGAAGGTACTCCAGCTGTTACTTCTTCTGTTTACCAAAGGGCAATCAATGCTTTTGAAATGGCAGTCATATTGTCACTCCGTAATGTGTGATTGTCCATCGACGGCCGGTAAGCTCATTATTGTGACACTCCCTGCAGCATGTCTTCCCTTCTCCATCCGTGTGCTGCTGGAGGCTGCTGTAAGGACCTGCGATGAGTTCCTGGTGAAGCAGGCCGATGTTGAGAACATCCTCAACTGGAATAAGACCCAGTGGGAGAGCGTAGAGGTCCCTTTCCGGCCGGCTCGGGTCATCCTGCAGGACTTCACGTGAGTTTTAAGTCTTCATCCTTATCCTACCGGTGATAGATGTTGAGGTACATTTCCAAACCTGCACCCAATGAGTTCATATACTTAGAGACTAATATTTAAAGTAAATTTTAAATTTTTTTTGGACATAATGCTTCTAAAAAGGTTCTTGCCTGAAATGATTTTTTGTTATATAATGATTTAAAGTTTTTTGTGTAAGTGTCTTGCTTCTTGCCACCCTGCGCCTTGCCAGCGGGGTTCCTGCAGTGGTGGACTTTGCTGCCATGCGTGATGCTGTGAAAACCCTGGGCGGAGACCCTGAGAAGATCAACCCTGTGTGCCCAGCAGACCTGGTCATTGACCACTCCATCCAGGTTGACTTCAACAGAAAGTAAGTGCTTTTATGTTAGCCCATTCTTGGACTCCAAACAACTTAATATATTCCATGGGTGTAAAAATAGTTACACTCTCTTGTTCAGCGGTACTACAGAAGGGCTGTTCCTGCATGTTCAACCAGCAGCTTTTGTATTATGAGTTCAGCCCCTAAATTCCCCCTGTTTACCAAAGCAGCTTTTCTTTTTATTTACATGCTAGAAATTAGTTTAAATTCTTCCCCCATCATTTGTTTGCTTGCCAGAAATTGGCAGAGCATATTTCTTTTCTGATCAGTGTCTTAAATTACTTTTTGGGTTTTCACTTGGGATAATTAAAACTTTTTGTAACGCGTTGCACATGATGAGGGGCATGCAAGCTTGCATGAACAGCTGCTGGGGTGGAGGAGGCCACACTTTAACGTTGGTTCCAGGAGTATTGACTTCCGGGAGGCCATCCTGGACAAGAAGTGTGGGTTTTCTGACCTGCTGGGCAGGGTGGCGGTGGTGGTGATGGTGGTCTAGAGAGGGTGGGGGGAGGCTGAGAGGGTATCTGGTCAACAAAGGATCAGAGCAGGACCATGGATGTGGGTTGCACGCAGCACCTATGGTGAATGATAAATACTCCTCTTTCTAGTAGAATCATGCTCTTAATGAAAGCCTTGTTGTTCACAGCCATAATGATAGAGTCTGTAATTAGCTCCTGCCTGGAGACAGTGGCTTGTAAAATGACTGTCAATAAAAAAAACAAATCATTAAACTCTGAAGATAGCCTGTTAGATGTTATAGGCAGATGAAGTTGTAGAAGCCACATGCAGCAGAGTTGATTGCGGCTTGATTTTGAGATCAGAGGCCATAAATGCAATGGGCATCACAGTCCTCTTGCCATTACCTCTCCTAGCCTCTGCTGAGAGTGATTGGTTCTGTAGGGTGGACTGTTGTCATGGACTTTGTTCCCATGGTAATGTCGACACTTGTGGCTTTAGGACAGTTGTCCCATGCCAGAGAATTTGGTCCTGTGTCTGCAAGGTCAGCACTGCAACAAAATTCACACTTTGATCTGTAAAATCAAGCATGGCCTTTTTTATGGTCTTGCTCCAAACCAAGCCTGCCTGTATTGCAACACTTGAAATGGGTATGTAGAAGTGGTAGTGCGCTTGCCCGTTAACCATTTTAAAATACATTCACTAGTGTGTTAAGCCATGGCATGATCTCTCTCAAACTACTACCAGTCAGTATAGACTGAACTTAACCAGAACCTAATCAAAGCATTACTGGTTTAAATCTGAGCTGGCTAACTACCTCTGAGTGAGTAAATAGGTTTATTCATAAACTTATATTTGAGTAAAATGTTGTTTCCCTAATAATTGCTATAGTCAGAATAATAAGAATGTCTGTCTGTCTGTCTGTCACTTTCCAGGTCTGACAGTCTACAAAAGAATCAAGATTTGGAGTTTGAAAGAAATAGGGAACGATTTGCTTTTTTAAAGGTATTCTGTCCTTATCCAGCATCTAAGCCAGTATCTTTGTTGTGGTGTGTGTGGGGGAAAGCCTGTGTTCTGTCATATTGTATGCATTCTGTGGAGGAATGAGGTGTCTGTGTGGTGCTTTCATGCCTATTTAAAGACTTTCGGTGCTGTTGGATGGGTTGTTGAACATGCTGGGTGGTTAATGGTGACATTATGTCCCTACAGTGGGGCTCCAAGGCCTTCAGGAACATGCGGATAATACCTCCTGGCTCTGGCATTGTGCACCAGGTTAACCTGGAGTACCTGGCCCATGTGGTGTTTGACCATGATGGCTATTACTACCCCGACAGCCTGGTGGGCACAGATTCCCACACTACGATGATCGACGGCCTGGGGGTGTTGGGCTGGGGTAAGGCCCTTAAGCTTTTGACAGCCAGTCCTCTGCTGGTAACTTGCTGATACATTGTCCTGTTGTCCTTCATTGTCAACTGTTAGCTTTCCAGTGCTGTCTGATTGGCCAGTTGTGTTGTGTGTTCAGAACTTAAGACAGGTGAATAAGGATATGAGATCAGGAGCTGGCTTTAGGCTCTTTTTCTGGTTAGATATATATATATGAGTGTGATTCCTGTGACTTCCTGTGCAGGGGTGGGCGGGATTGAGGCGGAGGCTGTCATGCTGGGCCAGCCAATAAGTATGGTGCTGCCACAGGTCATTGGCTACAAGCTGATGGGCGTTCCCAACAAGCTCATTACATCAACGGACATCGTACTCACTATTACCAAGGTAGCTGGAAGGGTCCCATGCATGGGCCTATGTGGTGGGGAGGATGAGGCCATAATCTCAGAATATTCTTGCTTATTTTGATCTTCATAATAGTTAGTGGTGGATTTACCTGTTTGTCTGCTCCCAGCACTTGCGACAGGTGGGTGTTGTAGGGAAGTTTGTGGAGTTCTTTGGGCCGGGCGTGTCCCAACTGTCAATCGCAGACCGAGCGACCATCGCCAACATGTGCCCAGAGTACGGTGCCACGGCAGCCTTTTTCCCTGTAGACCACATCAGCATAAAATACCTGGAGCAGACAGGTAAGGTCCCCTACAGTGTGAGGCAGCTGCAGTGTGATATCACCTTGGAAGCTTTACACTCTGTTCCATGTTATGTCTGCAGGGAGATCTGCAGAGAAGCTAAACTATGTCACTCAGTATCTGAAAGCTGTGGGCATGTTCAGAGATTATAGCAATGCTGACCAGGACCCCGAATTCACCCAGGTGCCACATTAAAGCATTGTTTGTCTCATTATGGACACGTACACAGGAATGCAGTCCATTAGGTTGTTTGCAGGTTCAAATTAGACACTGCTTATGTCAAATGTCCTGCTGTGTTAGTTGGTCAAAAGCATAGAAAATGAAGCCATACATAATGATTGGAGTACCCATAATGCCTTGGTGATCGCCTGCTGTGAATGTCCCCCTTTAGGTGGTGGAGATGGACCTGGGCATGGTTGTTCCTTGCTGCAGTGGCCCCAAAAGGCCACAGGACAGGGTGGCTGTGACAGAAATGAAGAGGGATTTTGAAAGTTGTCTAGGGGCTAAGGTAACCTTTTCCTCTGATTCTACAGAAGTCCTCCCATCTTGTGTAATGTGGGAAGTGAACCATTGTAACAAGTGGGGAGATGAAGTCATCCAGATGATGGAGAGGCTCTTTCAAACAAAAGCCTGCCAGGACCTCTAGGAGATGCTGCTGTACTTCTGAGCAGCATGGTCTGAAATGATCATAACTGAAAGATGTTAACATGATTCTGCTCAAATAGTGCAGCAGTGTTACTTACAGTTTGTGCTTGGAGAAACAGAAGTGGGTGCTGGAGGTGTGAGCTAGGCTTTATTCCTCAATTGCCTGGTGTTGGGTGGCAAATACTGATTGGAATTGGCCAAAGATTGTGGGTTGGAGGCATTTCTATAGGCAGTGCTACAGCACTCAGCACCATACTGCTATGAGACCGTGTGACTGTTGTGTTTCTCTCCATTCCCCTCAGCAAGGCTTCAAGGGTTTCCAGGTGCCTCCGGAGCGCTTGAACAACACGGTCTCCTTCCAGTACAACGGCACAGACTTCTCTCTGAGTCACGGGTCTGTGGTCATTGCTGCAATCACCAGTTGCACAAACACCAGCAATCCATCTGTCATGCTGGGGGCGGGTAAGCACACACAGTTAAGATTTGTGCACTGCTTGCTTAAACCCCTTTTGTGGCATTACTGCTGAATTCCTTGTTTGTGAATAGCCATTCATGCCAAGTGAAGGAAGCCAGAGAAAAGGTTCCTGCCTGTGGACCAAACAAATTTCCTAGAACAGTGTTTCCTAGTGTGGTCCTCAGTGACCCATAGTCAGCCCACGTTTTTGCTCCCTCCCAGCAAAGCGAGGAAAATTGTGGACTGTCTGGTAGGGAGCTCGGAGAGAACAAAAACATGAACCAACTGTGGGTCGCTGAGGATTGGATTGGGAAACAATGTCCTAGCAGAATGATGTAATGCTTTAAACTGCTGTGTCAGGGGGCTCCGCCTTTCTGAGTTTGTCTCCTCATAGTGATTACTATGCATAATTCTGGGGTTCCTTTGGTCAGGGCAGTGACAGTACCTCTCCCTGTGTGCCTTTCAGGGCTCCTAGCAAAGAAAGCAGTGGAGGCGGGTCTTAGTGTCCGGCCCTACATTAAAACCAGCCTGTCCCCAGGTAGTGGCGTGGTCACGTCCTACCTTAAAGAGAGCGGGGTGATGTCTTACCTCTCCAAGCTTGGGTAACTTGTGATAAGTTTGTTCTGTTGTTTTTCACTTGTCACCTAGTAGCTTTTCAGTGCTATCTGATTGGCTAGGTTCAGTTGGGATCATGAATGTTCTATGAGAAGCAAGTCAAGGTTTTCAATTTGGAAGAGGAATATATCTTAATGAAACGGTTTTTCAGACTTGATTCTTCTATTCTCAATTAACCTCAGTTCCCAACCCTTTCCCTTTCAGGTTTGAAGTAGTGGGCTATGGCTGTATGACCTGCATAGGGAACAGTGGTCCCCTCCCTGACCCTGTGGTGGATGCCATTACTCAGGTATTTCTTACTGCATTGCTATCTTGCTGTCATTAGCACGGCAGCCACCAGACCCTGCTCTCCCCTCATGTCCTCAGGGGGACCTGGTGGTAGCTGGAGTCCTGTCTGGCAACAGGAACTTCGAAGGCCGAGTTCACCCCAACACCCGCGCTAACTACCTAGCCTCACCACCCCTGGTTATTGCATATGCCATTGCTGGGACCATCCGCATCGATTTGGAAAAGGAGCCGCTGGGTAAGATCTTGCATGTGAGGTGCAGCTGGGAGGGGTGTAATTATGCTGGCAAGGGTGGGGTGTAGGCAAAGGGGATTATAATCACACAGGGTATGTCTTACTGCTGCAACAGCCAACTCTAGGAGCTGGTCAGATACTTGAAGGTTGTTGTTACCATTACTTTGTACAGTATTTCTACACATTCATCACCAACAAAGTTTTGTACTACTGGAAGAAATGAAGATTCAAACCCATAGTGGGTGGTTTACCATATTACTGGTTTAACACCATGGGATAACTGTATTACAGTGAATGGCTGTAAGGCAGTGTGTCTAGCTGGGAGGGAGCAAAAATATGCAATGGCTTGCAGGGTGTTGAGTGAGTAAAACATGGACTACCTTGGGATCTCTGAGAAGCGGGTTGGGAAACACTGCCTTAAGTTAACTATTGCATTTGAGCAGCCATTGACTAACAGTACAGGATAGTCTTGTTCACTAGGTTTCAAGGCCTGCTTCCTCTCATCATTAGTCTGGTCTGGCTGGTGCTTCTAGTGGCGGCTTTTAGCTGTGGATGGCCACAGTTCCCTCCTATCAGGGATCTTACTGTATTCTAATGATGGTCAAATGAAGCTTCATGTTTCTGTATTTTCTGATCCCAGCAGATGGTGCTCTTGGTTTACTTTGGGGAATGCTTTGAGCACCATCTAGTGGTGTCAAAAAATACAGCAAATGGTTCATGAAGCTTCATTTGGCCTTTAGACAGCAGTTGGTAGCATGAGAAAAACACAAGACCACCCTGAGACGCACAGCCTAAGGTAATGCCAGAGCTCAGGCAAAGGAGTGTTGGGTGATGCCTTTGTCTTGTGTGTCAGCGGTGACTCCTGAGGGGAAGGAGGTCTTCCTCAAAGACGTTTGGCCCACACGGGAAGAGATCCAGGAGGTCGAGCACCAGTTTGTTATTCCCGCCATGTTCAAGGAGGTCTACACTAAGGTGGAGGTACATCAGCCCGCCATGCCAGCTGAGATTTGTAGACTGGCTCTGTTTGAGTAGCCAGTATGCGTAGAAAAGTATCTGTTGAAAACGTCTTAGATACATATCTTGAATTGGGTAATACTTTTTTTTTGTAAATTGTACTTGGTCATTGTTGAGGGACCTGACTGAAAGATGTATGCCTGCTCTATCTGCAGAATGTGAATGAGCGGTGGAATTCCCTCAATGCCTCCTCTGACAAGCTCTACACATGGGACCCCACCTCCACCTACATCAAGTCTCCTCCCTTTTTCGATGGACTGGTAATTCAAACTGCGGTCGCCACAATGTCTTCAATTTCCCTACTTCCAAAGAGCTTGTAAGAAAATGAGTTTCTGTTCCCCAGACGAGGGAGCCACAACCACCCAAGTCAATAACCAACGCATATGTACTGCTGAACCTTGGGGACTCTGTGACCACAGACCACATATCACCCGCTGGGAACATAGCCCGCAACAGCCCTGCAGCGCGGTACTTGACCGGCAGGGGGTGAGTGACCAATCCTGTCTCTGAATTAGCCAATCAGGTTCTGATACATATTTGTTACATATTTATTAAAATTGACTTTACACCCAGGGATTTGGTAAAATCTGATGGCCAGATGCCTGTTTTTTTTTGTGTTTTCTCAATGCCAGCATAGGACTGGTATACACTGGTCCAAAAATCCATTTGTAAACCTGGAGAGTTCTAATGAAGAATATCTAAAATGTGAAAGAGTTTGGCTGTCCCAGCAGCATTTTGTGAGGCTGTTACCCAGCCAACTGAAACATGGGCCTTTCTCCACATTGTGCTTACACATCACCTCATTCCCCCTCCCCCTTGCAGTTTGTCTCCGCGTGACTTCAATTCATACGGGTCACGGCGTGGCAATGATGCAGTCATGGCCCGGGGCACTTTTGCTAACATCCGTCTCTTCAACAAGCTGCTGGGCAAACAAGGGCCACAAACGATGTACCTTCCCTCCAGAGAAACGGTAACGCTTCCTCATGGCTGTGTGCGACTTGTGATGGCAGATTAGTCTCCAGCAGATTTTCCATTGCGGTCCTGCGACTCCTGCCAGGCTGATGCTTGCAGAGAGGGAGAAATCCTCCAGTAGAAGGCAGATTCCAGATTTTGAGATCCAGCATGAGGTTTAATGATGGAGTCTTGGTTGTTTCTGGTGTCACTAAAGCATGAATAAAGCTTAACAATTGGTTTGCGTTAGCTCTGTATTTTTGATATTTATGCTTTAAAGATCTAACTGACAGAAGATAACAATGACAGCCCTTTTCATGTATTCAGACCTCTCCTCCATCTCCCCTAGTTCTGTCCTGCTGTGTCTTGGGTTACAGGCTCATTTTGAGTGCTCCCCCTTGTGGTGGCACTGTGCCTTTTTGGCAGTGGTGGCCGGGTAACCAGCCACTCTCCTTGTTCCAGATGGATGTGTTTGATGCTGCTGACGAGTACAAAAAGGCTGGCCTGCCTCTCCTGGTCCTGGCCGGGAAGGAGTATGGATCGGGCAGCTCCAGAGACTGGGCTGCCAAAGGGCCGTTCTTGTTGGTACGTCCAAGAATCCCATGGCTTAGCTTGTGGTCATACATGAGTCGCCAACTAACGGTCCTCCTGTTAGTTGGGGAGGGCCTCTGAACACAGCCTGGCTGTTCATCTGTTCATAACAAAATGTACAATTATAGGTCTTATGAAGAATCTTGCTGTTAATGCCCACAGCCTCTTTCCTCTACCCCCAGGGCATCAAGGCGGTGTTGGCCGAGAGCTACGAGCGCATCCATCGCAGCAATCTGGTGGGGATGGGCATCATCCCACTGGAGTACCTGCCAGGCGACACGGCCGAGTCATTGGGCCTGACGGGCTGCGAGTGCTACACCATTGTCATCCCAGAGACACTGACGCCCAAGATGAACGTGGACATACAGGTGTGTCCTGTCGCTGATGCCGCTACACTCCAGAGCACACCTCCGCTAATTATCAGAGACACAGATGGTGCAGCCCTAAGCCCTTAGACACGGCTAATGCTAATTCTGTGAATAATAAGACCGAGAGTTTTAGTGGCACTAGTTTTTCCAGTACATGATGGATTAATTACTGTCTATCTCACTAGCTGGACACTGGGAAGACCTTCCAGGCTTGCATGAGGTTCGACACTGATGTGGAGCTCACATATTTCCAGCATGGCGGCATCCTCAACTACATGGTCCGTAAGATGTCAGAGAAGTAGAGGAAGGAGGGGAAGAAAGGTCACCTGGCACATAGTGATACCTCCCCTAAAAACACCCACTCGCATTTCTTTTGCGGTGGTGTTAAATAGAGGTTGCAGTTTGGATTAAAATCAGTTTTGTAAATTTTGGGGCATATCTAAAGTGCATGTAAATCCAGTTTGGCTTTGACTGGGACAAGAACAAAAACATCAAGTCCTACTTAAAATGATTTTGCCTGTAATTAATAGTTTAATCAAATATATGAAATTTATATTTATTAAGTAATTTTAATACCCGTTCAGTGAGCACCACTTGCCTTAAACTATCATAATATAGCTTACTGTTTAGAGGACTGATTGAAAGTGCCCATAGTTTTAGGTGAATGACCTTGTCATTGACTATAGCTGATATGCAGAAAAGTACAACCTAATATAACAACTGGATTTCCCCCCTTTATTTCATTAATTGTGTAAAATAAATCTGTTAAGTAAACCATACATTATACTTTAAAACACTGCAACACATTAAAATGCCATATCTGTACCTGTAAAATCTAGATTATGTTGAAATAGCCAGATGGGTTTTCATCTAAATAAATTTCACTTGAGGGCAGATTTTCACTCTTTTTACATCAGCTTGTCAAGGAGTTGATTTTTTCATACCACCCCCCTCAACTTGGACCAGATATGTTGCTGTTTGCGCATTTCCACAATAAACCTTTTTTGGACCAAAGACTTCTGTACATGTGCCTTTCCGCACATCAAAAGATTTAGTAATCACTAATCAACCAATGTGCTAGAAGCAGTGATTAATTATCATTGATCTAAGTTTATATGATTTGATCCTGAATAAAGAATAAGGTTGGGTTTTATTTGTCACAAAGAAAAATATGCAACTTTTCAGTAGTTAACGTTTGTGTTGGTGTAAATGGATTATACTTGACACTTAAATACTACAGTCTTGCCTGTTTGATTTATATTTTGTCATATTCAATTGGTAAGACACATTTGTAAGCTGAACAAGATGTGATTCATTGGCAGTTTCCGCATCGGGGGAGCATGTGGTCAGGTTGCAACAAACTTGACAAAACCGCTAGAAAATTCAGGAATTTTATTTCTCACAAGGTGTCTCTTGGTCTTGTCCCGATGACATGTCTGCTTTTAAGTTATGTTCCAGTTGAGGTCCCGAATGGGCTAATGGCAGCCACTTGGAGGTATGGATGTATTGTGCTTGTGGTTAATGCAGCGGTTCCCAAACTGGGGTGCACGCATCCTTAAGGGTGTGCAGTCTGACCACCAGGGGTGCGCGAGAGAATGTTTGTAATGGCGGAAAAAAATATATATTTTATTATTTTTATGTATT
>JAODKE010000015.1:9229235-9247798 GCA_026779605.1 Mormyrus hasselquistii
AAATCAGAGCTAGATAAGATTTTAACAACTCTGAGCTATTAAAGTTCTCCCCAAGCGAGCTTGATGGGCCGAATGGCGGCCTCTCGTTTGTATATTTCTTATGTTCTTATGAGTATGAATCCACCTGGTGGGAGGGAGTCCAGGGTCTCCAGGCGACGCCGTCACAGCGCCACAGTGCATTGGAGCTCTGGTTGAAGTGCAAAAGCCCTGTCAGCTCCAGGGTGCAGGTTCTGGGAGAGTGGTACCCTGGGATATCCTGTTGTGAGGGAGACCTTTGTGAATTTAAGTGATTAAACTGTATGTTGTTGATAATCACTTTAAAAAAACAAGTACTTATCTAATAACAATATAACATGTGGCCGTTACCGATATGAATTTAGTGGCTTTACTATCTGAAGACAGGACCTTGCTTCTTTCCAAGGAATCGAGGATGGCTGTCTGCTGCCCCCTGCTGGCTACCATCACCTTGGCATTCCTCCCCATTTGGGAGAGAGAAGAGTGGTCCTCCACTCGCAATGACATGATCCCATGGTACTAGAGAAACATGGAAAAACAAGAGGCGATGAGGTAGCTTCTTATGTGATTGCTAAGGAAGGACAGTCATACACAGGACAGTCATACACAGGACAGTCAATAGAGATTTTCTTACTGTGAAAACAGTGTCAGATCCATTCTTGTGCGATGAAACGGGCCGAACCTGTGCATTAAACATTCCATTATGAATGGCTTTTCCATGTGACCTTTTTTTCCCCAAGTTTATTGTACTGAAAAATGTATAATGCCCAGTACGCTTTACGACAGACTGTATGAAGGTGTCAAACCTACTGTTTTTCCATTGTCCATAGGCCTCAGTCTCTTGCGAGATGACTTATACTGCATGTCTCCATGTGTCCAGATGATGGGCAGGGTCTCCAGCTGGATGGCTCCATGGCGTGGAGGGGTTAGCTGTGAGCTAGATTTGGTGCCTGGTGAAGGCTGGCTGTACCTACACTGGCCTGCAGGGGGCATGAGGAATACACAGGGCTCAGATGTATGGAACGGCAGAGTATACACACATGGATACATATTAACGTTCAACCACTGACCTGAGACTTTCATTCACAGTTACTGGTAGTTTAAATCAGATTTGACACTATTTACTCAGAATGTTGCTATTTTTGAATACTTTCTTTGAAGCAGTTTAGATTAAGCACCATGGGTCCCTGTCCTGGAATGATAAACTGGCTTTAACTTTTAAACACTACGCTGACTCACCAGGTGTGGAGAGGTGGGCGGGTTCTCACCTATCCCGGAGTCGATGATCGTCACAAGTGCACTGGTGTTGCAGCCGAGGACAGCACCCTCTGGTGAAGCCAGTGACACCTCAAACGTCTCGTCCTGTTCCTCCAGCTGGTCCTGAGTGATCTCCAAACGCCAGGTCCTGCTGGTCACACCTGAGGACGGAGAGGTCAGGGAGTTTATCCTCTACTTAGTAGTGATGGCCAAATTGACACCTCATGAACCATTTGAGGTATTTTTTTGACCCCACTAGATGGTGCTTTTGGCTTTCTTTAGGTCATGCTTTGAGCAGTTGGTTATTTTTTTTTAATAGACGTCACTGCCTATGGGGTCAAAAAACAGTATTAATGTACCAGGATCAAACTGAAGTAAACTTGATGGACTTAGAGTGAAATCCTTCCCTCTGGAAGCTGTGATTTCTTTGACCTAAAATAGACAAACAAAACAAATATGAATATAATACATCACCTACATAACAGCTGTTCCTAATCTCCAGGGCCCAAATGCAAAGATGTAGAGATTGCGTGGGCAGAAGAGCCTGGTACCTTGATAGTCACATAGGACGATTCAGCAGTATTGCCACTCCTGAGCACGGTGAGCAACAGGCCCTGCTCCTCACACACCCTGTACTCGGCTTGGGAGAGCTCCAAACTTGCCCAGCGAAACTCGAACCTACAGGAGCAAGATATCGATGGCTAATGATGGCCAAATGAAGCTTCATGAACCGTTTAGTTTATTTTTTGACACCACTAGATGGTGCTCTCTGTTGAAAAAAGGGCTCAAAGCATGTCCCAATGTAAACCAAGAGCACCATTTGGTCAGAAAATACAGCAAATGGTTCATGAGCTTCATTTGGCCATCACTAGAGCTAAGATTCGGGGGGAGGGGTCACATGACCGCTGTGTGTGAAAAACTATAAGCTGTCAAAATAAAAAACGGAACAGTTACAAAAAAAAGACTTGGAATGGCAGAGGTAAAGGTAGAAGTTGCATGATCAGCGTTGTGCAATCAGGCAAGTATTGTTGGAAAGTGTGCTATGCAGAAAATCTGAATTGAATAAAGACAAATAGGGATGAGATGGACTGAGAGGGACTAATTGTTGGAAGAGAACCTTACGTGTGGGTTGGGCTGACATTCCCCCGGGGGTCTGACACCTTAAACTCCAGGCTGTCTGACAAGGCGCTGCTTGCGGGATTGATGACATACAGGATGTTCCTTCTATTCAGGTCCCTCTGGGTGAAACGCTGGTGGATAAACTGGCCTTTGAAGTAGACAGAAAGTGCATGCTCACACACATTTGTGACCAAGAATAACTATAAGCTCAGTTACAGTTTCCTGAACACCATGCAGCTGCTGAATGAAACAGCCAATCCTTCTGTGACCTTTTGTCCTGGTTGATTGGTTAGCTGGTTAAATTACTGTAAGAGCATATAAAGTTTCACCACCCAGAAAGATGCCCTCACCATGTCCTACTACTGACACACAGGCTGTGGCGATTTTAGTAAATACTGAATATTATATTCCAGCACAACAAGCCATTCCCAATTCAGCACAAACACAAAAAAAACATGTGAGCCTTCCTAAAGTAGCCATTGCATAATGAAACTGAAGGAAACATGCTTTGATTCCACCCAATGCCCTCTCGCCCAGGCCTCACCTGAAGTGACGTTCTCCAGGTAGCCAAAATGGGGCGGTCGAAGCACCTGGAAGACAAGCTGCTCGCTGTGGCAGTCAGTGCCCTGTGCTTTCAGCTCTCGCGACGACATGAAGATACCATAACGGCCATCCTTCAGCACTTCCGCCCTCCAGGCCACCTCTAAATGCACCAGCTGTGGGGCTGGACTGCCTAGAGGCTCCACCTAGGGGCAGAGTGATGATCAGCACCAGTATTCAAACCCACATCCTAGCCTGAAATGTTCTCACACCCTAATTAGTGTGTAGGGTATTAAGACTTTAATTCCTTCCTTTGGTGGCACTCTCTTCTAAAAAGGGCATAAAGCATGCCCCAAAGCAAACCAAGAGCACCGTCTTATAAATAATTCTATGGGAATCTGTTAATTACTATAGCCTGGAGAGCATCAGTACATTATTTTATAACTGTCATAGATTCTGTGATGACAAGGCTGGTGGTAAGGACCGGTGGTTGTGCTGTAATACAGGCCTGGTTGCTGTCAGTCTGCTGACAGTAAATCACTATGTGTGGCCTGACGGCAGCCTGACCACCTCACCTGGATGGTGAAGAAGACAGGCTCAGTCTGGAGCTTCCCCCCTATTAGGAAACCAAGGTGGCTGCTATCAAGGGCAGTGAAGCTGAAACGGTCAATCTGAGCAGGGCCCCCGCCATGTCTATAGGCCAGCTGAAGGTCCAGCAGGTTCTGTTGAGTGAAGTTGCCCTCAAGAAATGGTGCCCCCCGCAGGAGCAGCTGCCCGTACTGAGGTGGCTGCACCAGCACAAAGAAGAGGCCAGATGGGGGAGTGTCGGGGTCAGACAGGCTCAGGACGTCAGGGGACAACACCATGGTGGTGCCTTGTGGCACCTGCAGGCCACCGTTATGGCGAATTGAGGGCAGCTCCCGGTCAACTGTGTCGATAGTGATGTCCAGAATGCCTCCGCGAGTGGATTGCCCATTGCTGACCACAAACCTGTCAGAGAGAAAGGCAGCACTGGCCTTAAACATGCATGATAAGACACCAATCCAACTCCACCCAATTAAAACTCAAAAATCCAGAAGGTCCCACCTACCGCAGCGTCTCCTGGGGTGACACAACGCTGTTATCGTGGATGTAGCACACCAGGTTGGAGGCCACGTCCATCTGGCTGAAGGAGGTGATAGCCATGCCTGGGTGGTGGATATACTCCACATGACCATGGTCGGGTGGAGTGGTCACCACATAGAGGAGCTCCTCTGGACGGTCTGTGCCATCCAGGGCCAGGAGGACTTCGGTGGTCAGCACCACACGCTCGCCCCGTCGGGCCTGAATGGGCTTGACAAACACGGCGATGTCTCCTGGGAAGTCAGTTGATGTGGTGTGATTCGATCTCAGTGAGATGCGTTAAAAATCACCCCCCAGGGCATGTGGCTATTTGCAATATGCTCAGTGAGAAAACACTGGGTTGCATACTCAAAAAAGTCACACATATGGGTAATTAAATCAAATCTGAGACAAGCCTGAAAAACATTTTCTATGCCTGCTAGCCCTATGTACGGTAATGGGGGGTCCAGAGTCTATCCTGGGAACAATGGAGGCAAGGCAGGGCGTAACCCAAGACAGGGGCACCAACCTGTCATAGGGCACAGTCACACATACATTCACACCTATGTGAAATACAGCATGTTTTTGAACTATGGGGGGGAAACTGGAGTACCCTGAGGAAACAACAAGACAACACTCGGGGAGAACATACAAATTCCACATAGCTTGGAGACTGGAACCCCGGTCCCAGAGGTGTAAGATGACAGTGCTAACCATTGCGCCACTAACCTGATAATCTTTAATTATGGAAGTAATTCAGCCTTGGCATACATATTCTCGGTACATATGCTTAAAGGTGGTACATTTGGCTTTTGGGGAACCTGCTATCCATGAATCATCAGGAAAGCCTGCACCGACAGGCTGGTGCACCAGTTGCCCCAGCCCCTGAGCCAACCCTGCCATGCTAACCTTTCTCCATAGTCTTCAACGAGATGCGGAAGTGCTGCACAGGTGAGCGGTTCTCCCCATCCTGCAGATGGAAGATGAACGCATCCTCTCTCTGGAGCCCAGTGGATCCAGTGTGGAGGTATCTCAGCAGGTTGCTGTCCAGGTCCTCCTGGGAGCAATTCTCCCCGGCACTGAGCGATACCCAGTGCAGGCCCATCTGTGCAATGACAGAGGTCCAGAACAGCCACTAAACACATATGGGCCATTGCTTTTATTATGTGTCATGTCAGGTCTCTTCTCTGAGCCACCTAACCCCATGGCTTACATTTACACCTTCCGGCACTTGTTACTTTATACAGCACAGTCCCAAGTCTTAGACTATGACTGCCATTTGGTTGATTATTTACAGTGCATTGTTTATATTTATACACTTATGTCCTTTCATACTGTGCTCTTATGTTGTGTGTATTGTCTGATCGTGTATATGACTGCTGCTTTAAAATCATAATTTCCCTAAGTTCATCTTAAAAATCTTGCTCATTTAAGTGTGAGTTTGTATAACATGAGATCGGTTGAGGGTCTTTGCTCTGTAGGATGTGCTCTGTCTGATTTAGATTCAGGGAAGGGAATGGAGGGGGCTTATGCCTACCTTCATCTGCAGGAGGCCTTCCGTGGGCAGGGTCTCAAACACATACAGGACACGCTGGGCAGGTGTGTCATCGTCCCACGCAGCGAGGACCGCACCGGAAATCAGCCTGGACTCTCCCATATCTACCTGTATGCCAGTGTTCCTACAGGTGCAAAAAGCACACAGCCTGCATTTCTCTTTCACGCTCAGCCCCCAGCCTGTGTTTCTCTTTCACTCTTAGCCCCCAGCCTGTGTTTCTCTTTCACTCTAAGCCCCCAGCCTGTGTTTCTCTTTCACTCTAAGCCCCCAGCCTGTGTTTCTCTTTCACTCTTAGCCCCCAGCCTGTTTCTCTTTCACTTTTAGCCAACAACCTGTGTTTCTCTTTCACTCTTAGCCCCCAGCCTATGTTTCTCTTTCATTCGTAGCCCCCAGCCTATGTTTCTCTTTCACTCTTAGCCACCAGCCTATGTTTCTCTTTCACTCTTAGCCACCAACCTGTGTTTCTCTTTCACTCTTAGCCCCCAGCCTATGTTTCTCTTTCACTCTTAGCCACCAACCTGTGTTTCACTTTCACTCTTAGCCCCCAGCCTGTTTCTCTTTCACAGTCTGTTCTTCTCTTTCATTCCCAGCCTGTGTTTCTCTTTCATTCTCAATCAGCAGCCTGTGTTTTTTTATGTGATTTCTGTTCCATAATGGATTAATAAAGAGGGATTTTGATGGTGCCTTCTACAGGCCAGCGTGTGCAGGTTTCTCAGATGCCGGACAAAGATGGTACCGTATAATGTGGGGAAGCTCATCGTTGACGGGTAAGACCGTCACCTCCACACGTTTCCTGAGCTGGTGCTTCCCATCGGTCAACTGAATGGTAAAACCGTCGACTGTGGTTTCAGAGTCATCATGCGCGTATGTGATCGTCATCCCTGGTTGGGGAAATGAGACTTGTTTTATAGTGGATTTATATATGTATCAATAAGCTCACTGGACTACATACACTAGCATCTAGCCTGATCTGTTGGGAAACAACACTGATGTACAAATAGTAACACAGCAAGCACAAGACAATTGCAGCTCCTGTAGTAATAACTAGAGCATTGTGCTAACAATCCAAATGTTGTGGGCGCAAATCCCATAGAATACTTACAAATTGTAACACTTCCCTCTACTGTGAATTGCTTTGGCTAGACATGTCAGATAAATTAGTGAAGGTACATTTTCAATCCATGCTAGAAAACTGAGAAATACTGTGAAGAACCATGTGATAGGCGATGTATTGTGAGGTATGCTGGATAATTACAATGCACAGAGCATAACTGGTGCTGAATCAGAGTGACTCACAAACTGTAGCCGGCAGGTCGTACCATTCCGTAACTCATCCATGGTGAAGTCATGCATTGCGATCCCTGTGTTGGCATTCCCAGAAGCCCCACCGTGGTCATTTGTGTGCGGCCTGCCCATGAGGGCCCCATGCAGGGGCTGTTCAATGATGCTGAAGAACAGGCGGTCCCGCGGGACATCCAAGTCTACTGCATCGAGGATGGTTGGGTCCAAATCTTTCGAGTGGCCCTCACGTACCTAAAAGGGAACATCAGCCATCTGTTCTTTAATAACTATTTTCCTCTCTCGGCTGCTTACTTCACAGATTGATGCCACTGATCCTGACCTACCAAGCAGCTAAATGCCCATCTGTAGGAATAGACTCTCCCATACAGTTCATGAGAGTTTTACTTACACAAAAATGTCCTGCAGGCAGAACGGAGAAAGACTGGTTCAGAGAGATAACCAATTAGATTGTAGAGAAGATGGTTCCAACCAATCAGATTCTTTGGTTCCTCCTCCTCAATTTGCTTGGACCCACCTCCTCTACAATCTGATTGGTTATCTCTCTGAACCAATCATTTTTCATTCTGTCTTCAGAACATTTTTGTGTAAGTAAAACTCCAATGAGCCCCTTTACACCTCTGCTAAATTGTTTTGCTAGAAGCAGTACAGGACTGTGAAATCCTTGGGCCACAGTTGGCAGTCATCAAAGGTGTGAGTGTTCTGTTTTACAAAACTGTTTAGAATGCCGTTGGATAATCCATTTCTAGCAAATAGTACAACTGAGGTTCTGCTCCAGCTTACCGTGATGTTCCTGGTGAGGAAGTCCGGGATCTCATCATTGGTGGGTCTGATGATGATGTAGAATGGGATGTCGGAGGAATGGCGCAACCCATCCGACACACAAACCATGAACTGATCGGCTGTTGGCTCTGTCCTCTGGTATCTGGACTGCACGTAGTTAACATGGCCATTTTTCACATCACCATAGGTGAAGGTGGCTATTGAACAAAGAGTTGTGTTGGGCAGTTCACATTTTTATTGTTGTTGTTCACTATTATTTGCATTTTTCTGAGGCCATGCAAATGACACACCTGGCTAAAGGGTAGGACAGCAGAACTCCTGGAACAAGAACCTGAAGCTTTTCTTTCAGGTATTCTACCTGCTGATTTTTTCATAACCCAGATGATGCCAAGTGCTGTGAATGGCACACTCACCAATGCTGATTCCCATATTACTTTTTTCAAACCCAGGGCTGGGCAAGATATTCTCAATATAGCCAAACTGCGGAGGAGAGACCAAAATGAACTCCAGCTCTTCCAGCAGGGTGTCTACATCAGATACCCTTAGGTGAGCCACCGTGATAGATGCAGAGGCTCCCTCATCCACCACAAACACCTCACCTGAAAGGGAGAGTTCACATTTCACATGGATTGGGTAATGGCACAGCAGAAGGCAGAGGTAGGCCCAGAAAGTACAAATCCAGTTCAAATGGTTGGCTGAAACAAAATCTTGGTCTGGATTTTTACTTTCTGGACCTGAACTATCCACATCTTGTAGAAGGATATCGGAAATCCATGATTTATGTCTGTATAAATGTATGATTTATGTCTGTGTAAAATACACCAATTAACACATCCCACAATTGTAAGATGCAACCATGATCTGATACGGTTCTACACCAGTTGTCTCCAAATTTTTGAACAGTGAGAGCTACTTCTACAAAGAAAATAATATGGGAAGGTGTTATATCAACTGGGGGCTTAAAGGTAAAATTAATTTGAGTCCATGTCATAACAGCACAGCACTGATTATAAAAGACAAAAGTGAAGTTCCTTGTAGTGCTAGAATGTACATGTATAAACGCAATAAAAACAGACAAAAAAAAAACTAAATTCATATAATATGATTTCTAGAAAATTTGATGTATACTACTCATTGGCACCCTGCAAGCCACTCGTAGCTTAGGGGCAACGCGTTGGCAATCATTGTTCTACACAGAGCCACAAAGGCACACAGGGTAGAAGAAAAGAAAGTCACTGTCACCAGTAATCAGAGAGGGGGCTTGGTTGTCCACAGGAAACACAGTGACGTTCATGTCATAGATAGGCAGCGCTTTCTGGAGCCGAGCAGCAGGGCCCAGGGGAGAAGGCTGCTCATCAGACATGCATACTGGGAAGTTCTCTGCCTCTTCATCTGAGATGACGAATGTGATCATGTCATAGCGTGGAGTAAGTCCAATCTCTGCTCCTTAGAAGTGCGTGAAATTAGCATCCATGTCCACAAAGTAAACACCATAAAAGTTAATAGCCTAACCACAAATCTGTATAAAACCCTTCCCTGAACACTATACAGTAACTCAATCTCAAAATCCAAAAAAACTGAAAGCATCCAAAGTACAGTAAACTATCTGCATATTCATTGCAGCAAATTAAGAAAAATTTGTACCAATATGGTGTCATCATGTGCCCTTACCTGTGTGTTTGTAGGTGATGGATCCAGAGATTAAGTCTGCCTGGACAAACCTGTCAACAATCACGCCATTTTTATGCACAACCCCATGATACGGTTGGCGGGCAATCATGTAGGACAGCCTGCTGTCATTGGTGTCTCTGTCTGTGGCATACAGGTACTCTGTAGTGATAACCACTTCCTGTCCCTCTGCACAGTCCAACACAAGCCTCAATCCTGGTGCAAGGACCGGAACCTCATCATTGACCAGCGCCACCTGTGGATGACATGAAGAAAAGTGCCAGAGAATAAAAATGTAGAATGGTCAGAATTAATTCCCAGAACCTTAGTACAGAAGTAAAATGACTTATCGGTTAATTATCTAGACAAGGAATAATAGATTAGTCAGTTTGTGATCATGACTCACCTCCACCTGCAATACAAATTCGGCAATACTGATACCATCAGAAGCTGTTAAATAAATGCTGTCCTGAACTGTCTCAGAGCCATCATGATGGTACCTATGAGGGATAAGCAAAGCACAGCCAGTACTGTGATAATTTTGCTATGGGAAAGGATTAAACATAATGGTTCATTAGAGTAAAGAAAAACATTATAAGTAAATCAGAATCAGAATCATTTTATTAATTTCTATAAGGAAATTTGATGATTTGCATCTCAATATTTACACTTTACACTCTTGTAAATGCAATTTATAAATGCAACCTCATTTTTCAGTGCCCAGTTTCCAGTAAAATTGGGCACAAATGGACCTCAACATCAGACCTGGCTTCTGAATTCTGTAAATATGGATCAATGAAAACTGCAGATTCAAGAGTGAAGAAATTAGATTCTCAACTCCATGCTAGTTCTAATTATCCAGACCTGTCAATTGCTGTCTGGTGACAGGGGTTAAACCATCAGTGTTTGATTGCATGTGATTATCCCACCTCATATGGGAATTTGTATTATTTTTATGATGAAGAAAGCTATTACCTGATTGGGTAAGGATTTCAAAATAAAAAATTTGCAATAACTGAACTGGTAGAGGGCTCCCTGTACTACATATAAATCCAGCATGAGGTGGCACTGAGAAACTGAGGCAGAGGCAGAATGTATCTAACCTAACTTTTAGGCTGGTCAGGTCGCTCAAGGTGAACGCCTGCCCTGGATCCATGGGGAACCCGTCCAGGTGGAGTCGCCCATGCTGGGGCCCTGCCCTCAGCTCCACTCTCAATGCTTCCTCTGCCGTGTCCGGATCAATCAGCCACAGGTGGTCCGAGTCTATTGGGCATTCCCCACCTTCCTCCACCGTCAGTGGGTTCATGTGGACCTGAGAAAACATGATCGGGAGAGGTTTCATGAAGCGCTTCTGAAAAACTGGCGGCTTGCGTCAATGAATGAACGGTGGTCAATGAATCGCACAGCGTCGGTACCTGAGGTGGCTGGTTGTCCACAGGCAGCACGGTAATGTTAAAACAGATACCGATGAGTGTACTGCTCTGCTGATTGGTGACGGAAAGCACAAACTGGATAGGCTGGGGGTGGATCCCGATCTCCTGAAGGGGGGGCATGTAGGCCACCTTCATGTAGTTGACTGCATGCTGGGAAAGCAGAATCTAGCTGAGTTACGTGCCATATAGTACTCCAGGTAGAAAGTTGATGTCAGGGGTAGACTGGCAACAAAAAGCAGCCCGGGAATTTACCACTGATTGGGGATGGGTCCCCTTGGTGCATTTTGTCAATCATGATCAACTGGTTGGCCAGCAATGAAATAAAGCATCATCTTCTGCAATAGACCGAGGGGTTGAACACCCCTGGCATATAGGCCATACAAAGACCGGCCCTCAGATCATCAGCCCACCAGGAAAAATCCCAAAGTTCCTCATGGCCAGTTGTTGTTACCCCAAGAATTACTCACTTGTGTGAAAAGTCGTAAAACTGGGGCACTGGGGTCTTTGGTAAACTTGGGGATACTGTCCACTAGGAACAACCTCCCGGCATCTCCTCTCCTGGCCAACACAAAGAGAACAAGAACATTCTAAGCTTTTCATGAAAGAGTATTCATCCAGTTTGAGCAGCTGAGGCAATAATTAGCAGCTGTTGGACCAGGTCCAAGTCCATGGGCTTTTTATTTAGCTTCAGCAAAATTCTGTCCTATGTGTCGATTTGCTGCTTACCCATGAATGGAGCTGAAGAAGGGTGGCGTGGTGACGGTGTATGTCAACTCACTGTCAGGTGACTCTGGGTCAACGAAATGTAGTTGCTTCTTAGTTATGTGGACTACCTCCGTCTCTTTGACAACTACATGTCGTGTCACCCCAGGTACCTCCTTTGGAAGTTGGTCATGCACCGGAGTAATATGCACCACAATAACCTGTGCAAGTCATCAGTGGAGAGAAGGTGAGACCACTAATGGACCACAACGGTAAAGTGGAAATCCAAAATGGAGCTGGTTTGACAGCCGGGCTTGCAGAATAAAAACAAAAACACAAGAGCATACCTGAGGTTCTGAGAGATTCGGAGGATCGTGAAAATCTGAGAGTACTACCTCAAAGGAGTCATCAAAGATCTCATTCCCCAGGTGGCGGTAGTATATAACAGAGTGGAAAAGGTCTCTCTGGAGGAAATGGCTGACAGGGTAACCTAAAAAGAGAAGCAGGGAAGTTTGGGGATTGTTTCTGGTGAAAAAAAATGCATTATTCCAGAAACATTAAGATTTTGAACCTACTTGAAAATGATTTAATGCATTCTTTTAAAGTCAACTTGAGCAGATACATTTTCGTCTTGGCATGGACTTTCATATAAAGTCATAATGCAGCCTTCACAGAGAGAGGGGCTCACCTGTCTGACTAGGGCCTGGTATCTTCATGAGCACTCCCGCCCGTGGTTGGCAGGTGACATTGAATAGGATGTAGTCGTCGCTGGAGTCCATATCAGAGGCTTGCAGCACAGATCCCTGCAGAAGGGCGATCTGGCCTTCCGCAAGTTCCAGCACCATGTTGGTGATGAGGAAGGGCGGGCTGTCATCCTTTGGCAGGATGTTGATGGGGAACTTATGCCGTGTCTGGTGGTGGCCATCGGTAATTCGGAAGACCACAAAGTCTTTGGTGGTGTCGCTGTCATCGTGGTGATAGCGTACCACGCCTGCCTGAATGTCAGTCACAGTGAACATGAAGCCCTTGCCACCTAGATGTTGCATGCAACCCAGGAGACCAGGGATAAAAAAGGTTAAGAAATGAAGCACTCACTAATCAATATATAGCTTCTCTTACTAATTCCAAGAATTACAGAATGACTTTCATGGATTCTGTATATAACAACATATAAGATGTTAATTGAAATGGTACTCTTTCAACTTGGCATTCTGGTAGAATGAGTGAAAGGGGTGATCTTTAACGAATGCATGTTACTGTTTGGATTAAAGAGTGGACCAGAATAAAGTTAATATGCCAGTATATAACATGTAGACTCTCGAATAATACTTAGAATAATACTTAGACCCATATCGTTTTACCTCTAACAGTAAGTCTTCCGTGTTGTAGCCCATCCACAGTGATGATGCGTACCAACTTCAGGTTGTCATTGTCTACGATTTGCAGCTGTTCCCACGTGATTGGACGGGACTGGCCTTCCAGCAGACTCAAGCCTATAAGGATCAGGCACCAGTGAGGTTGCCATGAAGACTGCACTCCAAGCCAGCGTGACTGGTCAACGTTATATCCCTGTGTGAAGATGCAGTCCTTACCCATGTTCCACGACACACGGGGTGCGTTGGTGTCAGCCGTCCTGACAGACACATGAACCATGAAAGGGGCACTTTTGGCAAAAAAGTAGTCATGGACGTCAATCTCCACCTGCCAGAAAAGAAAATATCATCAATATCATGCTTGTAAAGGGCTGCATCATGATGGCAGGAGGAAGGCTACCTCATCTCAAGACTGAAGCATATCTGCAAACTTATGCTAATTTAAATGAATCTTACTTATATTATAATACACATATTTATGTTTTCAAAACATTCTCATGTTTCTACAGCATTCTTAGGGACATCTGAGATTGAAACATTTTTTCAGATGGTCTCTACCTCATAGTTACGGCGTTGGGTGTAGCTGGAATTGGGAGGCTGGTAAGCGATGAGCATGTCATGGAGGTCCGCCCAGGTGAAGGAGATGATGGGTTTAGTATGGTCAGACAGGTGGGTGATGAAGCCTTCTTGGGGTGGTTTGGTGATATTAAAGACTAGTAGGGACCTGGGGGACTCTGCATCTTCAGCATCCACAGCAGCAGTGCTAAAGGGGGTGAGGATGAACTGGTCCACCTCCAGGATGAATGTGGGCATGAAGGCCGGCTTAGGAGGTTGATTAGGGATGCCATTCTTGATCCGTACCGGAATCCAGGCACGCTCAGACTGGGCATTCAGAGCAATTTCAAAATCAATCAATGATTCACTGGGTCTATATTCAATATTGAGTTTTTTTTACCACAGATTTGGTAAATACTATTTTCTTATTGATCCAGAGGTGTCACATGGGTGTTGATAATGATGATATAATTGCACAGGTAGTTCCGGCAGCCTAATGTGCACTAATTTCACTCCATATTGAAATACCTTGATGATGTGTGACATTTACTCATAAACAAGTAGTTATACTTTTTAAGCACAATTAACCTTGACTTATGTAGATTAGGCTTTTAGCTATTTTCACAGCTGGATCATTTATAGAAGTGATCAGGCTTGAGGGAAACTGTGACCCCCCTCATTCTTTGCATAACAAGTCCAGTTCATTCACCACACTGCATCCTGATGCCTACAGTGAAGCAATCAATCGGAAATTCAGAATTGGAAAGTTCGGGTCCAGAAAATACAAATGCAGACCAAGATTCTGTTTCAACCAGCCAGTCAAATATAAAGTCACAGTCACAGAGTACTCAACTGACTTGTTGAAACAAAACCTGCAACAAGTCTTTTGTACTTTCTGGACCCGAACTTTCTACCTCTATCCAAATTCAAATAATATTAAAAACATTTGTATGCAAAAATGTAATCTAGAAGGCACCTTATATATGCTCCTACTCCTTGTATCTCTGAGATCCAGGCGTATGGCGATGTAATCGATATCTGGAGATGGTGGATCTGTATGCTGGTATTTCAGCCCCATCACCAGGAAGTCCTCACAAGGCACCTTGATGAACTGTACCAGTTTCATTCCATTGAGGCATGCAGACTCCTTGCACATTGCTCTGGCCTTGTTAACTGCAAGAAAATGGTCATAGTGGTTAATAGCAGCAAGAGACAACCTGTCCCAAGTTATTCAACATATTTCTGACAGATCTAGTGGAATGAAGATCTCTTTTGATGATTGTAATAAATGTTCTGCTTCTCTTTGTTTCTCAATACAGTCTTCGGGGACCCACAGTCAGACCATGTTTATGCTCCCTCTGAGCTCCTTGCCAGACAGTTCACATTTTTGTTCCCTCCCAACTCCCTACATGGGCTATCTGTGGGTCCCTGAGTACTGGATTGGGAAACACTGCCCTAAAGGATAGCAGGACATACTCAGCTGTTGCTCTGAGGGCAGAAAGCTCTGTGGTTCATCTCCACGAGGCACAACTTCCTCAGGTTCGCCAGTGACCAACTGGCCGTGGGCGGGAAGGTGTGCTTCTTGCGTGGCTACATGCACAGTGCACTCCAGGTTGGATCGCCGCTCGTAGCGGAAAGACACCACATTGCCATCCAGCTTGTCCGATAGGCTGTAGAACTCAGGTACCTCCAGAGACTTAGGGCCAAGTTGGATGATGCTGCAGTCGGGTTCCAGGACCTCAACATGCAGGAAGAAGACCTCAGTGTAGGTCTCTGTCTCTGTGAACCTGAATACACACCAGATTCTTCACTCAACACTCAGCAAACATAAATATACTGAGAAAACATTACCAGAATCCCCCAAATTTATTTAAGATGTTTGGAAGTCTCAATTATGTTTTTGTTCATTTTTAAAACCCATGCCAAGCACAGGTCAGGTGAAGAGAGAAAATATATGAGAGATACAAATGCTGAAGCTCTAATTCCAGAAAGTGGATTCCAGCTGCAGAAGTGGCACTTGCATGATAAATAACCATCCACATCCGTATACCTGAACAGCCGAAGCATCACTTTGTCTTCTTTTAAGATGGGGCAGCCATTATGGACATATTTCACCTCGTCCGTGTGAAAGTAGCAGTCAAAGACCTTAGGGGACAACATACATCAAACCACATTTACACACACAGCCAGTGGATAGTTCAGGTCCAGAAAGCAAAATCCAGACCAAAAACAACCAGCTTGGTCTGACTTTTTACTTTCTGGACCTGAACTCTCTAACTCTACGCACAGAACAACTTTCTGTTTGTAAGCGTTACATAATGTTCTTATTTCATATACTTTAGGGTAGAGTGGATGAATTCCTTGAAGTTAGGAGTAAATGCTCAACCCATGCCAGCTGTCACGATGAAATGAAAAGGATCCCAGTGGTCTTGTTTTTTTCGTATTTTTCTCTCAGTTTGTCTTCTTTCTTTTCCCCCATCTAATTAAATGACAATCAAGGTCTCTAGATGTCAGAATGAATGTCAGGGGAAACCACATCTAAGACTGCAGCTTGGCTTGAGAATTTTTAATTTAGTCATTTTTTCTTCCCTTACATGCCAACCCATGGTTGGTGACCGGCCTTGTGAATGGATGTCAAATATTTGAAACACAAAAAGAAAACCAGTTTTAGTACAATACAGACCTTTCGGATTTAAGAGAACATGATATTATATATGTCACAAAATTATAAGAATAACAAAAGGTCACAGACCTCTTGATGCAACAAATCCTTTCAACTAATTCATATTTTGGGTATTTGGAAGATGAGCTCTTTTGACTAATTAATCTATATAATAGCTCCCTCCCAGCTCCCTACATGGGCTGCGTTTGAAAATATACAATCAAATGATATGCCAGAAGTCCTGGCTCTGGAGGGCATTCCCTATGAACTGCTGTTTATTGTTGGGATATGCATGGCAAAAGTTAAGACAGATGCTGTAACAATTGTAAAATGACCAAAACCTCCATTCATTAATAAGCATTAAAAATGGGGGCCTGGCCCTTTAAATGGCAATGACCGACACATTTAAAGCTAGAAAATGTTGAATGGAGGACACAGACCCACCTGAGGTGTGAGTACACCCACTCGCTGTGTAATGGGCTCATTGAGGACCACCTCCACCTTGCAGGCGTCCCTCTCTTGGGGGGCACTGAAACGCAGGTCGTCCTCCTCCAGGTAAGCTGTCTGGCCTCGCTTCACCTTCAAACCCCGGTTCACTGTCACCAGTGAGTCCCGACCCCTGTCGGCCTTGCCACTCAGAACTGTCACTGCAATCATTATTATCATTGGCGGGGACAGCTGGAACACCAACCCCATTGCTTGTGTTAGTCAGGAGGGGCCTTGTCCACTCGAGGTAGCACTGTAGGCCTGTCCGTTTGGTTACTAGCTGGGACAATGTCCCTCCCCGCGTAAGCAGCACTCAGACAGTTATGGGCCAGCAGTCTCCCAGCCGTCCAGAGGCGTGAGATGACATGTGTGTTACTGGTGTCCTGATGGTTGTAGGTAATTCTGGAATGATTCAGATTACTGCACTTTATAGGGATTTTTCATATTAACTCTTCTCTGAGAAGAAAAAAAACAGAAATGGAATTACATGTAGAATTCTATCAAATCAGGTGACAACAATCAAAAGACCAGAACATGAGTTGTTTATACAGAAGACAGAATATTATTAAGAAACATTACAGAGAATAAAAAGTTTCAAAATGATGCCAAAGATTAAATACAATCATTTGTTCTCTGCCAGTTTTACAGTCCTTCATTGGAAACATTTGCCAATCCACTTTATCTAAAGCCACCCCCTAATCTCTTAGTATGGCTGGTACAGCAGTAAACCCAGACTGCCTTGGGCTTGTGCCACCATGCCAAGCAGTTCTGGTATCAAAGAAAGAAAATGTCTGAAGAGGAGGGGAAGTTGTGGATCTTCTGCAATACCTCTGCTTCTAAGCAAGCCCAGAATAGACTTGTAAACACAGTTGAGAAGGAGTGGGGGGAAAACAGAGTAGATATTACTCTGATATGAAATGAACAGAAATATGAGTAAAGTGTCAAGGGAATCTGAGAAGAGACTCCAAAACCTCCACAGTTTAGCACTGTAATCCGAACAAACACATCAAGGTCTCTAGATGTCAGAATTAATGTCAGGGGAAACCACATCTAAGACTGCAGCTTGGCCTTGATACTCTGTCAACAGTGAGCCAGGCTTGTGCTCTTAAATAGTGTTAATGACCAGCATTATCCAACGCAGCCCAACAATCTTACAGCACATGCATTTAACATTACATTACATTTATTAGGCTTTTGTCCAAAGCAATGGACAAGTGAGGTGGCAGGGTCAGCCAACTGGGGCTGGATCTTCCTCAAGGACCCAACAATGAAATCAGACGCCCGGATTTGAACCAGTAAGTATCCAAACAGACGCATGGAGTCCTAATCTTCAGAGCCACACACTCAAGATTTCACAGGCCTAAGCCTGGTCTTTGCAGCGAAGATTGGGTCCTGAAAGATGACCTACGACCTCATAAGAGGGGCATGACAACTTTGTTGACAAGGCCAGATCGAAATTACACTTACAAGAGCAACAGAAGATGGTGCTGATGGGCTGTTATATATGATATAGATATGTATATATGTTATATGTGATATAGAGGCAGAAATGTCCACAAAAAAACACACGGCTAGTGTCACATGCAACACACACACTGTCTAACAGATGCATGCAAACTTCCTCCAAAAATGAATAAGTACTTGCAATCCAGAATCAAAATGAAAGTACTGACTGAGGTGCTTGTAGCAATAGGCAGAGAAATGGAAGTGAACAACCCAGCTGGAAGCTGGCTGGTTGAGGAAGAGTGCTCCTGAACCTCAGGGAGGGAGTTAGAGGGCGTAGTATAAAGTAACAGAGGGACAACAGGCATTCCCAAAAATGTCAGATGGGTGACGTTCAGCAGAGCACCAACCCATACCAAGGCACACATGCAAGCCTGCACTCACACACATATACAACTGAACTACTCATTCTTTACATTCTGTACAAACATACATTATGAAACTAAAACTAGAAACTGTGAACTGGATGGAGTTAAATAACAAAACTGTTGAAGAGGCATGGAAATTTTTTA
>JAODKE010000015.1:9250589-9269082 GCA_026779605.1 Mormyrus hasselquistii
TTTAACAACTCTGAGCTATTAGTTAATTTCTCCCCAAGCGAGCTTGATGGGCCGAATGGCCTCCTCTCGTTTGTATAGTTCTTATGTTCTTATGTTCTTATCTCTGCTGAATCAAGACCCGTGGAAAATTTTGCTAGTGGCTGTCTCTCCTGTTTGTAACACACTTGTGAAGGCACACACATGTACACACATACGCACACAGGTTTGTAATTATATCTTTGAGTGACTCTCCATTCATTTCTATGGGGAAAACTCTAATCCCAACATGATAACCTTACCCCCACCCAGCCCTAACCTTACTGATATGTTTTTTTTTTTTTTTACATTGTGGTCGACATTTCTTCCCCACAATGTAATATAAACCTAATCCACTTACACACACACGCATGCACACACACATACCAGCAGTTCTATACATATTTGTTAATTAAGCCAGTGTTCCCCATTCCTTAATCATCTCCCCTTCGCCTCTCTTGCATGCAGAAAAAGCCTGTCCACTATCAGGGGAGGGGCCATAGTGATGACAGGATACTCAGGGTCAGCCATACTGGCTTTGTTGTACTGGCCCGTAGCATCTATTGTGTTAGCACTAATGGCACGTTGGGGGGGGGGGGGGGGGTTACCCACGACCCATTTCCCGTGATGATGGATAGGACTCGAGAGCACCTAGGGGCCCTAGGCAGGATTGTAAGGGGACATGAGTGTCTCATTCCAGCGCACACATTCCGGATTTTTTTTTTTCTATTGATTCGAATTTCCACTTTCATCCGTGTATCCGAATGATGTTATCACACCTGAAAAAAAGGCCTAAGTTGGGAAGCCCCCGTTGACTTTAACAAAGCCCCGATTGTCTGTCTGTGTGAAGGCACCTGTGTGTGTCATGGCAAGCGGAGGCAGGTACACAGCTGCCCGTAGTTCACTAGATACATTTAACACAGACCCCCAGCTTGAACAACAGTCATGTGAACCTGCCTGAGGTCGACACGTTCCATCAACATGTCAGAATAACAGAACATTGGCAATGTTAGCAAACTACAATATGTTTCTGAGCTGGCTGGGTTGCGTACATAATAAATTTTATTATGTAAGATTTTTCATATTTAGTGGTTTTAGTGTCCCTTCCTGGGTTGTTCCCTGTCTTGCACCCTCTGAGATAGGCCCCGGACCCACCATAACCCTGAATAGGATAGGCGGTTTCAGAAAATGGATGGATAGATAGATGCAATCTTTTTAGTTCACAGTGTCTTACGATTTAAGTTCAGACCTAGAGACCAGGGTCCAGCCCACACCCAGTAGGGTCAGAAGACACGACCCCTGGACCACAACAGACGTTACTCCCTCCCACAGAGGTGTAGGGGAGGCAGATTAACAGCAGTGTAGCGGAGGCCTTGTAGTAGGCCTTGTCATAGCATCTCTCTCCAGATGCTTTTATTGTCTGTGCAACCCAACCCACTCCTGACTAATCACATTCACCGAGTTTCTCTGCTCTGCTTGGAATGCTTCAGCGAGTGGTGAACTCCTCCAACAGCACATAATTCCTCCATCTCCAAAAAAGCCGACCTCTTCCAAGAGCTTCATTTCTCAGGAACTCTGATGATGGCGCGGTCATCACAGGACGTGCAATGCATTCTAACACACTGCTGCATTTATTCACTGTCAGCTGAGGCAGTGGGATCTTTTTTAGCTGGGGTGTATCAAGCAGATCAATATCCGCTGTAAATATATGCCCAGACTTCCCAAGAAAGTGATATGTTCACTTTTCAGAACTATCACAGACAATCACATGTAATGGAATCTAAACACATCTGCTGTTAAGTGAAGAAACGGCAGATTTATGGCAACGGGATAATGGAAGTCCAGCTTTTAACAGCGCTAAAGTGGTTAACGACATAAATGTTTCACCTTGAAGGCCTGGTGCTGCCTACTGTGACATTCCTTCTGCCAGGTAATAAGCGTGACTCAGAACTGGAATGAATGCCCAGATGCATAAATGTAGTATAATTGTAAGTCAGGCACGTAGTCAGATAAAACAATTTCAGGTGTGTGCCCTTACTCCAAATGTGTTTGCTTCCAATCAGACATGCAGGTAGTTATGAAAATTATGAGTCTGAACCCCCTTTGAAACCCTGGTCGGTGAAATCTACCCTTCCCACGTCCTTGAAAATTATTTCTGGCTGCAGGTCTGATGTAAGTTAATAAATTTATGTGTGTGAACCAGAGGCCCACACAGAAACTCCAACAAATGCCCTGAAGTCTGAGGAGCATCGGCCTCAGTGACACAGCATGAAAAAGCACAATGTGTGCAGCACTTTGAATGCGATAGTGGTGAAGCGGCGAAGGCGCAGAGCACCAGGCTGATTCATTGCCTCCAGGCCCAGATATGATCTCCCACTCTTGCTGTTGTGGGATAGCTTCTTCATCCCTGGATTTCCTGAGCACCCAATCACCCAGTAGCAACAATATAGAGCCCTGTTTTCCAATCTGCTCCTCTGGGATCTGCAGACAGTCCAAGTTTTTGCCCTACTGGGAGCTGGGAGGGAGCAAAAATGTGGACTGTCTGTGGGTGCCTAAGGACCAGGTTGGGAAACATTGATAGAGACCAACCTAGTGAGGGGCCTCAAGCTGTGCACAGTCGTGACACCAGTTATTACATAAGCAATACTGGCACCCCTCCAAGAACACAAACTAATCAAATGAAAACACTGGTCTGAAATCCTCGGCCGGGATTTATGGCTGTTTGCTGGCACCACTGGTGCGTTTCCAAGGTTTCTGTACTCATGCTTTCCAGGTGCCGTGGTTCACAAGTAGACATACTAGAGGCACCGTGTGAATGTGTTCCCATGTGACATGCAAGCTTCCTTTCATGGGTGTCCTCCTGCCGCCACAGCATGCCACGCCAGCTAATTACAGGAGAGACTGTTTTCCTAACCCCTTCTTAACGTGATCTCGGCACCTCGCGAATGCCGGCATTGTTACGCAAAGCAAGACACAACACGCTGCACAGACCCTGCTTCTGCTTACATGCTCTGCCTCTTTTTCTCAGGTTCACAGCTAGGCATTCTCTCTCTCTCTCCCTCTCTCGCGTCTTGGAGTGTTGACAGGGCTTCGCGAGGACTTCAATGAGCAGAAAATACCACAGAATAAAGGATTCATGCAGGGCTGAAATAAAACACTTCAAGGGACAGGTTTGGCTGAGTTAAAAGCGGCGAGTAAAATGACTCCCCCTGTGGAAGTCTCAGTCCAGTCCCAGGCTGAAGAAATCCTCATTTTATGCGATCATGAAAAATCTCAGCTGGAAGCCTTACGATAAAAGCTGCCCATTGTTTTAATTTTTCCACAGCTGGCTGAACACTATGCAACAGATAAGCAGCATGTAGCAATCAGTTAGGATGGAGAGTCATCTGTGACTAGACAAGGCCTGTGGTCCAGCTGTCACAGTGCTGCTTGAGGAAAAACAGATCAACAGCGATGCAAGTAAGTAAATGCATCAATCCATCATCACGAACTCCACAGGGCAACAGAAAAAAAAACTCAAGCTCTGCACTTTACCTTCTGCGGCACTTTTTAAGTGATGCAGGCACTGCGAAGAACTATTTCCTTCATTTTTGTTGTGCTTTTCTACACAATACCTACAGTATGTGCTCGTAATGTAAGTCATGAAACTGATTGTACATAGTCCCTCCCACAAAGTCAGGGAGTTTGAAAACCTTTATATTAAAGTGCAGGCAAATGGACAGGGGATTGTAGATACAGAGGCAGGACAATCACCTCTATAGTAACAGTTCACTTAATAGGTCACTGCAGTAGGAGTTGAGTAAGAAATGAAACAGACATCCCACTACAAATCCCAAGTCATGTTTTGTTTGGAGAGGAAATGAATGGGGCAGGAATTTAAAGAATGGTGATGTTCAGCCTTTGTTTGTTGTTCTTATTAAGCAGGGGGGAATCGCAGTTTAATTGCCGGGGTGGAACTGTGTGGACGGTGGGTGGTGGGCCCATGCTTAGTCATGTGACCAATGGAGGACCCCCAAAAATGGGCTGGGTGTTTGGCCCAGCTGCAGGTCTGGAGGGAGATTTCTGAGTGAGGGATGAACACATTACCCCTGCATGGGAAACTTGACCGTAAAATTGGCATTTGTTTGAAAACAAGGATTAAATGTAGATTCACTGAACCCAGGCTATAAAGGGGAATTGAACAGGTGTACCAGGAAATTTCAGACACTTCTGCCTCAAAACGATTATCCAAATAACTAGTAGCCAGTTCTACGTAATTCAGACTTAAATTGCCATTGATGACTGTCATTTTCTTGTCTTGCTCAGAGAAATCTTTGAACTGCAGCTCTGAAAACAATCGAATCAGTTCTTTGATCAATGTATGAATTAGTCTCACTAAATGTTTCGCATTGCCAATGTTTGAGGCTTTACTATTTTGCTTCAATTCTTCTTTATATTTACCATTTCCAGTAATTTGTGAGCCATGTTTTACTTCCACAATCATGTCAGAAATAAAGTCTGCTACTGAGCATCCCTGAATATGTCCCATGTCTAATTGGTCCCTTGTGAGATCATTTGTAAGAAAAAAAAATTCTCATTACAAAGTTTATTTGCTGCTGCTACATTAAGTGTAATGGTGTCTATGTTTGAAAACTATGCTTGCAAAGCCGTTTGTGTAGGAAGTGCAGCTCAGGTCTTGCCAGAAAATACTGTGTTTTCCTTTGATGAGCAGTGAGTCCCAGATAGAAATGAGAGGGTTTGCAGGCTGAGGACTGGGACTGATTGCAGTCACCTTCGATCTCCTAATCACAGGGTTCCAGCCAGTAATTTCAGCAGCACCAAGAGGAGAATGGGGGTGCATCTTAGACTCTCCGCCCAAAATATTTATACACACACCCGGAAGACTCCTGTACAAGCACTGAGAAACATGACCTCAAATCAATTGTCAGAGCAGTTTAATTCAGTCAAATGTGATTTAAAATGTACTTATTGTACGTTCGGAACAGAGCAGTACATGAAAGATAACAGCAATGACGTAAAAAAGGAAAATCTGAATATGGATGGAACAATTATTCCTGGTGGCTCTTCTTAACATCAGACTCTCAAACTCATTAGAAAGAGACTGCAATGAAAACACAACAATAATCACTGTTGAAAACACTGATCAACAGCTTTCACATTGATGGTTTAGCCCTGCCTTTACAGCAGTTTTTTAGTTGTTATGTGAATAGTGAGCTCATACAATCCACATAATCGCATAACTCTATTGGGGACTTAGGTCTCGTAAAAAAATATTTCTCTGAAAGCCACAAGCAGATTCTGGAAAAGTCTGGTTCAGACATGGGCCCGGCTACCTTCATGAGTCTCAGAGAAGGGCTGTGAAACACATCATCTGCATCAGACTAATCTGACTAAGCATGCTTACTCCTCACGTTCATTCATGAGCAACTTCAAGCAAAGGAGGGCTTTTCCCACCATACTGAGATGAAGGACACAGATGGATCTCCTCACACACTCCCTCGCAGTGCCACAGACAGACAGACACGCATATAGCGGAACATACAGGCAGTTGGCCCTTACCTCGCGCTTCCGTGTCCCGTCAGACGCTCCCTGATAAGTAACCACGCTGCCTCTGCACCTCCGCTGCTCCTCCGCTACCGTCTGACTGACGGGGAGCCAAACTCCACACTCCCGCCCTGCGGCGACCCCACACCCACCCCTGAACAGGGTGGGAGGAGAGAGGAATCTGGTGAGTGTAAGTATGGCGCCGGGGGGTGGGGGGAGATGTTCTGCACACTCAGACCTTCTTTTTTGTTTTTTTTTTGAGGGGGGTGGAGTTCGAGGAACTGAAAAAAAACAGCTAATCCAAGTGGGGAGAGGTTAGTATAAACATGGAGGTATTAGATCAAAGGAGCTCCAAGCTGCTCCCACTTGTGGAGATTGGGGGCAGTGCCTACCTCGTTGTACAATTACAGGATGGAGGCTCTGCAGGCTTTTATCTGATTACGTTGAAGGCTTCCCTAGAGGGGGTAACCACTTCATCAGTGTCTGCATCTCTCCAATCACCTGTTTCAAAAGCTTGATTGACTGTGTCTGGCAAAATATTATTATAATTAATAGCTGATGACTAGTTGATGGTATAATGACTTAATCAATTCATTCTCATGTGCTCCTGAATTCAGATCATAGCACAGCTATGGCGATGCTCTAGAGCACAAGACCCTCTAGTGTGCAGCTGATATTGCACATCCTTTGTCATTACATGTTCTTGTTCTGTATTAATGATAATCATGACTGCATATTACAATCAGAATCAGAATCTTTATTGTTCGTCAGTTGGACAAGGAATTCCTCTTGGTGCAGGTGTCAACACAAAGAGATATAAAGATATAATTAAAAACAAATCTAGCCCCTGATTCTAAATCCAGGCCTTGTTTTCATTTCTTCCAAGTTGTTAATTTAGTTAGTTGGGGCAGCTTGTGGTTCAGTGGGCTAATCCTCTATACCTGTAATCACAAAGTCGCCAGTTCAAACCCAGCCTCAGCATGTCTGTGGGTCTTTTTTGGAAAGAGGTGGATACCCTTCACGGACAGCTTGCTCTACAAAGATCAAGTTGAGGGAGGCATAAAAACAATAAAGGATTGATTAATAATTACCTATTCTGAGGCTTCACAACTGGCTCATGGGTAAAGGACCTTGAATCCCATGACTATACACAGGCAAATTGCAAGTAGAAAGAATGTAGAATATAACAAGTTAAAGTGCATATGTGTACTGGCTGCAATAGTGTAACTGGGAAGGATTCCGCTATGGGATAGGTAGTAGTTATATAAAACTGGAGAGTGACTGAGGCAATACTACTTTTAATTTGTTCAGATTCTGATTAATTAACTTGCTGATCAGTATAAAGTAACTAGATGGCACACATTCTGTAATTGTTTGTTTATTTACTATATGCTATAAATGATTTTCATACCACAACAGTCTGCATATGATGTCCCATAGAAAAGTACCCTTTGTAATTCTAATATCACAAATAGTAAATCTCGTTCACCAGCAGAAGTCAAATAGTTCAGAAAGATACTATATCTAATGGCGATGCCTTCTGTCAGCGATACATCATGGAGCCTAATAAGATTGACAGCTTCAACTCCTCGGGCACATAAAAGACATTGCAGTTCTACAGCATGTAAGGATCCACTCAGAATAGCAGCTCATGGATGTCCAAGCTGAAGGAGAATATGTGCAGTCTTGTTCCATAGTCCATATCCAGCAATAGACAGACTGCTCCGCCCTACGAAGATAAAACTCAGCAACAACACTAGCACTGAAACTGAGAAAATGGGTGTCTTGTCTTGGTTTTAGTGTGGATTTTGGAGTTTCTACCTTTTTCTTCAAAACCAACCAAATTAACTAAGATATTCTGTCACAAGATTAAAAAGAGCCAAATACACTCGATTTTATTCTTAACTCAGTTTTGGTTAAATATGCAGTTACGGTGTTTGGCCTTGATGGGGCAGTATTGTTCATCTCAAAAATGCTGCATGTTCAGGTCATGTTTTTGAGGTTCTTTGGGGGTATTAAGGTCTCCGGTTTCCATTACTGGTCCCCATGATTTCTGTTCAGGTGACTATACTAATCTCTCTATTTATGACCGTGAAGTTGTGGTTGTGGCCCCGGATATGGTATGGTGCCTGTCCTGATTTCTGCGGAAATGGCTCCATTCAGCTCTGCATGGCCAAGCATAGAAATTAATCCTAACACATCAGCACATTGGTGTTGCTGGCAAGGGGTGTCACATGCAAGGGTCAATGAAGATTGATGTGTTAATCAGCTGCTTCTTACATAAGAGCTACGCTCAACAAGGAAAAATCTTTATTTAAATAAACATAGTAACTAACAGTGGGTGTCACTGTCAAATTTATTGATCACTAATTTACATGAAGCATTAACAATTTAAAATATCATATTGCTGAAATTTACCACTGGAATGAAAAAACTTCTTTTTGCATGAACCTCTGCCCCCAGTATCTAAATAGGAAAATAACCCCAAAAATTCTTCTTTTATTAAAAGCAAAAAAAAAAAAATGCAGGTAACATGACGATATTTGTTGTTTCTGATACGCTAAACCATTCGCTAAGTTTTACAAATCATGCAAATCAGTTCACCTCAGACCCACAAGCAGACCTGTAAGTGATTTTTTAAAAGATTGCGTCTTGATATGAGACCTACTGCGCCCCATTCCTGGTGGAGATTAAAACACACCAGTAAATCAGCCTTACTGCATGGCTCACTAGACACCTAATGATCTAATCATCTCACCTTGGACTGAAGTAGCTGATGTGTGTGGGCGAGAACACATCATCTTAGTATCCTGTCCGGCATCTCAGAATGCTTACTAACAATGTTGTTTACATTCAGCACATACAGTTTTTGACAGCCCAAGATAGAAATCGAATTGCAACAATTCCTAAAACATAAAAAACTGAAAAATTGGAAAGCACTGTCCTGACTCTTACATGTTACTCAGGCTGCCAGTTACCTAAAACTGACACAAGCTTGCCCTATCTGCATGAAAGAGGGTACCTCAACTTTATCTGCCATCAGTCTCCGTAGACAGAGTATCACCTACCCCCAGGTACTTGTGGAGGTGCGTAGAGAACTGGCCGAGGAAGTCTCGGTACGAAGTTCACACTCAGTCCTAGACACACATTTCATACCGTCTCATTAAATCGACCATTCAAGCCTTGCTGTAATTTTGAATTGTGTGCATCAGTGAAAAAAATCTTTCATTATTAATAGATAAAATGTATTGTTATGAATTATGCACATTTGTTTTGATGAAAGCCTGCACTAAGCAGCAGCACTAAGAAGAACACAATGCAACATCCAGTGGCCTCTTAGGGTAGACAGACATGAAGCAGTTATCCAACAGTGCCCCCTTATGGTCACCATTGGCTTCACGGAAGCAGAATGACACTGTTCATTTGTCCTTCCATTGGTCAGTCCACCCACTCATAGACCCCACTGCTTTGTTTGTCTTTTCGGAAACACAATGAAGTGTGACGATCCAGGACATTTCTGGTAATTGCTGTTCCAACACAGTGCCAAGCAGTTACACAGCTTCCAGTCTTGCCAACACTAACGCTATCCGCTTCTCCAAAGAGTCTTATACCCATAGAAACTGGACAGTATGAGGGGGATCACTGAATGCATGCATGTGATGACGCTGCTGCTCCTGGGCCAACTGGACGCCCAGGCGGACCCAACTCACCCCCTTGGGGACCACAAACCGGGCAAGGCCATTCTGGAGATGCTGCACATTGACAGGCTGTCGGGGCAGCGGCGGCGCGAGCCGCACCCTTACGTGATGCACATCTACCAGCTGCTGGATTCGCAGGAGGCTGCAGACCCGAGTGGCTCTGATGGGACACTAGTGCAGAGTTTCCGGAGTCTTCAGGGTAGGAGTTCCGGTACAGCCGCCACCCCCACAAAACAGGTCTCATTGCTCTAAAGCTGCTTGTTTCAACTGTTACATACACTAGTGGCCAAAATTGTGCAAACATTTCCAATTTTTAGAGATCATAAAACTGTATTCCAGTTAGTCCAGTTACTTATTTAATTGTCCAGGGGATGTTCCACACAAAGCAGGATTTCTTACTTAGCTGGATAACTTGTTGGATTTAAGGTAGTCTGGGTTAAATTGGCTTTACCTCTTTCCACTTACATGCAGCTCACACTACCTTCAATCCGACAAGTTATCCAGCTTCGTGGAACACTCCCCAGTGATTGGCACTTGTATGCGATCTTTGATTGTTTATAAACATTACTGCCAATATTCGTGTAGTAATTTTTTAAATGTAATGCCAAGAATGCTAGGAGATTCCACAATTTTGACCCCTAGTGTATACGAGAAAATTGCAAGTTCATAGGTGCATAAACCAATTTCAAAAGATCTTCGATATGTAATTTTGTAATTTAACAGCCAAGGGGGTGTGGAGGAGGCAGGGATATTTTAGAAATCATGTTGAAAGCAGATTTTTCCAGAGACAATCAGGCATGTCAAGACAGGTGTTTCTGGTGTAGACTCTTTCACTTCAGACAGGACAAAGAGCTGGAGTGTTGAGCATTTAACTGCTGTGTGCACATTGAGTCATATTGGCTTATTGACATCACTGAATATGCAAATATGCACCATTTGAACAATATAACACAGGAAGCCAACAGCCAGCAAGCCTGGTGAATATATATATAAGAAAGAGAGAGATAATGCAAGTATACAGTTCTGTAGATTAATTCTGCATTCATTTAGTATATAGACTGATCTTTAAATATAAAAATGGTTTTGAATTTCCATGATGTAGCCCATGGTGATACATCACTGCTAATATTAAAAATATTTACAATGAAGGTGTTACCTTGAAGTGAAGCTATTCATCCTGTAATTTCCTATTCATATATTTTCTTTTGCAAACGTCAAGGTTCCTCTCTGTTTCTCATTAATGAAGGGCTTCTTCCTTGCATTATGACACTTCCGTCTTGCTTCTAGATGCCTAAAACATATACAGTGCACTTCACACCTGCACTTAATGTTTCCCATTACTTTTCAAGGTCACTTGATGTCATCCTCCGATTCATGAGAAACTGTCAGATAAGTCAATGATCATTCTTGTGTACTGCTGTCTTAGCAAATTTTCAGCCTGGAAGCAGCCTGCCTCACAGTGTAGCATTCTGCCAGCAGGACCAAGATTAAACCAGGATTTAAAAATGCAGATGTTTATAAATATAGAGGGGTCACTTCATTTCTTCCATGGCTGTATTTTTCTAACACTGCTCCCCCTGCTGCTGAAATGTTGCCCCTGATTTCTGACCACTCCTCTGTTGTAAACAGGCTCCCAGTTTGGGCCACCAGGGTGGATCTGGTTCAACGTGTCGCACCTGATGCCATCCATGTTGGCAGCAGAGCTGGTGTTGCTGAGGCGAATGCTACACCCTGAGCCCCTCAGCGTCAGCGTGGCCGTACATGCTGCCTCCCTCTCTGGCCCTGCCCTGGATGAACGCCCCCTAGCCCTCGACCGACTGCCGCCATTGGGATACGATGTGTTCGATGTCTCGACGGCACTGACGTGGGCGAAGGGGTTAGCTGGAGGGGCCGCCGGCTTCCGGTTGCACTACACAGATGAGAGCGGGAACCTGGAGCTCCACGAGGCCTTGACTCAGAGCCTGTACTGTCTGAACGCCAGTGCTCAGAGCCAGCCGCTGCTGGTGGCCTACCGCCTGGGCCGGCCTCGACAAGTGGTCCGACCCACAGCCCCCAGCTCCCAGTGCACGCAGCACCACCGCTGTGGTTCTGTCCTCAGGAGGCAATCAGCACCGCCTGCTCCCGGCTGCCACCTCCACAAACACTACGTGGATTTTCAGGATCTGTCTGACTGGGTGCTGCAACCCCTGGGATTTAACTTCAGCTTCTGCAGGTGGGTGTCCACAAGCTTCTGCTACTTCCTGTCGAGGTTGTCTGACCATCTAACTAGCTTTGAATCGTGAGCAACAGCAAATTATATGATTGCAGCTACCGAGGTCCAGGGTTGTGCAGAGACTTTTCAAGGGGCTGGTGATCGACCAGCAGGTGGGGTGGGTCAGAAAATTTTGTGAATTTTGAGGGCAGGGGCATATTCAATCATTCATGCAAAATGGGCAGATGTTCCATTTAGAGTCTCAGGAAAGGTATTGCTGTGGTATCCCAAAGCAAAGTAATTAAGTTGCAAAACATGCACATGTTAGAATGGATTAAAATTCTAATCTGTTTTGAAAAAGAAGGATATAAATTAAATCATTTAAACGTAGTATCCCAATGTAGTGGCACCTGTAGCCCTGGAAGCCCAAGAGAAGACAGCAGGGAAAGCAGAGAAAGGGGCGTCGACCCAGACAACGGGTAGGTTTTGATATGCTTTCTGGTGGTGGGAGAGGAGATACTGCTAATTACTGCTAATATTTTATTGACAAATTTTAGACATATTAATGATAACCATTTTAAAGCTCATGGGAGTATTACACAAAAATGTTCTGAGGGCAGAATGAATTGGTTCAGACAGAAAACCAATCAGATTATAGAGGAGGCAGATCCAAGCAACTAAAAGAGGCAGAACCAAGACATCTGACCAAGATCTGATTGATTATCTCCCTGAACCAATTATTTTCCTTTCAGCTCTCAGAACGTTTTTGAATAAGTAATACTCTCATGAGCCATATTAATTAAATTACAGATAATAATTGTTAAGGGGTGACATGGTTGTGCAGTGGTTAGCACTGTTGCATCACACCTCAGGGACCCAGGTTCAAGTCTCTGCCTGGGTTACATGTGTGTGGAGTTTGCATGCTCTCCCTGTGTCGTCGTGGGGTTTCCTCCAGGTACTGCAGTTTCCCCCCACAGTCCAAAGACATGCTGAGGCTAATTGAAGTTAATAAATTGCCCGTAGGTGTGAGTGAATGGTGAGTGTGCCCTGCGATGGGCTGGCCCCCCCTCCAGGGTTGAGAGGCTCCGGACCCCATGCAACCCAATAGGATAAAGCGGGTTGGAGAATGAATGAATAATTGCTTATCTGTAAAGGGTAGAATATGTCTAAAAGATAAAATCCAGTACACGTTGACAGTACTAGATTTATTGAAATACAATAAATCTATAAATAAAACAGAAATGGACAGCCAGATTTAGTATTGTTAATATGACTAGACTAAAATATGAGTATGGTTTGCATGGGTGTAGATTTGGGTATGAACTGTAAGGACATGTCTCTACCAGTATTGTAGGGGTTACACATGTCTGTTTGATGTGGTCTCTACCAATGTTGAAAGCAAACATACGCCCTTGAAAGTCTGAGTAGCAGTTTAAGTATGAAAACAAACAATCGATAATGGTGCATTAATCTGCCGACTCCTATTTTCTGCCTGCTAATTACAGAAGCTTTTTGGCGTTGTGATGTTTTCTTGAGCCTTTCAGTTTCAGGTCAGAGTGCCTCCCTCAGTACATGTCGGCGATTACTGTGATGTACCAGAGCGATGCAGACGACATTGCTATCGCCCGGCTTGGAAACATGTCAGCCGCGAGCTGTGTGTGCCGACGCTCAGCATCCTAGACACATGGACTTTCAGCATCCCTCTTGGACACAAATGCACACTTCCAGCAACGGTGAAAAATTCCCCTACGCAAAACATTCAAAAACTGATGGAAAAAAACAAACCAAAAGAATGAGTTCAAGACAAATTGACTGATTTCAGCACTTCAATAATAATAATAATAATAATAACACTTTATTGATCTCACATGAGGAAATTCTCATCTTGGCTACACCATCTTGCTCTCCATGACACACAGACGCATGAAAGCAATCTTGGCAGTAAAGAGCATTTATCTGCATCGTTCGATATAAGATCATTGTGCTAGCCACCCCTGCAAAAGTTAACCAAGGTTTCCAAATGATTTTTAAATATATTACATAATTTGCAGTGACATGGCATTGTACATGACTTTGTTGCCATTTTGTTGTTCTTGCATTGCCATTTTGCTATTGTTCTGCTATACAGTGCGTTGTGACTTTTTGGTTTGCTTGAGATCTGAAAAAGTTACATGTGCATAGAGTGCTTCCTCTAGCCAGTGAACTACACATACCGCAATGTATGTCCTTGCAATGTTGAAACTGGTGCCTTTGACAAGAATAAGTATTAGTTTGCTAAATAAAAATGATCAGTCAATGACAAAGTGGGAATTATTCACTTACACTGACACTTCGACAATATGTTTAAGCATTTTGACTCTCATGGTTAAAACAATACTGTTGATTGATAGTGTTCTGCTATATGCATGAATTGTTTAGAGAAATGCTCTTGTAATCTTGAGAAAGCTGAGTTTGCTTCATGATCTGTGCCAAAACAATTGAGAAAAACTAATAACATTGGGGAACATAGAAAAAATATATCATGGAATGTTTAATATTTATTTTATTAAAGAAAGAAATATGCTTAAACTTGTTATATTTCAGTTGATTTTAGCAATGAATACACAATATTCATACATTCAGTTTTATTGGTTTTCTATGTTGGTCATTTAGGGTATCTTAAACAGGTTTATCATTTCTAAACTGAGTGTTTAGTCATGAATAACATGTTGGGTATTGTTCTTTAAAATGCCAATTAATTACAGTGACAACATGTCCACAAAATATCAATGTGTAGCTATTGTTTAATTAAATCAAAATTAATTTAAGAATGAATATACAAAGCATATTAAACTGTGAATTAAACCATTGTCTTTCTTATGAACAAGGCTGCATTTCCTAGTGGTTTTGTGGAAAATGTTGTGTGCCAGCACGCCCCGTTCACCCCAATTTACGGTGGTATTTGAAGGCCACAGTCCTGTATTCTTGTGCAGTTACTTGCCCGCATGCGGGTCGTTAATGGGGCAGAGTTTTCCAGCTACCCCCTCGGCGGCTCCATGCTGGGACATCTTCGAGCTCAAGGGGTGCTTTTGCCCTTCGGCACAATCTCGGCTCCGTCTGTAGCCTTTTCGCCAATACCAAAATAACATAGTCTGGCCAGCGAACTATCCGAAAAAATGTCTTCCTTTACAAGAAATATGCATTAATTTGGATGATTTTCCCCTGTTATAGGCCACGTTCCAGGCATATTTTTGCGTCTCTTGCCAAAACCGTTTTGAGTAACATTCACATGGAGATTTAAATATTCTAATATTGTTGCCGGCAGCAATTACTCAACTCCGTCTCGTTTAACACAAGTAATAGGCAAGTCTTTGCTTTAATTAAGGGTGGGAGGGTAATAACGCTGCTCAGTACACCTGCCTTCATGAGACAAACGGCGATCACTTTTTTGATGTTTTTCTCCAAATGCTCACTAGTATATCTCGCATACCGCCGAACATCGGTAAATGGACTGCATTTATATAGCGGTTTTCTACTCTTACGAGTTCTCAAAGCGCTTTACAATATGTAACTCACATTCACTCATGCATACTACACATTTACACACCAGTGGCGGAGGCTGTCATGCAAGGCGCCAACCTGCACACCAGGAGCAATTTGGGGTTCAGTGGTAGTTCTAATTAAGCACTTAACATTCTGGCTTAATCGTATAATTTCTGACGAACGTTATTAATAATAGCAAAGTAGAGCGTAATATCACCTCCGCCTAGACATACACTGCAAACCCACAGTTTTGCCAGTAGCGGAAGATCCGCCCACTTCGCATCAGAAACTGATTGGTCGACAGTCTTGTCCGTCATAGAACAGCCATATCCGTGCCTGAAGTGAACCCAAATGATCGGTGACATGCAGGGGGATTTCGCTCGCCTATCGTAAGCTGATTTATACTAGGAATAACTGTAACTGTTTTCATGTAAGAAACGCGTCGATTTTGTTGGTTTATCGATGACCAATTGTAACGGTTTGGTGCAGTAAAGAGGCAATTATGATTGTCCATTTAGATCTGAATATAAAGATCGGAGCTATTTAATTCTTTGTCGCTCATCTATGTAGAGAAAGCCAGCTGGATCAGCCAACCTGCAGCTCTTCTTTATATGAACAGATAGGCAGGTTTCTTTGAGAGAAACGTGTGCTGATGAAAATTCAGTATGTCAGGAAAGCATTTGAAAGGACATGAGGTCAGTTGCTGCATCAAATATTCGATATTCGGATTCAATATAATATTTTGGGTAAGTACAGTACCTTGTATTGGCGTTATAATTTCGCTTGAGCGTTTATTTTTTATGTGCTTTAAAGGTTCAGTCCAGCAATGTGTGGCAGAATTGAACAACCATTGCGTGTTTTATGTGCGAATTAACTGGCGAATCAAACACTGGAAATGCATAACGTTGAAGGGCAACGGAGTTAAACCAGTATAGGTTTTCGTGAAAGATACTTCGAGGGATCCTAGAGACACACAGTCTAACTGGCATAATATACCGAGATAAATCCCGCATTTTCTTTCATCTGGCCGGTCATTTGTGTCTTGCTGTTTGAATGCAATGCAGTCGTTTGCCAACATTAAGTATTATAGACGGGCGTGTAATATTACCTGAAGGAGGTACGTGTGCTGAACGCTGGTAAGCCGCTTTCTCTTTGGTCCGGGCATTAGCTGCTGTTACTATGCGGCTGTTTAAATATGTCTAAGAAGAGAAGTGTACGATTCTTTTACTTAATTAATTCCTTAATGAGACACATAGCCGTAACGTGAAGCTAAAAGTATAACGCAAATAACTTCTGTACATACATAGACACACATTTAGAGTGTAGGACGTACAATAGTTTTCTATACATTTTAATGTTACTTTTTTGTGTTACATTTCTTAGTGAAGTTTTTCAAGAAGGATTTCATACTGAAAAATAATATTATCCAACTTTGAAACTGAAGGAGTGAATTCACACCTATATAATCATATAACAAGGACGTCTATGTTGAGTTCCCAACTTTTGCTTCTGACGTGACACACGCTTTCAAACTTTCACACAAGAAATCTATATTAGTCCATTTTAAACCTAAAATTAGTTACATCAAAAGCGTTGGTTGTAGCAAACCCTACAGACTGTTTACAGGGTAATAGAACTCTTACATATATGTAAATACGTGTGCAGACTCGTTTCCAATTGAAAATCTCACGCCAGCCAGCTGGCCTAAGCTGGCAACCCTTCATATGTAAGAATCAATTAGACAATAAATCAATGTAACTGAAATCATCAAATGTCAGCTCTACATTGCACTGAATTCCGACTATTGCAAAGAGGGTTGAATATGATGTCCGAAAAACCTGTTATTCCCTGCTTGTGGCACCAGCTACTGAGGAGATGCTCTCCGTTTTGGCTATGATGTTATATGCACCGTCTCACAGATGGATGAATTTAATAAGCTGAGTGAACCATTTGGTGTATTTCAGCTGCATTATGGGCAAAGCTGTGCTGAAACCAAACGAAAGGAGTCATTATGACTAGAACAGCAGTGTGTTTCTGGAATGTTCTATTGGTTAGAAAAGGAGTGTTCCTGTGGGGGTGATTCCTGTCCCATGCCTCCTTCTGGGAGAAGTGTTAGCCTCCTCTCTAATTTCAGAGGCCCGACTGGGTTGTGAGCACTGCCATGCCACCTCCCACCTCAGAAAGTGGACAAAGTTGACAACGTCTAAATATAAATCGCCACTGCTCCATGCTCAGGCTGAATGCTGGAAAAAGTGACCTTGCCTCCACCCACTCCTGTCAGCCCTTTTCTCTGGCTTGCTGTTATTTTTGCTGCCTTTCTGCAAATTACGATAGGAGCTTCGTCAGCTTCGACTAACAGACAGCTGTCGTCTGGGGGTGTGGAGTCTCTCTTAATGATGCGGTCATCGACTGCTAATCGCCACCTTAATGGTGCATTATTGCTTTTGGCAGCCAGCGAAAATTTGAAAGGCCAAATGGACTCAAAAGTATTTATAAACACATTCTATGGGTCATTCTAGGGGTTTATTGTCATAAAAAGTCACTCATGAATTGGGATGAATGACCATTGATGTTGTTTATCTGAGTATGAGAAAATGAAGTAGCAAATCTACTGGGGACGATTTTTATCCAAACCTACAGCATCACTTCAAGAGCAACTTAAATCCTGGTGTTTGGAAAAACAGATGGCTCTCAATGGCTTTTTACACCGAGGTGACATAAGATGCTGTTAATCAGTTGCAATTTTGTCCCTTTTTACTTTTATACTTCTGCTTCCTGAATCATCTTCATCAACTCCATTTGCTGTAAGACAGTCGTGATCAAAATCTGTGTCAATGTGAAAAAGGCTTCCTTGTGTAACTTCCCCTTTTTCACATTTCACTTTAAAATTAGTTATTTTCCTCTTTCTGTTTAGATGGGAAATTCATGTGTTTTTTTTAGTTTATAAGAGGATCTACTATATTTCCAACAGGAATACCAACTTGGGTTGTTGTCATATCCAACAATTTACTACAGTATGTAGCAAATATGAAAACGTTTTAAATGTTGTAGCTGATGGATTAAGATTATTGGTAATGCTTTACTTGAGGTGCACAAATATTGAAGTATAAATTATGAACAAATATAGTAGCTACTTAAAAGATGCGTCATGATTCATTAATGATAAACAAATGTGATATCAGAATTTCACTTTTGTTATTCATGACTTGTTCCTTCAGTAGTTTGTTAGTAGTTCCTTCAGAAGTGCACAAAGGTTTACAGAATTAACAGATATAATAACAAATACAGCAACTGCTTGGAATAACAAATGCATCATGATTCATTAATGATGAGCAAACATGAGATCAGTATGTAACTAAGACTGCATGCCGCTGGTGCTTCTCTGTATGTGTCAAGTGGTTGTGATGTTTTTCTGGGCTACTTGCCACTGCAGTCATCTTATGGAGAAGTACAGTCTGCTAGACACCATGAGATTTCTCTGCCACAGCTCTGGAAGAGTTACCCCTGGCCCTGACTGGTACTT
>JAODKE010000015.1:9294576-9315840 GCA_026779605.1 Mormyrus hasselquistii
CTCTGGAGCTCAGCCAAAGTGATCTTTGGGTTCTTCTTTACCTCTCTCACCAAGGCTCTTCTCCCCCGGTAGCTCAGCTTGGCCGGACGACCAGCTCTAGGAAGGGTTCTGGTCGTCCGAAACATCTTCCATTTAAGGATTATGGAGGCCACTGTGCTCTTGGGAACCTTAAGTGCAGCAGAATTTTTTTTTTTAACCTTGGCCAGATCTGTGCGTTGCCACAATTCTGTCTCTGAGCTCTTCAGGCAGTTCCTTTGACCTCATGATTTGCTCTGACATGCATTATGGGCTGTAAGTTCTTATATAGATGGGTGTGTGACTTTCCTAATAAAGTCCAATCAGTATAATCAAACACAGCTGGACTCAAATGAATGAATGAAGGATGATCAGAAGAAATGGAAAGCACCCGAGTTAAATATATGAGTGTCACAGCAAAGGGTCTGAATACTTAGGACCATGTGATATTTCAGTTTTTCTTTTTTAATAAATCTGCAACAATTTCAAAAATTCTTTGTCTGTCAAAATGATTTTAAATGATTTTAGCAAATGGCTGCAATATAACAAAGAGTGAAAAATTTAAGGGGGTCTGAATACTTTCCGTACCCACTGTAAATCCAGTGCCCTCCTCTTCAGCCCATTTCTGTTTGTTTCTCAGCTGAATTAAATTTAAAGATCAAGATCCACTGCTAAAAAGTTTTTTTAGTTCAATAAATGCATAATATTTCTGCAATCAATGAATAATTATTAAGTAATCGTGATCTCAATATCGACCAAAATGATCAAAGTCCCAAGTCAGGCACCTCAGATTACGGCCATAGTCACCAGGGAAACAACGTGAGTCACTCTGCATAAGGCAAACTCTCAAATGAATTGAGCTCATTTCAGAAAAACCCAGCATGACTGTCCAGATGGGTAACGTCCCTGCTCCCTCAGCTAAGCCCAATGTCAGTATGTCAGTAGTATATCCTCCTTAAGTCCCATTGCTTACTACAGGTTTCACTGCAATGGCTAAAATCTGCATTCAGTAATTAAGCTGTGCAAGTAAACGCTGTAAGTCTTATGCTGTTTAAGTAAACAGTGTAAGACTCATTCCATCAAGTAACAGCGAGGGAAAAGATGCATGCACGCATTACCCCACTACTATTACCCCTGCAAGACAAACAAAACAATAAAGAAGATGGATGGGTACTGCGCTGCAGACAGTTTTATTCAAAGTGACTTTTTACCCATTTATGCAGCTGGATATTATACTGGAAGAATTCAGGTTAATTAACTCAACTCGCCGCCTTGACAGCATGGCCTCTCCTGGGATGCGAGCCGATATCATATTCTTCATATATATCAGCCCATATCCTTAACCACCTGCTGCCATGATATGGTTCGTCAGACACCACGGTACATGTAAATTCCAATTCTCCGCGAACCTTGGGTGGAAAGCATTTCCTTTTGTTACCACTCACATCAGAGAGAAATTTATCAAGCGCCTGTTTACTGTTAATAAAATGCCTACAGCAGAATAAAAAGTGCTTAATCCTCAACCGTAAAATTAAGAAGAGCTGACACAGCTCACTGGACAGCTGGGCATGTGGAACAGGAAACAGGATGGGGCGGGCTGGGAATGTTCTTGAGAAACAACACTTAAGAGAGTGCAGCGCCGTTTAGTCCATGGCTCCTGCCAGCGATCACGTTCTGCCTTAAACGCCTTATTAATTTTACCTGACATTACTATTATTATTTATGATAAAAGCGCTCATGCAGATTTGCTTAAAAAGCAAACACTGTGTATTCCTTCCCACACAGAAGATTTATATGCCCGTGTTTTTTTCAAGTCTACCATATCATGAGTCTGATGGTCACCAAGCAAACTAATTTATCAAATTGCATATTTATTAAATATACGTATTTGCCATTTGAGCAAGTACGATTACAGATTCATTGGAATGCTTCTTCTTACAGAAATATATACAGCTAAAAAGTGAAGCCTGGGGTTTGAGTACAGTGTCAGGTCTGACTTTTTGGGGGGTTAAGGGCCTTGCTCAAGGGTCCTGCTCAAGGGCCCAATGGAGATGTGACTATTCTGCCATGGTCGGGGCTTGAACCCTGAAACTACAACCTTGTTTTCTGATGTGATACCGGCAGCATGTGATGTTTCAATGCTGATATACAGCAGCCCCACCGCATCTACGGATGGTACATTCTAAGACCTGCCACGGACAGTTGAAACCGTAGATAATACTGAACCTCACAACCCCATACATAATGTGATTTTCACGTAGGCCTACATACATATGGTAAAATTAAATTGATAAATTCCGCACAGTAAGACATTACCAATATTAAATACAGTAATAATAAAGTATATTATTATACATGTATGCTCTCTTGAATAAAAGCAATTCAGACATTTTAGCCTAATTCTCAAGAGATGATACAGCAAAGAAAAAAGATCATGTAACAAAGGATGGTGAAGCCATAAAAATCATGCTTTTTATACCCGTTTCTAGAATTTTAAAACTTTTTTTATGGACTGCAGTTAGACATGGGGGTCCCGCTGTACAAGTGTAAGGTAAATCCATTACGGCTGAAGTCAGGCAAACGCTGTGCATCCACAGTGTCCGGTCTTGTCCAGTTCACGTGGATTTCATTAAGTCATACAAGGGCACCTTAAACATGAGGTGTGAATTTCTACAGCCATCTGCAGAGGGGGCCAAGCGTGACCTGGTGACAGCCGCTGATAACTCCGGCGCTGTTTTGCCCTCTCCATCATCCCCTAAAGACATGTCTGAGATGTCACACTGCTCTGTTCCACGATGGTGACACCATATTGGCAAACAGACATTTTTTCCCTCTGGGCTCTGTGACAGATATCTCAAATGATCTGAGATCTGGTGTAACATTAAAACATCTCCATAACTGTTCTGACTCCAGGATTAAGTATCTGAGACAGAAATAAAAAGTAAATGAATAATAAAAATTAAAAATACAAATCAATTTTATACCATAAGATCCCCACAGATAGTACACACACAGATTTGTATTCATATCTTTGTGGGGACTCTCCATTCGTTTCTATGGGCATAACCCTAATCCCAACATGACAACCTTAACCGCTACCCAGCCTAACCTTAACCATAAGTAACCAAACAAAATACGACACATTTGGCATTTTTACTACTTTGATTGCAGTTACAGATTTTCATAAAGTTGAGGTTTATCCTTGTGGGTACTGAAAAAATCCTCACAAGATAAAAACTCACAGGTTATCATGTTTTGGGGAAATCTGTTCCCCACAATGTAATAATTACAAAAACACAAGGATTGTATTCTTATCATTGTGGAGACTGTCCATTTGTTTCTATGGACATAACCTGAATCCTAAGTATTACAATCTTAACCCTTGACCAGTCCTACCCCTAACCATAAGTAACCAAACAAAATACTAGACTTTTGTCATTTTTAGTTTTCTGATTGCAGTCATATATTTTTATAAAATTGAGATTCTCTTTGCGTAGACCAAAAGCAATGTTCCCCACAACCTCAAAGCAACAGGTTTTTATCACAGTGTAATCTATACATCTTACGCACATACCCATATACATACACATACACCCACACACACACATTCATGAAAGGAATCAGGAATCCCTGGACACCTTCTTGCCCCGAGGCACCATGGGAGCGTCACATACCCTGCGTGTCCACCAGCATCCGCAGCGTGCCCAGGAGCTTGAACTGCACGGGGGGCATTTCCGAAGGGAGGAACTTCAGCACCACATCTGCCACACCAGCTGCCAGCATCTTGGACTTGTTTACCACTAGGGGGAAGGCGATGTAACAGGTCAGCCATATTGATTGCACTGTTTATGCTTCTTGTCGATATCCAGCCTCAAGCTTAAGGGGTGCTCAGGGCCTTACCCGGGATGGCGAGGTTCCGCAAGGCGCTGAGAGCGGCATGCTGCACCGTGACGTTGCCCTCCTCGACGTGACGTTCTAGCAGCTCCAGCAGCTTCTGTACGATGCCAGTGTCCACCATGTGGATGCAGTTACCGTCTGAAGGAGGGACAGACAGCATCGTACACTGCATCATCGTACACGGCATGCTACTACAGTATTTGCTGTACAGTGTTACAGCCACACCCTTGGCACATGCCCTTATGGCCACACAGCCAATGGCACACCCACTTTTAGCCACGCAGCCAATGACATGCCCCCTTATAGCTAAATAGCCAACGACACACTCCCTTATAGCCACGCAGCCAATGACATGTCCCGTTATAACTATAAAGCCAATGACAGGTCCCCTTATAGAGTGATGACAAGTCTTCATGACTTCGAGTCATCATCACACCTTGACTGCTGCTCTTCACCAAAGCTGCACTTTGAGGTCAGATTTGAAATTAAACTGAAGGCACCTGGCACCACTGAAAGGTTGAGACATGATTAATGACACCGCTGCAGGCTCATTTCCAGCATAAAGTGATTCCAAATACAGCGGGGGCACAGCCAAAACAGAGGAATGCCTTAATAAATGACAAAACTACCTTCTGGCAAAATGGCTTCAATAACACAGTGAATACACTACATAAAAAATGCTCTAATGAACAAAAAATGATAAAATGCAAACATAAAAAGAACTACTAAAAATAATAAGTTCAAAATACGCATGAAAAAAGGAAACTACAATTTATTTGATATAATGCTACTCCCTAGCTGTAAACATGCAGTGTGCATCATGTCCACCAGGGGGTGTCTTGCATTGATAGGAGGTGTTGACAGGAAGGGGAAAAAAATAGTGACACAGACATGGAAATTTGACATACATCTTATGTGAATTTAGCTCTTTATGCCTCACATCTAACAAATAATTTTGGCTCATATATCAATTGTGAATTAACCAGTAATTAAGCCAATTAAGACAAAAAAATCGTGCTATGTTGGTATGAAATCCCAGGAACACACGGTAGATAACTCAGATCTGTAGAAATTAGGCAGGACGAGCAGGCTGAAACAGGGCAGAATATGGCGGGACATGGAGGGACATGGAGGGACAGGCCTCTTACCATTACGGGCAAAGTTGGCAACAGCTAGTGCCCCAGCTAACTGCAGCTGGTGGTTGTGGGATGGGACCCAGGACAAGACCTGCTGGAACACGCTGCCTTTTCCTCCCTCGAAGAGCTTCTGCATGGACTCATCTGAAAAGGTTTGTTGAAAGGAAACAAGCACACAGTCAAACTCAATCAATAACTCTTACTACCTCTAAAGTACTAGGCAGCTTTCTTGGCCAATCTGTCACATGGTGCGGGGTGCGAGACCATTACCTACAGGAGACCAGCTTATTTTCTAAGCATCTTACAACGGTTCCCGTTTAACAAGAGGTAACATTCTCCGACAGGCTCCCTGCTCTGGAGTAAGGCCGCAGCCCAGGGATTCTGCTCACCGATCCAGGCTTTGTGAGTATTCAGCGGGTCTCAGAAATCAAATCAGAATTACAATCATCTTTGGGTAGAAAAACAGAGTGCTTCGCTTTTAAAGCTGCTGTCAGTTTATCGATTGGGCCATTTCCCACTCCGTGGCTCATTTTATTTCTTGGAAAGTCCAGTCACTCTCTACCTAAAGAAAGGCTTTAATTAATAAAGTGGACTGCAGGGATGTAGTACATTCCAGCACAGCCAATATCCTTATACTGCATAACTTTCATTTTCATTTTTATTCATCAGATGCTGTTACTCAAACCAAGGGACAATTGATTAAACAGGGTCAGTCAGTCCCTGGAGCAATCGGGGGTTAAGGGCCTTGCTCAAGGACCCAACAGTGAAATTGCTTTGCTGACCAGTGACCTCCTAATTACGGGCATGGCGTCCTAACCCACTGAGCCACGCGTCACCCCCAAAGCATAGCAGTCCTTCACCCAAAGTGTGAATCAATATCCTGGTGAGGTCATGCAGAGCACACATGACAACACAGGCGACTCAGACATGTGGAGATGGATGCAGGTTCCAGCATGTCCCCAGAGAGGGCTCTGCTCCTCCTCACCCCCCAGCAGCAGCAGCACCATGAGGTCCGAGGCTGTCTTCAGCTCGGCCACATCTTCCTCTCGCTCCCCGTCCACAGCCTGATCCACCAGCTCCAGCAGAAACTCCACCAGCCCTGCTTCCACCAGCTGCAACTTGATCACATCTTGGTGCGGGGTGGGGGTAGGGGGACATGGAGGAGGAGAACGGAAGAGCAAGAGAAGGACAGTAACAGTAAATCTAGTGATGCCACCATACTAACCCCATCAGGCCTGAGCAAACAGCAGGCTGAGACACAGAGAGCAAGCTGGCTCAGGGACAGTGCGATCATAGACAGGCAAAATAAACCTGAAAAGCTAATCAAACAGCCATCCTGCTCTCACTCAATCTCCCATAATTCTATGGGTCAGTCACCTGACCGACTGACCTGCTGGTAGGATCAGGCCAATGTGAGATCTCGTATTTGGATAAAGGCGGCACGGGCGTGGCTGACCACCCGGAGCAGTGCTGGCAGTGTGGAGCCTCTGGTCCGAACAGCACCTGTCACACCGCAATCCCACATTTCCCTAAGTGACTGCGACGGGACACGGGCAGCTCACCAGGCTGAGGGAACTGGCAGACAACCAGGGAAGATTCATGCTGGCTGGTGTGGGGAGAGAGAGAGCTTCCACAAAGCCGCATGCAAAGGAGGCTATAAGAATGCTTTCTATTGGGGGGGGGGGGGGCATTATGTAGACTGCTGAGAGAGTGACAAAAACCAGAATGCTGACACATCGTTTTAAACAGAACTTATAATTCTCTTCTAATGACAGATCCAGAGTCAATAGGAGTATTTAAAATAATCTACAGAATAAATGAGACCTGATCACCAAAAATAAACTGGCAGGATAGTTGACACAATATAGGTTTAAGGGAAAAAAAATCCAATTCAATTTATTTATCTGTTTTTTATATATATTTCTCTTTTCCCACTGTGCAATGATATACATAACATTTGCCTCATTGCCTCAAAACCCATTTTCTATAGCCGCTTATCCTATTCAGGGTCATGGGGGTATGGAGCCTATCCTGGATGCAATGGGTGTAAGGCAGGGAACCTAGGATGAGGCACCAACCCATCGCAGAGCACTCATACAGGCACACCTACAGGCAATCTGGTTACTCCAATTAGCCTCAGCATGTTTTTGGACTGTGAAGGGAAACCCGAGTACTCAGAGGAAACGCCACAATGACACGGAGCAAACGCCACACACAGGGAACCATGGTGGAGACTTGAATCCAGGTCCCAGAGACGGGGGGGTGCTAACCACCGCATCCTCATGCCACTCCATGAGTGCTATGAGTATTAGTTTACTGTGAGTTAGGTGGGCTGCTTTAGTTTGCCAATTGACATTTTGAATCAAAAAAAGACTTTGATCAAAAAAAAAAAAAAAAAAAAAATTTAACAAACAAAAATATATCTTTAATCCTTAAAAATTAAGTGCTCATGTTCTATTTCACTTCTGTTTATCTGCATTCTGCTGAGGTCTGATCAGGAAAAACAGACCAAAATCAGCTTTTTAACACATGAGCTGGGCTGGCTGACCACAGCACATGGAAATCTGAAATGGGGTCAGCAGTGGAAAATGATGTTGACAAAAAAAAATCATGCCCCCCCCACCCCAGCACCAGACTCCTATCTTTGAGGAATAGAGGTTGTCTGCCTGTGGATTATGAGGTCCCTGATTTACTCTAGGGGGCCAAGAGAGAGGGGCTAAACTTAGAGCTGATGACCCAGGATCCATCAGCTAGGGTGTGGAGTCAGGGAGGCTACGAGGACATCTGGTGCTTAGCGTTCCCTGGGCCGCAGCGTTACGGGAACCCAGGGGAGAGCGGCAGGAGGTAGTAAAAGTGTCCACCAAGGTGAGCTATAGCTACTGGAGAGGTTTACGGCACGGTATCAAGGCAAACAAAAGGTCAATGTCTCCCAGAGCTGATGTGAAGGGCTTTTAAAATCAATGTGAGACTGAGCGCGTTCCCGAAAGAAGCTGACACGGCCGCGCAACTTTCACAGTCATTTACACGTCTATCCAGAACCTGCTCCTTATCCCATATCGTCATTTAGCAAACACACTTACAAAGGCTACTTGCAAATCACAGCATGCAAGCATACTAAGTGTACATGATGACTGATATTTTAAAGAGAGGAACCTTGAGCTTTATACATGTCCACATCACATGTTTTTTGCTGGACAGTGTTAGGGAGTCTGCTGACCACAGACAGATGACCCAGTTGTTGGAGAGATGGCCTCCCCCGAACCTGGGACCCTGACTCACCATTCTCGGCCAAAGGGGCAAGAACCTCGAAGATCATCTCCTTCTTCTCGTGCTCCACCTGTTTGCGGAACAGCTTGACCAACTCCTGGGCTACGTTAGTGGCCGCAAACTGCTCCTTGCTGGACTCTGCCATGGGACACAGCCAACAAGTTGTAAATGCCAACCACGCCAATGTGTTATACACAGGAATTAAAAACATGTTGAGTATACTGCCCCCCAAAGGCTAAACACAGTAGCTACACTGATGCTGAAACTGACAAGGGGGACTTCTGAGTTTTTAAAATGTCCACCCATATGTGCGGCAAGTAGGTAAATGATACCTCAGCTATGCTTGATTTTGAAGAAAAACTAAAATTCCCTCATGAGATAAAACTAGAGACCTGATTATGGCCTAAGAAACACCAATCATGGCGACAACACAAATTTGACTGAAAATGCAATTACTGTGTTTTGCCTTTGTGGGCCAGTATAGCTTGAACTTTATTGCAGTTATGTTTGGGTCACAAAAATGATGTTTCTGCTCCTGGCCCAGTCATGTAGGAATATCCTGGCACAGCCTGTAGACAAAGGGGCAGAGGTATCGACATGCCCATCTGGAGGACGCACCCAGCTCTGCCAGGTTCCCGAAGGCGATCAGGCACATCTCAGTCAATGCTGTGTTCTGCGAGTGGATGCCCAGCAGCTTCACCAGCGTGGGAATCACGCCCATGTTGATCAGCTGGGCCTGCAGGGAATCTGAAACAAGATGGGCAACGGAGGTGGGTCTGGTGCCCACATTGCTGAGCTGCACCGAGGAGCAGACGGAGGATTCTGCCAAACCACTGACAACCCGCCTACTGTGTCGGCAACACCGGGGATCACAGGTGTTAGCATGTGCAGACGCACATAGGGAAATGGGAGTGAATCCCACGTTAGCATTTGACAATCTACACATAAGTACATTTGGAAGGCTTCCCCGACCTCTTACTTCCCAATTACGATCAGCAGAAAGCCGAACAAAGAGCAGCGGAGTCAGGGGCAGAAGTAATGAACAGGAAGGGCAGAAAGATGCGGATACTTCAGCAAACAGAAGCAGGGACTCATTGAATATTAAGGTTGAATCAAATGGCTGACTGATTAGTGAAGTAATATAAAGAATGAAGCCACTGGAGGAGCTATATATAAGCATGCTAGCCAGTTAAGACGATTCGCAAACCAAAGACCCACAAGGATGCAAACTGAGCTGCAAAGGCTTGGGAACAGAGTCTAGACGGCTCTCGCTTCGATGCACATGACGCACTTGGCTGGGTGTGACTGATGTATCCCTCCTCATCCCCATAATTTGTCAAGCGATCTGTTGAGCTATCTTACCCGAATAGTGAATAAAGCAGTGTTGCGTGCTGCTGTCACCATAAATGCGTAGCTAAAGAGTTCTCTCTACACCCTACAGAGAGGTTGACTGTCTTTGGGGGTCATTTTTGTGTCCTGGATCTCTGCTGGCAGCCAGGGCAGCCTATGCTCTCCTTACACTTCAGAAAACATTTAAATTTAACAGGGTGATGAACGAGGCCTCTGCAGAAAACAGTGCCTGCACAAGCAGCCAGTGCCCCAGCTGAAACACCCTGCCGTTAAAGACGGATGGGATGTCAAAGGCGAGATGCTCCATCTCCCCCCATGAAAATGGTCTGGTGTTTCCACCAAGTAGCGAGGGGCATTGCTCTAGCATTTTGTGTTTTCTGCCGGTGTCAAGGAAATCAGGATACCCTCATTGGACAATCTCATCCAGAGGAGTGGCCAGCAGGGAAATTGCAATGACAAGTCAGAGTAAGCTGCAAAGACGAGTGCAAAGAAAGAGGTCACATCCTATCCTTTTCTTAATGCCAAGACACATTGTCCCAGAATAATTCAACAGATCTCAGGGATTAATACATCAGCAAGGGGCAAAAGGAAGATCCTGAAATGGGAAGAGAGGAGGAAGAAATAGTTAGTGTTTGACTGAGACAGAAAAAGATACAGGAAGAGAGAGGAGAGAAAGCCAAATCTAAAACTAAAAGGAACAACCATTCCAGAAAACAATTTTTTCCACACTTCGCTGGTTTCAAAACCTGCTACCACTACATGCTATATAAGACACCGTATTTCATGTAGTAATGTGACCAACTATCAGTGTAAGCAAAATCAGCAGAGCACCCCAATGTAGGAACGGGCATGCTGCTAGCCAACATTCCTCCAGACCCCACAGAACAGGACGTAGATCTTTCTGCAGCAAGTTCATCCATTTGCTCTCAGGGCTTCAGAAGACCGACTCAGCTAATGCTGTCAGGCCTGGAAACTAGCCCAGTGCACTTAAATTTAAGCATGACAGGGCGTCGTTTTCTTTCCATGTAATCCCAGATCCAATAAGAACGAGGAGAACGTTTACCATCTTTGCTCCTCTTTCGTCTCCTTCTTTGATTTAATTGCTCTCTTTCTCTTGTTCTGAATTAGCTACTTCTGCTATTTAAATGTGTCCTATGCCGACGGTGCAAGCTCGATCCCAGTCATTCTGCAAGAAACCGCTGCACTGCTAACTTGGGTGACGGGTTGTATTTACAGACCCAAATCGATAACGCAGTCAGAAGAAAACGGAGAGCGAGAGCACAGAGTGAATCTCAGAGGAGAGCCAGAGACCAGCTGGCGGAGGGAGGGGGGATCAGTGCAGTGTAGTATTGCGTTGTTAGCAGGCATCGTTACTCAAGGTGACACATGCGGCTTACAACTGAACACATCTTGCCATCAACGCAGCTGGATGCCGTACTTATGCAGCAGGAAAGCAGATTTCATACCTGGAAAGTACAGTGACTTTTACTCACTCAGAGGTTGTATGTTTGATCACGGATACAACTTCTTTACGGCCTGTACTTCACTCTAACCTCTGTGGCCGGCGGGCATGCAAGATCTCAAGGTGTACTTGCACATCAGAGCTTGGAAAAAGCCATCCCTGCTCATTTATGGGCAGCCTGACTATATGACTGTACAGAACTGAGAAATGAGAGCCTGAGAATATGACACCCAGGAGATGGGGTGGGTGAGCAGCCAGCGAATGAGGCAGCTTTGACGCCACATACTAATAGCTCACTTTCTGTCCTCTAGCCACATTTAGGGTACTGCAGAAGCATTTCTATTACACTATAGTCTATACCTCAAGTTATCGACTAAGAATGAGTAGCCAAAGATAACATGACTGGCTGTGTACACACTTCTATTGACTGACCACTTCTCCCTTCAAGATCTTCATACCAAACTCTTTATTGGTGCCCTGTTTTCTCCCACAAGGGTCACAACCCCAGCTGTGAAAACAATGGCATCTTTGCCCAACCTCTTATTATAAGCACATGTTGCAGAATCACTCCAATGATGCCTAGAAGAGGCTAGATATTGCTATCAAAAGCTGCTACTGTCACACATGGACCTGCCACTTTTTCCAGAGAAAAATCCCATCTTAAGCTGCAGAAATGAAAAGAGCATAGAATTGTAATGGACAGAAATGTGACACGTGAGGTTTTTAATCAGTATCTTTAATTGGTAACAGTCTAATCAAGCCTCATTAGAGAGGATGCTGACCGGAAGTAGAATCAGCACTTGGTGGAAACAACAAGCAGGACCACAGAAACTTATCTCTGCACATGAATGGATTGCTGAATTCGCTCTGCCACACCAACCACAAGTTAATAGGTTGAGGGGGTTTCATAATGTACATTTTACTGTTGTGCATCTTAGGTCTCTCAGAAAAACATATTTAAAAACAAAACTAAACCCAACTTGTTTTACAAGTGAAACCGTTCAATAACTACATTTAATGTTTCAAATTAAATATTTGATATAATAAATACTAGGGCACAATCCCCAGCATCTTCAACCTATGTCTACTGAGCAAGGTTATAGTGTACAGGAGAACAAAATCTGATACAACGACAATACAACCAATCAATGGAAGGTTGTATACAGCTCTGGAAATATTTAAGAGACCACTCTATATTTTTAAACATCTGCATTTTATATCCTGGTTTAATGCTGGTCTTGCAGGCAGAATGCTACACTGTGAGGCAGGCTGCTTGCAGGCTCAAAGTTTCTGAGACAGCAGGACACAAGAACAAGGTGAAGCAAGAGACACAGGCAATGATCAGAAACCAGCCAGGAAGAGGGAAGAAGCGACTTTCTAATGGCAGAGATGACAGTCAACTTATCCAGCAGTGCCTCATAAGTTTTACGATGACAAGTGACCTTCAGAAGGAATGGGAAACATTAAGTGCAGGTGTGAAGTGCACTGTATATAGACATCTAAAAGCAGGGCAGAAGTGCAATAATGCAAAGAAGAAGCCCTTCATTAATGAGAAACTGAGAAGAACCAGGCTGCAGTTTGCAAAAAAATATATATTATGCACAGACACCCATCCATCCATCCATCCATCCATTATCTGCCGCTTGTCCAGGGTTCGGGTTGCAAGGGTAGCAGCTTCAGGAGAGATACCCAGACCTCCCTCTCCCTCTACCTCTACCAGCTCCTCAGGGAGGACGCCGAGGCGTTCTCAAACCAGATAGATATAATCAAAGGGAGATATAATCCCTCCAGCGGGTCCTGGGTCTACCCCGGGGCCACCTCCCTGTAGTATATGCACGGAAAATCTCTCCGGGTAGCCACCCAGTAGGCAAACCACCTCAACTGGCTACTTTCGACGTGAAGAAGCTGCGGTTCTACTCTGAGCCGCTCCCGGATATCCGAACTGCTCACCCTATCCCTAAGGGAGAGCCCAAACACCCTGCGGAGAAACCTCATTTCGGCTGCCTGTATTCGTAATCTCATTCTTTTAGTCATGACCATAGGTGAGGGTAGGGACGAAGATGGACCAATAGATCGAGAACACCTCGCGGAACCCGGTCGTAAGCCTTTTCCAAATCCACAAAACACATGTAGAATAGATAGGCAAACTCCCAGGCCCCCTCCAGTACTCTTGCACACTCATAAATTGAGAAATGAGTGAAACAAAAAAATGGTGCTGTGGTCTCTTAATTTGTTCCAGAGCTGTATGTGTTTTTAATGGAAAAGCAAACATGACCTTCCTCAGCTTCTTGAACTTAGTAGCAGCCTGAAATCACTTTCAGATTCCCTACCAACTCCTGGACAATGCAAAGGAGTCACTCACACATTCCCCCACAGTGATCCCAAAAGCTTAGGGTTTAACAGAAACGCAGAGAATGATAACTGTGCACGCAAGGCCCACGGACTGGGCAACGGCTAGCCATAAATAATCCAGAAAAGCTCAATTTAAAAAAAAAAACAGCCCGAAGGCCACGGAATTATTTAAGACGAGAGCTGCTGCTGCCTCTTTGAAAGCCTGGCACTGAATTTCATCCATTACAATGAACATGTTCACAGATGCCAATAAATGGTCTTCCTCAGAAATCAAACCGAGATGGCAGAACGTATTTCAGAACGAGTCAGCCGCCCAAAGCATAATAATACTTCTTATGCAACCCTTATTATGCATTCAAACAATGGCCGCGGGTCCGCGGTGTCACTGAGCGCAGAGCTCTTAATGCCTTAGCACCTTGTGGGCTCCAGTTTGTTATTTTGGTGAGGTGTGGGATGGGGGTCAAATATGAAAATGAAAGACAACTGGAGAGAGATATATAATATATAACCACCGTGGTAACTCCTTACTGCAAACGCATGGAATTAGTGGGCTGTGTGTAAATTAGGGCTGAAACCACAAGACATCCACCCCCCAGCCATGTGTGACATGAAATCTCACTGCAGACCACTCAGGATAAGTATGAGCACAGACTGCCGTTGTGTGAAGTGGTCCTAATAGTTCACACTATCATATAAGGCAGCAGATGATGCAAGCAATAAGCCTTTCCCTGCTGTTGCAAGCATTTGTATCACAGACATTCGCACATCTAGGGTCTTGTTTGAAAAGACGGCAGACGTTTTTTGTGCAAAGTGGCATGATCCGTGTCAGAACCTGTCTCATCGTGCAGTTAATGTCAGTCATGACCTTTGCGTTTTGGCCGCATCAACACTGCATGAGTAGTACTGCATAGTGAATGTCCTAACATTGGTCTCGGTTTAAGGACTCAGGTACAATATTAAATGCCTGGCATTCAATTCTCATTTATTAAATTTTTAGCAGGCAGAAAGCCTTGGACCCCTCAGAGACAGATTTACGAGGACCCGAGCGCAGCAGGCTGCCGGGAGGGAGTGTAGGCAACACTGCTATAATGCACAACACTTTGAGTGACAGAAGGGTGCAAGGGCAGGCTTGAGATAGACACACAGTAGGCTGCACAAGAAGCAGCAAGCGCCGACTGTGCTTTAAGACCAGAACGCAGTTACGAAGCACGGAGAGCTGGGAAGCAGACCGTTAGTAACCAACCACAGGTGTTGACCTGCCAGCCATTTGCATCACATTCTCATCAGCACTGGTACTTCAGTTCCCACTCCAATACGCTTTCACATACACATTCAAACGATAAGAGAGGGCTCAATGCTGCCCCCTGTGGCAATTTCATCACAATACATTCATTCAACAGACCTCCATCTGACAGACAATACCACAATCCTATGCAAGGTTAAAGCATCTAAGATTGTTTTGTTTCTTGTTTGTTTGATTGATTGATTTTGCGGGGTTGTTTATTACCATTATCATTGCTATAGTTCATCAGCATGCCACAAAAGACAGTCAACAGCTTCCCATTGGCCGGCTCAGTATTTTGGGACAGTGACTGTAAGTGTTCAGCTACTAGCTTTGCACCACCCGCCAGGTCAACTGCATTCCTGCCCTCATCTGCAAAACAAAGAGTTCAGGTACAAAACAAGACAAAAAAACAGGCACCTGCAAATCAGAACAGAAAACAGGAGCATTAATAAATCAAAGGCAAAAAGTATCTTCACAACAAATAAATGAATGGAGCAGCCAGAACAGAATACAGTAATAACGATGTTCGTTGTTACTATTTTGCACAATAAAAAGTAATAATATTCAAATCAGTTAAAGCAACATAATCAAAGTGAATGGAGTAGAACCTCAATTAGAACTCAAGCTAATTAATCATGGCTAACTAGACCATCACTCCATCTTTGTTTTCACTGAAAATGTACAACCTTCACCTGTAGCAGTGGTGACTGATGGGTAAAAAAAGCTGAGGATAATATATTTTATAGAATTACAGTAGCAAAATTTTCCCAAGAGGAGAGATGTTTTTGACTGGTAATGAAATTTTAGCAACAAGTTATTTCAAAGTTGCTTGCTACATAAATTAATCTCAGAAACTGGCACCAGTTTCTCTGCTTTTATGGACCAGCCCACTCTGATCTGTAGTCTGGGATACTGGGAATCCGTTCAGTTATAGTGCTTGGAGCCAGAATCTCTGTTTAAAGAAAAAGACAAAAATTGCTCAGCCTAAGCTGCCTTAGACCACTGCCAAGCTTAGAAGTCAATGACTGGACAGTAGTATCTAATGTGACCAACTATATTATGTTATACATATTAACTGTACTAATTAAATCAATAATTGAGGTTCTACAAATAATAAAATGGTATTCAAAAATAAAAATAATCAAAAACACATAAGCATAAAACAAAATTTACCTAAACACTCCCAACTGTTGCATAACATTTTGCAACACAGTGAGAAATATTGTCACTTTCTATGTAAAATAAGACATTGTTCCATCATAAATAGCACCGCCGAAGTTCAGTATGCAGGTAACAGAGGTTGATACATCAGGTCCAGAAAGTAAAAATCCAGATATACTCAACTGGTTGGTTGAAACAAGTTCTTGGTCTGGATTTTTACTTTCTGGACCTGAACTATCCTGAACTGGTGGGTAAGCAATTCTGCTGCTTCCCATACTGAACTTCACAACTGGCATGAATAAAATATATATACATTTATCTACCTATTTGACTTTTCTGTTGCATAGCGCGACAGGTGTCATCATCCACAATGATTCGGACACCTATACGGACAACTATACCCTAGTTAAATATCAGTTCGACCTGTTTTAGGGAAGGACTTTAGGATAACTGCCACACTCAGGGTAAAACTGCAAAACCTGCTCCTGGATTTTTCAGTAAAGCATCTTTTTACGAGGATGGCTCCTGTGTATTTCCTCCAATTCACGTCAGAAAATGAGCGAGTCTGTGGAGAGTAGGTGGACTGCAGGATACCCAGCAGCACCTAGCTTATCCTCCTGGCCCACTTTGGCCCCGTACACCTGACCACCTGCCGGCAGCATGTGATGATGCTGTAACCTTTGCCCAGCGCGGGCAGACAGCTGTCGCGACCTGGGCTCCCGTCTCAGACAGCTGCTGTCCCAACACGCTCGCCCCCGGTGCCGTGGCGTGTGGCCAGCGGCTGCTGTTGCCACGGGAACGCCTTGACAGCTTGGGGCCTGACGGTAGCCCAGCTTCACCTACCCACACAACCCAGCCGTGAACTGGATTAGCTCATCGGCGCTAACAGTAGGCCCGGTGCTAACGGTGCCCTTCAAACTGTACCGATCCACAGCTGCCTGCTTCTCTGTGGTCCTGTGGAGCTCAGCACCAGCATGGTCTGCAGGTTCATCTCTGACGCCACTGTGGCTTCATTGCCACTTTCCCTGCTCGCTTCCCCTGCCTGACCCACTCCTGTATCCTGCATTTTCATTCAATTATTACGACTGGAAATTTACCAGCACTGAAAACTGACTGCCACAGGGTCACTCTTCCACACCCCTGACCCCAGCCCCACTCACCTCCCGCCAGGGGCCCCCCTGCTGTCTGACTCCTCCCTGCTTCTTCAGCTTCTCATTTATGAAAAAAATCCCCATCTGGCAATGGGCAGAGTAACCCAATCACCCAAAAAACCTTGGGGCAATACTCCATTTTGTCAATTTATGGCAGGTCTTAAACAAACCACGGATCAGCCTAAATCATCGTCAGGCTTTTGTGTCGTATAATTACCTGTAATGAAAGCTAATAGTGGAACAAAGACTATAGCCACTGATTATAAGTAGCTTCCTTAAATATACAAGAACGGATCCAGCTTCAAGGATTCAAAATGACCACCGTATGGTCACAAGTCTAGCTGCCTAACCACTCACAGCCATCACCAGCAAACCATCTGCTTACTGGTTTGGAGCCTTCGGTGGTTGTCATGATGGGGGGGGGGGGGGATTCAGGAAAGGGGGGTTCTGGAGGTGTCACTTACGGCTGTCATAGCAGATGTTGCCCAGGGCTCGGCCCGTCTGGAGCAGGACTTCCTGGTCGTTGCAGTGCAGCAGTTCCACCAGCGGGGGCACTAGTCCAGCATCCACACAGGGGCCCCGCATAAGCTCTGTGAACAAATGTATTGGCAGCCGGCCGTCAGAAAAAGAGAAAAGCACCGTACTAATAAGAGAGCATCGGTCAGACAGAGGACACAATAAGTGATACACAGAGAGGCTGGCCTCCCGACCCACTCCGGCGGCATGCAGAATAAGTAGGTGCTGCCGCAGTTTTATTTTATATCAACTGCATCTCTCAAGATAGTACACCCACTGAAAGCAACTGAGGACGCATCAATCCAGAGAGAGCCAATACGAAACCTGCTTCTTCATAAATCAGGCTTTCTGCAATAAATGCTAATGCTGTGATACTGCTCGCAGTTGGATGCCTTTATTATTATTTATTCTTAATAAATCCTGTTCTAAAAAAAAAAAAGCATAAATGATCATATACTAACATTGCATAGGAACATGGCTTTTAGAAGGTACAATCAAAATTCTGGGATATGAAGCTGAGGGGCAGCTTTGTAACGTAGCATCGATTTAGAGTTATTTACATGGTTTAATTGTGGGCCAGCACCTAGCATCATTACACACCCTACCACTGCTCTTATTCGAACCAGGCCAACTCAAATGCATTGTTCATCTTTCATTTAGTCCATAAACACAAATGCATGTGCATAGACAGAAACAGAATTTTCAGAATACACCCAGAAAACATAATTGGCTGGTGTATGATTGACTCATTAATTATTCATCCCAGAACTTGATCACTATTGAGTCAGAGCATATGTGAAATGGACTCGAAAAGCTGAGGCTGGTTCAGCCACCTGGCTAACTCTCCACTGCTTCTCCATTTTACACGGTGACTGGAATGGAGTTCTACGTTTCCCCTTGATTTTCTGCCTAATATGGTCACTTTGCAATTGCAGAGCAGAGCACGCTGCTATCTGAATCCACACCAGAAGCAGCAAGAACAGCAGAAATCAGGAAAAAAAAAACTCTATGCGTCTATAGGCGGCACTAATGTGCCTTCAGCATCTCTCATAATAATTGAACCTTTATTGTCCCCATGGGGAAATTATTTTTATGCCTCCCTCAACTTGCTCTTTGTAGAGCAAGCTGTCTGCAAAGGGCAGCTACCTGTAGCAGCACCCAGGGAGTGGTGGGTTAAGGGACTTGCTCAAGGACCCACAGACTGGGTTTGAACTGGTGACCTTGTGATTACAGGTACACGGGCTCAGCCCACTGAGCCACACACTGCTCATAAAGGAACCTGCAACGCAGCTTTGCTCAATGGGTGCGCAAATGAGTGAAGGTCAGCAGCGTGTGACTCAGCAGATTAGGATCCTCGCCCATGACTGGAAAGTCGCCGGTTCAAATCCTGTGGCCACCAGAGAGATTTCATTGTTGGGCCTTTAACCCCCAACTGCTCCAGGGACTGGCTGTTCCATCACTTAGTTGTCCCCATCAGCCCTCCATTCAGTACTGTATGCTGCCTTCCACGAGTCTCATGAACCTCTCTGTGTGTGGTCTGTAGTGCCCCTTCCAAAGGGGACAAACACTGACCAAGAGGCAACAAAGCATACTTGACAGTGCCTTATACGACACAGCCAGCCTGCCTTTGCTAGATGATGTCCTCCACGTGCTACCTGACACACACACACACACACACACACACACACACACACACACACACACATATTACGCTGCCTGGCAGCTGTGTCCAATTTATTGACGCTACAGCTGTCCATTCACCAACCTTAATCACCCAGCTTCACGCTTCTAAGACAATCGCATCAAACACCTGTAAATATCCCTGGCTCACCAACACGACGCTCGATACTTAGAGACTGAACTTTTCGTGTCTGCCAGCTTTCAGGTATCAGAACGTCCCGTCCCAAATTCAGCCTGGTTAATGTCGCCATACACTGGGAAAAAATCCATAGATGCGGCCAGCTCTGGGCATACGAAACAACACTGATCCCAGCTCAACCCGACCAGGCAGAACGCCAGCGGGAGACCAGATCAGGAGATCATGTATGTGTGCCCGGAACGGCGAGTTAGCACAGACAGATGATCCCCAACTGTGTTCAGATGAGTTAAAAGACCACAGTGCCCACAGCGCATGTTCAGCTGCTATCTGCCACAACCACAGCAAAATCCAGGGCAGAGTTTCCCTCTCGTGCCCTGTGCGCAAAATTATATAAAAAATGATAAGAAGAATTATCACTAGTACTGACTGAGGGATGCTTTTACTGAACAAAGTTCACACAAATGACTATTTTTACCAAATCTTACAGCCAGATATTTTACTGACGACGAAGAAACTGACTGTGACTTTGGTTCATTCTCACGTTTCATGAGACACTTTTATCTAAAGTGACACATATTTTTAGGGAAAGCAGAATCAGCCGCTCCCTGGAGCGACTGGGGCTTAAGGGCTGTGCTCAGAACCTAGTGGTGACATCACTCAGCCAACCCTGGGATTTGAACCAATGACCTTCCTATACTTAAAATAAATAGATAAATAAATAACGTGAGGATTAACAGTTTCATTTCCTCGCCTTGAATACAGAGACAATTATTAAGTCACGAATATGACATTCCTTTAGGTTTTACTATCTTCTCAGGTAAACAACGGGGTGTCTTGCCTACACCTGAAGCCGCCTGTAGGGGGCACCGTTGTCATGATAGTACATGACACCTTTGGCAGATGCATGCTGATCTCCGGCACGGGCTGACAGGTGACGCATGGCCTTGACACATTTCATCATGTACTACAGACAAAGGGAGCTAGTCTGCCACGATCAGTGAGTGGTGGGCAGTATAGCTCTCATGCTGCACTGTCTGTGCGCAAAGCCCCTTCCCATCTGGCGTTAGAAAAACTCAAGGGGGCCACATCAACTGTACACCAAAATGGCAGACGTGAAGAGAGGGAAAAAAATGAGTGAAATGCAGACAGGCAACGGATCTTGAGATAAGCCTTTGTTACCATGTGACATAACACACAGCCAGATGAACGAAGCCAGCCTGCGGAGGGCTCACATCCATCATCAAACCTCTCACTGTACGGTGACAGAAAAAGGCCCATTCTGCACCACAAAGCACTATATCCACGAACCCAAGACACAGACAGAGCAAGCAGCACAGCCACAGCGACCGCTGAGGCCACTCCGGGAGACCTACCGTTTTTCGCCATCTCGGCTATGATGTTGGCGACTTTCGGGGCACAGGGACATGTGGGTTCCAGCAGGGGGGGCAGTAGAGGGAGCACCCCCAACTCCTGAATCTTCTCACTGGTCTCCACATCTGCAGGGTGGGGGGGGAGGGACAGGCCTTTGGTGATTCCGTGAACGTGAGAGTATATAAGAGTGCGTGTGCCACCTCACATCCAGGATGCATTTGCTCATGCACACGTGTAGGGCAAGGAGAGGAAGGAAATGACTTAAACATGGCTGGAAGCTCACAACCGTAAAGAAACAAACCCAATTTTCTAACCAGTCCTATCAAAAAACTAAAACAGACTCACAGCTACATAGACAGGAATGGCCTGTTAGCCACACGCGCGCACGCACGCACACACACACGCACACACACACACACACACACACACGCGCACACTCGCACGCGCACACACGCACCATCACACACACACACAGCCACCCA
>JAODKE010000015.1:9315940-9340075 GCA_026779605.1 Mormyrus hasselquistii
GGATCTCTTGTGGATCTTTGCTGGGGGGGGGGGGGGGGGGTACGAACTTTATGTTTAGGTGGATTACTGATGAACTTGTGGTGCAACAAAGGAACCACATGGTTATTATATTGAAATTGAGAGCATTGGAGTAGAAAAGACAGCAGCATTCATCATCGTTATGAGAGGCATAAATGAAGAAGCGTGCGATGAGCTAGCTGTGAATCTCCAAAGGAGAATTATTTAAATATAAATAAACTTCAAGGATAAACGAATTGTGCTTTATGGGTGTTGTACTGTGGAGTAGTAGCTGTTCTGTTTTACAGATATAGCACAGTTGTACTGGAGTAGTAATGTGGTGTAGTGGAAGTACTCTTATACAGGGGTCGTGCTGCTTTACAGGAGTAGCAATGTAGCACTGGGGTTGTAATGTGATATAGTTGAAGTATTCTTCCTCAGGAGTCATCTTGCTTTACAGGAGTACTGTAGCACTGTAGTACAGAGGTAGTAATGTGGTATAGTTGAAAATTATAATTCATGTAACTTCAAATGATTTTATGTAGGGGGATTCCACCCAGTTGCTGTTGCTTTAGCTCAGATGGCAGTATGTTTAGGACAATCGCAAATAGAATAATTAAAATTTCAACTATTTATCTGAAAAAAAAATGTTTCCGTGAACTTTATCTTCTGTGGCCAGTGAGGTACAGAATAACAGGTAATATACGGTCATACTGGGCATGTTTCTGGGCAGCATTGTGAGCACTGTTACTCCCACCCCGGGACCAGGCTTCAACACTCTGCCAGGGCGGATGGAGTTTGCATGTTCTCCCTGTGTTGTTGTGGGAGTACCTGTGGGTACACTAGTTTGTTGAGTTTAATTGGAGTCCCCTTGTGACTCTGAATAGGACAAGTGGTTTTGGAAAATGGAGGGATGGCTTTCGTTTCTAACTAACATGCAGGTATAGATACCTGCTGATTTTTTACCAAAATAATTTACTGAGAACTTGTATCTACTGCATTAAAAACTTCATATCCTAGATTCTAGGACACCCTAAATAATTCCTGTATCATATTATAGTATATCTTACTTATGTTATATTTTATGTAGTGAAATTGATATGTAAGATCCATAAAAGAATTTTCTCGTTTAACAACTACTGTAAATAAAACAGTAGGTCTATTTGATAACTCATGACTTTTTATTGTGCAGGTAGCAAATCAGCACTACACATTTTTGTGGCGTATTTTATCATGCATATACATAGATTTAAAAAAAAATCCTGTTTCAGCTGTTTATTACTTAGCTGGTTCATTCTGGAAAATGAAGAGCAGTTCTTTTGGGGGGTCCCTTTAAACCATTAAGAATTTGGTGTATGATGCATCAATCAGTTGTTTCAACATGATGTCACAGAGGAAGGTGAGAACAATGTGGCTCATCTGAAAAGTTTTGGAAGGAAAAGTCAAGACATGAATAGATTAAACAACGTGCATAAAAAGACAAAATGATTGATCTTGATTCTAGAGCTACAGGTCTGATTGTTAATTTAGGTACAAGTGCAGCTAGAGAATTTCCCCACAGGGATCAGTAAAGTTTAATTTTATTTTTCTTTTAGGCTGAGTCACTGAGAGGCCAGTAACAAGTTGGTATTGTAGCACTGAGTATAAGTTTCACTCAAAACATACATGGATGGCTAAAGCACAGTCATACCTCCCGACTCTAACCCCACCCAAGCAGGCCTGCCAGTCTGTGGGCACAGTGCCTCATATGTCCATCCACTTTGTGTACTCTCTGCCCTGTTGGCTGGGCAAACCAGCAGGTCTCAGGGCACTACATGCATTTCTGTGTGGCAACTTGTTTCGATTAATTTGCACTATGGTGTATGATTGTGAGAGTAAACTTGCACAGTACTCTCCCAGAACTGGCTTTATGCACTCAGCTCAGAGCTATCTCAGTCTCAGGAAGGCCTAATGACATTCTTTTGTTAGACTGATTTGTTAAGCTTGCTTAACTTTGACCAGCAGCTTAGTGTAGTGGGTTCTTTTCACTGTTGCTGAAACCATATCTGACTTATTGAATGGATCGTGAGCTGCAATGCCTATAGCCACAACCTCTGTAATCAGGCAAGGGCATATCCGCCACTGAGCAAAAAGTCCCCCGCCAAAAAGGACCCACTCAGACCTTTGTTTCTAGGGCATCTGTTGGCAATTAGCAGTTTTATGGATTATCTTTTAGTCCACTGATGTTTGGTAGCTGTCTTATGAAATGAGCAATCCAATCACTCCAGACAGCCTGTAAAACACCTTTTGTTTCTCATTTTGGTTGAACCCCTTTTCTACTCCATCAATCCAAGATGTAAATAGCATATAGGATCCATGACCTCCCTAACGTGCTTCACTCTTGCAAATGGGCATCTACTGATGTGCTTGGTTCAATAACTTTGCCGCCGAATGCGTTCTGGCAGACGGACACCTGGCAGAATACACAGATGTCCTGCGCAGCACACGTTGTTTGTAAAGGGACATCAAAGAGTTCAGCAGCCAGAGCAAATACATTTGTGGCTGTCCTAAAGATCCAAATCAAGCCACTGACACGTGTAACTACTGGAGAAATGGTCTTTTAAGTGCTTCAATAATAACACCGTGTGATTAAATAAACAACGGGCAAAGCGAATGTGCCGGGCAATTTCATCTTCATTTTTCATTAAGGATTTATAGGTGACTGTGTTTGTTGATAAGGGCCTGGTGGGATGCGGGCATCAGCAGGGAGATGAGGAAACCATCAGGCACAGTGGAGCTTGTTGAACGTAATAAATTTGGGCTGCTGTAGGTGGAACAAGTGAGATGCAAAAGCACATTTCACAACACAGTAAAAAATAAAAGTGATATTTGTACCAACCGAATCTAGGGGTTAATGGATGCTCCCTTCCTCTGTATCCTGACCTATTTAAGTTAGGTTTATATTTTTTCATAAAAGACACAATGCCCAAAAGCATATTTAAGGAGTCACGTGATACCGATGATCACAATATCATGAAAATATTATCTTCTATTAAGCAGTGAGGATCTTACTCCTAAGTGAAATTTTTGCTGAATCAAAGTTGTGTCAAGTGGTGCTTCTGAGGACAATACATGGTGAAATTAAATGATGGGTTTAATTTCATATTGGATTCGCAAAGGATGATAACAACTGCTGTTAAGAATTTATTCCAGATTATGAGTAGGAAGTTTTACAGCTTTCTGTGTAATTTTACATTCTTAGACCTTTGGTCAAGTAGATTTTGTTATGGGGGAAGTTGTGTCTGACTGTTTTGGTACAGTACACATGCAAGGAAATACAAAATCTGCAGTTTACTGTAATACTTTATCAATGTTTTAATCTGGATATTTTTACTTAGGCGACTTCACAAGGGGTGACATCATGGCAATGCCCAGTTGCCAATGCCTTTGTGAGTGAGCCAGAATTATTACCATTAACAAAAATGAAAATTATAACAAAACATTTTTTGTCAAATGAAATAAAATAAAATATGACACTACAACTGAACAAAAATGATAATGTAATTGAAATTAAAAAATAAACACTGAATGCTTTCAATTACGATTTCGAAATACTATTTTAGCTAAAGTAATGATTTGTTTATCTTTAATTGTCATTGATAATATGTGGAACATGTTCTGCCTATTTTGAAGACATTAGAGCACAATGTGCACTGTGGATTGATGTAGGATCCTCTGAAGATCATACACTGAAAATAGCTCTACAGCTTTTAGTCTGTACTTAGAAACAAAATTTCCTCTCCGTTCTCTAGCTTCCCCCTGCAGTTAAATAACATGCTAAGGTCAACTGGAGTTGCAAAATTGTCTGTGTGTGTATGATTATGTTTATATTACATTGTGGGGACCAAATGTTTATTTTCCAGGTCCCCACAAAGATCTGTGAATGCAATCGAAAAACTTAAAATGCCAAAAGTCTTCTAGGGGTCAAGGTCGTCATGCTGGGATTAGAGTTTTCCCCATAGAAATCAATGGAGAGTGCCCACAAAGGTATAATTACATACCTGTGTGTGTGTGTGTGTGTGTGTGTGTGTGTGTGTGGTCATGTATATATGATGTGTGAATAAAAACTTATTTCCAAAACTGCACTGAGAAACAGCCAACGCTAAATTGGATTTCAAATGAAAATTGCAAAAATTATGAAAGTAATTTTCATATTGAAACTAAGCATAACAGTGGGGGTAGCCCCCCAGTGCCACTTCAGCTAGTCCCCAGCCTGCTGTTCCCGTACCTCCCCGGTGCCGATCCACACTCCTCCTCCTTTCTCTTCCCTCTCCTTGCCACAGGAATTGGGCTGGGCGTTCTGGTCCGGGAGTATGGCTCCCTCTCACAGCTCAACAAGTACTACTTCGGCTTCCCGGGTGAGCTGCTCATGCGAATGCTGAAGCTGGTCATCCTGCCGCTCATCATCTCCAGCATGATAACAGGCAAGTAGAAGATGGCTGGGCCACAGCCTATAGTGACCAATGTTTCCCTAGCCCCAGTGACCTGCAGCCATTACCCCAGGAACAAATACACAGAGAAATACGGTATCTATGCATGTCAGATGCATAGATTAACATTCTTGGTTTTATGAATACATTAGCATATTTTAACATGGTTTGAAATGTAAATGGGCAGTTTATTATAGCTGGTGGAACATGGAATTGGACACTAAGGGGCTCTAGGCTGCTAAAGCTAACAGGATGTGTGAATAACTATGAAAATACAGTGTCTTTAGAGGGCATCTGCTCTTCTTGAGTAGAATGAAATCCAACCGTTGAGCGTGCTGTTCAATTTCAGTATTGACACTTTTTCAGTAGTGTAGTGTGTGAAAGTGAAGCAGAGTGCTGGGCATTGTCATATAATCACTCACACGCTAGCAGCAGTTTTTTTCTGAACAGGATGTCTTTGCACCGTGGGAATAAACACACACAGATTTAGCAGTCAGTGTCAGGGCAAGGCTCAGACACAGAACCCTGGAGCAATGAGGCAACAATGCTAACAATGCTAACTGCTAATCCACTAGGTGCCCTATAAAAATTGATGGGCACAGTGATAGCAAAATGCTCATGGGAGTTTCACTTGCACAAAAATCTTCTGAAGGCAGAAAGATTTCAGAGAGGTAACCAATCAGATTGTCGAGGTGGTGGGACCAACCAATCAGATGTCTTGGTTCCACCTCCTCTAGTTGCGTAGACCCACCTCCTCTACATAGCCTTTTTAATAGCCAATTCAACATCAAGACCTAAATCAACTTTTGGTGTCACAATGATTGGCAGACAGTGAAGGGATATGAGGAGAGACCGGGCATCAACATGTGCAAACCGCATTGAGGTTACTGCACTAATGCAAAGGGCATGATTGCTTTTTCAATGTTCTCTGAAGTGGTTTCCATTGGAATAGCAGCGGCCCAGGAAAGGGCATCGGGGCTAGTATGACTCAGCTGTGCTCTACAGGAGTGGCTGCCCTGGATTCTGAGGTGTCTGGCAAGATTGGATTGCGTGCAGTCATTTACTACTTCTCCACCACGATTATAGCTGTCATTCTGGGTGAGTAATGAGACCCAAAGCATGCTGTTGTCTATCAGAAATGAGACTTTGCAACTCACCTTTATGTGGTAATGTAATGCCTGTTTTAACCCAAAGAGCCAACAGAGTAACCACTGAGTAGCAGGAAAACAATTCTGTATTTGACACCTTCTCATAATCCAAAATCTTCCTGACTATACATTGCAAAACCAAAATGGATAGCCACAGATATTACTGATCCTTTGGTAATATTCTCCTCCTGCACTTTTTTGGCTGAAGAATGTACTGAGCCATGAAATGGCTTTTCCAGGAATTGTTCTGGTCATGACTATCAAGCCTGGCGTCTCTCAAGTAGCTGAAAACATAGACAGGACTGGGTCCACACCGGATGTCAGCACCGTCGACGCCATGCTGGATCTCGTCAGGTTACATCAACAATACTAATCTATACCTTGTGGCTTGCAGTTCAGAATTTTTGCCTCATCCTCTATTCTCGGGGGCAGCATTTGGCTTGGGGGCAGCATGTGGCTCCATGGGCTAAGCCTATGTACCATAATCACAAGGTCGCAGGTTCAAACCGAGCCATGAGCAAGGCCCTTAACCCCCAGCTTAACCCCTGGGTACCTCTACAGGTGCAAAACAGCAAGTTGAGAGAGGCATAAAAATTATTTCCCCACGGGGATTTCAAAGTTCCATTGAAAAAAAAACCAGAGCATTTAGGCAAAATTTGTTCTTTACGTTTACAAACAGATACTTATAACTGTTGGGCTTGGGGAAAATATAATAAGTGTATGTAATTAATATGTTGTTTTCATTTGCTTGACAGAAACATGTTTCCCGAGAACCTTGTGCAAGCATGTTTTCAGCAGGTACTGTGCACAGCATCCGTCTGATGGCTTTAAAAATGAAATGTGACAAGACGGTACATAGGGCACTCGAGTTGACTGGCCCAAAGCAACATGCCTTTAAAATAGCTGAATTTAACCAACATACGCCTGGGTTTGCAGTACAAGACGAAGCGCGAGGAGATTGAGCCCAGCAAGCTGGCCGTAAACACCACTGTCGCTTCTCCTGTCACCACTGTCATGACAACCCTTCTGCAGGAGGTAGGTGTCACCATCTCCAAGCATCACGCTGATTTTAAAAACATGTGGTTCACACCATGTGCGGATGCAACCACAGAATAATTATTATGTATGACATATAATGTCCCCATTGTTTATCTTGGAATAATTGGTTGATTTCATTCATTGTACTTATTTTAGACAGATTTCCTAAAACAGATCAATACCCAAAAGTGCATTTTGTTTTCAGCAGAAGGAATGCTAGAAATAGCTAGAGGATAGCTAGAAACAGGTACGGGGCTAAAGGTTTTGCTTTTTAATTGGAATCAGGCTGTGCCCCAATTCAGATGGTGATTTATAGATATTCTGAGCCTTCAGAGCTCTAATACTGTTAGGACTGTTGGTCAGTGAAACGGATGGTCTTCTACCTCCCAGAAGAATACGACAAAGGACTACAAGATAGTGGGGCTGTACTCAGACGGGATCAACGTCCTGGGTCTCATCGTCTTTTGCCTGGTATTCGGGTTGGTCATCGGGAAGATGGGTGAGCGGGGCCGAATTCTTGTGGAGTTCTTCGATGCGCTCAACGAAGCTACCATGAAGATTGTCCAGGTCATCATGTGGTATGGAAGCTGTTAAAGAGACATATTCTGTTCACCTGTGATGAATTCTTACTCATGAAAGTACACTAATGACCAAAATTGTGGAAGTATTACAGTACTCCAGTTTTAATCATCTAGTGTATGATATCTGTAACATTTATTGATTGTTTATAAACATTACTGCCAATATCAAGGTAGTCATTTTTAAAGCGCAATGCCAAAAATGCTAGTTGTTTGCACAATTTTGGCTACCAGTAACTGTAGGCTGTTAAATCTCTCGCCTTATCTTCTACTGGTACCAGAGCCTGTCCGGCACAGAGGCTCAGTGGGTCACACTTTCACCTCACACCCTCAGGGTTGGAAATCTGAATCACACCCCCTGCTCTGTTTGTGTGGAGTTTGCATGTCTTCCAACCTGTTGTGAAGGTTTCCCCATTTATCCCATTTACTTCTGCAGTCTAAAGACATCCATTTTGGCCAGTCGGTATCTCTAAATAGTGTGTGAATGATATTGTGTGTACACCTGCCTTGTGCTGCTTGGAAAAAGCTCCAGCCCCCCACTCACGCAACCTAGTACTAGAGAAGCAGTTGGTAGATGGGGTAGAGGGAAGGTGATACCGTAAGCTTAATGCTGAGGAAAAATGTGGAACTGCAGTTATACCAAGTTTGCTTCATTCTTCCTTGTCCTGTCTCCAGTTACATGCCAGTAGGAATACTGTTCTTAATCGCCGCCAAGATCATCGAGGTGGAAGACTGGGACATCTTTAGGAAGCTGGGCCTCTACATGGTAACAGTGCTTAGCGGGTGAGCCATGCTAATACCCTTCTCTGAGGCTCAAGGAGGTGAATTAACTCCTTTATGTTTCAGGGCGCATAAAACGGGAGTCCTGTAACAGAACGCTGTGGCCGGAGATGTAAACCAGGCCGGAGGCTGATGTCCCCTCATTGACTCCTAAAATCCATTGTCACATGCTGACCAAGCGAAGAAGTCCCCTCTAGTGAAAAGTGGCGGTCTCTAGATGTAGAATGCCAGATTCGGGCTCTCTTCTTGTTTGCTGTGTAACAGTAAAACTCATTAGCTGTCCCTCCTCCAGAGCAAAAAAAATTAAAAACACAAATATCTGACATGAGCCGGAATTCTGTTCAACCAACAGCAGCCTGACTAGACCAACCATCCTTGTATAATATCTCCACAGGCTGGCCATCCATTCTACCATCTTCCTCCCGCTGATCTACTTTCTGTTTGTGAGGAAGAACCCCTTCAAATTTGCCTTTGGGATGGCCCAGGCCCTGCTAACTGCCCTCATGATCTCCTCCAGGTTTGTCTCAGCCAGTCCCGGGCTTCACTGCCGTCTTTTATCCACTTACACTTCTGCTAGCCATCTTAAGCTTGCACTGTTTTTATTTATGTGGGACCAGGGCGGTATTTTCCGTATGTCACTTAAATCATCCGAGATTAGATGCCTCATCTTGAATGAGTTAATGCCGGTGAAACTCATCAATCTTCTCTTCATTTCAAATGATTTATTATCATAATTCCACAACAAACATTTATGAAATTAACAAGGGGGATGCTATCTGCACCCAGGTGGCAGTAGCCAGCAATGCATTATTATTATTATTATTATTATTATTATTATTTATTATTGTTGTTGTTGTTTTTGCTGTTTTGTTGTTTTCTTGTCGTTATCAATATTATTGTTATTGTTATACTTTATATATTTATATCCCACTATGGCACCTTCAGCCATTGCTGTTACATACAACCATGCAAGCAACAGTGTTTATGTTTCTTGTGGAGCCAGGGGGTGGGGCTTGAGGTGGCAGGGTGTAAATAGCCAAAGAGAGGAGGCAGATGCTATTTGCACCTGGGTGAAAATAGACACTCCAAATTGAAAATGTCAAACGTAGCATTGTGTGGCTTTTGCTCAGTATGGAGTTTTGGTAGATGGTGCCATTTGTTCGCCTATACTTAAGGCAGGACAAAGTGAAGTGTGTTTACGTGGAATTGCAGCTAAAACGAACGTATGCCCATCAGCTCTGCCACGCTGCCCGTAACCTTCCGGTGCGCCGAGGAGAACAACATGATCGACAAGCGCATCACGCGCTTTGTGCTACCCGTGGGTGCAACCATCAACATGGATGGCACGGCCCTCTACGAGGCAGTGGCCGCAATATTCATCGCTCAGCTGAATGACTACGCCCTGGATGTGGGTCAGATCGTCACTATCAGGTGCGCCCAAGGTCACCTGCCCGATGGCCGACACGATAACCGGTCAGATTAATGCAGAGAGCTGGCAGTAAAATGTCGCGCCCGAGGTGAGCCTTGGGAGATGCTGCCAGAATGCTGGTAGTGCATGGCAATGATTCACATTAATATTTTAAAGTCATCTGCAAAGGTCAAGCAGACCTTTAACTGTAATATTAAATGATGAATTGCTGTCTGAGAATTCTCTCTGTGGCTAATGACAATTAATTGCAGAGATATTCTCGCAAAAATTGTTGGTTGCTATTACGTATTAAGAAGGTAATGTCCTGCACTGTTTTATCTCAAAGACTAACAGTGTCGATGCTGCCTAGTATGATGTTTATGGTTTTATTAACCCAACTTCTACTAAATAAACATGGCAGTGACTGTGATAAGTGCTTAGTTTATGCTTTGCTTGAGAATCTATGTCGCATCGGTTTTGGCCCCCAGTATAACTGCAACAGCTGCCAGCATCGGTGCTGCTGGGGTTCCAAATGCAGGCCTGGTAACCATGGTGATCGTCCTTACTGCAGTGGGCCTTCCAGCCAATGATGTCACTCTTATCGTTGCCGTGGACTGGCTGCTGTAAGTTATCTTCTCGTCTTCTGATAACTGGAGGTGCATCCCTCTGATGATTTCTCTGTATACTTTCGCAATTTACTCTGAGGCAGACATGACCTCTCTGACGATAACGATATACCTGCATGCACGTATATCACCGCCAAAAAAACGGCATATTCATTCCAGTGCCCTTTCATTTCCATCAGAGACCGTTTCCGCACCATGATAAACGTCTTGGGTGATGCCTTTGGGGCCGGAATAGTACAGAAACTCTCCAAGAAGGAGCTGGAGAGGATGGACATTACGTCGGATGTAGATGTGGTGAATCCCTTTGCCTTGGAAGCCACCATGGATGATGAGGATGGCGAGAAGAAGTCGTACGTCAATGGCGGCTTCACCGTCGACAAAAGTGACGCCATATCCTTTACACAGACCTCCCAGTTCTAGTGGCCAGTATCTGGGATGAGGGTGGGGGGGGGGAAGGGACAGGAACCACTTGTATTCAACTTCTAGTGTACAACATGAGAGGAACTAACCATAGCATCAGTGCCATTACATAACGACAATAATGACAGGGCTAATGAGGAAGGCGTCTGAGCGCAGGCTTCAGCAATAGCACACATTAGCTGTTATTTGACATCCCCTTGGCGGGTGCTGTTATCATCTACCCAGTGAGCGTTTGTGCCAAGCCCAGGGGGAGAGTCAGGACGTTGCGGATATCTCTGGAAGGTGTTCTTCAGGGCACGTGATCTTCCGCAGCGTTGGGACATACTGTTTTTATTTCGCAAAGGAGTAAGCAGTTTATAAGCTGGCATTGCTTCCAGTTTATAAGCTGGCATTTAACGTTATTTTACACGAAGCAAGCCCCTTTGCCAAGTCTCACCATTGTGTGTGCCTTGCACCCATTGCCAAAATCATTGCAGCTATCTGAAGCATTGCAGTTTCTGTTGGTATCTGTTGTGTGGGACATTCACTGAAACCTGGCCAATGAACTGTGCAGTTTAAAAAATAAGCATGGTTAGAGTGTCTAACAAAGAGATTCGCATCCAAGAGGTTGAGCATCTCTGTTGCCGTAAAATTTCAAGTGTCTTATTTTAGCATCTTAAATGTTTTATGTGGTGCTTTCAGGAATTCTCAGCCTGCTGTTGTTACTAACACATTTTCACGTGCATGATACACACTGGACATGCAATCGGTTCAGCCTTCAGAATCGAATGAATCGAATTGGCCGCTTGCTTCCCCAGAGGATTTAGCTTCTTGTGTTTTTTGCAGATGCCAGCTCTACCGTTCTAGAAAATGTCACTTGTCGGACAGGTACTGTTGAAAGGTGTAAAGCACGGCTGTGTTTATGTAAGGGAGCAATCTGCATTGTTCGAACTAGAGTTTGGTTAGTATTGATTTTGTCAATGATTTCCACGCAAGTGATAAATAATTTAATAACCAAGCACCTTCACAGCTGGCTGAAACTGTTTCAGAATGTTCTGTGTCCTGTCCTTCTTTTCTAACTTACAGAAATCCTATGAGAACTTTGTATATTAAACTTTTTACTAATGAATTGTTGCATGAACAGATTTCAATAGAAATGTTTAGTTGAAGAGTCTTTATGAGGGGAGAGAGCCTGCGGATGAGCATGTCTTAGAGCTGAGGGAATCGGTGCAGTCACCTGTACGGACCAATAACTCAAGCTTTGTGGCTTCTGTGCTCTCGTCAATTGCCATTTAGGGTGAGGCTCCTGTGGTACCAAAGCAAAGGGTGTGATTGCCGGGATGTTACACAGTTTGAACTCAGAAATTCTAACAATACAACCCCCAATAAGCAGCCACAGTGGCTAACGGATTAACTGTTTGGAAGTAAAGTCACCTCAAACATCTGGGACCCAACCGGCGAATCTGTACTGTAATATAACATCAGAAAGTGCCAGAATATTACTTTTTTTTGTGTTGTACGTATGTTTCAGTTTGACGTTTTTTTTCTGCATAAACACGATGAAAGCAATCTCCCTCACATGAAAATGTGCCAAAAATTATGTAAAAAAATCTGTCATGAATTTGAAGCATTGCTCAGCAGAGGTTCTGTACAGAATGCAGGTGACTGGGCACAAATTGTTCTGAATACTGTGAAAAGTGAATGATCTGTTTGCCAATGGGTGAATATGCGAGCTCTGTGACATTACCTGCTAGGATCATGTTTAGGTATATGCTGTGATAATTTCCAAAGCACATAACAAACGCTGATAAATGTCAACATGCGTATCTGATATGTACAGTAAAATAATTATGTGTTTTGATTATGCACTCGATGTCTTTAAATTGAAGCAAATAAAGAAAATATCTACTTAAACCTGACGTTGTGTATAAATTTATGATTAATCGCCGACATTTGTTTTGAAAATCCTTGCTTGTTTTGGATGAGCTACCCTTGATAGGATTTTATCATTGAATTGTGAAAACAATGATCGAAGTCTGGGAATCCCATCAGAAAGAAACTTCTAACAGGTGCCTTGTTCTATGCTCATTCAGAGTTTCCCCCACAATCCACAGATAAATGAGAGAACATGAAATGGGAAGCATTTTTTTATTTTGATAAATATATCAGATTGCAAAGGATGCTGGGTAACAATGATCATGCTGCAGGAGTGAATCTGATTGGATGTTGAGACTCAGCTCAAGCAGAGAATGTGAATGGGACTCAGAAGGGCCCTACCCTAAGGGCAACTTAGATGTGCAACTGATATCCTGAATGTTTGACGTAACCGTTTTCATAATATCACACTGCGTAGGCTGCTAACACCATAAACACGGATAGCTCAATGGTACATTTATCGATGAGCCATTTATCATCCCTCTCCTTCCATTCTCTTCCTTGAAACGGTAAATCATGATAACAACCATGCTGCTGGGACACATGCGAACAGCAGTCACCTACAGGAGCACCTGCAGAAGACGTAGAAGCACACTGAATAAGTGCCACATCATTTCATTTTAATGGCCCTTCGGTGACACACCTGCTGACACCTCAAGGTCAGATTGCCTGGTCCCAGCCAAAAAAGGATTGATTCCAGGGCACAGCTTGGGTGAGAATCTGCTTTGGTCTGCAGAGTCCTAATTTACAGTCTGGGGAGCAGGACGGGGTAATCACAGTCTGGTTATAGCTTCGTCATCAGCGTTTAATTACTCTTAGCTCCCATTATTTAACACAGAGCACGGTGCAGGGCAAAGCTTCCCTAGATGGAAGCAGACCTGCAAGGTGAAAGTAAGACCCACTCTGAGCAGATAAAAGATTGCCCAGATTAAACATTAACGTACACCAGAGCACCTGGAGAAAACCCCATGATGGGGAGGGCCTGTGGTGTCATGGCATGGACTCACCCGAGGTCCTGGAGGTGCATGTGCTAACCACTGCACCCCCTTGCCAATCCAAAACACAATATTATTAATATTAAAAATTAAAATAATTTGATGTGTGAGGGTACCCTGTGGTGGGTTAGTGCCCTGTTGTTCTCTGCCTTGCACCTGTAACCTCCAAGATATTGTAGTACACGCGGTTACAAAAAATCAATAGATGGATGGATGGATGGATGTATATTTTAATGCTTTTTTAAACAATTATACAACCACTGTTTTATACTTTTTTAATTCAAACCTTTTTTTAAAAAATAACTTTCTAAAATACTAGAAGTATAGTTAAAGAGCAGATTTAAAAGTTTATATTGATCACTTTCTGTAAAACATGAACTGAAATGGTCACATAAATTTTACACATTCACAAGCAATATATAAATCCCTTCAATGAATAACAGAAAACCACCTTGCATGCTTTTTGGGGAAACCCTGTCATTTTCGCTTGTTTATACCAAATCAAAATAAGCCAGATATAATTGCACGTTTCCAAGACTGACAGCTTCCAATTTCCTCTTCCACTCCTTAGAGGCGGCATGGTGAGATGGACCTCCTGACCAGCACCTCGTCAACCTCCGAGTCAGTAGCACCCTGAGGTCGAGCACACAGAGAAGCGAGTGTGACACTATGAATAGCAGCTCAAGAAAAGAGAAAACAGAAAGCGTGCACCTTGAACCACAACACAAAGTGACAGTCCTGATTATGGGCAGTGGTTAACCGTGGGTGCCACAGTAGGTGCATTGTGGGATTGCTTTTTCAATTCTGTTGGACACAAAACTCAAAGATCACGTGGCGTCAGGACCTACCAAAGGTGATGGTGCTTACCTATGGTTCAACAAAAATCTTTAAAAATCAAGTCTGAAAGCACTTTTCAAAATAGATGCATGATCAAAAAACAAAACAAGATTTAAGGTCTTTAAGATGTTGAGTCAGGCATGTCAAACCTAAAAAACAGCTATGCTGACACATGTTTTATCTCTGTATTTCTAGTGTGGATAAATCCTCAGTGTTTTTATCAGCTATGACAGTTGATACGAGATCTGTTACAGATACAAGGTCCTGTTTATGAAGCAGCATGTGATGACCGCCATAAACTTTAATGGGGAGTTGGCGAGACAGTCAGGACAGCACTAGAGCTTTCAGCCTCTCTGTACGTCAGTGATGATCACAAACAACAGGTAGGTTGTGAGTGCTTTGATGATACTGTCACTCACACCCATGTTTGTTAAACAGAAAGCATTCAGCTTTAGCAGTACAATGGACTTATGTCAGGCAAGACTAAAAGAGGTGTAGTTTAAGGTCAAAGAGTAAAAATCCAGACCAAGATTTTTTTTCAACTAACCAGTTGAACATTCTGTTACTGTAACTCTTTATACTAAACTGGTTGAAACAAAATCTTGGTTGAATTTTTACTTTCTGGACTGCTTTTAATTTAAATCTTCTCCAATTGGGGTCAAAATCCAACTTCCTCTCATGTTGCTTTTGCGCGTGTCTTTGCATAAATGTGTATTTGGTGTGTATGCGTGCATGCATTTCGATTGGGTGTATATATTGATGTGGCACTCACGCAGGTCAGCCGGTGCCTGGCTCGTGAGGTGGTGAGGAGTCCATGCACACGCTGGTGAACTTCATCCCAGCCTTCTGGGGACCTGTGGAGGTCACACTGATATTCTCAGCATGGAAACAGCAGGAGAAAGTCTTTCAGCCATCATGGTTTTTACATCTAAAACAGGAATCAGCTGATAAAACCTTTGAAGGTTAATGCTGAGGCAATCATCATGATAAGGTGTTCGCTGTGAAATTAAGAGGCCACCAACCTTTTTGTGTTACGCAGAACGTGCTCATACAGATCCCATGATGAAGAAGAGTCATATTCCACTGTGTCCTGCAATCAATACAGTGTGTTCGAACACAAATCACACATAGAGTACTGTGCAAAATTCGGTAACACTTTACGTGATGGGGCGCGAATACTGAATAATAACACAGTTACTACTGAAGTGCAAGTCATGAATACATCATAAAAAAAATTTAGTCGCTGCCTAAGATAAAATATGCATCATCATTCATTAATGATGCACAAACATGAGATCAGTATTTGACTTATGTTTTTCATTAGTTGTTCCTTCAATAGCTCCTTTAGTAATTCATTAGTAGTTTCTTCAATAGTTCACAAAGGTTACAAAATTAACAGATATAGTAACTCCTAGGATAAAAGATGCGTCACAATTCATTAATGATGAACGACTATGACATCAGTATACAACTTGTGTTATTCATGACTTGTTCCTTCAAATTCCTTCAGTAGTTCACAAAGGTTTTCAGAATTAACGGATATAGTAACAAATACAGTTACTGCTTGAGATAAAACATGCATCACAATTAATTAATCATGAATTCCTTCATGAATCATGAATTTCTTTGTTCAACTGCCCTGTGCGCCTTAATTGTCCCTCGGGGACAAATATTTTTTTTTAATTGAACTGAATTGAATTAACATGAGATCAGTATGTATGTGGTTAATTAATAATAAATACTATATTATTTGTGCACCATCAAATACATTGTTACCCAAAAGTTTTACGCAGTTAAAGAAAACAATGTTTAAATGAGTTTCATGTTGGTGTAAAACTATGATTTTATGTTTGCAAAAATGTCAACTTTGGCACGTGGGGTGTAGGCAAGCAGGCGATGGAAGCCGTGGATATGAACAAAGGACTTTATTCATGGAGTAGAACTCCAAGACAAGCAATGTTAAAGGACAGACCTAGGGAAACGTACTTGAATGCGGACTGAAATATATAGAACAAGCCGGATATTACATCAAACAGCTGGGAACAATCAGGGTTTCACACAAGGTTAACGAGGGGGCGTGGCACACGAAAGGATCATACAAGCAGGTCATGACACACTGGCATATCATGTTTGGCTAATCGACAAATATCCGACTTTGGGTGTTCTAGCCACCCAACAAGATATCTATGACTTTTAGGAGAACAGAAAATATTCCTGTTAGTTTTTGTGTTACTCTTAATTTGCATATATTCTAATATTAAACAGTGTTTTTGTTCTGAGTAAATATATACTTAATGAATAGCTTTAAACATTTCCTTTGACTGCCAAAGACTTTTGCATAGGACTGTATATACTTTACTTATAGGAACGATAAATTACAGTATTAAAAACACACTCAAGTTGATGACTTCACCTACCCAGCTAAATGAACGACTTTGATTTCCATTTCCCTGATCTTGTGGGGAAAAAACATGAAACAATTAGATCCATGTTGCACAACTAGAAACAACCCCCCCAGGTTCAACATTCAGGGGTCAAACACGGAACATGGTAATCACTATGTGATGTACACAAGGCAGTATACAGCAAGCACAAACTAACTGCTGAGGTGGTTGGCTGTTTAAGGAGATGTGGTCGACCTGTTGGTGGCAGGTTGTTCGTATTACCTGGGACCCATCGAGTAGGGCTCCTCCGCCGAGCCATAATACTTGCTGATTGGTGGTTAGACGACACGGAATTCTGACCATTTGCAGGACAGCTAGCCTATAGAAAACAAAGCTTCTAATCACTCACTTGCAATGCCTGGGGGGTTGCTGAATGGTATGGAGCAGTTGGAAATACTGGATGAAGTAACTAACTATAGAAATTACTGCTGGCTTTAGTTAGTGTAAAATTTATTGAATTCGAAGACTTGAAGGTCCATCAGTATAAGGTCATAGGGGCCTTGGTGCTTTTCCTAGGCAGCACAGGGAACAAGGCAGGAAAACATCTTGGATGGGATACCAGTGCATACGATGGCATATAAACACATACACGGGTATACATATTAAGCACGTTAAGCATGTTAAAGATCGACCGCATGCCTTTAGAGTGCATAGAGTGTATAGGGTGAAAACTTCTAATGCACGTTTTAAAAATCTAATACGGCCCACCCATTGGTTTCAGCAAGATTATCCTTTTACATTTATACCATATTGCACATAAATTGCAAAGCATAGTGCTATAAATTCTGGGAAATCATTTGGAAATGAGATCAACCACTGTAAGTAATAGATATTTAAAATTTCTGGCTGATTTGACATGTAACATGGCCGAAAAGGTTGTAAACTGTTGCCCTCTGCTGGGTAAAGATTTCGAAAGATGCTTGTGGGAGTTTTACTTACAAAAAAATGTTATGAGGACAGAAGGAAAAATTATTGATTCAGAGTGATAACCAATCAGATTGTAGAGGAGGTGGGTCCAAGCAACTAGAGGAAGCAAGACCAATATATCTGATTGGTTGGTCCCACCTCATGTAGTTGCTTGGACCTACCTCCTCTACAATCTGATTGGTTATCTCTCTGAACCAATCAATTTTTCCCATGAGCTCAAAAGACACTCACAAGCCAAAATAGACAGCTTTCACAATGTTTCAATATATATATGCACAAACTGAATGTTTCATCAGTTAGTATTTCTGGAGAAAAGAGCTTCATCGAGGCAAAGTGATACGATGAAATATGTTTTCAACGTGAAGAGTTAACTTTTGATGTATGAATACATGATTATAGCAGTTAAAACAAAATGCGAACAAAAGAAAAACAAAGGGAAGGAAGAAAGAAAAGGAAAGAAAGAAAAGCAAAGCAAGGGAAGGAAACAATAGGAAAGGAAACAAAAAATAGAAACAATAAAAAAAATGAAGAGATAATGAAAGAAAATCAATGGAAAGAAAAAGGAAAGGAAGGACAGAAAAGCAATGAAAGTAAAAGAAAGGAAGGTAAGAAAATCAATGGAAAGAAAAAGGAAATGAATGAAAGCAAAGCAAGAAAAGAACAGGAAAAAAAGCAAAGCAAAAAAACGAAAGGAAAGGAAGACTTACATAGCATTCTTTGAACTGGGAATCGTCCCTGTACAAACCCCCTGGAAGAGCTAAATGACACTGAGTCTGTGTATCCTGCTGGCTTCTGTTCAGCATCCCATGGGTACCGAGGGACAGGGAGTGGGGCCTGAAGCCCACATAGTCTTTGGGGGGCTCTCTCCTCACCCCCAGTGGGCCCAGCCTTGGAGGCAACCTGCCTCTCAACAGCAGAGATTTCCTGTCTTTTGGTTTGCCTGCAGATGCCCTCTGAATTAAAAAAAAAACACAAAATTTATCAGAGCCAAAAATGGAGACCAGCGGCATTACGGACACCAAAGTAACTGACAAATATTACCAAGACAGTGTTTGGGTGAAAATTGTTCTCTGGTGTGCTAGGGCACTCTCGAATGGAGGTCCGGGTTGAAAACTCCAGTCTTGGTGCAATGCCCTGTGGATGAAAGCAATATCTGCTAAATAGTACTGCCATGCCCTTTAACCGGTGCAGCACATTCCTGAACATCCAGGCTAATAGGCAAATGTTCTCTCCAATCTTCAATACTCCATGATAAACACCTGAGTGTTGCACTGTTTACGAATGCCTTTTAGCATTCAACATACTCTGAGCATTAGTAACTTAAGGTGGTTGTGCCTATCCTCAGGATCTCATGATGTAGGTTGGGGCACACCCGGGATTAAACACTGATTCATCAATGAGCACACATTCAAATCACACACATTTTCTCACAGATCTGTCATCCCACGAGTGTCTCTCTGCTGTACAAGATGTCCAACTATGCGACCAAATCTGTGCACCTGATGCATTCCAAAGTGACGGGTTCTTACGGGAAAGACTGGGGACCGTGTCATAAGAACTTCTCTGTCCACACCCGAAGAGCGTGCAACCAGCCTGGGCTCGGGGAAGAGAAAACTCCTGGCATCCGCCTCGAAGTGGGCCAACAGCTCGCCCACTGCAGTAAAGACAGACACTGTCACTAACGATTCATCTGTAAGATGACGCAGAAAAGCTGCTGTTCCTTTAAGGAAGTGAAAATGCACCTGGGGGAATCAGCTGGATCAGTTCAATTTTCACCCTCTCGCCTGGTAAGGATGAAACAGAAGAGGCCTTAGTGGTGATCCCATGAAGCATTTATACAAACAATTTTACAAATGTAGACAAAGGGGAGGTAAAGTGGTCAATGACGCGACTTTAATATATGACATTGTTAATTCAATCTCAGTGACAGAATCTGCCATTGTGATATCATTTCAGCAAATATGCAGACATAAAGTGAGTAAAAGTCATCTTGGAAATAAATTGGTTTCCATCGTTAAATTCCCTGGTTAATTCTACTACTACAAAAAAATATGCAATTATCAAATCAACCCTAACTATCAAACAAAAATTCAAACTTGGAGAATATACATACATTCTAGTAGTTCACAAACATCCGCGGGGTCGTGGACGTGTTTGAACACCTGAATAATGAAGAATAATTCAGTCAATAAAACGGGGTGCTCCTTGCGGCGTCTACGGTGTTCAGCGGCTAAAGGACCGCTACCCATGTACTGCTACTCATACGCCCTCTGCTGGACAATCATTCAGCGTACAACTAACTGGACAGTCATTCAGCGAAAAATATATTGCGTAGATTTTTGTGATGGAGAAACACCAGATAAATATCCACCTTGTCAAATCTCATTCTTTCTTGAAACACAATGGGGAAGACAGGAAAATGGCATTCGGTCTTCTTATATTGATTCATGAGGCACACACTAAGGTAGAGGTCATCTTTGTGCGCCAAAAAGACACCAGGGCAGGTCACCTATGGGCATACGAACAGGACCGAGCATGACACCAGCTTTTTAAACCAGATTTTATGTTCAGCGCATGCATCCGTGGTCATAAGAAAGGAAAACACGCATGTTTGACAACTATTTCATTACAATACTCAACTTTATCAAGCAATATTAATGCCTTTATTTTATTTCAACAATGGCATTTGTGTAAACGAGACTACGGTCATATCGTGGTTATTTCAGACATCATGTATAATAGATCCCCAGTTAGGAAACATATGTCCTTAGCTGCATGATTTGCGGGACGATTCCTAGGAAGCTGTTCATTGGTTAATTATGGTAACGCTCTGAAGCAGTCGAAACGCCCAACAAGAATTTATCATACCTGTTAAGTGTTGTAACTAAAATTACCCATTCAAGGTACCCGCTAGGTATAATGCTATATGCTGATATTGTGCCGCTAAACACGTTTTAGTTATATATTTAATCAAAAAAGCTATTTAAAATGCTAAACAAATTAAATATTAGGAATTTCTACAGGCATACTGTAGATGGGAGCCTGTATTTGTGCATTCAGTTTCCAGTAAACTAATCTTAACTGAATTTAAGATATATAACTATATCAGATTTTATATATTTGCAATGTTAGTCCAACCTTACCGATCGGAGATGCAGGTCAATGACAACCCTGACAGCTTTTTGAGACATATCCGGTGTTATATATATGTTTTGTTGCTATTACTACTGAGTTTTGCACACACCATCAGGTCAAGCGCCTAAGATCTGAAGTCGAAACTCTGTTCTAACTGGCGTCAAGTTTCCATGGCAGCGTTGACGAGTTAAGTGAAGTTGCCGTACGTTTCCGCAAGGTGGCAATGTAACAGTATCCTATTTGATGTCCCCGGACTGGTTTACGTCGTACAAAAATTTTACGCACAGGTAAAAACGCCTAGAGGGCGGGTACCATGGGCGTAAATCCCGGGGGGGACGGATGGGACATGTCCCCCCCATCCGAGGGTTGTGTCCCCCCCCCCCCCAAAAAAAAAATATTTAAAAAATCGCACTCTCTATTGTGGAAAATATATGTATGTATACCTAAAATAATTGTGTAAGTAGAAAAAAAACAAACACAGGAAAGGCATTTAGAAACAGTTGAATTCCCCCTCCCCTTCCTCACAGTGGTTTGGCCCACTGCCTGCTTTCCCAGTTCATCTCACCTACTCTACACACACGAGCAGTGTTGCCAATTTAGCGACTTTTCAGGCCCCCTTGACGATTTTTTTCAAAAAAGCGCCTAGCGACAAATCTAGCGACTTTTGTACAAACCTTAGCAACTTTCCAAATGTCGCCAGTACTGTTCTGTAAGCGCGAGGTCTTGCTTTCCCGGTAGAGTTACTCATCTCCCTGTGTCTGCTCTGATCAGTGAGCGCTAGCTCCGGTTGAAAGGAGCAGCATATTCCCGTGACCGCAAGGCAGCTGACATAGATGTGAATGAGCTGCGCATGTGCAAACGGTGCTGCCACGGACCAAAGACTTACCTGCTTCTCCTATGCTTGAAATAAAACTATTTAATTTGACCGTTTCTTATTTCTTCTTATTCATTTGTTTTTTCTTCTGATGCACTTATATTACTCACTGTTACAGAGCTTAAGTTCATTCCAGTTTCTGAACTCGTCTGAGATCGTTTACTGAGCTACATCTGATTGACTGTACGTGATTCTACAGTACTTACTCATACACAACGATAAACTTCATTAAACGTATTAAACTCATATACACATAAAAACATATATACGTATAATATAAATTTAAATCACTTCATTAAAGATATACAAAAAATAAATAAATACAGTATATAACACAAATATAAAAACATATGTACAATAAAAATATAAATAGAAATACACACAGCTAAAATATTACACACGTTTAAAATAGCGAACATGTCACACTCTAAAATATATTCCCAGAAGTATAATAATAAGGAAATAAGGAAAGCATTCTGTGGCATAAATTATATATATTTTCATTTTACTTGTAAATATAACTGATAGTATCACAACACATATGCTGTCTTTAACTTACCTACAGTAGTGATTTTGTCCAACACAGTTATAAATCCGGATTCCGGAATTATTTCATTGCAGAGGATGTAACTGCTGGTTAATAAATTCCGTTGTGTTGTCTGACAGAAAATATGTAACGTAATTGATAACAATTTTATATTGGACACGTGAGGAAGGATTAGGGAAAACACGCAGAATGCAAATACGACGTAATTACATCATCAATATGCAAATATTCGCATGGCGTCATCTAGCGACATTTGGCGGCTTTTCGAGCAGACTTTAGCTACTTTCCATTGAAAATAGTTGGCAACACTGCAAACGAGTCAGACGTGTTGGGCTGCGTCTCAATTAATGTTGAACTCCAGTATAAGTAGGTTTATTCACTTTAAATAAAGTGATTCTCTTTAATGTAGTTGATGCAGACTCATTCATAAATTAGTTGCTGATTACCGATGTAATTTTCCATAAATCTGCTATATTAGCGATTAAAATATTACTTATCTGGTTAACGTTAGCTTGTTTACAATAGTGCACTGCAACTAACACGCCAAAGCCGTTTCCCATGCATTGTTTTATTTGTGACGACTTGGCATAATGTTAACATTAACGGCCACAATTAGCATATTGTTTAGCTGTACATTTACTAAATGAGCACTGTGCTACGTCCGAACTGACCCCACTGTATTTTTTTGTATAATCAATTTCTATTCTGTTCTTAATTGTCTTAATTAATTTAAAATATTTAAACCTTTTTTAACTCCTTGTTTTTATTGTTGTGATTATTTTTTATGATAGTTTTACTTTCTTTATGTAAAGCACTTTGAATTACCATTGTGTATGAAATGTGCTACAATATACAGGTAAATAAACTTGCCTTGCAGTGTCATAGACTAGATAAAATGACAGAGAAAAGGAAAATGAACATAAGATCATTTTTCAGCGCACCTAAATGTCAAGTACGTACAAAAAGTTCACATATTAAGGCAATTTGGCTTTAAGAATGGGTGCTTATGAAAATACTAATGTCACAATATCAATCACAGGCAAAGGAGATATAAATTATTGAGGGACAGGTAGAGCAGGGTCAATCAGATGTACAGTGTCAGGTAAGTGTGTTGTGCTTTTATTGAAGGGATAATAACAGAATTTTTTTTTTGGGTGAACAATTTCTTTAATGTTTTCGGAGTTGTGGCTGTTCAGCAGATGAACATCATAGGCTCACCAATTTACAGTATGATCTGTCAGTTTAACAAGTGTAATGTAAACAAATTAGTTATTATGAGTATGGAAAACATCTTTTCCTGCATTTTTTCTGCTTCAGGAGTCAGTCTGTTCTGAGACAGTGAGAGTAGAGGAAGGGGCAGATTCAGAACCAGGGAGGGAGTCGGAGACAGCAGAACAAAGAGATGATATTGCCAGCACCAGCACAGGGAGCACAGTTTTTAGTTTAGATCTCAGTGCCTGCACAAAGCCGTACCAACCACCTCCCCAGTGTATTGAAAAACAAATACTTTCAAATAAGTCATTGACTTTTCAAGGGAAATGGTATCAAGACTTTCCATGGCTACATTACAGTTCATCAGTGAAAGGGGTCTTATGTTTTTACTGCAGCAAAGGAGTTTCAAACCAGTTCTGTTTAGGTCATAGACCTGATGCTGCTTTCGTTAGTACAGGGTTTAGAAATTGGAAGAAAGCCATTGAAAAATTTACAGCATACCAGACCTTTCAAGCCCACCAACATTATGTGACTATCACTGCACGTCAGCCAAACCCAATCAGCGCCCAGTTATCTAGTGCATGGCGTAAACAGCAGGAGGTGGCAAGACATTGCTTGAGGAAAATTGTTAGCTCTGTGCGGCATGTGGCAATGCAAGGACAATCTTTAATATACCATACTGAAGAAATTGGGAATCTGTATCAGCTAATAAAACTTAGGGCAGAAGAGGATGATCCAGTTTTATTGAAATGGTTAACAGATCGTGCCACTGCATATGTAAGACCT
>JAODKE010000015.1:9352991-9379500 GCA_026779605.1 Mormyrus hasselquistii
TATAGCAGAGTCTTAAGCACTTATGTAAGTCGCTCTGGCTAAGGGCGTCTGCCAAATGCTGTAAATGTAAATGTAATAATATAAACATTCAAATTAGCTGCTAACAAAAATGAGATGTTAATGTTAAAATCAAATCTCTAAATGAAACATTGAGATTGAAAGAATTGATATTTCGGTATTGCTTTTTACACCCTTATCTCAAGCCTCTCTCTAAGTCAGGGTTGGAGGGGGGCAGCTTAAGGTGTCAGAGGGAACTTTCACCCTGCACTATAGGCAGGGCACAGTTCCATTGGCCTGGCTAGTAGTTGGGGAGGGATTGCTTTACACAACAAGTCTTTCCAAAACACAGCTTCCCTGGCAATGACCTGAGACTTTCTGTAGGTTTGGCTCACTGAGCTAGGCCTCAGGTGGACTGGGTGTAATGGGAGTGTGTGCTGGGAGGAGCTGGGCCTGTGTGCGTCTGTGCTGGGAGGTGAGGAGATGCTAATGGTGTGAGCGAGGGGGGGATTGGCAAGCTGAATTAGTGTATTAGGGTCTGGTAGCGATGACAGTCTCCCACAGCGGCTCGCAGTGCAACATAAGAATGGCTGATGTGTGCTGTAGAGAAACAGCACTGGAACTACAGCAATCCCAGGAAATGTCTTTAACTGCTTTTATTGTGCTTTAGCTCTTAATTACCGAACAGTCCTCATGCATGCCTGGCATATGTGGATAACTCTTTTATGTTAGTCAGCTAATAGTGAACAAAACCTATTAAATTATATTTTATTAATTTTTTTTTAACCTGTGACCCTGACAAGGACGAGTGATTGAAAAATGGAGGGACTGGCATTTTGTAATTTACCAGCATAATGATTTATTTTACCGCTGGCTGTGCTAACTTACTGTATTTTTTTCATATGACAAAAAAAACATTGCTTCACTCCCTTTTGTCACTTTTGAATTAGAGCAAGCATTCCAGGATTTCATTTTCAGAATGATGCATGCAAAATTGACAGTTCTGTTTAAAAATGCAACATTAAGGAACAGTTTATACATTTAATTGCTTATCTCTTGATATTTCATGCAAAGTTTCCTGTGGTTTTCCTTTTAACCCTGCTGAATATTTATACAGCTGAATATTTTGCTGAGGTGAGATTAAACAATTTGGTTAAGGGTACTGCTTGAGCAGGCTCCCTGGGGCTTAACCCCGAAACTACTGCAATGTATTCCAAAATTAAACACAAAAAACTGGATTACCGATTTAAGATGCCACTACAGTGTCCTGTTTATAGAATTTGTTTTTCTCCCATCAGGACAATCGTTAAGGCTTTTTTAATGGGGATTTCAGTTTGGCATTGGGATTGCAGGCATGTGTGAGTGGCGCATGCAGCTGTGTGAATAAACACTCTGTGTTAATAACCCCTCTAATAATAGAGCAGGGGGCTGTATATAGACCCACAGCAAGTGTGGGGGGGGTGCTATAGCAGAGCCATCAGACAGTTTACAGAAGTCAAGGCAGCTTAGCAGCATGGTACATTTTTGCCAAAGCCACCACTGAAATAATCTTTATTTTACTATGATACAGGTGGATTTTTCTACCCTGATGCTTGTTCATAAATACAACTGTCCACCTGCCAAGGTCTTTAACTGGTAGTGTTTTGGTCACATGGTCACATTCTGACCTGCAATGTGCAAATGAACCCTGCACTTCTGCCAGCAAACTTGTAAGCTGATGGTGTTGTAAGATTAGCTCCAGCAGTACATGTAGTATCACCGGTGCACCTTTACCTGCTGTGGTCTCACGAGGGCGGCGGCCTTTTGGTGCAGGTTTTGTTTGGGCTTCCGGAAGTATCTGTATCGTGTGGCCAATGGGCACCCAGATGAGTCCTGCTCACACCAGGAAGTGAAATGTGAGGTGATGCAGCCGAGCCAGGCTGCCTGAGCACTTTCCCCCACGATCAATACAGTTTATCTTTGCATCTGACTATTCCTCTGTCCTTGAAGTAATGCTGAGCTTTAAATTTAAAAGCATTCTATGCATGTATTGTGTATTATTGTTTTCTGGGATCTGAACCCATGATCTTTACATCATTACCACAATGTTGTACTTATTGAGCTATAGTATACCTTATAGAGACCCATATAGTTGTGGATATGAGTACAATTATGTAAACGTACATTTGTAATGCAAATTTAGTAGGAAACCACACTCAGATTTATGCCTTGGATGTGCATATTTGTAGGTTCCCATTCCAGTTTGTACAAGTCATGTTTTAATCTTCATTTAATGATTAAAACATAGTCAAGAACATATGATGAAGGCTCAGGAGCAGCTAACCTCTGATAACCGAGGGAGGAGACTGCCTGGGGTCACAGGAGGTGATCTGAGAGCAATGTGCCGCTTCTGGGCATCTGTCAATTCAGACCCAGGGTTTGTGGTCACTCAATTCGTATTAGAGCAACTCGTGTTGTATGCTACGTGGCAGGCTGCTCTGGATAGCACTGGCGCTAGCTGCATGCTGAGAATGTGGCAGACTGCTCTGCATAGCACTGGTGCTAGCTGCATGCTGAGAACGTGGCAGGCTGCTCTGGATAGCACTGGCGCTAGCTGCATGCTGAGAACGTGGCAGGCTGCTCTGGATAGCACTGGCGCTAGCTGCATGCTGAGAACGTGGCAGACTGCTCTGCATAGCACTGGCGCTAGCTGCATGCTGAGAACGTGGCAGGCTGCTCTGGATAGCACTGGCGCTAGCTGCATGCTGAGAACGTGGCAGACTGCTCTGGATAGCACTGGCGCTAGCTGCATGCTGAGAACGCATCTCCCTTTCATGCCCCACTTGGGTTGTGTTGTGACACCTAAATTTTAAAAAGAAAAAGACAGTATTTTGCTTAGACTAATAATAAATTCATGTGAAAGACTATTTTGTCATCAAGTACCACTGTAAAATACCACAAACCATGTTTACAGACCTTTAAAAGCATAACAAACAATATGCAGTTACTGGAAAAGTATATGATATTTATTCATCAACTCTCATAATGTACATCTGCTGGCAGAACACATTCATTCCCAGTAGCAAACTCACACATTCCCAGTCCAAACCCACTCATTCCCAGTAGTCCATTGGCTGCATGTGCCTCCTTGCCCTGTGATCTGTCCTGAGTGCCGTCCAGTCCTCTCTTCCCATGAGGCCGCGGGACACACGTTAAGCCCTGCCTGCCTCCTCCACTTTCACACGTTCTTCTGGCCATCTCCACATTCCTTCTTCTCCCATCACATGGATACTTACAAACCCAAACATTACATTAGCCTTAAAACACACACACACACACACACACACACACCAAATAAGTATAGATGTGCACTACCATTGCCTGTAGGGTAGCAGCACACAAAACCTGCAGCATTACATAACGTGCGCTTTTTGCAAAGCGTTTTGCTTTTTGCAGTGCACCATGTTTGTAAACCTGCGATGTACTGTATATGCAGATCCACCTTGGACAAAATCATTTGAACGTCCACTAAAAGCCTGGAGCGCATCGGAATCTCTGTTATCTAAACACACTTAAACTCGCCCCACATGTACATAACATATTATATAAGTAATATGGTGATTTGCACGTCATAAGGTATCCCACACAGATCGTATAAGATCATCAGTTTAAAGTTATCTCTTTTTGACTTGTTTTTTGTATTTAGGTTTAATTTAATACTCAGGTATTCCTACAACGGTAACTCCACATTACATATCTGTCTCAAAAGCAAGAGAAAACGATCTAACAAAGTTTAACATCAGAGTTTGATGCTGAATTAACTCCTGCCTGATACAGTGAGTGCAGGTGCTGTCCCTTTTTGAAGTAATTCACACTAAATTAGGACTGTTGGAAGGAAAAAAAAGGCAAATATAAAAACAACACATACACCTACGCAACCTGTCCCGACTGTGAGGTATGAATTCTTCAAAAGGGACCTATCGTACACAATTATAATTATTAATACATGTGATTGTTTTCCTTTCCCTTTCACATAAATGATGCTTTCTAGACAGTTAAAAATATGCAGAAAATGTTGGTAGTAACATCATGACGTTTCAAGTGGAATATTCACAGTCCAACCTGGGAATACGCTCATGAGGCACCTTATGTTACAATGTTTTTTACACAAGAAACTTTAATAAAATGTATTTGTGCAGAAGTGCTGACCAGCAGCATCAAAGCTCTGATAACTATACTCAGAGTAACACGATTAAAAAAGAACAGCAAACTCAAACGTAAGATGGATTCCAGAAGATCCCTTCTTTTAAATCTGCAGGAACCTTTATAAACTGTATAAAGTACCGCAGAATCATGTCAGGCTTAATGAGCTTTGTATTGACATGTCTGACCAGACTTCCAGCTTGGTTTTCTAGAGTATATTGAACAATCAGACATGTGACTTGGTGCTAAACTGAATTATTTCCAAATAATCAGTATAATGATATTTTCCTGTGTTATTATTCCCTCTGCCGGGTAATACTGCTGACTAAGGTACAGAAGAACCCCAGAAAATGGCAGCTACTGAGACTGGATTAGGTGCAGTTAAATTTCTTTTCTTTGGATATAGTCTAAAAATATTTTTCTCTGTGTGGAAGACATCTCATCATTCTGCACAATCATTAGAAGTTGAGGAGAATGGCATAGCCATGGACACGTATAAACACACACACACACATCTGTTCATGTCCTCTCCAGTAGCCTTTGGCCGTACTGCACATGGGGTCACAGGATGAGCTGGGACGTGTAAAGGGTGTCGCGGATGCTGAAGGAGAGCGCAGGTATTCTGGATACACCACATGTGGCCTGGTTTTTCTGATAGCTGTTAAACTGATCCAGGATGCCCTCTGATTGTGCTTCGAGTGGCATGATTTTAGGCTGAAGAGTTGCCTAAGCAGAGGAGGTTACTTGGGGGAAAAAAAATCCACAAAAATATTTCAACAAAAATTTGATAGACACAGGGCGTCTATAAATCTGGAATCCAAGGCAAAGATTTGTAAATCACAGAAAAGCTTCTGTAAAGACACACGGTGAAGAAACACACAGCGGTGAAGAAGAACAAAATAAGAAACTTTGGTTGGGGGGGTACATTTGTTGCTGAAGAGGGTGGAGAAGCACGAGAAGTTGACTGCACCCTCGGCGGAATTGGCAGAGAAAAGATCCAAAGGACCCTGAGACATCACACTCTTCATGAGTTGTCTCTGTGTGGAACATGGAATGAGAAGCATGAGATGACCAGGGAGACAGGAAACAGAAGACAGAGCAGCTTGCCTGGAAGGAGGTCTACACAGCATGCAGCCAAGTGAGGCGGATCCCATTTGTAACAGCGTCGTTTTAAAATGATATTACGTCTACTCTTAAATGGAAAGTAATTTTCATTGGTGACACTTTACTCAGTTACTACTGAAATACAAATTATGAACAAATCGTGAACAAATATAGTTGCTACTTGAGATAAAAGATGTCACAGTTCATTAATGATGAAGAAACATGTGATCAGTATTTAACTTGTGTTATTCATGACTTGTACCTTTAGTAAGTCACAAAGGTTTGCAAAAGTAACAAATATAGTAACTGCTTGAGTTAAAACATGCGTCGCGATTCATTAATGATTAATTATCACGAGATCAATATGTAACTAAGAGTTTGTGTTTAATTAATGCATAGGTAATAATAAAAAACTATGTGTGCCCTGTCAAGTAAAATTACCCTTTCATTTGCATTCAGGCATTAACAAAACACAACGCAAATAGTTAGAAAATGATGACAATATTGCTTTAATGTACAGTATAATGATAGAGACATGATGAAGAAAATAAAGTTAATTCTTTCTTTCTTTCTCCACTTTATCCTTTTGGGTCATGGGGGGTCCTATCCCAGAAGCAATGGGCACAAGGCAGGGAACAACCCTAGACAGGGGGCCAGCCCTATCCACAAGGTCCACTCACACACTGTTACCATTCGCTCACACATGTGGGCAATTTATTAACTCCAATTAGCCTCAGCATGTCTTTGGACAGTGGGGGGAAACCGGAGTACCTGAAGGGAACCCCACGACGACACAGGGAGAACATGCATACTCCACACCCATGTAACCCAGGCGGAGACTCGAACCTAGGTCCCAGAGGTGTACTACCATGTCACCCCCGGAAATAAAGTTATATTTTTTAAATATAGTAATCTCACTAATTCTGCACACACAGCAAAGGAATTATGGTGTAGTGAAGCATTGCTTGATGGACACATGAAGATCCTGGATCAGCAGGAGGCTGAGGGCACCCCAACGCGCTACCCCACTGCTCCTACACCCCAGGCCTATAAAAAGCTGGGCTCTCACCGTCTCCAGCAGATTGATCTCTAGCAGCAGCTGTGCTAGCCCTGCATCAGCACAACAAATATTTCTGTGTGGCCTGACCTTTTTCTCCTAGCTCCATCCTAACGGGGGACACCCCCCCCCACCAGCAACACCCTCAAAGGTGCTTACAATGTCGGTCACTGCCACCAGCCTCCTGGTTTCACTCTTACCTGAAATTAGTCCTCACTGCTATAATAAATTTGTCTGAGATACTGTAGCGAGACCTTCATTACGAAAAGTCTGAAGAGTTTCCTGTTTATCAGGGGTATCCCATGAATGCGTATCATATTGGGCCCCCAACCCAGATTAGTCTAATTGTGTTACAAATTTTGTAATCATCCTAATGGCTCCTATCTATTGCACCCATGCTGTTCATAAATGTCAGATATAAGAAGGAACGCCTGCAAGGCAAGAAACCACTTTAAAATCCACAGCAGAGACGTAACACAGTGCAAGAACACCATATTTTCTTTAGGTCACTACACGTAATTAGCCTACATGCATAAAACAAAAGTGTTGATATTGCTCTCTGTTTAGTCTGTGCCACCATGCAACAGAAGCAGGAAAGAGATAGCGAGTGGCTGGCAAAGACTCTTGATAATCCCTGATGGTTTAAATGCCTCAGCTGACTGACTTCCATGCAATAGCACATGCAAAAAACAAGCTGACCCCTTTCACTCAGCTGTGAATCTCCCTTTTAACAGGCTTCTAACGCCTTTAACGATCAGAGCCGGGCATTTCCATATGTAAAAAAATTGAACTATTTGTGTCTGGTTCGGGCCTAGTAACAACCACACAGACTCAGGTTACGGGCCGGCCCGCACGCATTAGCAGCCATTTACAACCACACGCCGCAAAAATAGGTGAGTAAACACAACGTAGTGGTGGAATCGTCTAAAATAAACCGCAGCCTAGTGATGACTCAGACGTGTGGTGCTTGTACTGACTGCCATTCTTGCCACATTTAGAAAAAAAATTTAATAAATCACAGTAGCTCACAAGCAGCCAATCAGGACCTCCAGCCTATGTTGTTACTTGACTGAAAATACAACATCTATGATAAGAACTATAATAATTTCATACATGAGTTTGCCCTTTATGAAATCCTGCTATGCGCATTATGCTATATAATGTGATTGTATTTTGACAGCAGAAGGTGTTAGAGTCTTTTCTAATAGAAGGATCTATGGAATAATCTATCTGATCATGTTTGGGAGTCAGTCATACTCTCCATATTAGATTCTGAGCTTATGAGTAATAACCTACTCAATCTCTCAAATGGCCTGCTGGACAGACTATGAATCCTGACCCCAGGGCAGCCCTGTCACCTTGACATTGCATGTCACTCCTGCTATTACCTTTGCAAGGGGTGATTTGTGGCTCAGTGATTTAGAATAGTGTTTCCCAACTCAGTCCTCGGGGAACCCCGGACAGTCCACGTTTTTGCTTCCTCTCAGCTCCCAGCACACCTGTACCAGGTATTCTGTGTTCCTGATTGGCTGGGAGCAGAGAGAAAGCAAAAATGTGAACTTTCCAGGGTTCCCTGAGGACTGGGTTAGGGCACTGTGTGTGTGAGCAGAATTCTGCTGGTTCAAATCCCAGTATTGGCAGTGTGATTTTTACCATTGAGTCCTTAAGCAGGGCCCTCAATCCCCAGCTGCTCCAGGGTCTGCGTGACCCTGCTTTCTGAATTGCATGTCGCTTTGGATACCTGGTCACTCATTGGAAGCTCAGCCTAGTCGACTCTTTCACAGCACGTATGTTTGTCATGAGCTATTTGCTTCACTTGTTCTTCTGAGTATGCTTACACAATCATCAATATCAGCCCAACACTCAGGACCTCATTTCCACTTTTTTCCACATCGATAGCTTTCCTGTTCATCAATCTCCTCTCAGACAAATTACCATAAAGTGACTTGTGTCGCACGTCTATAGAACAGAATACAAATGTTGATAGTAAATCGGTATAATTGATTGATTTTTCATTGTCATAATCCTCTGCTGATAAAAACTGACACACTCACTCAAAGTGTTTTATCCTGATTGAAGCTACTTATAGGTTTCCATCTCTGTGTAGGAATTTGCATGGTACTGATATTTAAGGACGGCGTGTTAATTGCAGTGTAGGGTTCCCTGTGATCCTTCTATTCTCTCTAGGCAGCTTTCAGGCACTTTAATGTCACTTTTATTCCCATTATTTTATTATTCAACCAATAATTTAACCAAAATCAGCAAATATATCACACAATTATATTGCATAGCTTAAGTACTCTTTTAAGTACAATTCCAGGAGCCATTTCTGTGACATTAAATGGGACAAAATCACAGGTCATATGTCCTTAACAACCACACAATCTGCTGGCCAAGAGTACACCTGCAGAATATTAACTGTGTTTTTGCTAACCACACTGTACCTCCCAATACCAACATACATGCTAACTGTATGAAGTGAAACACTGAAATGCCAGGTTATTTTTCATGAAGGATTGGTTTAAACTGTGCAAAGGATAATATTTTTACTAATGATGTTACTACCCAAAGGCATATGCTATATTTTACAGCCTGTAAGTCACTAGATTTATATTACCAGATTATGATACATTTATTATTAGACATATTAGCATCTAGCTGAAAACTGAACCCCAGTAATAATCGCGAGCTGTTTAATTTAGTCATTAACCACTATAAAACGTAACTGTATAGCCTAAATGACAGGCCTGCTCTTCTCGGCCTGCATTAAAAGACACACATAATACAGCTGATCTTTGCTGCAGCGTGAGGTGTTTTCCTTGTGATTATTTCTGTCACATTTGATACAGTAAATTAACTTGACCAACTTTCTATAAAGGTTTGAACAAGGATAGCAGGTGAAAAGGATCTGTATATTACATTATATATATATATATATATTACGTTAACAGTAACACATAAATAAAAGTTCCATTAAATGTCCATTTTCATTACAAATACCTTCATGGTAGAAGTATCGGCATGTTTATAATGCTTTATGAATGCATTACAATGTATTATGAAGGTATCTATAATGCATTTATATGACTGCTTTAAGTAAAGTATTACCGTGTTAATGGACATGCAGAGAAGATATATAGAAGATTTTCTATATAATTTGTACAATCCTAGTAACACTTTTTGGTTAAAGGAGTACAAAATTAAAGGGGAACCAATATTGAACAGAGCATTTTTGACTGCCAGAGATTTCTAGATTAAGCATGTTCTTGTGATGTATTTCCTCAATTCAGAATCAGGGCATTTTGGGAAAAACACGAAAACAGCCACTATGAAGCACACCACAAAGCAAGCACCTTTAGGGGATGTTAGTATTTAACAGGGGAGGAATGTCACTTACGTGTCAGGTCTGTTGCACTTTTACCTGTGCTCCACTACAAAGCTCATGGTAGTTCCATCAAAAGATGGAGGGGCGATGATCCTAGGCCCTTGTTGTGAGGTGATGCTGATGATAGGCTTACTATTCGTGACCCCTTTGGTGCCCCTAGTGGGGACATGCTGGGACTGCAGGGCCTTCCCTGTGGGGCTATAATACGGGCCCTCCAGGTAGGCAACATCTCCCTGCGGGCTCTTCGTAGGGGCCCCGTCAGTATCTTCTGATTCGGCGCACACAGAGATTGTGGGTGGAGGCCGAGCAGGCATGACAGGTGGGCCTGGCAGGAAGCTGGGATAGATCATGTAGGCGGGGCCGTAGGTGGCTGGGTTGAGTGTCATGGGCATGGGCAGCGATGCTACTGGTGGTTGCGGCATGGGCACGTCCACGTACTGCCCCGTCTCTGGGTCAAACAGTCTCCTGGTGGTCGGTTGGATGGGCGTGTCCACCAGATAGTAGTGCCCCGTGGTGGGGTCCAGCAGCATTTTCCGCTGCATTGGCTGGAACGGGTCGCTGGGAGTGGGAGGGACTGGCGCGGATGAGAAACAGATCACCTGGGGCTGTGCCATGGGGATGGAGTGATGGTAAATGGTAGCGGTGGGGGTGTCTGCCGAACGGGTCTCCATGACCACTGTTGACCTCTTTGGCGATTGGCTACTGCTGTTGCGTCTGCTGGCGTTGCTCAGACTCTCGCCCTGCCTGCTGGGACTGCTGGCCCGCACCTGCCCCCTAGCTGCCGTGAAGGTATACATGGCCTGCTCTCGCACCATTGTGGGTGCTGGCTTGCCGTCGCCAGCGTGGGACTTGACTGGTATGGTCAGGTAGTTCTCTGAGTTACATACAGCGGACATGTCGGCTAGTACAGAATTCTCTGCCTCATCGTTATTTATCTTTTCCCTCTCATCGACGGTGCCCTTAGGGTGAGATATCTTTAAGGACGTGGTTTCCTTGGCAGCTTTCGTAGCAAATGTTTTAGAACTGAAAGGTGTTTGCGAAGAGGTGCACGTCTGAGACCCCCGAGTGCCACCTCCACTTGCAGCTGCCTTTTGGCTGTGCGTGAAGGTGAAGGCATTTTTGCTACCAAGTGCTCCACTTTGTAGAGATTGTGATCTGGGTGCATCTTTCTCCTCCCAGCTAAAGGGAATGTGGAGCATTTTCAGCTGCTCTCTGTCCTCTTGGAGCAGCGCTGTGGTCGACATGCTTGCCAGGGATCTCTCCATGTCTGAGTAAGAATCGCTTCTCTTCAAGTGCTTGATATGGACATCAGCTTCTGTGCTGCCTGCGTTCCCTCCATCCTCCTCCTCTGCCTCTGTTTTACCCAGAATCCCATGCTCCTCTCTGGCAATGAGGGAGAGCACATGACTGTCCATGATTGGCTGGGGGTCACTCTTGCGCTTCCATTCGTTCCGGTCGAAGACGTACAGTTGCTCCATTGTTTTCACGGCAGCCTGTAGTTTCTCAAAGGCGGCATGGTTGGCCATTTTAGATTCTGGTTTCTTCTCACTCGTATCAGTAGCCTTATCCTGTTTCCTTTTGGAGCTTACAATTTCAGTTTTCCCCTCGACAGGCGGTTCCGAGGGTTCACCATTCAGCAACTTAGTAGTAACCAAGGCAGGCCCGCTTGTAGATGGATTTACAAGTATGGGGCCACTGTCAGCGCCCTCTGTCTGCGCCTGAGGGGACAACCTTTCCCACTCCGTAGTAATATCGGCAGGTCTACGTTTGGCCACCTCTATTAGATTTCCAGATCGTTTAACACTGCTATTTGTATTCACGGACTGACATTTAATAACTATCGGTGAAACCGACGACGGGTTTCTGGAAGGCCCAGGTTTGGAAAGGTTTTGTTCCGCGAGGACGTCTGAGGCAGCGGCAGTTTTACTCTCGTTCGCATCTGAAGAAACAAAGTGATAGGAGCTTTTAACCAATTTCCGCACGTCTCTGACCTGGTGAATTGGCGTTTGCAGCTTGCTTTTATTATCTCGGATGTCTCGGACCATGAAGTGCGGCACTTTTTCCGCAGTGTCTCCCTTTAATGACACCGCGTGCGCTTGGCATTTGGAGTCATCAGCTGTCTTTATCAAGCTGCTGGCATTGCAGCCTATATTGGGAGTTAGCAGCTTAGCAATGTTAAACGGATCGCCTTTGCTGTCTTTCACGCTCCGTAAACTTATTTTGATTTCCGGAGACCTCGATGTGACAACACTCTTCGCCGTGTCCGCGACGTATAGCGTGCTGTCCGAGAGCACTTTGTCTTCTTCTGTCTGATGCGCGGCTGAGCGGGTTGAATAATTCATATTCGGCAGCTGTTTCCCGGTCCCCCTCTCCTCGGACATAACATGTATACTTGGTACAAACAAATGCGACATTTTAGTCAGCCTGCTGCCGCCCACTTCGATCTCTACGTCTGTTTTCCCCAGTTTGCCGGTTGACGAGTGCGGTCTTCCAGCTATAGTTTTATCGTTTTTATGTTCCTTTTCAAAGTGTTGCTCACCGTCCTTCCAGGATCTGAATGCGCTATTCTGGCTACGAAGCAACGTGCTTTTGGACTCTTCGAATGCTCCTTTTTTAGTATTGAATCCAGCTTCATTTGTGGGCTCTAAATTAGTTCCTGATGCAAGAGTTAAAGTGTCTTCTCTCTGACTGTCGTCGTAGGGATCGCACGAATTGTCCCCCAAGTCCTCCAGTCCGTCCAAACACACAACCGTGAGATCCGAACCCGCCTCCGAAAATTTCGAGGTCTGCCTTTGCACGGATCTCACGCCATCTGCTCGTTTTTCCTTATGCAGTTCATGATCTTTGAAAAAAAAGCAAGGGGAGAGCGCCGAAGGGGGTTCGCATATCTCCCCCCTTTCCATCTTGCGCTCCTGCTCAAACTGCATTTTCTTAGAAATGACATTTTTGAGAAGGCTCGTCGCGAATATTGCTTTCTTGTGTGCGCCTTCCATGCTTACCCCTGCGTTACAGGGCTGCCTGCTGGCTTCACCCCCCCGCCCGCTTGGCAAGACGCAGGTAACTTCATCTCCGGAACGTGATCCTGTTGCATTTTGAACGAATTTTGCACGTCTTTCGCCTCCGGGGACCCCTGCTTGCACATTGCAACGAAAATTTAACGTTTCCGTTAGTGTTATAACCCCTCTCCGTCCTTTGCCAAACGTCCCCATTACCTCCATCTTCTTGGTGGAAGATGATGCGGTTTTGGGGTCTGACAGATTACCATTCAAAGCAAATATTTTAGTCTGTGGCGCTTTTGTGTTGGGTAAAGGCAGCCCCTTAATCGCCTTAACAGCATTCTTATCTATTGCACTTATCGTGGAACTTTTATGGGAAACTAAATTTTTCTCTCTTGCGCGTGTCATGTCATATTTGAGGTCAACAAATGCGGACCACCTGTTAATTCCTAGCCCGTGCTCTGAGGCGGAGGACTCGCTGGAGGTACTGAAATTGATGGCATCGAAATACGGGCACGCTAAACTTCTGAAGGCTCTGGCTGTTAAGTTGCGCACCTCTTTATCAGCATCATCCAATTCACTGACCGCGCTAGACGCGCCACTCGAATACTCGTTTATGTCTTTCCCTTTTATTTTGGTACCAAAGTGCAAGCGTCCGGGGGCCGCAATGAAACATTTTGCACTATCACAGATTTTCTCTGCCTTTTTATCAGCTCTTCTAAAGACATGGCGACTCATATCCCCCTGGTGCTTGGCATAACACCGAATGTTTTCCTTTTCTTGGGCGCCGCTAGGCTCATTTATAGTTCTGGAAGTCGCCTTGATTGACAGGTGAATCTGCCCCGCACAGTTACCGCTGCCGTTTTGGTTCTTTGACAGACTTTCATCCGAGCTGACGCATTTGTTCATATCACATAGATCGTTTTCAGGCTTAGTGCTGACCGCTGCTCCGCCAGTAGCGCGCCTGTCTGTATTATTAGCATGGACCTGATTGCTTTCCACTCGTTCTAGGCTCCTCTCCTGTCCTGCACCTATCTTTTCTTCTTTGTCAATCGAAGCATAATCAATAAACGAGCACGCCAGATTATTGTCTTCAATCTCCCAACAGGATCCTGTTTCGAAGTCATAATCTGCATCATGATCTAGTTCGGAGAGCTGAATTTCATGCGTTGTAATGTAATGAGATTCGTCGTCCGTAGCGCCGGGCATGCGGTGATAGGACAACAGGACGCCAACACCCTCCACCGGGTCACCTTTTCTGCTTATATACATGTCACTGTATTGCAGCGCTTCCTTATTAATAGAGCCCATTTCTGGATTGAACTTTCGGGGTAAGAGTTGGAATCCTGGAACCGCGTCTCCGTTACCAGTGGATAATTCGAGGCAGTCCCTGAAACTTTTGTCGGGGATTTCACAAGAAGAGGAATTTTCTAGCGCGCCCGTAGTATCTCTTAATATCTCATTTGCTTTGTGGCCCCCCACGTCTTTTTCATTGATAGATCCGCAGATTGCAGCGGGGAGATCGGCGACATCGTCGTTCGGTTCGCGATCGCCTGGGGTTTGATCTCCTGAAGTTGAATGTGAGTCACTGTTGCGCTTGAATATAGCCAGCTGGTTTCCTTCACCGGTAAAAGTTACTTTAACCGTTTTTGCGCAATTTGCTTTAATGTCGGCCGGGCCATTTAGGTCCACGTAGTTCGATTCGTCTTGTTGTGCCATAGAGTCAAACATGTTTTTGACGGTCGGCTTCGTTGTAGCGCCGGTGTCTTCGCAGTAAGTGACAGTCTTCTGGGGCCTTTACATCGTTCCTTTATGAGATCTCTATTAAGGATACTGTTACTGGGCAGGAGCGGGGAAAAAAACAGAGAGACACTGAGAAGACCCCAAAAATCCTCCCCGATGCCCCATGTGCCGAGCAGAGTCCCTCATGCTGGTGCTCTGCACTTATGCTCTAGTGGACAGTAGTTTGAGTGGCGCTGGGGTGTAATTTCGGATATCATTGCTAGCGGCATCGGCATTCCTGTGGCCTGACTTTGAGAGGCTTAAAGCAGAGTATATGGAAACTTCAACTTTTACTGAAAGACTAAATCCAGCATTTGCATAATAAATGGCATTGCACCGTGTGGAAGTATCATGCATTGTTCGCAAAACTAGTTAGTTATTAATAAATAAACGAATAGGCTAATAGTTTATCCTGAACTATGCTGATAATAAAGTGAGCTTAAGTGCTAATATGGCGCTTTAACTGATGTTTTGGCTCCGGAAGCATGGAAGTGGAGTGCAAACGTTTCCGGATGCATAGGCCTATAGAATAGGTATTAAAAACAAAATGATGACGAAATGATATGGGGTATTTTAATAGCGCACGACTGGAATCTATAGTTACACGAAGGATCTTTTACTGACACGTGTCTCTCGATTGTTATTGCCAGGATTTATTTAGATCGTATAAGTCATTTACTTATTTAGCATTCAACTTAACATGTTAAGGTGGGCTGTTACATTTAATGTGCCGTTTTAATTTGGCGTCCTACGATTATTTTAAGGTAATGATTGATGTCTATTCTTTGATTCTTTTTATGTTTTGATATTGTTTTACATAAAATATATAAAACAGTGATGTATTTTTCCACAAAACAATCTACGCTAATATGGCTTGTTTGGTCAAGATTTTAGCCCAGATTCAGCACCTCGAGCACTGGACAGCACCTATTCTAATTTTGCTTTTCTTTCCATTATTGTCTAAAAGTTGAGTCATGGCAACTGGACTTCTTTCTTTAAGGTAGATCGTTTCTTTAAGGTAGACGTTTCATTCTGCATCCACAGAACTTTGTCAATCTGAGGGAAGTTGGTTTGTGCTCACAAATTTATCCTCCAGGTTGGTTTCCCCTCACACCTGCCTTGAATAGGCTCGTAAAGTGAAACAAAAGCAGGGGTGGTGGGGGTTGTGGTTAGATGTAACAGCCCCACACCTGGCGGTTCCTCCTGCCCCCATTAAGTGGGTCATTAAGGGTAGCCAACCTGGTGGACGTGTGACTTGGGCCTGATCTTCCTGGGAATGGATGAAAGGGCAGCATTATAGGTAGAAGATAAGTTATGTCTGAGGCCTCCACCTCTGTTATTGTTATTGAATGGTTTTCCAGATAGGGTGGTTAATGACTGGCGCATTTTAGCCTCTTCTGGCATCTCATTTATTGAATACAATAGAGAAGAGAACACTGAAGCTGGTATCCCAGGAAAATCGGTAATGGGATATTATGGATTAATTGATCTCCTGCAGAATTCGAGCAGCTAGAAACCTATTACTGTATGCAATTCTCTCACACATCATCCATCCACTATTCATCTATTCATGCATTTGTCTTCATATGGCTTCATACAGCGTATGGTATATAGTGAGTTTTGGACACCCTGGATGGAATGCTATTCTGCTGCAGAGAAAACACAAACACCATTTACATACCACCAGCAATATAGAGACAATGAAAAGATAGGCGCTACTTAAATACAATTAAGAATCACTTTGTTTTTCAATAGGACAATGAGCCACCACACACCTGCAGTGTGTGTAAGGATTGTTAGTAGAGTGATGGGGTGAGACCGCAGATAACCTGGCCTGCAGAATCACCAAACTAAACCCAGCAGAGATAGTTTGGGTTGAGTTGGATTGTAGAGTGAAGAAAAACTGTTCAACTAGTGGCTCAGCATATGTGCAGACTGTTTGAAGGTGGTTGGAGGAGCATCCCAGGTGTTTACCTTGTGGAGCTGGGTGAGTGAATTCCAAAAGTGCGCCAGGTCTCCATAAGGACAAAGGACATGTAAAGGAATGTAAAGTATAAGATCGCTTTGATGTATTTGTTATTATTGTAAACTGTATAAAATCGTAAAAATAAAGAAAAACCCTCCTAGGAATTGATGTGTACAAACTCTTGACTGGTATTTTATATATGTATATTTATCTATTGGCTATTTTGCAAATGTCCTTTATACACCCACATGCCTCAGCATGTGTTCTCTTTACTGTATATATTGCTGATATATAACGGTTGATCAGCCCAATAGAAACAATAGGGGTAACTAAACACAATACAACACTAACTATAAGACACGACACCGCAGTCCAGTTTGTTAATAAACTAAACAATAAAGAAGAAATCAAAATAACTAAACTTTAATTACTAATATCTAATGAAATAACAAACGCTAGTTTAACTAAAGAAGAACACAAATTTCCGCCTCTCCAGCAGGAACTGGTGGTGCAGTCTAATTATCTTCAGGTATTTAACTGCTCTGAGCCCTGGGACCATCTTTTGTCAGGCCACTCCCAGGGACCACAGCAGGTAAATAAACCGGTAAAAGAAACAGGAATTAGTCACTTTAATCACAACAAAAGATAGAAATTAATTGATAAAAATACATCAGTAAACTAAATGTGCAGACTTACAAATTGAACAAATGTATTCAAACCAATTAATAAAGTTATCGCAAATTAATGTGTTTTAAAATAAAAGGATAAATGTGCCTGTGCGTTTACCCCCTTTACTTAAGTGTGGCCTGGTGTTTGGCCATCATAGGTGATATAGCGCTTATTGACCAATGGAAAATCAGTTATTTTACAGATAAAAACTATTTATCTAATTTACAAACGCGGTTGTGTTTCATTATTTCAAACAAACGAATGAATAAAAACAGACAAATACCTGAACAAACAAACAAGTAAGCAAACAAGCAAATGAATGGATGGATGGATAAATAGCCATATTCCAGTTTATCAACTGGTAAAAGTTGACCAGCTGGTAGACTGAGCTTGCATTGTCATCAATATAATGTGGTCCTCAATGATATTAATGTATATACACCAATGAGATTTGATGAAAGTTTCTTTGCAATGGCAACAGAGTCTACGTTACAATGGTTTCTTTCTATTCTGAATGAATATCTTTTGATGGTATTTAATTAATGCATTTTTCCCAGAAAAGAATTATTGTTCTGCCAGGTACAGGGAAAACTGTATGAATTACCTTGAACCAACAAACCAGTATCGGATGTATGACCTTTAGTCCATAAGATTGACAAGAGAAAACCTTCATCTGTCATAGTGATTGCAGGTGGCTGCCCTCTAATGAGGAGAGCGCCGGCTGCAGGGTGGTGGCTAAATTTAGACTCTGAGGCCCAGTCATGCAAAATGCTAAACTGAAACTCTACCTCATCATTTCTGTTGCATCAAGTTGTGGAACAAGTAGAACGATTTGGAAAACAAGCAGAAGTTTCATTTTACTTCTACGATTTATATGATTCAAATAGCAAATTATATTTTAATGAATTATCAATAAGCGCAAATAAAGAAAATGCCTCCAATTTTTCTTTTGAATGTAACTCCAGCAATATCATAAGTGTTTTGTTCAAAGCCGTCATTGCTCGTTTTAATGCATCATATAATAATGTATATTTAGACTTATTTGATTAGGTGGGGGGGGATGATCAATGCACAACATCAGTAAATCACTAGTTACACTTATTTGCATAAGAGGATCCAGAAAGTAAGAATCCAGAGCAAAGGTTTGTTTCAGCCAACCAGATGAACATAAGGAGTCACGGTCACTGAATATGCAACTGCTTGGTTGAAACAAAAATCCTGGCCTGGATTTTTACTTTTGGAACCTGAAATACCCACCTCTGTTCTTTTATATCTTATGATCATTCCAAGCACATTTGATGGATTTGATGACCCAGTTTGCCTTAGCATAATGAAGTTTGCAGAATTACCACTAGGGGGACAATAATTACTCTACCAAATGCATAAAGTATGCACCCACATGCTTCTGCTACCCTTTCGGTTCTCGTGGTCTTTCATCACCACCAGATGGAGACACTGACCAGGTGTCAGTTACCCCGCCCCCTTCTGGCAGACACACTGATAATTCTTCAGCTCTTGTTAGGACTGTGATTTAGAGGATGGCTTGCAATGTAAATTACACCACGCAGGGTGATGTATCAATTCAGCTGGTTAGTAAATACGGCCAGTTGCAGATTGTGACATTTACCAGTCTGTTTGCAGATTATTAGGAGGTTAAGATTATTACTTGGATTATTACTTGTCATTTACAAGTTTAGCAAAATCCATATACGCATTCACTGTTCTTGCTCAACAGAACACCATGAGGTTTTGAATATGCCACTTTGTAGGTGCGGGTCCAGTGCCTAAAACTTCCACTCGTCTATCTTCTAACCACTCCAGCAGAGGGTGAAAAAAGGGGCCTGGATTTCAGGCAGCAAAAGGCACAAGGAGCAACCTAGTCAGAGCACAAGCATGCAGTCTACCGGCAAAAAGAGCAGCACCAAATCATTTCACTAAAAAGCACAAGGAGCAGCCTAGTCAGAGCACAAGCATGCAGTCTACCGGCAAAAAGAGCAGCACCAAATCATTTCACTAAAAGGCACAAGGAGCAGCCTAGTCAGAGCACAAGCATGCAGTCTACCGGCAAAAAGAGCAGCACCAAATCATTTCACTAAAAGGCACAAGGAGCAGCCTAGTCAGAGCACAAGCATGCAGTCTACTGGCAAAAAGAGCAGCACCAAATCATTTCACTGAATGTCATTGAACTGCAAGAGAAATCTGGCACAACACCAGGTAAACATATTAACTCTGTACACACCCAGCCAACTCTGCTAAAGAATGGTAAGATAATGTTCACTGAGACAAATATTTCACCTGTTCTATTCACCTGCTCTCTCAATCCCTTTCAATTCTCCCTGTCGTTCCCAAGGAGTGATTTCACTGTGATTTAATCTTTATTGTGGGAAAGCAGATCAGCATAAATAAATAGTCTCCGTGTCAGACCCATCTCAGATACCTCACCGTAAATGATAGGAAATTAAACCATGCTGGATGAGTCAGAATGAGAATCTCCTAATTCCGAAGTGGATGGTGCTGTTGGCCTCCCTGTTGTCTCCCTGCTGGATTTGGAGCCACTTGTAACATGAACGTTGCTGGCTTAAGTAACAGGATAAACAGTGCAGTTGTACTGAATTACTCAGATCTTCACTGGATTCATTATAAATTGATAAGAAACGCTGTTAGTAATTTTGGAAATTATAATGCAATGAGAGACTATAATAATGCTGTAAATCTAATACCGTCCCAATGCTTTTGAACCACGGAGGAGATGTAGGTGAGAGAGGGTGTGGAGGTACGCAGCCTCCTTCCGGTGCCTTCCATTCCGCTGAAAAGGTGCAGCCTCACCTTAGTGTCCATTATGCAGTTTCACTCCTCACAAAGGAACTTAAGTTCAGGTTCAGATACACCCACCTCCCACCCACTCAACTGGCAGGATAAGATTAGACAGCTATTTAAAAAACGGGACCTGCCTCCTCAAGTCCAGGGAGATCAGTTACTTTCAGTGGCCTCATTAAAATGGCAGGTGCTAAATCATGGCTGCTGATGGCGCCTTTTCATCCCATGCTACTACCTTCATTTGTAACCGCAGGACACTTTGAGGTGCCTATGGACTCTGACAATGTGGCTATAGTTTTGGCATTTTTACTTGAGTGAAAATGACTCCTCTGATGTCTTTTGACACTTGGTAAGAGCTGTCACCTACTGACAGAATTTCCAAACATCTTATTTAGCATTTACTGTACCTAGTTGCCACCAAGAGCATTTGCAAGCTTTCCCATTTGTTTTTGGTTAATCACACTTGTATTATGTTAACAGGCGATTCCTGTATGCTTGTATTCCTCATTTTGATATTAATGGATATATGGTGAAGGGGGAAACAGAGAGAGATGACACACACACAGACATACACAAGTTAGTCTTCCTATCTAAATGGGGACCGTCCATTCATTTCTATGAGAAAAACCATAATCCCAGTCATGACACCTTTAACCTCCACCCATCCCTAACCTTAACCACAAGTAACTAACCCAAATACTAAACTTTTGGCATTTTTTACTTTTTTGATTACATTCACAGATTTTTAAACTAAGGTTTTAAACTAAATTTTTAAAACTAAGGTTATCCAAATGGGGACCTCAAACATGCCCCCAAAAGTAGGGAAGTTTTAGGTTTTTTTACACTTTGGGGACATTTTGTTCCTCAAATGTGATCTATGCAAACCCACACACACACACATACACACGCACACACACACACAGATATTCCTGACAACGATTCATAAGTGTTAACCTGACAATGAAGGAGGAAGGAGGAGGATGTCCAGATAGTTGTGAGGGCAAGGCCTTTAACCACAGAACCCATCGCTGTGTGTCTGACACACAAACCAACTGCAGAGAGGCGCCTACCATCTACCATCTGCCACAATGCACTGCTCATCAAACTCTCTGGAAAGTCTTGCTGGACTTTTCCCAGGGTAATTCCACACAAAGCCGCAAAGGTCATGCCTGCATGTAGGTCATTATGAGACCCTACAGGTTTGCACGAGTCTTTACTCCATAACACTTCATTACTATACACATTCATCTACATCACTGTTTCTCAACCCGGTCCTCAGTGACCCCCAGACAGACCACGTTTTAGCTCCCTCCCAGAGCTCCCTGCCAGACCGTCCACATTTATGCAGCAGTAGTAAAGATGGTATGAGATGCCCAAACACTCCACATTCATGTAGATCAGTGTTTCTCAATACAGCCCTCTGGGAACCCCAGGCAGTCCACAATTTTGCAGAAATGTGGACTGTCTGACAGGGAGCTGGGAGGGAGCAAAACATGGACTATCTGGGGATCCCCAAGTGTTTTGGGAGTTCATGTCATCCTTACCATTGCTGCATAATTCTGGGCTTGGTGCCTCATTAAAGGTACAACAGCAAGTGCCATTTGGTAGGAACTTGATATAACAAAGTGAAAGGTTTTAACCTGATGCATGAATTCAGTTATTCCTTGCTGTTGTTGTCATATTTGTGGTTTGAGGAATGGAATAACCTCACACTGAAATATTAATCAGATCTCAGGGACGTCTTTGCAACCTCCAGATTATAAAGGAGAAAATCTTGTATTTTAACTTATATAACTGGACACTGTAGCAAGGCTATGTGTCTCGTACCTCAGGTGTAAAACAGCAGAGAAAGTTTTGCTCAAAGACCTGGATCTGTGAGGAAACAGCTGGTCCTAAAAGGTAAAGCAAGTTGCTCTTTAAGCAGGTTTGGATGCTAGAGACTTCTGAGCAAAAGAATAGTGAGCTAACAGCATTGTAACATGAGCTTTTTTGAACATACAACTAAAAATATTGAGCCTGACCTGTTCTGTTTTTTGAGGTCTCCTTGATGTCTGCATGCTGAATGACGGCCAGTGAGTGAGAAATACCACTGCAGTCTGATAAACTAAATTGAGGGCCAGTTGGGAGGAAGTCAGAGCCGAAAACAGAAATTGTTTGCAAATATCTGTAAATAAAGGCCCCTGTCATGAGGCCTTATGGGCTTCATGGAGGGTATACAGAGTGTGGGTCTCGGAGGTCATTAGGTAGACACACCCATAGTGACAGACAGGCGGCACTGTGTAAATAGCATCTAAATTAAATGGCAATGTCTACATGGATCAGTTGGATAAGCAGTTGGAAGATGGATGGATGGATGGAAAATCCTCAGGGTGTGTATCTATGGCTTTGGAAATTTGTCATCCCGTGGAAGTTGCAGGGCTTGCTGAAGGGAATGCAGCAAACAGAGCATGAGTTTGGGCCTATACCCTCTTTGAAGACAATCTGCGTGACTGATTTTGTGGCTTTACAGGAGAGAAATAGCTTCGGTTGTGAAAACATAAGCACTATATCATGAAAACATTTTTTTTCTTATTTTCCATGACGTGGCCATGGTTACGTGTGTCTTTAAGAAAAGGCATGCAGAATGTGGCAAGCTGTCATCAGTGCTTCGTGCCATGTGAGGCATGCCTGGCACCCCTGGCACTGTCTCCAGAGATTCTGCTCGATGCCAGATGGGGGACGACACACAGCCAGACAATCAAAGAGACCACCAGAAGATGGGTGAGAGCTGAACAGCCTGATTCCCCAATGAAGTTTAGACAAGCAGGAGTCCTCAGACAGATTTGAAATTAAGGAGAGGAATGTTCTTAAAATACATTTATCCCCATCGAATCAGTTTTCCTGCTTTCTATGGAGCAATAAAAAACACACAGTATTTTTTTAAGACATAGTATTTTACAATAACCAAAACAAAAGGACACAGAGAGAAAAGAGAAAAAGAAATACAACCAACCAACACTGTTTCTCGGGCATACCTTCTTTTATTTGGTAACTTTTTAAACTAGAATGAATAAGAAAGCAAAATAATAAATTCCTAAATTGTTTTTTTTTGCGAAAGCATTAACATAGATGAAATAGAAGCCTGTCCTGAAGAACCTATTCTACATGTTTTCAACATACTTCAAATACACTTTGCAAATAACCTAATAACGGAAATGCAAGTACGACTTTAATTGAACAAGATGAAAGCCACCGAACACTTCTTGCAATATGGTTATAACATAAACCAGTGTGTCATAATCATCTTCTTCTTCATTTTGTCAGGGACACAGTGGCTGAGCAGGTCATATCAGGACAACGTCGCGCACTGCATTTTATTCTGGAGGATTCCCAGATGTTACCAACCCAGCTTGGAGACATGATCCTTCCTGCATGTCCCGGGTCCACCCCCGCCGCCTTCGCCCAACAGGACACTCTTGGAACAGGTCCCACTACCTCAGCTGACTCTTCTCAATCTGAAGGGGGAGCAGCTCTATTTCAAGTTCACACCGGATCTCCGAATTTCTCATCGAGAGTTAGCCCACCAACCACGGCAGAGTCATTTTGGCTACTTATACCCCTGATGTTTTTTTTTTTAGGCTTTAACTGTAGCTAATAGGTGGAGATTATTTTCCAAGGGCTCATCTATCTTAGCCTCAAAATCTCTCTAAAATGATAAACATGAGCCACTTTTAACGGAGGTCAACTACTACATTATTATAATCGTCATTATTATAATCATATTACCTGTTGCTGTTATTAAATTTTGCATTGTCTTTGCAACAGATTTATATATAAAAACCGACATGGGCAGATTGTAATTTTCATAGCTGGGCTATCATTGAAAACGTTATCGGACAGAACGCGTCTCGTTACTATGGCGACGGCCGGCTCAGCACGCATTACGGCGCTCTGTGACGTTTTTATCCTGCGACCTAATGTTTCTTTTCTGCAACTGTCACGGTGCAAAGGTGAAGTAGCAGTTTCTTCTATTTAACTACCACGCTTTTAACTTTAGAACAATAGCTTTTTAAAAAAATAATTAGCGCATTATTTCCTTGTTTCTCTAAACCACATTTTAAAAGTTGATAACATAGATAGCTTCAGCGATGTGTGCGAATAGTCAAGTGAAACTTTATTAGTTAGCGATTAATTAAATTAGAACAAATATCGTATTTATTTCATGCAACATTACATCTACGTCTGTATGTTCAGCCGCACAAACTATTTATTGAATATTTAAAAAATTGTAAATTGCTTTTCTTCACTTAGGCAAAAATGAACAGTGAAAACTTTTCGATAAGTGAGAAGATTGTGTCAGCCTCATATATACGGCAGGGATTGCAGGCACGTCGCAGTCATGAGCAGCTGATAAGACTGCTGCTGGAACAGGTACCGTTACATACATGATACAGCGCTTAAGCTTTAATATGAGGGCTTGCTAGCAGGGGACCTCCTGTAAGAAACGATGGTCATTAATGAGAATTGTATAGTAATTCGCAATAATATGAATACAAGTCATTTCCAACTAGAAGACGTGTTACAGGCTGCGGCATTTCATTGTCTCCAAAGGGAAAGTGTCCAGAAGAGGGCTGGAGTGAGAGCACGATCGAGCTCTTCCTGAATGAGCTGGCCGTGATGGACAGCAACAACTTCCTGGGGAATTGTGGGGTCGGGGAGCGAGAGGGCAGGGTGGCGTCCAGCCTGGTAGCCCGGAGGCACTACAGGTTAGTTCAGCCTCATCGCTGAGGGTGGAAGACAGTTTAAAAAGTGTCAACACAAAGCAGCTTTTGTATGCTGTAAACTTCAGGTGTTTAATGTTCTTCTTACTATAGTAACATAGTCAATTTCATTGGTAGAATGAAGTGTTGAGTGCTTGTTTCTGTAGGCTCATCCATGGAATTGGCCGCTCTGGGGACATCGCTGCCATTCAGCCAAAGGCTGCGGGTTCGAGCCTGCTGAACAAGCTCACCAACTCAGTGGTGCTGGATGTTCTAAGAATGGCCGGTGTGTTGAGGTTGTTGGATACCTGCCTTTATCCATTTAGATCAGGGCTATTCAAATCATGGTCCTCAATGGCCAACCACTGCCGATATTCTGATCTGTGAAGCCTCTGTGCCCAGTCAGGCAGAAATGATCAAATTAACTACCTGTAAGAACTGAATACATGGCCTGGATTTGTAATCGAGTACCAGATTTGAGCCCTGATTTAATTGACAAAAGTTTGATATAGTTCACTTTACCAACAGTGAAGTTCTACTTCACTTTTGCAAATGGAGATGGAAGAGTTTGCTCTTTGATGAGAACGGTCTTGGTGGTTATCGGGGTTTGTGCAGATGAGGCAGAGCTCCGAACAGCTGATGGTTTGCTCGTCTGTGGCCGCAGGTGTGCGAAGCGTGTCCAGCTGCTTTGTGGTGCCCATGGCGACGGGCATGAGCCTGACACTGTGCTTCCTGACCCTGAGGCACCGCCGGCCCAAGGCGCGCTACATTATCTGGCCGCGCATTGACCAGAAGTCCTGCTTCAAAGCCATGGTCACGGCAGGTGAGTGAGGAACCCTGTCCACCTTTAGCAAGACCCCACTACTCTATCGAGCTCAGTCACAAAGTGAAATTAACAAACACACCTAAACAACTTCCTGTTGAGTAACAATTAAAAAAAGTAGCAGGGATCTTTAAGCAATGAAGAGCTAATAACCAGTAATTGAATAACTGCTTTGATTGTCATTTTCCTGTTTGGTTTCCATTACATTTATCTGATGCTTTACAATTTTATAATTTTTGTTTGCAATTTATAGGGGCTTTTGGGATTTGAACCCATGACCTTTGCATTAAAAGTGCAACACTCTACTTGTTAAGCTATTGGTTTCCTTGGTGTGATGTGTGTCAGCTGTAATCAGCTGCAGTGACATTCAGTGTTTTTTCTGCATTTCTGGAGCTACGATTCTACACAGGTTGTCTTCAGGATTGGTGATGCTGCTCTAGGTCGAGCAGAAGCATTGTACTGTCTGTGGTGTAAAACAGAAAAGCCAGAAACAAAAGAAATAGTTGAATACATTTGCTTTCATGTTGTGGTTTGAATAATTAGGCAAAAAATGCAGATGTTCTGTGTAGAGAATGAGTCATGGGTTTGTGTATGCGTCCAGGTTTGCACTTTTTTGGTGTTTTAAATAGTTTGCTTTAAACAGGAGCTGCGCGTTTATCTGGCCGTTGTCTGATGTTCTTTGGGTTGGGTGGGGGCCGGGTGCCGGGCAGGTTACGAGCCCGTGGTGGTGGAGAACTTGCTGGAAGGTGATGAGCTGCGAACAGATCTGGAGGCAGTAGAGAGGAAGATCCAGGAGCTGGGTGCAGAGAGTGTCCTGTGCGTCCACTCCACCACGTCCTGCTTTGCCCCCCGTGTCCCTGACAGGTACCGGCTACCTGCATGACCTGCTTTGAGCAGCAGGTGGCACTGTAGGAAACACGCCCGGGTTTCGTCCCAAAGGAAACTGTTGTTCTTTTCACCAGACTACAACACTGCATTCATCTATAATATAT
>JAODKE010000015.1:9400504-9413700 GCA_026779605.1 Mormyrus hasselquistii
AGCAGAATGGCTGCTGTCACATCATCCAGGTGGGGGTTACACTGTGCTGGTGATGGAAGAGGCTCCCCATTGGTTCAGTAAAGTGCTTTGGGTGTCTTTAAAAGCACTATATACATGTATAGAAAAAAATGAGACCACTCTGTATTTTTAAACAAATCTGCATTTTTAAATCCTGGTTTAATCATGGTTCTGCTGGCAGAAGGATACACTGAGCAGCAGGTTGGCTCCAGGTTCAAAATGTCTAAGACTGCAGTAACCAAGAATAAGGTGAGGCTGGAGACACTGGGAACAACCAAAAACCAGCCAGGTGTGTGTGGGGGGGGAGTTACTTTCTAACGCCATAGATAACCGTCAACTTATCTGACAGCTTCTCATGAACCGTAGGATGACATCAAGTGACCTTCAAAAGGAATGGTAAACATTAAGTGCAGGTGTGAAGTGCACTGCTGGGGCAGTTCATATCAGGCTTCTAGAAGCAGGACTGAAATCCCATAAAGCAAGGAAGAAGCCCTTCATTAATGAGAAAAAGGGAAAAACCAGGCTGCAGTTTGCATACTCACACACACACACACACACACATATATAATAAATCTCACTACAATTAGACAATACATTCAGCTATACTTACAAAATACTTATAAAATTGCAATTGTATAGAAAACAAAAAAATGTTGAGAAAGTGTGAGGAACTTCAAAAACTGTATTAAATTGGAATGTCTTGCATTGACTTGCAATATGTCTTTACAATGTGTTCAAAAATCTGAAGCCGAAATCTGCTGTCCTTGATTAGTTTAGAATTGAGAAATTTCAACAACCTTAAAAAAACCGTCAAAGGGTCTGTGTTGTTCTGCATTGATTTTGATCATTGTATGAAAATGATCGTACAAATGAGTGTTACAGTACATTTACAGCCACGGCACAATGTTTTGTTTCACTCATTTCTCCAAGTTATGGGTGTGTGTGTCTGTAGACTGAAGCCGCGAAAGTCGAAGCGCGGAGTCGCGAGGGACGACTGTATATATATATTTCTCTCCCTTGCCAAGTTATCTACGAAACCTGATTTTCCACAAACATTTGTGTCGAATCCTTTCTCTTAATTTTTGTTCAGACATATAATTTGTCTGCCCTTCTAATTTTCTATAAATGTGGAAATTAAGTTGCATACAGTAAACTGCCTATTTTAAAGAACACAAGAACATAAGACATTTACAAACGAGAGGAGGTCATTCAAGCTCGTTTGCGGAGAACTTTAATATCGCAGCGATGTTAAAATCTTATCTAGCTCTGATTTAAAGGAACCGAGGGTTTTAGCTTCCATTACACTAGCAGGAAGACTATTCCATACTCTAACTACACGCTGTATAAAGAAGTGCTTCCTCAATTTTGTTTTAAAATTTGTTTTAAAATGTTCTCCCGCTAATTTCCACTTATTTAACAAAAACAAAAACAAAAAGTATGGGTGGATACTGGCAAGATGGGTAACTGTATAGACCACCCCCCCTTTAACCCCCCCGGCATGCACCGTCAGAGACAAAATGAATTTGGACGTGTGCGGGAGGCGATCTGCAGTGAAGCTTACCTAGAGTAGTGCTGAATGTGCTTCGACTGGCACTGGTTTTATTTCTAAGAAAATGGCCACTGACGTCAACTGTATATTACACAATATACAATTTCTGAGTTAAATTCTGCCATCTTGTGTCGAGAAACTAGTATTACAACAGCTTAAATTTGCTGTATTACATATACACCTAAATCTTGAAGTATAATATCATGAAGGTGATAACGTCTAAAGTGCTCATCTATTTCCTACAATGCAATCTTCGTAGCATTGCTTGTATTCATAGGATTTAAGTTATTTCTTTGGGTCATCATATGGGATTTACCTCCTCGTCAGCGATTAGGCCAATTGTACTAGACTGGGAATACATCTGCTTTTTGGTCAGCAGTCTGCACCACAGTCACATTCATGTTAACATTATAACTCAAAAACTATCTGACCAATCCTTTTCAGACTTTACAGACACATTTGTAAGATCTGGAAGTGATTGAATTTTGTGACAGATAATCCAAAAAATGAATCCATGTCACATAGTTGCAGGAAAGAGAAAGGTGATTGCAGAAGAAATTTGACTTTGTAGATGTAATAAGTCAAAAAGTATTTGATGGATCTTATTACTACTACACTATAAGGATGACGATCTTACTAAACTGATTTAATTTTAAAACAAATTGCCCCAAAATTGAAGTTGTGTGGGAGAAAAGAATGTGAACAATGGATATAGAAGACAGATAATCGTGTGAACACTGTAGCTCTAAAACTATTTGTAACAGTCATTTGCATTTAATGTTCTTTGAGCTGTTAATCCTGTTTTTCCGCCATCTAGTGGTGAATTACAGACGGAATGATTATTGTGGTTTAAGGTTCCGCCCGACCCTTTTTTCTTTTGCGCTCATGCTGTCCGCTCAGTGTTGCTGCAGTTTGGCGCCACTAAAAAGGAAAGCGAAATAAAAGGTTAAAATCAGAAGGAATAAGCAAGGCAATGTTGAGAATATTTAGCCTCTCATGGATGTCAGCTCACGAGGTTTGTTGACTTTAATATTTTATTGTGATCAATGCATTGTTTCAAATGTATAAGAAAGGTGAAAGAACTTGTTTTAATGCGAAGTTTCTTTTGTTTTCTTTGTGAGCAGGTCTCACGGGTTGTTAAGACCAGAATAAACCCCGTTTTTTGACTCCATCTCGTACCTCCGCCATTCCGTGAGGGTGCTACACTATTTGACTGATCAAATTTTGAGAAAAATCACATTAAAACTGAAGAAGCACCACATAGTAACAGTAAAGAAAAGGGCAACGTCAGACACTTATGCAGTCAGCACAATAACTCTGAAAGTATTTAACAGATATTTTCCAAACTTTAGCACATATGTTGTATGGATGATGATCTGGAGCTGATCAAATTTTGAAACTAATCTGACAAAAAAATAAAACATGATAACTATAAAGTATAAGATGGCCTCATGCTTCTGGATTTGATCTTATCAACAATTCAGAAAATACTGATGAGCTCTACACCTGTTCTTATTTGAAAGCACACCCCCACCCTGGATTTAAGCAGCAGTGCTAGGTGGCAGCAAAGGATGGAAAGGGTGACTGCAGAAGACTAAATGATTACTTGGACATGAAAGAAAGAAGCTTCTAACTTGTTACTACCTGAAGTATTTTGCAGAATTTCTGCCTAAATTTACATGCTTAAATTCTAAGGTTTATTGCTAATAAACTAGAAATAGTAATTGCTAAATATAGGTAACTCAGTTATGACCTTGAACTAAACAAAATGTGTTGCTTAGCTAAATCACGTGTCACGTCCCGACCACGAGAGGCGCACCCCCTAATCTGCGGAATCTTGTCCATCTGTACCAGCGGCATAAAAAGGAGTCGCCTCGCTCTCCTCGGCGCGAGGTATTGTTGATTCCCATGCAACTTACTAAGCGTTTCTCTCCTTGCCTTCTTTGCACCCCTAGTTCGGTCCTCCCGTGTCGGTCCCGTGACTCCCCGCTACCCCGACTCCCGCCTGTGTCCGCCCGTCCTACGTCCTGTGTTCCCCCTCGGCTTGACCTCACCGCCTTCTCCTACCCCTTGCTCCGAGCCCCGATTACGTCTTCAGATCGCCCCTCCAACTCAGTTTGCCTGGTCTAATAATAAAAGATCTTCCACGGAAGTCTCGTTCTCCCGTGTGCACTGTGCCCGGTGACATCACGTTTGTATATGTTCAGTATGCAATGCTGAATGGTTAAAAATAATAGATGCGTCTGATTGCCTACTAATCATTCTAAGTTCAACATATCAATATACCATCTTGTAGTAGTTATTCAAGATAGAACAGACAGTTTACCAAATGGCTCCAAAAAGGCACCTGCCAAAAACAAGCATTATTGCATACGTCACTTTTCTGCGTGCCGTTACAGTCCGCGCACATGGTGAGTGACATAAATTCATCATCAGTGATGTCCACACAGACTGCACACGTGCAGCCCAGAATCTAGCAGACTGTTTGCATGTATCATCTGCGCATGTGCATGGAAATATACTTGGTGTTTCCAATAGGCGGAAAAAGAAGAGAAGTGGTAATTATGGATGCTTATTAAAAGCAGTTGTAGTACCCACATATATACAATCACACCTATCATCATCATCATCATTGAGATTTTCATAGCATGCAGACATTATACTGTACGTGGTATACAATATTTTCAACAGTGACATTGAAATCTTGCTGATATAATTCTGGGGGGGGGGTGGATCCTGACTAATTTTTTTGCCAAAATTTTAACCACCCTAAACTGGTTAAAATGTCGAAACTTCATGAAAGTTTACCCATGTCACTGCACTGCTTACTCTTGTTGCAATACGTCAGTCCTCTCCTGGGCTGGTCTGGTGAAATATCATTGCTGTATGGATGCAGACTGCGACCTTCTGGACAAATGTAGTGTATAAATTCTTCTTCACTATTTTCGATTTTGATTAAATTTGGCATGTAAATTACCCATACCTTCCAGAGCTCAGAAAGGGTGTGATCCCTTTGATATACAACACCTTGCAAAAGGCATTTAATTAAAATGTAACGACCCCAAATAAAAAAAGACATACACCATATAACAGGCAAAACTATGTTAGCATCAATGTGAAATATGTAAATGAAACATTAGATTTGTCGAAAATCTCCCAAACTGATAAAACATATATACACATTGGTGAAAATTTTATTTCACTGTTGGGTGGGACAATGAACAGAAAAAAATCTCAAGGGCAATTCTTGAGTGGGACACAAAAGACGCTGGTAAATAAGGTTACAATGTTCAAATATTTTAAATACATTATAAAGCCATTACATATGTGTCACTGGACTAATCTCAGTCTGCTTCAGTAGCTTTATAAAGAATATAAAGCTCAAAATAAGTACAGTTCAAAAAACAGAAAAAACACTTCAATGAATAGTCCAACTAATTCAAACAAACAAAAAAATCTTCTAAAATATTTATTGTAGTATTTCTCAAAACAAGAGAAATTATACAGCCAAATACACGGCAACTATGTTATCTCTGTCTTCTGTGCCTAAGGACACCATTATAATAACATTTCCGGAAGCACTTCAATCATGTATAAAGATTTGTGTTATTAAATTGCTCTTGATATGTTACTTACATGGCGTTTTTATTGCGCTGAAAAACGATCATATGTGCGTTTTCCTTTTTGCCATTTTGGCTGGCCGACAAAACACACACACACGGCATTCAGGTTGTTTACAGTAGGCGAGTAGCGCCAAAATTTTAAAATGCATTGTTTTACATTTTTAATTTACACAGCTGCTTAAAGTTCCTATTATTACATGATTTTTAAATGACATAGTTATATTTACAATGATATATTGGGGAGGGAAAGACAGCTGTCATTCTCGTGGGAGGGTTACGCCTATCAGGAACAGGATACATTTCCAAGTAACAATATTATTGGAAAAACACTATTTTGTAAATATATACACGAGTGTTATCTTGTTGTATGTGCTATTGATTTTTTATCATGTAATACCTTTGGCTGTATATGTTTGTTGTCTTATAGATATTCTGTCGATAAGCAAATAAAAAATGAATACATTTTTCCCACGAGCGCGCCATAACAACACTCGCTTTCTGATTCTGTATCACTGTAAACGTCAGGGTGTTTTGTTTCTTTGGTACCTTTACTTGTCCACATCTTCTATCATTTAGGTGCAATTACAACAGTAAAAACAATAAGGTTCCAAAGCTTTGGACCCTTAAAAAGTGATGTTCTGCTAAGGAACTAATACTACGTCTTCGCGCTCCATGCTCGCCCCGCGCCCTTTCGTGCGCATTTCTCGGGCTATGATTGGTCTACAGCTTTGGTTTCACTGTCAATCAATCGCTGACACAGCGTCTCATTACCGCCCATCATGAGGTACCTGAATCCTGCCACCAGCAGACACCCACAGAGACTGGCAGGAATGGGCAGCAGGACCGCCCACCTCCCCACCCAAGTAAACACACATCGACGCAGTACCTATCCGCCAAACCATGTATTAACATAGGCGATAAATGCCTTTCGTCAGAAAAAAATCTGCAATTTCCCGAAAGATTCAGTATAGCAACGAGATGAGACTGTTTCCTGCATAAGCGGTTGCATGCGCAGCCGCCCGTAAAGCCAGCCTATAAATCCGGTTCCCGTCCCCCCCACATCCTTACCCCGCCCTATTTCAGTAGCTTACGGGCAAGGAGGAGGGGACTACGTATTTTACTGGAGGTCGGGCAGTCAGGCTTCCTGCTCCGTGCTTAGGGCCACTCATGTCCCCGAACACCGAGACGCTCCGAAAAGATGGACCCCGCTAAGAGGAGCGAGAGTGACTGGCAGGGTTTGGTGAGTGAGGTGGGTGTCTCAGTGACGGTCTGGAGGCGACACTGGAGGTGGGTGTCAGTACAGCGACTCTGCTTTCCAGGCACATCGACGGCAGTAAACATATACTCTGCCAGCTGTTAGAGGACACGGACACACACCACAACGCGCTGCAAGGGTTTTAGGGTTTAAATGTCACTTAAATGCAATAAATAACATCGCTTTAAATGTTTAAAAAAGTAGCTTTGTTTCCAAATAACAAGCGTACGCTTTTTTAAATGAATAAATTGTAAATGTTTAACGACAGATGTTAGCTGGGTTACTGGATTTTTTAAATATGAGCAAAACTTAGAATTTATTGGTTTGAAAGTATAAGACTACATAACCACCTAATCTGTGTCAGTGAGGAAACTGAGCTAGGACAGGGCTTGTAATCATTTGAATTAAAAGGACCTGGATTTCACTTGAGCACTGAGTTCTTGTTGTGTGCTGATTGGTCAGTCTCCTATATTCATGCACGTGTCACTAATGTTAATGTGAAACAGCTGGATGAGTCTTTAAGTGAAGGAAATAAACTAGTCAAAGCCCAAGAAGAGCTGAACGATTTAACCGAGCACAGGAGCCTTTCAGTTTGAAAGAGGTTTGTAAAACCTAAAGTAGCTCAAAGTGTCCCCCCGACATGGATTAGGCGGCCACCCTAAAACCACAGCTTTTAATGAACAGACTGAGGGCAAATTAATCTAGGAAGTTCAGTGTGTGAGGCTTTATGTTTTCGGTTTATAATAAATTGTATTTTCCTTTGTGCAGTTTAACATGTCACTCCTGTCAATGGGCTGTTAGAGGACAATATGTCCAGTCTTATCTCCTTTCTTTAAGTAGCCCCCGTCAGTTCGTATTTTTTTGCTGGCAGCACAATGTGTGTGTGTGTGTGTGTGTGTGTGTGTGTGTGTGTGTGTGTGTGTGTGTGTGTGTGTACTTTTCCTGTATTTGTGGGGACAAATTCATCAGAAAATCAGCATAGAAAGACTTTAACTCTGGAATTAACAGATGATGTGAGAATTTCTCCATCCATCCATCCATCATCTTCTGCTTGTCCCGGGTTCGGGTCGCGGGGGTAGCAGCTTCAGGAGAGATACCCAGGCCTCCCTCTCCCCAGCTAACTCTACCAGCTCCTCGGGGGGGGGGGGACACCAAGGCTTTCCCAGGCCAGCCGAGAGATATAATCCCTCCAGCGAGTCCTGGGTCTGCCCTGGGGCCTCCTCCCTGTAGGACATGCACGGAAAACCTCTCCGGGTAGCCGCCCAGGAAGCATCCGCACCAGGTGTCCAAACCACTTCAACTGGCTCCTTTCGACGTGAAGAAGCAGCGGCTCTACTCTGAGCCCCTCCCGGATATCCAAACTTCTCAGCCTATCCCTAAGGGAGTGCCCAGACACCCTGCGGAGAAACCTCATTTCGGCCGCCTGTATTCATGATCTCATTCTTTCGGTCATTACCCATAGCTCATGACCATAGGTGAGGGTAGGGATGAAGATGGACCAATAGATTGAGCGCTTTGCTTTTCGCCTCAGTTCTTTCTTAGCCACGATGAACCGGTTAAGCACCTTCAAAACTGCAGACGCCGCTCCGATTCGTCTATCCAGCTCCCGATCTCGCCTATCCTCACTTGTGAACAAGACCCCGAGATACTTGAACTCCTCCACTTGAGGCAGTACCTCCTCCCTGACCTGAAGAGGGCAATCCACCCGTTTCCAGCTGAGAACCATGGTCTTGGACTTGGGGGTACTAATCCTAATCCCCGCCGCTTCACACTCGGCTGTGAACCGCCCCAGAGCACGCTGGAGATTCCCAGAGATGAAGCCAACAGGACGACATTGTCCGCAAAAAGCAGCGAGGCAAACCTGAGGCCACCAAAACTGGACACCCTCAACGCCCCGGCTGTGCCTAGAAATCCTGTCCATAAATATTATAAACAGGACAGATGACAAAGGGCAGCCCTGGCGGAGCCCAACCCGCACTGGGAACACGTCCAACTTATTACCGGCAATGTGGACCAAGCTTTGCTCTGTTCATACAGGGACCGAATCGGCCACAACAGTGCACCCCAGACCCCATACTCCCAAAGCACCCCCCACAAAGCACTTTGGGAGAGAGAATTTCTTTAGCTGCCAAAATGATTTCTTGGTACCAGTTTGCGAAGAGGCAATATGCGCTGGCACAGGAACGCAGTGTGTGTCATTCAGCCTCATTGAACTGTAAGTTTTTCATGTACCCCAAACCAGAAACTGAGTGTATTTTAGAGGATCATCACAGCTTACAATGAACATCTCAGTCAATCAGGTTGTTTACACTGCCAGTGGAATAAAATTACTTTCTGTGTAAGATTAAGATTGGTTTATTGTCAATAATTGGCATAGTGTGAAAGTCTAGTTTGTAGTGTCTGTGTTGTGGGTTTAACATTCTTTTGGGGACAGTGAGTTTAGAGCTTTGACTGCTTGAGGAAAGAAGCTGTTACAGTGTCTGGCAGTTACAGTTCTGATGCTGCGGGACCGTCTACCAGACGGTAGGAGAGAGAACAGTGCATGTGAGGGGTGGGAAGTGTCCTTCACTATGCTCTTCGCACGATGGATGATGTGCTTTTGGTAAAGGTGGGAGATGGCTGGGAGCGGGACCCCGATGAAACTCTCTGCTGTCCTCACTAACCGCTGCAGTTTTCAGCAGTGGTGCAGTTTCCGTACCAGACAGTGATGTAGCAGCAGAGAACACTCTCGATGGTCCCCTGGTAGAATGATGTGAGAAAGGGAGGAGGGAGGCTGGCCTTCTTCAGCTTTCGTAGGAAGTGAAGACGTTGTTGGGCTTTCTTTGTGATGGTGGTGGTGTTCTGGTTCCAGGAAAGGTCGTCTGCCATGTGCACACCCCGGATCCGTTGATGTGCAGTGGGGTGTGGGCTGCAGGGCTATTCCTGAAGTTAACAACCATCTCTTTAGTCTTCTGAACATTAAGACGGGTTGTTATTTTGACGCTAGTCCACCAGGTGTTTTACGTCCTCTCTGTACGCAGACTCATCGTTATTGGTGATGAGATGTACTACAGTTGTGTCATCTGCAGACTTCATGATGTGATCTGAACTGTACTGAGCAGCACAGTCACAGTGTCAGCAGTGTGAACAGCAGTGGTCTAAGCACACAGCCTGCGGGGAACCTGTGCTCAGTCTGAGGACCCTGGAAGTGTTATTTCCTATGGAGACAGACTAGGGTCTGTCAGTCAGGAGGTCCAGGATCTAATTACAGAGAGGGGTGTTTATCCCTAGTAGGTCCAACGTTTTTACCAGCTTCTGGGGAATGACTGTGTTAAATACTGAGATGAAGTCAATAAACAGCATTCTGCCATAAGTATCCTTTTTGTCAAGATGGGAGACGGAGAGGTGAATAGCAGATGAAATGGCATTGTCTGTGGACCGATATGCAAACTATAGCGGGTCCAGGTTCTGCGGGAGTTGTGTTTTCATGTGCTTCAGTATCAGCCTCTCAAAGCGCTTTGTCATGATGGACGTGAATGCCATGGGCCGGTAGTCGCTGAGGCAGGACACAGTAGACTTCTTTGGCACTGAGATGATTTTGGTGGTTTTGAGCAGGCTGCTATCACGGCTGAGTGCAGTGATGTATTGATGTCTATGAAGATGCCTGCAGGCTGATCAGCATACTCCCAATGCGCCCGGCCAGGTATGTTGTCAGGCCCTGCAACCTTTTTGCAGGTTCATTCTGCGGAGGGTCATCCTGACATCTGCTGTGGAAAGCTGAAGTACCTGGTCATGGGAGGAGGGGATCATCTTCCACGACGGTTCCCTGTTTTCCACTTCAAAACGTGCAAAGAAGTCATTCAGTTCATCTGGCATGGAGGGTTCACTGCTGCCCAGACGTATTGGCTTGTAGCCTGTGATGGTCTGAGTGCCCTGCCACATGCGCCGAGTGTCCTTTGAACTTGTGAAGTGTGTTGATCCTCTCTGCATGCACCCTCTTTGATGGCAGAGACATGTTTGTAACATTGTAAGCTGTTTGGACATTGTAAGTTGTTTTTCTTTCTCTGTGGCACAACTGCAAAAATAATGGATTTTACCCCATGATATGAACTATATTTTCAAGCTTTAACCCCAACCAATAACCAACAACCAACTGCAGACAAGCATTTAACCTTAAAGGGCCACTTCTGCTGTACTGTCATTACCCTCTCGTTCTCTCAGTTGCTATTGAGTCGCAGTCTGCGGTTGGTGCATTTCACTCTGGGCTGAGGCTTCATAATGAGGAGTAAGATTTGTTCTTTCAGACAGGCGCTATCTTGTCCCATCCGTCATGTTCTGCATGGAGTAAGTAATGAGCAGGTTCTCGTATTAAGCAGCAGGGGTGAAAAGGCCGTTAAGAATAAACCACAGTGATGCTGTCGGAGGTCTTGCTTCTTGCATGAACCCTGGGGTGTGGAGAGTAGCCTGTCCACAGTGAGGTATCTGTATGTTTGCTTTATCTCCTCTGGCTTCTAATCCACCCTGATGGATGGATCTGAATGGCAGGTGTGCTGGGAGAACTGTAAGCCTGTTTATGTTTGTTTGGAAATAGGTGTGATGACACTGGCTGGTATGTCTCCCACGTTCTCTGCCGCTTTTTCAAATTTACAGATGGGGGAACTTAATCGTAAATCGCTCCGCAGGTTTGCGGGTTTTAATGTCACGGCTCGCTAAAGACTGTAATGCAGAGATACCGCCCCCTTTGGTTCCGCAGAGCTTCTCTGTAAAACCACATACCTTTATTAAACATCAAGATAGTCATCCATTACTTGCCCAAGGCAGTCTTTTTTTTATATTTAATTTTTTTTTTCTTCTTCCTTCTCTGTTACCTGAGGGTGTGTTCATGGTCGTGAGCTAATGCTTACGTTAGCGTAGGCTAATTCTTTTGTGCGAGGTCCAGTAAGGCAGTGGACATATGAAGTCCGGGTAGGAGAAATGGCTAAATGTACTAGCAGAGGGCATATCTGCAGCTTTAAATAATAAAATTCAGCATGTGGATGGCCAGTAGGTGCTTATCAGTTGTACTTCCCTAAATAATGTAAGATGAAACTCCTCTCCTGCTGCACGTCATACTGCACAGCGATTACCTGCTCAAAGGAATCTCCCACACCACTGATACATCATTTAATTTTCCTTCTTTTGAGCATCTCACAATGTTGTTGTTGTTGTGTGTTTTATTTATTTATTTATTTTTTTGGTTCGTCTCATCTCCTGTTTTCTGCCTGAGTCTTCTGGCTTTTAGCTATTGACTTTGCTCCCCCACAGTTCCTGGTTTGCAAGCGCAAACTGGAGAGCAAGAAGGAGGGCCTGCTGATCCTGTCCAAGGAGCTGGACTCCTGTCAGCAGGAGAGGGACCAGTACAAGCTGATGGCCAGTCAGCTGAGGGAGCGCCACCAGAGCCTGAAAAAGAAGTACAGGGAGCTCATTGTGAGCCGGCCGCCGAACGCTGACTTACCACGCTGACTCTGTCGTCACGGGGAGATTTATGAAGGGGGGGGGGGGCTAAGCCTTATTTGCTAAGGGTGTCTGATTTTAATGAAAATGAATGAGAACACACTATTTAAACTAATTAGTGTATATTTATTTGGGGGGCTAAAGTCCCCCTAAAACAGCTCTAGTGACACCCCTGGTTGTCATTGTCATTATCATTAAATGTTAAATGTCGCTAAACTTCCTTGAAGTACCTCGTCGTCATTTTTTTATTTTATTTTAGCTCATACACTTTTCTGTGAAATAAGCAGTGTTGGACATTTCCGGTCCAAAAACTACAAATCCAGACCAAGGTTTTGTTTCTACCTGTTGTGCACTCTCACTGTGACTCCTTAAGCTCAACTGGTTGGTAGAAACAAAACCTTGGTCTGGATTTGTAGCTTCTGGGCCTGAAATGCCCAATGCTGGCAATAAGGCAATCCTTAATGATTCTGTATGAAGCAGGGGGGTAAAGCTGGTGATTTCTGCTGTGAGTATTGCAGGGGGTGAGATGACCATATATCCCAACATGCTTTGCAGGACGGTGATCCCACTTTGCCACCTGAAAGACGAAACCAGGTACCCCAGGAGCCCGCAAACATGGCCAGTTATTCCAGGCAGAGACCCCTTCTTGTGTATTTAAGTACACAGGTGCACACTTGCTCTGTATCAGCTCACGGTCACATCCCCACCCAGCAATGTGTGCCGCAGAGCAGGCTTAGCCCCTTAAGGGGCGCGTGAGCAACACCGCGAGCCCTGTTTACTTAGCCACCAGCGCTCAGTGATATAGCTGAGGCCGCTGGGAATTTCGCAGCCAAAGACATGAGTCATCAGGCCATAAACTGTGCAGAAAAATCGACCGCGTGATCGCGTGAAGCGTGGCTACGCCCGGATATTTATTAACGGAAGCCACATCTACGTGTGCATGACAGCAGTCGTACATCAAAATTATGGCGATTCTGGGGCTAACGCGTGATTAACGCCGGCTGCGTGCTGTGGCGCCTTCAGTCAACATCGCAGTCAGGCGTAATTAAGAGCTCAGCGGGGGGGAGAGGCCACTGTTGCCTGCAGTCCTTCGCACGTACATAGGGGGGTGCCGTTGGTTTTTTGGGGTTAAGGAAAACGCCAGGAGCCGTAATGGGCTGCAGGAAGACCAGTATTATTATATCCATTTAGTAAAGGTCGCGCTCGCACCCCCACACACCCCCCCCCCGACCGGAACCACGCAGCTTAAACGCCCAGCCGACCGCGAACCAAAGCGAAA
>JAODKE010000015.1:9426006-9441528 GCA_026779605.1 Mormyrus hasselquistii
TGGATGGTGGAGGGTGGATGGTGGAGGGTGGATGGTGCCGGGTGGAGTGTGGAGGGGGGAGGGTGCAGGGGGGAGGGTGGGGGGTGGAGGGTGGAGGGTGCAGGGGGGAGGGTGGGGGGAATTCAAAAAAGCAACACATCGCACATGCGAGCAGACTTGAGTTGCCTCTTTGTGCATTGCGGTGCTTTATTCTCAGAGTAAGTTTATTACATGTGATGAAAATCCCTGCTATAATCGTTCTGTGGACCTGGAACGCCCGGCAACCTGGCCGGCTTGCATGCTTAATGATATCATTGCGGCCAGGATTCTGGCCCTACAGGAGCCGGTTAAGACTAAACCTGCACATTCTTGTTCTGACCAGCTAAATTCACTCGTCGCCAGCTGGGCCCAATGATATGAATAGAACTTTATCAGAGCAGTCTCCACAGCGATAAAGAAAGTGAGAGCCACCACAGAAAAACACTATGCGGTCATATAGGGGACCCTAATTTAAAGTTTAGACATTGTCACTGTCCCCTTCTCCAATATTCATCAGCCATGACCTTTCACAATTCCAAATACAGCCGAATTACCAAATACATTGTGGACCTTAATGCCCATTCCATTTTTCCCCTTTTATTGTGTATGCTGATTTATGTTGTATTGAATGGTCTTATTAAATGTTAATACTTTGCTTTGGGTTAAAGAGGGTACTTTTACTTTCAAAAGATATTGTAAATCTTCTCGAGCGATGTTAAATGACTCTCTGCATTGTAACTCCCTATTGTAATGCGATGAATTGTTTTTTATGTTGTGCCGATTTCCCCCCCCCCTCTTCCTCTCATGGGTTGGCCACCCCGTCCTGGGTTATTCCCTACCTTGTCACTATAGCTTCCTGGATGGGCTCTGGACCTCCTGTGACCCTGCATAGGGCAGGCGGTTATGGGTGGATGGGTGTGTAGGATCCTTTTCCTTATACCACAGCTGTGGTAAACACTATTTTCTTAATGGTCTGGTGTCCCATGGGTGTTGATTATTCTCATTTAACCGCACAGGTAGTTCCGGCAGCCTAACAGTCTCATATTAATACATTTTAATGTTTTATTAAACATGTTAACATAAAAAACTTGAGTTTTTACTCATACATAAGCAGTCATTCTTATCAACATAATTTTCCTTGGTTTACAGAACTGTCTGTTGACAGTTTCTATGGTCACTTAACAGCCGTGCCACTTACAGTGAGTAGCCTGACCAGATACTCTGTCCTTATAGGAACTATATTTTTAAGAGCACATTGGAACACTATCAAATGTTCATTTAAATAATTTTCTTCTGAACAATTACCTTGACTAGTTTTCCATTATTATATTTTGTTTGTTAGCTGTAGTATAATTGGGTTCAACCACTACGAGGTGTGTGGTTAAATGAAAATTATCAACTGCAGTTTGGTTAGTGGCCTCTGCTCCGGGTAAGTCTGCATTACCCTAAGTTGTTGTTGATAATTTTCGGGTAACCATACACCTCATCATGGTTTATCCTTTTAGATTCTTTGGTGGTGGAATGTCATTTTAAAATTATCCTTACGAAACCTCAGCTCAAATTTAAAAAAAATAAAAATTGGGAGTCTGGTGGTGGTAAGTAGTGTAGTGGTTAATATTATGGGTTTATAACTTGACGGCTGGCATCATATATTACAAGAAAGAACCTCACTGTAACATTAAGCAAATTTCAGTACTAAAGGTGAACAGCTACTATGAAATATCCAGTGGAATACAGGGACACAAATAAATGAACAACTAAGATGTGTTGAGTATTCACCTGTTTCTGACATATCCAAAGACCTGATTTTAATAATTTACTTACAATGATGCAATGAAAGGAAAGTGCAGAATTATACTGGTTTAACTACCATCGCTTTTAGTTCTTAACATTTCTTTAGGTGTCTACAGAGGAAGTTTAAAAAGCAACAGACAGGACTAATGCTGTGCTTGTTAAGCAATCGGTATTTATGTAATTAGAATATTGCACACGTTCATACATGTATAATTGAACATCTATCCATTTCTCTGTCCATTGCACTGCTTATCCTGTATCGGTTGCAGAAAGTAGTTTCTGCAGGTTGATTGGCGATTCTTAATCGGCAACTGCCCAGGGTTGGTTCCCACCCACACCCCTTGTTTCCAGGATAGGCTCCAGTCCCCCCCATGACCCCAGTTGGTATTAAGTGGTTACAGTGATGGAAGGATATATAAAAATGGTTGAATTCACATATGAACTTTGTTTCTAAAGCAGTGTTTCCCAATCTAGTCCTTGGGGACCAGGGTGACAGTCCCGGTAGAAAGTTGGGAGGGAGCGAAAATGTGCACTCTCTGGGGAGCAAAAACATGGACCTTCTGTGGGTTCCTGAGGACCAAGTTGAGTAACACTGTTCTAAAGGGTAATATATTTTTTATATTTGTTTTGTAAAGATTTTCTAGTCGGGGACTGGACCCCAATTCCTCTCAATGATCTGGTATTTGTCTGTCCTCTCAGGGGGTGTTCTTGTTTGACAGCAGATCTGTAAGGATGAGCTACTTCACACACAATTATAATTTAATTGTCTGTGAAAATAAAAGGGGGTAAAAAGTATTTTAAATTAGTCCAGGATACAGAACATTAGTAAGGCTTTGTTGTAATGTTAACTTCATCTTTCCATCTCCATCAATCCATAGGTACATGCAATGAACCATCTGCCATTACAAAGCTTGTTAGTGATGCCCGCATTGTGTAATTACCTGTGTCGATGACAATGCCTCTCTGTACAATCCAATAGGTTATAATATCCAAAGAAGCATTTAAGTGACTATAAATGTATGTGCATAAACCTGATGGACTAATTGTTATTATTTAAATGAGTATTGTTATTAATCTGAATATATCACGTAATATTGTTGCACATAGCCACTACCCACTTTTTAAAAACCAACATGGGCACAGGTCATAACATCCTAGCTAATACATGTATATTTCTCAGTAACTTTACCGACCTGTTTATTTTATTTTGCATTGTATTGTATATCTCAGTGCTTGCTGTTATTAAATATTCCTCAGCCTAGTTTAAATAATGTCGGTATTTTATGATACATGTGGCTAGCTACTAAGAAATTCTGCGCATTTTGCTTGATGTTTAAGTTTAAAAATTACATAAAATATTTTTGTTTTGTGGCTACATTGGCTTTGTCCATTTATAAATTTGTCACTGTATACAAACGTAGGCATGTATCACACGGAGGATTCCAAGGGGGCGGTCAGCTTCCCTGGCGCTGAGCGCGACCTGCGGACACTAATTTTTGCCTGCTATCATGTACTTTCTCACGGTTTCTCCTGGCATTCACTTATAACACTACGCGCCCCCCCCAAAACCGATACCCTTTTTAACGATATTATTTTACACACTGGGCTGTACAAATTTGCGTATATTCCAGATCCAAACGGTACATGTTTTTTTCCTACCGTTTTCTGTGAAATAATAATAATAATGATACGGTAAGTGCTTCCGGTCGCCATCTTGTTGCTTATCCTGTATGATAGAAGAAGGGGGTTTGTTAGGAATAACTCACAGCCCTCTTCGGTCTCTTATATTATATATTCGTGTCATTAAACACGATGTCCAAAAGACATCGGCTGGATTTAGGTGATGATTACTCATCTAGCAAAAAAAGGATGTCCTCCGAGGGGTAAGTTGGGCAGTGTTTTTATTGTTTGGAGGCGCAGTCGGGTGACCATAGTGATCGTGCCGTCTCTCAGACCGAAGGGCTAGCGAGCTAGCCGTGTGTAGCCGGCAGAGCCACACCGGCCGGCAGGGCGCTCGAAACCACGCCGACCTGCCGCGCCGTCCGGCGAAAGCGCCGCTTTGTCCTTTAAATAGTTGCCATGGAAATGTGCTGTTATTTTGATTCCCGCGTGGGGCTGGCGCGCGGCGGCTACTTTATGCACGTGGATGGAGCGGCTCGCGCGGCCTACCTCGGCAGCCCCGGCCGCACAGGCTCGTTTTGCCTGATGACTTTAGCGCCGTTAGCTCCAGCAAAAGTACTGTTGCTCTGTATAATTAAAAAGTTATCTAGGCTGTCTGTCTTGTCGGTCGCCTGTTAACGTGTATGCTAGGTTTTTTATTTTTGTTTCGTCTGTACCACGGCGATCCGATTTACTGTGACATATCCAGAGAGAAACCGTCGTTGAACTGTAAGCATGCTAGGCGTATCCTGCACTTCATTCATTCAAAACACCTTTAATTCAGCGGGATTTTTAGCTGTATATATTTGTTAGGCTGTCCCGTTGTCAGTTTCTTTTCGAACCAAGAACAGTGAGCTTGTGGTTGTACTGAAATGACCCCATAACTTGAAGCAGTGACGATAAAAATATTCTTTGTTGTGCTCCCCGATGTTTATTATATGTGGGTGTAACAACCTAATACGCCATTTACTTGTTGCATAAATCGTGCATACATTTTTAACTCTTGAGGTGACACTTCTGACCATCCGTCGCAAAATTTGGATCTGTGTCGTTAAAGTGGTATTACATTTGTCGTATTAAACCATGTGCGTACGGTAATCATAAAAAGACAGAATATTCCTTGGTCTTCAGACAAGGTTCCCGGTGTGTAACTGAAATCATTGGTTGGTATTTCACGTTTGTGCTGTATCTTTCTCTCCATCTCTCTCACTTGTTCATCTTTCCCTTTGTCATTGGCAAAAGAGAACTAGTAAGGTTACTTAAGCTTTCAAGAACAAATTGCAGATTTTAACCTTGCAGCACCCGATGGAGAATTTTATTTTAATGGTAATGAATGTGAAAGTGTCTAGCTCTGGAAGTTGTACCCTCTATAGTTGCAGTCTCAGCATCAGTACCTGATCCATGCTGAGGAGTCACAGGATGAATTTTAAGTATCCCCAAGAAAAGACATTTCACTTATAGTGTAGTCTTATGTAGCCATTTGTCACCCAAATAAAGTCATTTAACACAATTACATAAAATCAGAATTAAACACTCCAACTGAAGGCTTTGTCGTTCAAAATTCAGTTTTATTTTCTTTGAGCTTTCAGATTTTTGTATGACCATATTTTAAGTTGTTGGAGAGTTGCATTGAATAGGCTACAGCTAAGTAACAGTGTTGACACAGGCGTATTTCTGGAAAATGAAAAAGGAAACAAGTTTTTGGTCTGCTGCTAAATTGGGATTAAAGAGCCTCGCGTGACTTTTCAGTCTGTAATTAACATTAATCTCAACTTCCAACAACTTCATTATACACATTCATTAGTAATCGCTTGACCTAAAGAACCAAATGTGCAGTATGTAACTGGATAATGATTTATTAAATATGTGAAAATACTTGCTGGATGATGATTGTAGAATGATAACTTTTTTTAGTTGTTTGAAGCATTTAAAAAACGAGTTGCCCTTGCAAAAATGTTGGGTTTGGAGACCAGACCGTTTCTGTCTGTATAACTTAGCAGCTATCGGAAAAATCATAAAACTGTTGTCTGTCAAAAAATGTTGGATGTGTAATCAGCTTCATGCTTGGCAGTCACATGTGTTCATTGTGTGTTTATTTATATACATGCACACGTGTGTATGTGTGCATGCATACAAACATAATATATAAAGGCTGACATTTTTCTTCTGTTTTTAGTAAAATCTAGAAGTCCTGAGAGTTTGAGATGTCAGAGCTCATTACCTCCTACAACTATCAGAGTGAACAGGGCTTGTTGCAAAAGTTTTTGTCTGTCTTATTCTGTCATATAGTCATGTCAGAGGTTCAAGGACTGTCTGATTTATTTTTGCGAATAGGGGAAGTAGATTTATAAATATGTCAGGAATCAGAATTGCATAGTTTGATATGTTGTTCTTTGATTTAAATTAACCAAAAGGCTTGTTTAAAAAGCACCTGTTTATTGCAAAATGTTGAAGTTTACCTTGATAAGCCTATTCCTTTGTTCTTTTTAATTCCTCTCTTTTTCCAGCACCAAGCTTCAACATTAGTTATTTAGTACTAGGAAGACTAGAGCATCATTCTGTTGTGTAAATTGGTAGTGGATTTCCATGCTACAGAAACGGATTGCATGGAAGGTTCTGTCACTTCTCTCTGAAAAGCGATCAATTTATTCTAAATTGGACAAGAGGTGCATTGTTTTGGAACAGCAACTCATTGATAGTTTTCAGGTTTTAATTAAAATTGGTGTTTTTTTTCCTCCTGATACCTTGTTAATACATCTTTAGTGGTATGTTGGGAGATGTAGTTCATATGGGCTGATTGAAACTGGACAGCACATTCCTCAAAGGGCCTTCTTCCTAGAGACTTGCACATTTGCAGAACAACTCTTCCAGGCTGTTTCTGATCCTGTTCAATTCCTGTCCACAGCAAAGACCGTGACCGTGACAGAGACCGGGACGACCGGCCGAAGGACAGGGACAGGGACCGAGACCGGGATCGAGACCGAGAGAAGGACAGCAGGGTTCCTGGCAACCCTCCAGTCACCCTGGCGATGGCGGGATCAGGGGTCTTGCCAGCAAGGTCTTTGCCCATTCACCAGCAGATCAACCCGTTCACCAACCTACCACATACTCCTCGCTACTACGAGATCCTGAAGAAGAGACTACTGCTGCCAGTATGGGAATACAGGGAGCGATTCACTGAAATCCTAGCTTGCCACCAATGCTTTGTGCTGGTGGGAGAGACTGGCTCTGGGAAGACTACCCAGGTGAGGCTGCTATCCAGTGGTCAAACTAATTGGTCAGACCAGCTTCAGCGTGGAGGTGATGCATTGAGTAACAGTTATAGCTCTTTGTCAGTGCAGATGTTCTCGTGATTTCGTGTGGGTGTCCTGCAGCTACTCTGGTCTCCTTTCACATTTCAAAGTCCTACGCAGAAGACTGTTGCTTCTTCGCTGACCTCAGCTGCATTTCAGCTCCCTCGCTGTTCTTGGGGGTGTACTGGCAGCCTCAAAGGCCACAGCCAGCTGTGGAATCTGGTGCAGGAATTGCACCTGCCGCACCTGGGTGCAGGAGACACGTGAGGGCAGTGAACTTCTAACCAGATATGTTGCACGCCCACGTCTCTTGGGGTGGGGGGGCACTACCTTTTCATGAAACTGCTTCGGTAAACAGCCGGCCGTCGCACAGGTTGTCCTAGATCAGCGGATAAATAATGCAGTGCTTTAGGGAGCTATGCGAGACGGTGCTCTGAAGAGAAGCGGGACAGCAGTCCTCCTGGGGTAGAGCTGAGTGCTGGCGAGCCACATCCGCCTCCCCTCCGCCTTAATTCTTCTCTAGATGTTGGCACCTCATTACCTGGGCAGCCCAACCTCTGCTTTGCAAGCCCAGCTTCTGCCCTGGATGCCGTAAACCTCTTCAGGTTGGGTTGGCGTTATCGGGCGGTGCAGGCTGTCTGCCCCTTCTAGCGCTCTGACCTTCGGCTCGGACTTCCTGTGGTGCTGTGGCAGGTACGATGCTTGTTAAGGGAAGGGGTCCTTCTGGTGGATTCGCTGTGTTCAGTTTCTCCATGTTTCTCCCCCTCTATGCTATGGATTTGTTGAGATGTTGAACGTGGGGAGTGTTTTCCCAAGCCGTGCAAATGGTGGGATGCCACCAGCAGCCAGTCTTCCATGTTAAAGGCTATTATGGTGGAAGGAACAGCTTTCTAAGTCTAGTTCCATCTTTAGCATGTAATTTTTCACCCTAGCCGTTGCCTGCATGTTGACTGCGGTTCTCAATCTCCAACACCGCTCCACCCATCCAGCCCCCTCTGCACAGTTCCACTTTGTTTCTGTTTTGCTTCAGGGCCTTTTCCTTTTTTCTTTTTACTTTAGAGCATTTCACAGGAATAAACTTTGCATCCGCAGGGAGCTGGAGACAGTCTACCTCGTCTGGACTCCTTTCTGTTCCTCTTTTTGCTTTGAGATGGAAGCTGTAGGATGGCTGCTGTGTTACCCCATGCCTCTCAGGGGAGAGGGAGACAAGAGAAAGTATGGATCATTTCTGTTGCACGGTGTCGTTCAGGCAGCTGGAAACAGGTTTCGGTCCGTTGTTGAGTTAGTGTGAGCAATGCAGTCGCCTTTGTGCCCTCACAGATTCCCCAGTGGTGTGTGGATATGGTGCGGGCGCTGCCCGGGCCAAAGCGGGGCGTGGCCTGCACGCAGCCCCGCCGGGTGGCAGCCATGAGTGTGGCCCAGCGTGTGGCCGACGAGATGGACGTCATGCTGGGCCAGGAGGTCGGCTACTCCATCCGATTCGAGGACTGCAGCAACGCCAAGACCCTGCTGAAGTATGGAGTCTCTCCTTTGCGCTCTGCGTGCTTCTCTCGGCTGGAAATATTCCAGTTCAGATGATGAAATTTGCGTATAGTATAATTATGACTCGTGCTTCATTCTTAAAAACTGGAGGAAACATCTGTGCTGCTATTTCAGCAGTATGACATGCTGGGTTCTCCATGATAATACTCAGATATTTATTGAATTGATCTTGTAATAAAGAAATGATTGCTATGATACAGGCCTGGTTAATTTTAAAATACAATAGTAATTAAAAAAAAAAAGACTTATTACGTAATCTATATCATCTTAATGTTATGTGATACTAGCGGTTGTGTATATGTCCTGTTTATCTACCTCATAGGTACATGACTGACGGTATGTTGCTTCGGGAAGCAATGAACGATCCTCTCTTGGAGCGCTATGGGGTCATCATCCTGGACGAGGCCCATGAGCGCACTTTGGCCACAGACATTCTCATGGGCGTTCTCAAGGAAGTTGTACGGCAGAGGACAGACCTGAAAGTGAGTCCTTACAGAGCCCTCCCCTTCCTTGGTGGAACCCTGCCCCCCTCCTTAGTGGAGCCCCACCCCTTCTGGGTAGAACCCCGCCCCTTCCGGGTGGAGCCCTGCCCCTTTTTTAGAGTCCGGCCTCCTCCATTCCCAGGCCTTTCTCCCCCATTCTTCATGGAACGCTGCCACTCCTTTTCCCCACAGAGCACTTCCATGGCCCCTCGCTGAGACCCCACTTCTCACACGTAGAACTGTTTTGCACCCCCGTTTCTTTTGTTGTCAGTCAGTGATGAAGTCACTTTGTGTGACATCTGTGTGGCCGCTGGGGAAAGACAAAGTAACACGCTCAGCTTGGTGGTATAGGGTGAGTCACTCTGCGCTGCTGAGGAGATTGTTACTACGTCAGCTTGTTTAAAACCATCAGTCTAGGAGGATTGGAGGCGTGCTGTTTTTATAGATGGAATGTGCTGGACACAGCTCCCATAAAGCAGATGGGTAATGACCGCTTGTTGTTAGGAGCAAATCAAAGGTTATACATGTGTTCAGAGACTGTTAAATGAGGTCTAGGTTATTCTAAATGATCTCTTGCCTGTGTCCCTTCTAAATCTAAAGTTTAATTTACCTTGATTAAGAGCAATTATGATGTTTTGCAGTGCGTAAAGCGAATAGCGAGACGATGGCCTGAAATATTTAGATTAAAAATTGAGAGCAGCTCCAACTCAGAATCCTAATGCATTTTATCTAATGAGCTTGTTGGTATCAGTCCCTCCCCGAAGCGCAGGTCCAGGATGAGACGCACACAAGCGTCACCATCGGGTAATATGTTCACGTCACACTGATGTCCTCGTAAGTACTGGTCTTTGGCTTGAAACAAAGTCCGTAACTTGAAAACATCAGTGGTCCCACAACTGCCAGCAGTTGATTTTTGGCATCGTGCACCACATGGTACAAATAAGCCAAAATTATGGCTATTAAAGGCAAATTGTTCTTTAAGGGGAACATATTATGCGTATTTTATATATCCTGGAAAATGCATATTATAAGCAATACTAGCAGCTGATGAGTTGCCACCTGATGAGTTAAAATTGAGACACAATTTTTAGTCGTTTCTTTGATAACCGTGGCCATGATGTGAATGCAGAATAAGGACATGAAAATGCAATAGTAAAGTAGCTGTGGGGTCACGTCCAACCAAGGACTTTTTTTTTGTTCCTTTGAGCAAAGTTTCTAAATTGAATGGCTTAAGCGAGATCATTATGTTTGCTTGTATAAAAGAACAAACTAAACTTTAATTAAATCTATAGGTGTCCTGTCTGGGGTTTAACCCTGCCATTGGCTCTAGATCGTAATGAACTTCACTCCATGAATATCAAAAGGATGGGCAGAGATGTAAACATACGAATGCTGAATCTGGCATGCCTGTCGTTGGTAGGTGATCATTATGAGCGCCACGCTGGACGCGGGCAAGTTCCAGGTGTACTTTGACAACTGCCCCTTGCTGACCATCCCGGGACGTACCCACCCCGTGGAGATCTTCTACACACCCGAGCCAGAACGAGACTACCTGGAGGCCGCCATCCGGACCGTCATTCAGATCCACATGTGCGAGGAGGAGGAGGGGGACGTGCTGCTCTTCCTCACCGGCCAAGAGGTGGGCAGCTGGAGGACAGGGGGGTAATAAATGTGTTATTCTACACACGCAAACTTATGAAGGTCCTTTTGCTGGTCTGTGTGTTCCAGGTCTGTCGGGCCCCCCATGTTTGTGGCCCCGTGAAGTTACAGTATGAAGTAGGGCTTGCCGCTTCACTTCCCCCATTAGTGATGCATGGCGGCGTAACGAAATCAGGCTCTCCGACATCACTTTATATGCATAGGCAGATTGTGGAATGTCAACAGTTCAGTCTTGTGAGAATGAGTATGGGTGGTGTCCAGCAGAAAGTCAGCTGCAGTTGGTTTGTTAGCAGCTTGTTAATGAGCTATGTGTCATTAGGCAGGTCAGAGGTCAAAAGGAGTTGCATGAGTTTTTTTTTTTTTTTTTTTTTTCCTTCCCCCAAGTCCTCTGCTTTGGTTGGAGTAGAAAATGTAAATGGTCTTATTTTAATATTTGCTTACTTAAAGTTCTTAAAGTAGCCTGATTTACAATTGGCTGTATATTGGCTCCTTGCAGTTGGCTATTTTGTTGTGGGGGAAAAAAAAAAGATACAGGCAGATATGGTGAAGTGACTTGATAGGGATTCGCCATCAAAGCTAAGTTTCACATAACTCACCATCCGTGTATCATTGTTACTGCACAGCTGTGCATGTGATGTGGAACTGAAATGCAGAGGTCTAATTTATGATTATGCACATGATGTACTTTTTGCCGTTGGGGGTGCGTACTGCGCACGTGCAGCCCTGGTTTTTTGGTCTAGTGGACTTTTTGCGCTTGAGTGTGTGTAGTCTGGCTGTGTGCAAGGAATTTATAGTGCGGCGCTAGGTCTTTACAGTAGGTGGTATCTGCTGGTCTGTTGGAATATCATTGCTGTACACATGTGCTGACCAAGACCATCTGCATAGAGTTCAATTCTGATTGGTGGAGAGTTTCCTGAAATGTCAATGTTCCCTGCTCTGAGCTCCGTTGAACTTCATTCCTAAGGGGAAATTGTGTGCGTCGTCAATACTCATGACAACAGAACTTGCACTCAACACATTGTGTCCTCTATGCTAAGAAATTATGTTTATCTGGAAACAGTTCAAACCATTTTGCACAATTACACCTTGGTCTTCCTCTCCATAGAACATTCTTGATGGGAAGTTGGGAGGGGCGGGTCATATTACTGGCTCTGTGTTCCCCTCTGCGACCTGATGGTGGTGCTGCAGGACCAGCTGTCACCACACCAACCATCGCATCAGTGCTAGTTCTGTAGGGCCTAACACTGAGTGAGGTTAGTGCTTATAGGAGGTTAAACATGCTATCGGGTGGGTGGTGTTTTCTTCCATGGGGCGATGATCCTGAACAACTGCCAAAATATCCAAGAGTGTAAATAAGTGAGACTGTGAAGGTGCTGCATCATTTTGGGAAAAGGATTTATGGATCTTTCCACCAGGGGCAAACTGCCATCTCTGTATTCCTGTCTGTACACCACCTTTATAACACTGTTGCTCTTCATGTTGATGAGTTCCATTTTTTGCCTCGTGTGATGAATTAAGTAGAATCACAGGCATACCGCAGATGACTAGCTCAGTATCTTTATCATCTGAAGCTTATTATCCTGTATATTGAAAGAAAAGGTGCCGTTTTTGTCCCGTCTATTTATGATGCTATTTGTTGGTGCCCGGCTTCCTGTGGTTGGCAGCCTTGTGATTCCATGGGAGTCCCCAGCATGTTCCGAAGGCTCTGGAGGACATCTGCCATGCTGCCATTTTGGGCACATGTGGTAACAGTTTGCCAACAGTGACCCCCCCTCCCCCCCCCCACAATCACATTGGTGATTATGATGTGGATGAAATCGATTGGATGGCCTACAGGTGAGCTTTGGCAGTTAGATAATGTTGTCATACTTGCTTGCCCTCCAGTGATTGGCTTTGTTTCGGGGGCGGGGACAGGGTTATATACAACCTTTCTGACACCCATTCCCCAAATAAAGAAATGATCAATAAGAAACTGGTGTAGCGGAGCCAACAAATCTGACCATTACTTAGCAGAGAATGGAATGTTAATTCATTGTTAATTGGGGCTGCAGATGTTGTCTCCTAATCACTGTGTTTGTATTCAAGAGGAGATTTTGGGGATTTGGGATTAACTTGAAGCCTTTATATGCACCAATGTTTTGCTGGTATTGGTCCCTCAAGGCTATAAATAGATATTTAAGCATTGCCTATTGCCAGTGTGAACACCAGAATGAGATTTATAGCCAACATTGTTGAACAGAAAATGCCGAAAGCTTTTAGTCATGAATGGGTTCAACCTTGATGCCTTGTCCCCCCCCCTCCTGCCCTTCCCCCTTTGTTTTTGGCTCTAGTTCCAAATTTAGACAAGCCATCTGTCCCTCTGGTACAGGAAACTAGATTGGGTGCTTATGGAGCACACAACATCAATCACTGTACCTTAGCTATATTTATATTTGTAGGTTTTTTTCCCTCCAATCCTGTTTACAAGAAGTAATTAAAGGAACAAACCAAATCTGTAACAGGATTACACTGTCCGTGCCAGGCAGCTCCATGACATTACTCTGCATACAGCCCCAGATTCCAGGCCATTCCACCGTAAAGATACGTGGGTGATACGATCTTGACTCCTTTGCTTTGCTGAGGATACTAATATTTTCGACTGAGCCAAGAAGGCCAATCCTGATGCGTGTTATTTATCATATGAACCTTGTTGTCATGTTATGGTGCCATCATTCTGTCCAGAAAGCCATTCTGCTGTTACATTGGGTCAGGGAGACTTCTAACCTGCTGTGGTCATACAGGCAGGTACGCGGCAACGTGGCCATCCCTCACTTGCGTAGTAAATTAAAGGCTTCCGTCGACAACGAGGCCGTGGGGAGTCTTCCGAATTTGCTCAGGTGCAGCGGGTGCTGGCAGGTCCCTGCCTCGCCGGGTCTCATCTTCGCCACCGGCGAGAGTGCCCGGGGATGGCTGCCGATGCTGAGCGCAGCATGACGCCCGCCTGTCGCCCACGCTAATTGCGTGAATCATCTTTCAGGAAATCGACGAGGCCTGCAAGCGGATCAAGCGGGAGGTGGACGACCTGGGGCCCGAGGTTGGGGACATCAAGATCATCCCGCTCTACTCCACATTGCCCCCCCAGCAGCAGCAGAGGATCTTCGAGCCCCCTCCCCCGGTGAAGCCTAACGGGGCAATAGGAAGGAAGGTATGTACAAGGGGCTGAGGTACAGCCTCTTGAGTTGTTTGATGAAGGGATGTTGCCTGGGCTTTTGGTGCAGAACTGACTCACAGCATATGCTCCTGCCATACTTGGAGGGGAGGTGCGAATCGGCAGAGTGATAACTGGAACGTTACTCGGATGTCTGGGGCGGCACCGGTGTCTGCTGTCCGCCCGCTCCGCCACTGCCTGGCCAAGTCCCCGCCGTGGCCCGGAGGACCGAGACCGAAAGCTTATCTCGAATCCAGAGGAGCGGCATGAATTATAGATGCATGCCGTTGTGCAGCTGCGTGTTCTGCGCCACTCCTTGGCACCCCTGCCTTCGGCCGTCCCGCCGACTTCGATTTCATCATGCCGTCGATTTATGGAGATAGCGGCGGCAGCGCCGGAGCCTGGTGCGTTTGTTTTGCCGCTGATTTTTGAAAACGAGCCGGTTGCAGCCGCGGTGCCTCCTGGGGCCACGGCTCCCTTGGCCGCTGATCTGACGGAATATTGACTTTGATAGTCACGGATAAATTTGCAGACATTTACCCCCAACGTCAGATGGCTCTTTAATGAGTAGTTCATCTGCTATGCTTCTCCAATACCATCCCATTGATCTGTCACCATCCGTGCAGAAAGATTATTCTTCAAATCTTGATTTCAATAAAGCTACTACCTGTTCCCTCCCTCCTCCATGCCTAACATCACTGAGGGAGGGGGAAGAGATTATATGTGTTAGCTACCATCCCATAAAAGGAAAGGCATTAATAATAATCAGCACATTCAGCACTATCCTCCCCCATCCTTGCTCGACCTCCCTGCACCGTCGCTGTTTACACAGGCCGAAATCTCCATCGTGTGATTGCCTTAAGCTGCGGACAGATTTTTATTTTATTTCGTTCTCACCCATTTTTGCAGAAGGTGTTTGAAGGCATGTCAACATAAAAAAGGGGCATTTGTGTGTGTGTGTTTGTGTGTGTGTGTGTGTGTGTGTGTGTGTGTGTGTGTGTGTGTGTGTGTGTGGGGGGGGTGCTGTTTTTGAGAGGCACTTGGTTTTTTGAGATGCCCTAGTTTGCCATATGGAGTGGGGATTCTGGCAATCACATGCTCCCGCGTGTTTCGCTACACGTTCACCACCTCTGCCTCGCTCCAAACGCACCTCTCCGGTCATCCTGGGCGACTCCTGTTCTTTGATGAGCTTAAATTACCTTGTTAAGATGTCAAGTTGTCAGAACTAGAATGTATATAAGGTCCGTGCGATGCAAATAAGTGGTGGGATTGGGGGGGGGGGGGGGGTTGTGAATGGTTCAGAAGGGTCAGGTTATTGATGTGGCCCCCCCCGCCCCACACACACACTCACCTTCGCATAGGTTCGCTGCCGGTGCATCTTACACATTTTTAATATCACAGGTTGAAGAGTTCCTCGGTTGCCTGGTGACGGCTGGCGTGTGGGCTCTCCTCCCTTCTTCGTAGGTGTAGCATGGCGTGGTTTCGATGACCGTTCCATGTCTGCCCACCGGCATGACGCCCTTCACTGCAGGTGCCTGGTCTGTAGAGGGCTGGCTCTGAGAGGAAGCAATTTTCTCAACACCTATGGGTCACTAAGTGTGGTTAAGCACTCTTAATTTTTGGCACACTCGGCCGGGCCGTTCCCCACTTTAATTCTAATGGGGGCTTTTTAATGGGGACAGGCTTCCTTTGAAGGATAATACTAGTGGCACTTCAGATGTTACCCCTGCTGGTGATGTTGCTTGAGGTGCTAGAAAGAATTTTTATATATATATATATTTTTTTTTTTTTTTTTTTGTGTTTAAATTTTTTTTTTTTTTTTTTAATAGGAAATTGTCCCTTTTTAATGCTATTGGGAAATAAAATTCATTAAAGGGCCAAAAAATTT
>JAODKE010000015.1:9450650-9465965 GCA_026779605.1 Mormyrus hasselquistii
GAGACTCTGCTTGTTAAAATCAAAGTTTATGCAGAATTTGCCTGTTTTTACTAGTAGAATAATTCTTCTTCAACTGAGGATATGCTTAGACCATCTTTATATTTCCCCTAGGTCTCCTTCCTCTTAACAAGCAAGTTCCGTATTGTCTTTTGTGAATTTACATCCTTTCTTGTGGTAATGACTATTTTCCTTCTGATGATCAGAAACTTTACTTCCACCCAGCTGGGCTTGGCCAATATCTAAGTTTTCATACCGTCATGCTGTCCAGACATTATAGCGCGTTATTTTGGCGGAATTTTCAAAAGTAGTGCTATTCGGAGATTTTATGAAATTTGCCGGCCATGGTGGGTGCTGTGCGATATATTTCACTGAACAGATTTTGTCGCCAAGGTTTCAAAATACCACAGTATGCCGCGTTACCATAAAGGGTGATTTATACTTGTGCCTTGAGCCTATGCACAGTTTACATCGTAGCCTACACAAGTGACCTACACTGTTGTGGTGAGCATTTATATGTGTGCTGTGGCATGTCTGTGTCGCTCTGCAGTTCACTGAGTTACTAACTTATTTTTACTCTGTTATAGGAAACAACTTGGCAAGCTTTTCAGTTTTAACAGTTCCTTTTCAAGATTATCTTGTATACATTTATAAATCAGTTTAAAGTTTACTTCTACTGCTTTTGTGTGAGAGCTGCATGTGCTCTCTGAGCCAATTATAATCATTTTCGTACTTGCTGTTTAAACCAATCATAGATTGTTTGCTTTATTAATATCACAATATTTATCGCAAAAAAAAATCTAATCGCAATATGTAAAATTTTCTAATATTGTGCAGCCCTACCGTGAACAGCTACAACCGTGGCAAATACAGCAGGCTAGCAATGAGCTAAACGCAGACTTGTCCCACTCTAATCTTTCCCCAGCTGGGAAAAAGCGATGACAAAATATTTGCTTAGCAGGAAGTGGAACCAAGCGGACCAATCGGTTGTTGCGGTCTACATCGCCGTGATAATGTAGTTGCATTTTTGGGGATACGCGCATCAGGCTACAGCGTGGGGAACGTGGCTATGCTGTACCTATGATGTCAATCTGGTGCCAAACTATAAGTCAGTCTTAACTCCACCCAAGACTCTCTAGTTTCATGTGGCCAATAAATGACTTAAACGCTACTCAATCTGTCTGTATGTCATGTGATTTGTTTTTCTCCCCTCTGACGTCCTGCAGCTATGTAGCCTTTTGCTGTGGACGTGCTGACCTGCTAAGCCAATAGGCTGCTGCTTCTTCAGCTGGAATGTCCATGAGAAAGACCCCCTCTCTCGTGCCACACTGCCCTAGAGCTCTGTGAACTGATGTAGCTTCTAGGCCTTGTTCCTGTGTCTGTGAATGCTTGACTCATCCCTATGGGCGTCTGTGTTGGGCCCATACCAACCTTGTTTAGTCCCGCAGTGTTTCGTTCGTCCCACGGAGGCTAAGAAGGCAGCCGACGAGTCCAAGATGCGTTTCGCTCACATAGACGGCGACCACCTGACGCTGCTGAACGTCTACCATGCTTTCAAACAGAGTATGTATGCCTGATGAGACATGTATATGTGGGGGGGCTGCCAATCGTGCGGTCTCGTCTTAAAATCTGCAGTTCTCAATTCTAGCTGAGCTGTTTATCACAGGCAGAGTGGCAAGGGATCTGTGCCAGCTATCGGAAGGTTGCTGGTTCCAATCTCGTGAATGCCAGGAGTGGTTCTACTCCATTGGGCCCCTGAGCAAGGCCCGTAACCTGCAATTGCTTTGTCCTGGGTATGACGTTAATGTACATCCAGCCCTGCAAGCAGGTCCTCCAACTTTCAGGGAAAATTTGTGGGTTGATGGCAGGATTTGCATTTCAGCCACCGGAAAGAAAAACTCACACCATTCCATTCGGACTAAGGTTTTTGAAGTAGTTTCTGCTAAAATCCACGGTTAAAGTACAGTTTTTCCAGTTATGCATGGTGAAAGAGCGGCAGTCTTCAAATGTACTTTGTCATTGTTTGAGGGAAGAAAAGTGAGAACCAGCCAAACGAGGAGGCTCGAGCAGCCTTGGATGCAGGCGGCTTGCCAGAATGAGATTGACAGCCCTGTAATGAAGTTATGGGTCCCCACTGTCCCAAAGATGTGACCTACATAATGCCCCCCCCCAATCCCCACTCACACACACGAGCATGACGCCTTCGCACTGTTCTGCAGATCACGAGTCGGTGCAGTGGTGCTATGACAACTTTGTGAACTACCGGTCGCTGATGTCGGCAGACAGTGTACGCCAGCAGCTCTCCCGCATCATGGACCGCTTCAACCTGCCGCGCCGGAGCACCGAGTTCACCAGCCGCGACTACTACATCAATATCCGGAGGGCCCTGGTCACCGGCTTCTTCATGCAGGTCAGCACAAGCAGTGCCCCCCCCCCCCCCCCCCCCCGCAGCGGGACTCGCAAACCCCCACCCCCCTCTTATTTTACAGCGAATAACGGCAAATCTGCAGGACTGTTGGGGAATACAAACAAAAACATTTCTGAACTGACTGAAGCTTTATTTTATTTCAAATAAAAAGAGAGAGTTTCATATCGTAATGGACTGGATTTTTATGTATGTACTCGCCGTTATATGAGGAGCGAGGAAATGGCAATTTTTTTTTTAATTTTATATTTCGATGTAGCAGCTTAAACAACAGTACATTATTTCGAAACAAATGAAATTACATTGTTTTCTGCAAATCGATTTTCTTTTTTAACATAAAACAGAACTAAATAAAATAAAATAAAATTCAAATGTCATTAATGAGAAATGGCAAATTTATGCATTGTCTGGAAATATAAATGGCGCAGTGAGAGCGCGTTTCTGGGTGACGGGAAGGGCTGACCTGATAAGTCAAATTACTCTCTTAATATTTAAGTATTTGTCAGCATTAACCTTTTTTTCCTGAAAGACAAATTCCCTACTTATGCTGTAGTTATTTTCTGTTTTAAATTGTTTGTTGAGACCGATTTTGTCTTGATAATCATGGCACCCATCATCTGCATATATTAAAAGTCCAGGATTAACAGAGCGAAGCCCTAGGATGCTGCTGGTTTGCTCTTTTGCAGCCTGGTGCAACGTGGATGCTGATTGGTCCACCCCTCTGCATGGGACCGCCCCTCTTTGTGCACGTGACCCGAGTACCTTTTGAGTTGAAACCCCCGGATGGTGTCAGTCTGTCCTCAGGAATACTAGACTCCTACCAGTTTTAAAATGCACAGAAAAATAATGGGGGATGGATGGGTTCCGTGTTGAGTGTCTGCACTTTCGTTTACGTGCGTATTCATCTTTTTTTGTGTTTTCCCGCGGCGTGAGCAGGTGGCTCACCTGGAGCGGACGGGGCATTACCTGACCGTGAAGGACAACCAGGTGGTGCAGCTGCACCCCTCTACCGTCCTGGACCACAAGCCGGAGTGGGTCCTGTACAACGAGTTTGTGCTCACCACCAAGAACTACATCCGCACGTGTACAGACATCAAGCCCGAGTGGTGAGCCGCTGCCGTCTGCCATCGCCGGAGCACTAGACGCCTCTGTGCTCACATGTTCACCCTCCCTTTGTTTGTATTATATGTGTAGACATTTTATATTCAAGCTTAATATAGCACATTTATGCACTTAGCAGCTCAGTGGATGCTGAAGTGGGCCGTATACCGTACGTTTAGATGTATCTCTAAAGGTCTGCTGGTGGCTTGGCTCTTCAGCAGCAGGATTCATAATGACGGGGGGTGGGGGGCTTGGCTGTAGTCAGAGGTACTTTAAGCCGGATTCCCACAAATGGGTTATAATTCATTTTCTATAACAGCGTCAGCCCAGTAACTTAAATGTAAATGTGGAGATCATTAGGTCGGTGTTTCTCTGCTGTGCGTCAAACCGCCTATCCCCCGGTCTTTTCAGGCTGGTTAAAATCGCCCCCCAGTACTATGAGATGAGCAATTTCCCGCAGTGCGAAGCGAAGAGGCAGCTGGAGCGCATCGTGGCCAAGCTCCAGACTAAGGAGTACACCCAGTACTGAGGGGGGGGCACAAGTGGAGGCCCCCACCAACGTGGATCAGTAATAAAATCGTTTGCCATGCTTCTGTGAAACGGTCTCTCTTAGGGATTTTTTTTTTTTTTTGATGTTGTTTTTTCTTTACTCTTCAGATTTAATTATTTTTTATAACGTTTGTTTTTTTTTTTTTTTTTTGCTTGAAAGCACATTGCAAAAACTGTCATCAATGGCATTCATAGAATGGGTTTTTGGAAGACATTAGGCTATATCTGGTCAGGGCTTTCAGCAGGAGTGCAGCTATTGACCATGTTATGCATGATCACTCTTGTGGATGTTGACATTCCTTTTATAAAATTGTGAACTCCTTAAAGAAATGTACTTGCTCAGAAAGTCCTTGTTTATTCAGTTCAGCTTTGACTTTAATAAAGACTTAATACAAGGCTTTGACGGTTTGACATGTGAGCTGTGTTTAAGTTCTGTGGGGGGGGGAGTTGTGATTGGAGAATTATCTGTAGAATAAAATGTTCATGCGTCTGAATAGCATCTCAGATATAACAATCGGGTTGTGCTATGTGGACAAACATACATTACCACTGTGAATAATGAGATTAATAAACTTTTCGAGGCTTTTAGAAAAGCATTCAAGCCGTCTTCGCTTCTGTTACTTTGGGTGGAAATCAATTTTTATTTTTTTATTATTTTAAAATGTGTATTTGTCGTCTGGCCTGCAGTGATTTGCCATTACCTGTGGAACCAGATGCTTGAAGTACTTGGGCATTTACTGGAAAACTGCAAATGCCACCAATCAATTAAAGCGGGTTTATTTTTAGCAGACATAAGTGCAAATCTGAGAGGTGATCTGAGAGAGCTGTTGTTAAATATAAACGCTGGGGAGGAGATCGATGGAGGCCCTTTCATGGACTGGAGGAAAGGTACGTGTACGTCAGTGGGACCAAACAAATCTCTGTGTGACGGAGCTGTTGCCTTTTATGTGGCATTGAGAGCATTTCCAGTTAATGGTCTTGATAGACTATTGGGGGATTGTTTATCTACAGGACTTATTATGTTTGCTGTGTGAATAATTTTTGTCTCGGGCAGAGAGACTCAGGGACATTAATGGCTGGCAGACATACTTGGCTCCACTACTTCTTAGTTTCCTTGACGTATGATTTGTAAGGCTGTGTGACAACTTACTGAAGTAATATAGATCCTCCTCGTTTTGGTTATTTTTGGCAACGCTTGAGCCGTGTGGGATCATTAATGGCGCCTCCTGGAGGCTCGGCATGAGAATGTAGGTTTTGAGCTGCTGTGAACCCGGCACACATCCGTCTTTTGGGGAGGGTTAGGGTCCTCCTCCTTTATATGTGGGGCTGTTTTTGTGGCATGATAAAGGGTGGTGGTCTGCAGCCTATGACACGGTCAAACGTAGAAGCCACACAGAATTTCACCAAGTCTTCAAAAATGTGCAGTGGTCATGTCTCTGTCTCTTACACATGATCTATATGTAGCACTTGTGGGTTCGGTTCCAATCTCATTCGTTTTTTAGTGAATTCCTCGCATGAAATCCCCCCACAGATTGAGTATTTCCACCTATAGGTTTCACTGAATGCACACAGATAAATGTTGATCTAAAGTACATGTGATAAATTTAAGGCAAGAAAGAACAATGGTTTATACTGGTTATTTGCTGCTGAATTCCTAATTAGAATGAATTCCTAGATTAGCTGTCGTTTGAATGAATTTGCACAATTTAAGCTAAACCAGATATACTAAGGACTCGATGTTCTCCTTCAGATGTTATATAAAATGTGTGTTGAAATACCTGTATGTGTGAAAAGAGAGTCTGTTATGAGATGCCTGCCAACAAAAGCCATATACATTTATACTGGTAACTTTTGTTTATTGTTTTAAAGCTGAGAACAAATACAGATTATTTAATACAAAAATGTATTCATAATAATTATAGGTACTGTATGCGTTATTGAGATGTTTTTCTTTAACAGAAATTGCCAAATGAAGATTTTAATATCTTCACTTTCATGGCCACCACTTCTTTTTAAAGTTCAGAATATGTCACTAAGAATGCATTGCTTAGCAAACTGGACAGATGTCATCTCACAGGAAAGGATGATAATAGTTTTCTTTGTGCTTCAATGATCAAATGTGAATAGCTGGCTGTCATTTCAATGTTTCACATTTGGCATTCACCTTGGTGTTCGGCTCTTAGGTATCTGTTCTAAAAGTCTGCAGGTCCAGGCAAATAAAAGTTCAGAGATGTGCTTCCACAAAAGAAGTGGCTAAAGGTGTCCCATTGGTTGAACAACTCTAACCCCCTTACAACCAGGTGCAGGTGCCCATACAGAACTGACGTTTGCTGTGGACTGTCTCAAAATGGGAGGTGATGCCCTATGCTCAGTATTGGCACCACGGACACAAAGGACATAGACCAGGGCTGAGAGTCTGTACACATACGATGACAGCTGAGATGCACTTGAAGGTGAAATGACCAAAGTTAGCCTATAGGGGGATTTTGCTCATGCACAGAGAATATGGCTTTAAAAGGGTAATGACTCTGGGGATCCCCACTTAGTGTTTTACCCACATACAGTATATGGAAACTGACATAGAGCCAGGTGGTTTATCCACGATTAGCCAGGTTCTTGATGAAATTGTGCCGTCTAATTTGCTGTTCATCATTATCTTGTTCAGTTAAGACCGGAGCCATTGATACATTAAGTGGGAAAGTGAGCTACATGAATTTCTAGATGTTACAGCAAACTGCTCTGTCAAAGGCTGCTGTCGCCTTCTCAGCCAGAAACCAAACAGTGTGACATTTGCATAGATCCCCAACAGTGTTTTGTCAAGTTTCAGTTATTCTTTTTTTTTTTTTTTTTTTGGGTGGGTGAGCTGGGGAGTCGGGAGGGGGGGATGCAGCGGGTGTTACTTTCAGAAGCTTTAATATTCCACATTCAAATCCTACATAATGACATGCTGGCATGGGTAACTGGAACGCCTCATCGGGCTTCCTTCAGAGCAGAACCATCCTAGATGGGACGCAGTCTGTTCCTGTCTGTCTCCACTGCGGTTTGAATAAATTCATGAATGGTCAAGATGGAAGCCTTGCCATTTGTTTGTCTGCACTGAAAGACAGGCCCTGCGATGAGCTTCAATCCCCACCCAGCCTGCTTTGTTACTCGTGGATTTTTGATATTAAAACATGCTGGAGTCTTTCCTCCTCAAAACTGGAAATCGATGTAGTAAAAATGGAGGAACACAACAGGAGAGAGCGACATGAGTCAGTGTTTGTCCAAAATAGCTTCATTATCCATTTAGCACTTCGGGGGGTGAGGCAGTAACAAAGTGCGTGCCAGAAAAAAATGCAATCTGGCGTATTTTATGTTTTCATATTTACAGGGACTTATCACCTGTGTGTTTTGCGAGTTTGAAATTGGAAGTAGGATGGGCCAGATGTCTTATTTTGGGTGGGAATGTCATATAAAAATAATCGAGTGTAAGGGGACAGAAGGTGTGCAGTTTGTCTTCCTGCAGTGGAGTAGTAGTTCTGGGGTGGATCTGAAGGAAAGATGTCACCCATAACAGAGTCAGGACATGAGAGATGTTGCGAGACCAGCTGCTCCACCCTGTAACCCAAGCACGTTTTCTCTCCCATGCATGGGAACCCCACAAAATCAGAGCATTATTCAAAGTAAGCCCCCTTGACGGCTGTATGAACTCCACTGTTTACTTCCCTTGGTGGATTATGCAAAAAGAGAACGGGAGGGGAAAAAAAGCTTGGGGTTTTTGATGCAAAGCAGCCTGTTCGTGGCGGCTTAGCGCATCTCGGTTGTTTGTTTTGCGTTTCCTGACAGCATCTTCGGAGGTTTTCCACCCTTGGCGACACAATGGGGACAGGTGGCCCTTCTCCAAATCAGCTTCCCTCGCCTAGGGGCTAAAACCCCCTCACTCACGTTGGAAGGGGGGTGGTCTGGGAAAGCGGGAACGCCGTTCCCAAAGTGGACATGACGTCTAGTACGGGTGCTTTGCTGAGGCTCTGACGCTCGGCTCTGTCTATAATCCGCCAGGCGTGAACAACTACCCAACATCCCTTTTCCTCCGTGTGCGTCAGCCTTAAGACGTGGTGTGATGTGCGTAGCGGCATGTTAGGGGAAAAAAACAAAAGGACTTCAAAAGAGACCTTAAGTACTCACCCCCGTACAGAAACCCAACGCACAAATGAAGTTTAAAGGCAGCTCATCACAACTGGAGGAGTATTTGAAGCAATGTTCGCTGCCCTTCTCCACCCCGAACCAGATAGATGTGTTCGGGCTGCTTAGGCTGTTTGAGTGGAATATCACAGGTGTGCTCACGCAACACAAAGACCCTGGAAAGATTAGCGTGTTTATTTTAATATTCTCCGACCGTCCGGCGGCTTACGCTGCGTCGAGGTTTTAAGTTGACGGCTTCATAGATGTGGACGTGGAGGGAAACTCTGAAATCGCGGTCGAAATGTTAACCCATTTCCTGTGAAGAATGCAGCGGAGGAGCTGTTAGGTTTTTCTGGTCGGAGAAGGGCAGGGATTCATTCTGAATGTAAACATTTCCTGGGTGTAGCTGGCGATTTCCTGCAGCTAAAAGGCACACATTGGCAAAGTGTATTAATGAAAAGAGCGATTGGGCTTCTTGGCAGATGACTAAAGGCAAACCCTAAGCTACCACCATTAGTGATGTTATTCTACACCAAATTCACCCCCACCATTGTGCTCAGAAGACAAGGAGTCTGTAGGGTTACTGTGGGCCCTTTTTATGTTTATGGAGGCTATGATTACAGTTCCCCCAGGGCCCGAGTCATTTCGTCCTCCATTGGATGTTTTTTAATATGCATTTTAAAGCTGCCTCTTTCACTCTGAAAATTTATACGTGAAATATACATTATATCATAAGCTACTGCACCCCGGTTTCTGTAAATTTCTCTTTATGTGCGTGGAATGCATGGTGATTTGAGGTCTGGACGGGCAAACGTGTGGAAGGTGCAGCGGCGCGATAACGCCACAGAGGGGGGGCCACCCTGGCTGTCTGGGGTAGTAGTTTCAGGGCCTGGGAGGTACTGGGCTCTCTTATGAAACCTGGGGGGGGGGGAGGGCGGGAGACTATATTCTGACATATTTCAGAACTGGTCTGGTTAACGAACCAGGTTTAGAAAGAATGATGTCAGATGGCTGATGACCAGCGCCCTGATAGACAGTTAGGTACGTAATGACCTCGGCCGTGAGCCGAAAGGTCAGCAAGAGACACTGGAACCCAGTCTAAAGTGCAATGTACCAAAAATACACACGTGTACACCTGCCTGCCCCCCACCCCCAGTAGAGCCAGGTGTGCTATCTCCATCACCCAGCACGAGCGTTCCCAATCTTCGAAAAAGACGGCAGCCGGGATATGACAAATCCATCTCTCCTGGTTTGAATTTGTATGCTAATTTGAAGTAATAGTCCCTCTGGTGACAGAGCAATGGAACGATTCAATCATGGCATTCACTGACAGAGCCTGTAGTTCGCTGTGAGCTTTCGGCACACGCTCCAGGTTAAAGGCTGACACGCCGGGCTTGTGGGGAGCGGCGTACATCCTGCAGCGTCGCTCGCCACATTTCAGCCACCCCTGCATGGCTCTGTTAGACTGACGTACGCCATGCGCTGTTCAAATGAAAGATCAACGCGATCGTTTGGCAGCGAGGACAAGCCTATCTCCGTCTCAATCAGCGGCGGGCTGGGATTTTGACAGAGCCATTCGTCAGCCATTGTGAACTTCGAAACAATCGTGCTAAATGCATACAATTTACTGTCTGGGGTCTTCTCGCTATCGACTATCTTAATGTAGCGAAATGGATCATCTGCAAAATGCATAATTTTCAAATTAAATATATAGAAGAATAACACAGTGATCTTATTTAATCCAAACTTTGATCCATCCACCAATTCACCTTGTCAATTTGCTCTGAACAGACCTCACAGCATATCAGCCAGCCGTTGCACTGCTGTTTCCTGGTTCCTCAGGGTAGAATGCTGGTGAAGACTTTCTGTCTTATACTTTGCTGTTTTCCTTCACCAAACGCCCCCCTGAAGTAATTATTAACATACATTATTTGCCGCTAGAATTATAATCCAGGGTAGCATGATGGTCTCACATTTCCATGGCTGCAGGTTTGAATCTCACCTCTACTCTGTGTTTGTGGGGTTTAATCTCCCAGTGGTGCATGCTCCAGTTTCTTCCTGCAATCTAAAGACATGCAGTTAGTTTAATCTGCATCTCTAAATTGCCTGCAGTGTATAGTTGTGTGTATGTGCGATGGACTCAAATCTGGTCCACATTGTGCTGCAGCCTTATGTCTTTTGCTGCCTGGGACCGACTCCAGTCATGATCATGTCCACGATAAGTTGTCAGAAGATGGATGGGTTGCAGGCCAATGTTTTTGGCAATCGTGAGATGTAAACAAACAACAGTTGACATGGGATAGCAGAGTGCGTGAAGGCTGTCTAAGGACAGACAGGTATTAAATGGCTGTGTGAGAAGAGTGGTGAGTGACTGTCTCGGGAAAGAGTCATGTGACCGTGGTTGTAGTTGACTCACCCCAGGTATAAGGCTATGTGTTCCATACTTGCTCCTCCCCTGGAAACCTAACCCTGTCCTTGTCATTCATTTTGTTTCACTAATTTTTAATTTTTAAAATACTTTTCATTCTACCCCAAACAGCTCTTGATTGTTATTTTGGCTCCCCTCCGTTATCCGTCCTGAGCACCTGAGTTTACCGCCGCTCCTGCGTGCTTTTCCGTGCTCCTGCGTGCACCTTCGTGCTTCTGCGTGCTCCTGCGTGCTTCTGTGTGCTCCTCCGCGACGGGTGGGATACAAGGGTTCCGTGAGCTTTCCTTACCACTCTCACAGGCTGCTTCTCCCCCCCCCCCCCCCCCACTTAATCTTAATTCAATTTACAGCAGGTGATAGCCTTCAGAAGATAGAACCGGAGAGATAAAGGAGGGGGGACCAGGATGTACATCCAAATATTTATCTCTTTCATTATTTATTTATTTACATTCCTGTCCTCAGGCCAGGATGTCCATTTAAAATGAGGCCGGGCATTTCTGCTTAAGGACCCTCTCTTTCCTATGTTTGTTCCATTACTTGGCTGGGCCTACAGAGACTCCAGTAAAGGGGGAGGTGAGCCAGCAGACAGCTGATATGTCACTTGCCATTTATTCCGCATTTCTTACACGATTGATGCATCTGCCCCACGCTTTAGAAATAGCACGTTACATAGTGCAAATTTTCGGCATTCAATAATTTATTAGCCTTCACCGGCTACTGCTTTTGGAAGTAGCATTCTGCGTGTCTGTTTTTTTCCACAATATTTAATGTGAAACATGCGTATAATAGGGAACAGTAGCGTATCATTAGTATCCAGAACTTACAGTAAACACCAAAGGTTTCCTCAAACCATTGCTTTGCAGTACCCAACACCCTTGTACATTTTTTTCCTCTGTGCTGTAGAATGTCAGTTTCTTCTTCCCATTACTTCAGCCAATGAAGTGAATCTTAACAATTTATTTCAGCCTGTTCAATATTAAGCCACTCAACCAAAATCCAAAAGGTTACATCTGACACATGGCACGTAAGTCAGATCAAGGTGAAATAAATAAACATACAAATCAAAACATGCATGAAAAATTACATGAAAAATATTGTTTGTGTCCCAGTGCTGGAGATTACGGAAGGGGGTTACCATCGTCCTTGGAAAGCTAACGATTCAAAGTCGCCGCCGACGCCTTTTGTCTCTGAACAAAGGGATGACAGGGAAAATAGCACCACAATTTGTAAACTAACACCTGCACTCAGGAAATATAGCCCCATGGGATTGTGGGTAAAACTTCACTGAAGCTTAAGGTTATCTTGAGCTGCAGGGTATAGATGCGAGAGCAGTCACTTTTCCTGCACAGGATCCCAGCAAGGGGGGGGGGGTGGGGGAGAATCCAGATTGCAGCCTGTCTTCAGGATAAGAGCAAGCGACACGTTGGGGTGGTCTAAACCAAGGGTTCCCAGTCCCCAGTCCATGGACCAGCCAACAGCAAGTCACAGAGCAAAGGGGGAGGGCTTTGTTAATTTCCAAAAGTTAACTGTATATTTTCAAGCCATGCCTTTTTATTACCTGTCATCTTGCATTATGATTGCATTTGGAAAAAAAAAATCTGGCCCACCGATTGCCCCCGCCCCACCCTGCATGACAAATTTCACCATCCGAAACACTAATTGCCTCTCTGACGTGACCTCATAAATGTGACAATCAACAGCTTGCGAAATCATGGATAAACAGCCATGCATGTGGAGTCGTGTTTGTTTTAATCTATCTGGGTATAAGCATGCATGTATATGAAATGGAAAGAAATTATGCCTTATTTGACATATGCACAGGTAAATCGGAATGCTTCCCTTCACACTTCCCACATTGCATTTATCAGGCGTTTATCCAGTGGGGGCTAAGGGCCCAACAGAGATGCAACTATTCTGTTGAGGCTGGGGCTTGAACTGAAAACCTTCTGGGCACAGAGTCACACACTGCCCCCATGTATGTGAATAAGTGAGGTAGGGAAAGGTAATTGACGGTGGCCAATCGGAGGCCAGCCCAATGGGCGGGTAAGGCTGCTTTGATACCATGACGAGGGCTTGTGAAAGGGGGCACAGGGGACACCATGTTTTCAAGTGTCCTGAGCTATGAACACTGTGGGTTTTTAGTAAAGCCCAATGCTGATCTATCCCATTGCTGTACACAAACAGAAAGACCATCTACTGCCACACGTGAGGGGGGCACCTTTGCTTCTGAACTGACATCCACACACTGTTTTGTGGATCACTCTCAAAATTTACCTTAGCTCCTCATATGACTTATATGTGGTGTCAGACTTCTGTGTTATTTCTTCTTTGTTTTATTGTGGTTACCACGTTTAAATAATCAATTCAACCAGTATAACTTGGCTCATATATGTTCTTTATTGCAATGTCCCTGTCCTGTAAAAAGGCATACCAGGATGAGATTTACTTGGCAAATAGAAGTTATGACCTGTATGTTGAAAAAAAAAAATCATACTGCAGAATAAAAGTGCTACATTAGCGGCCAAAATTGTGGAAACACATGTGGTTATGTTCATAAACCATCAAAGAATGTTTACAAGTAACTGCAGCAACAGCTGAATAAAGTTTTGGAATCTCTAAAAACTGAAAGCGTTTCCACAATTTTGGCCACGTGTGTAGTTTTCCATGCAGCAAAACTTTCATATACCAAAATTTTTACAGTTTGCAGCATACGCCACGGGATCTCGCATAAGACTGTAGTTAATTTTCTGCTAAATTACACCTATGCCTATAGGTAACTCCACTCGGGGGTAATTAAACTCGAATTATGGGATCTCCTTTTGAAAAAGGACCTGTTGAGGTACGCGCGCGTGGTATTAACCGATAGGCTGCATGGTCTTTCGGCGCGTTAGGGGAGCGAGCGCACCGGCGCGGGCTCTCACACGCGCAGCCGGCCCGGTGCGCGCGACGCCGCTCCGCTCCAATGAGGGCATCCCGGTTTGGGAAAGAAGGTGCCCACGTGACAGGGCAGAGCGGCGACACGGCGTCTCCGAGTTAAACGCGCCTCGCGACGGAGCGCGGCTCACACTCGCTGAGGGAAGAAGAGGAGGAAGAAGAATACGAGAAAACAGTAAAAGAAAAAAAAGCCGACGCCGCGGAAGATGGAAGGCTACGTGCTGTCTGAAGACGATCTGCTCCACTCATGCCTTCACAGATTCACCTGGGAGAATCCGTGCGACCAGGTAGGACCGCGACTTCGACAGGATCTCACCCGCCCCCCACCCCCCCCCGCACTTGCGGTAACTCAAGCACACTTACATTTAGCCGGGCGATTTTTACAGCTCGCGATTAACATGCACGCGACCATTTATATGCGCATAAAACGCACAAACAGAGCTTCGGCATGCATATTTAAACGAAGGCAATTAAACAGAGAAAGCGATCGTGTCTGACAGCTCCTAAGATACAAGGTGCGGCGTGACGCTGGGCAGGGCCCCCACCCCCTTATTAAAACTCTTCATAGTGTTTAAAGAGCACTAATGTGCTTCCTTATTACCTTACATCTTTCTAAAACGCGCCTCATATGTGGTCGCGTGACGGCTCTTCCGATGATGCATAATGAACTTCGCGAATGGTTAATACAGGTCCGGGGAATACACCGCAGACGCCTCCCGACGTGCCAAAATTACCAAAACCAACTCAGCACAAGTTCACATCCGCAGTCCTTAGGAGTTTATCGCCTCTGTGCGTTAAAGCGCATCGGTCCGTCCGGCTACCGCCGCCTTTCCAATGCGCGCCTCGCAGCGAAAATAGCACTTATTTTGAGCAATGTGACACAATAAATATTTGAACAGCGTCTCGCCATCGGAGCCGGCGGGAGGCTCCAGCCAGGGTAGCCGTAATATTCTCAGCGGCCGGTGCATGTCACGGAAGGTGTTCTGGAGAGGTCCTCCCCGACGCCCACGGAAAAAATAAAACCCTGCACGGCAGCTCTGGGCCACGCTTCGTTAACGGGTCGCACCTTTCCCTCGTGTCTGTGTGCCAGGCTCATCGGACAGCACGATGGAAACGCCGCAGCAAAGAATGCTTTGGTTTCTGGGAAGCTGCAGTTCATCTCCCCACCAGCACATTCCAGTGTAAAGTTACCAAGAGTTACAGGCGACCAGAAGCCTGCATACTTGATGTTAATAATATATAAACACACTACAGAATAGACAGTCTTGTTCCCGGAATGCTATCAATAAAACAGTGCCATGCAAGGGAGGGGAAACAAGCTGTGCCAGCCAGCAAGAGCCATAATAGTGGCATAAATGCACCTGTGTGTGTGTTTGGGACATCTTGTAAGCCAAGAAATGGAAGTAAAAAAATATATAGTCACAAACATCACATTCGTTCCTCTGTGCTGTGTCCCTACTGCTGTGGTTTGTTTTAAATAGCCTGAAATTTTAAGAAAATTAGGTGGGGTTGGAGTGAGGCGTGTGATGCCTAGATTCACAAAGGCGTGTCATAAGGGTGCAGCGTGTACGCATGTACACATCCTCAGAGCTAGTCGTGTTTTTCTAAGGTAATGCAAATGCCTTGAAATGAATTATTTTAATCTCCCCTTTTGGTAATTGCTTATAATTAGGCAGGTTCCAGGTAAAACTGTTGTGTGGGAGATTACATTGTCCATCCC
>JAODKE010000015.1:9469614-9486567 GCA_026779605.1 Mormyrus hasselquistii
TTATTTTAATCTGGCATGATGCTTGGAGTTCAGAAGCTGCTCACATTTACCATAGCTATGAATCTGTGGTGTAGGATCTCTCCAGGTTCCTAAAGAGGGATTAGCATGTGGGCCCATAGTTCTATTCATTCAGGTATCGGCGAAATTCGCCCAGCCATGAATTTAGATGTTGTTTCCCTTGCTTGCAGAATGGAGATACTGTGTAATGGAAAAGCAGCCGGGGAAAAAAAATGAATATGAAAATAAGAGGACGCAACAACAGGTCTCTGCTTCAGGGGCCATGACGCTGTCCGGGCTGCAAACCGGAAAATTGTCCTCCGTGCTTAAAGAGGATGGTCTGTTTCACCCCATCGGATGGGGACTCCATGCAGCAGCTTGCGCCGTTTGTGCAGTCATGCCCATAAGCCTGGCTGCAGAAGTTCCCCACTCAGCTGAGGTTTGTTTTCATTATCATGTACCTGTGCTTCAGCTAATAAGGTCTTAGCCACGGCCCAAACCGACACAGCGTCACGCTGCTGGCTACTGCTTCCGAAGGGCCCCCTTTTGTATTCTGACTCAAAGATGAAGTACAATGCAAAATAGGCTCCTGTCTCTGGACAATTATTCTGCAATTTTTGACCTTCCTGTTTAATATTTTGATGTTTGGAGCTGCTTCTGGTATACCTCAGACAGGCAGCAACTCTTTAAATTTCTCAGGCTGTGCTGGGGAACTGAGCGGCGGTGATCACTGCTTAATGCTTAAGTGTACCCATTGTCAACACGGCTGTGGGTCAGGGGGGTCATTAGTGGTAGTCATTATTCAGCAGTATTGTGCTATTGTTTCCTGAACTCTCCCCTGTTCTAAGATTAAATGGGTGTTGGCCCTCAGTTCTGCAGTTTGAGCACTTTATGATTTTATTTATTTATTTTTTTTTCTGGTGTTTTCCGCAATGCCTTTCAAGGTAAGCTCATCAGTCCCAGACAGGCTTGTGCTTTTCATGCCCGAATGTGCGGCCCCCTTTAGAACACTCCGGTAACCATACTAGACACCCAGTGTGCTTCGCATGAATAAGACTTCTTGCCACCAATAAGTGCAGTTATGGCCAAAGGTGGGAACTTCAGGTCCAGAAAGTAAAAAGCTGAACCAAGGTTTTGTTTCAGCCCACCAGTTGAGTACTTGGTGACTGATTCTTTTTATTCAACTAGTTGGTTGGAACAATATCTTAGTCTGTATTTGTACTTTCTGCACCTGAGCTTTCCACCTCTGATTATGACTGAAATGAGTTGGTCGTTGTTCTTCCTTGGAATGTCTTGTTTTCTTGTCGTTAACCCCAAAAAACCACCAGCTGGGTTAAAAAAAGAATTAAAAATGGAAGAGTGCCACTTAAAATCTCGTGACTGCATGATTTCATTATTGGGCCCTTAACCAGGGACTGGCTGACCCTGTTCTCTCACTTATATGTCACTTTAGACAAAAGCATCTGCTAAATAAATATAAGTGAATTGCTCTGGACAAATGCATTTCCTCAGTAACCATAGCAAGATTTGGTAAAGATCCAAGACCTTGATGAGGCTGCATTGAGAGTCTGTTATAAACAGGAAACTTGATTTTCTACCAGCGTGTCTGTAGGGCTGTCACAATCATGAAATTTTAATTGATGATTAATCGTAATGCAAATTATTATGATTAATGATTTAATTTAATTTTCTAATGTTATTTTGGAGCCTGGCGAGCTTAATAATATACATGCATCTTATGAAGAAGCAGAGCTATTAATTAACATTGAACATTGGAACATTCAAATAAAATTGCGTTTGTGGTTCCCTTCTGAGTTTTTTTTAAACAAAAAGAAGTACAGGACAGATATGGCATAAATAACAAATTAGAAGTTAAATGCCTTGAGATATACAGTGGATATTGTCACTACCTAATCTGTATGTCTCATGTTTGTGCATGTGCTGCGTTTTCTGGCACAACCCGATCCGTTCATCCTGCCATTTTGTGGCAAACCATATTGTCTACATTTACAGCAAACTAAGCTGGATAACCTGTTGGAATTAAGGTAGTCTGGGCAAATATACATAAATATACATGAAGTGAACGAAGATAAATCCCATTTAAACTGGGGTACCTTTTATCTGATAAGTTTTCCAGCTCAGCAAGAAATCTGGCTTCATGAATTGTGATACAGGAACCTGGTGTTAATGATTCCACTGGCTGAAAATAATCTGTTTTCTTTGCTTGTCATTTTAAGTGTTCACTCTGGACATCCGTTTCCAGTTTTTGGATCAACACTGTTACATAAATAACCCATATCTGAAGTGTTGAAATTGATGCTATCCAGTGACAAGGTATTTTGGTACATTTATAGCTCTGAACTAAAATATGTGGTTTGGTGTATTTTGTGTTTACTTCAGCCATATTTATGCTACTCAAAATAGTATAATCAGAAACAAAAATGACAAGATACCATATATTTCTCTAGTTGGTTGTCCTATTGAATAATCTACTAACTTTGGTACAGCCTAATAGTGGCAGCTGTCAGGGACGTATACGGTCACCCCATCATGATTGGGGTACCTAACAAGATTGATACACACACACAGGCAAAAGTGCAGGTGCTATGCAGAATGTTTGTTAAATACAGAGAACATAAAGAAGCCAAAATCAGAATGTCTGGCTGAATATCCCTTTCTGGGCTGGTGGAAATCATGTGCAAGCAGGCCGTTAAATGAACCCGATTTTGTGAACAGAAATACTAACGGGATGAGATTGGGTTGTGAAAATATTGTGAAATGAAGTGGTACAAGTCTGGCATTGTTGTAAAGTATGCCGTGAAGTGTAATGTTGCGCGTGTGCAAATATGTGAGGTATAAATGGTCGTACTGATTGGTGCATTGAGATGACGTCTTTAAACGATTGCCAGTCAGACATTACACGGCACAATATGACGTGGAAATAATGATAGAAATATGACATTTTTGTTTTATCCAGCAATTTTTTTAAACAGATGAATGGAGATGATTATGCAAAATAGTAGCGGTCATCTTAAATAATTGCGATCAGCAGTTATGTAATAATTATGACAGGCCTACCATATCTCTGCTGAGGTTTCTGTTTGTTCTGCAGCTGGGATATCCAGTCTGGTCTTGGCTGCTGCTCTGTTTTCAAAGGAGCCCAAAATATGTCACTCCTGACTAAGACGGGGCATCGTGCTGGATTGATGGTTGCCCCCCAACTATCGGTGCATCCCTGACAGCGAAGGTCACTTTTTGTTATCTTCCATTGGTTTGACAAAAATAATTAGCATTTTGTGAATGCCCTGGGCTGTTTCTCTCCACATTTGTCGGTTTAGCTATCAGGTGTCGTTAAACTCCCTGCAGGCTTTTAAAGGATCAGAGCACAGGCACTGGGAGCAAATTCATTGATTGAAAATGAAAGGACCCTAGGATGGAGCACTGCCACTTAGTTTTAGCCCCGACTTCCACCTCAAACCCTTCCCCCACTACTTTTCACCCTCTTCCCTGAGCTCTATTGCTTCTGCTCTAAACCCCTCTCTTTCCACCCTCCAGCAAATCTGGCATTTCACCTGATCAAAGCCCTGCCCTTCTCGTTCTTCAAATCCTGCCTACTGCTCCCTTCACAAATCCCACATTTTACCCTCCACAAACCATGCCTGCCTCTCTCTCTCTCTCTCTCTCTCTCTCTCTCTCTCTCTCTCTCCATAAACCTCACCTTCTTCAGCTGCTTCTCCTACCCTCCCCCTTGTCAGCAGAAAGTATAAGTGAGGTGAGTTAATTGAGGCAAGAGGGCTTCCATGGGCGGTGGGCAGGGAGATTGGGGGGGGAGGTGTTCTCTCAGGAGGGAGGGCGTCATTTCCTCTTCATGCACCCGCCTCATAGATGACTAATGGGGGCTGCATTCTGAAGCCGAATATTCAGCAGAAACTGATGTCCTGTACTTGAACATGCACTGCTGGCTCCACGTGGCCCCAAGAGATGCAACCTAGGAGCTCAACCAGATCCAAGGTAAAGGTACTGCCCCTAAATGGAAAACACACATGGCTTGCCCACAGAGCTTTTAAAATCCCTTCTGTGGTAATTAACGTGGCAGCAGAACATGGGAAGAAGGAAATGCTGAGTATAGAGACAGATGGTGTTTTTGATTCGTGTGTCACAGAACAATCGCAAAGACAAAGAGGAACATTAATGTAATCTGTTGGAGAATAACACAACATGTAACTATATAATTATGAAAGCCAGAATGACCTGCTGTCAGGTCCTCAATCTTTTCCCTCATGTTTTTTGCAAAGTAAGGTACTCTTAAAATTAGCTTGGCTTTCTGGGATCGATTTGGTTGATTGGACCTTGTTCGGTCTTTGTTGGGCTCTCCGGTGCTTTGTTTTTTTTCTACCGGATTCCTGAATATTCAGGTAATGTTTTGTATTAAGATACTTCTGAACTAGTGATCTTTTAAGTGACATTTTAGAGTCTGGGAGTTTGTGTTTATCGAGACCTCTCTTGCATCAGGAAATGCCTTTCAGCCATATTGTCCAGGTAGGACAATGAAGCAGTACATTGCTGGTCTTTCTTGGCTATTGAGAAATGATATCCCTGAACTGTAATGGTGGATGGTTTTATGGTCATCAAGAGATTGGTTGAGATCACATTTATTTGTTTGACTGCACAGGGCCCCTGCAAAATGTAATTGATTTCTAGAGTCTGGCCTGGTTGGAAAGAAATAGACAACTGACTGAAAATGCTACCAGATTTGTCGCAGGCTGAGGCTCCCATGTCGTCTGAAGTAAATCCCACAATATTTACTTTCTGGGAAATCAACCTGCCTTCATTTCATACATGCCCTACATATTATATTCTTTCATCCAGTCTGTCACAGGGCACTCCCGCATTCAGTCTTCATTTCATCTGAAAAGAACATCTTTGGACTGTGGAAAAGATCCATGAGGAAACCCAAGCAAAGAGAGGACACATGTAGACTCCACCCACTGAGAGCCAGGGGAATCGACCCCATACCCTTACTGGTGTGACCTGTCAATGTAACACACTGAGCTATCGCTGTACCTTCATTGGCCCTTTAGATGAATGTGGCAGAACTGTTTTTCTCTGAATTTTAGCAATGATGTGAAATAAATTACCCCGGAGCAATATTTAGTGTACCTGTTCCCAAGGGAGGGATATTAGTCCTTTTAGTAGACTTGTTAGGAATTTAAAATTGGCTTTTAAACCTTCTAGTTTTACAAATATCACAGCTGTTATTGTGCATTACTTCAGAATCCTGTTATTACACGGAATTAAAAGGCATTGCACAAAAATAACGAGGGAGTTAGAATACTTTGCCTCCAAAATATTTTAAGAGTACAGTGTTTTTGAAGGATTATAACATCTACATACTCACTTATAAATGTTCTTGTTATGCACCTCTTTATTTGAGAGACATAATGGAAGTTAAAATTAGATGTCACCAGGCCAAGTTTGGCAGTCTGGTTATCATCTTATCTTCCCACATCTTTTCCTGAGAGGTTTCAGTGGAATCACGAGATCAGGTTAGAACAGACCTTTTATTCCCTGGCCATAGATGGGTGGATATCTAGGCTTCCTTGAGCCAGCTAGGTGATATTATCCCACCAGCGTATCTCAGACTTACCCCTGTATTTTCCCAGTGGGACATGCCTGGAACATATCCTTATGAAATGTCCAGACCTTCCTGGCTGGTATCTCATGATCTGAAGGAGGTACGGCTTTAATTCAAGGTCACCCTGGATCTTCGAACTTCACATTGTCTTGGAAAGCCAGGCAGCCCAAGAGAGAAACTTCATTTTGGGTGTGTGACTTCGTAGCATTGTTCTTTTGGGCACCACCCACAACATCACCTACCCACGAAAAAATGCCAAACAGGAGTAGAGGCAAGAGGCACCCCTGCTGGAGGCGAACATCCACTCTAAGTGGCTTTGATTTTGTGCCAAAGATGCAGACATAAGACTGCATTCATGCAGAGTCAAAATAACACACAGTAGCACCAGTTTTCCTGTAGTACTTCCTATGGTATGTGCCAGGTGTGATGCAACAGACCCCTGGGAATCTGCCACACATCAGCAGGGGGCGATCAGCACTACACAGGTGGACAGTAACAACAGGTGAGGAATGTTAACTGGGTTTGAGTGGTGGCTGCTGAATGTCACAAGCAGGGGATGGCACCATCTTCCCCAGTGCAGCTTAAAGCCAGTAGTAGTTCAAGTCCAGGAAGTAAAAATCCGGACCAAGATTTTGCTTTAACCAACAAGTTGAGTATAAAGAGTCACAGTCACAGAATATTCAACTGGTTGGTTGAAACAAAATCTTGGTCTGGATTTTTACTTTCTGAACCAGAACTAACCACTTCTGCTTTTTCATTGCCATCAATCTTTTTATTTTCTTCCATTTACTAAATAAATTTCTGATGCATGAGTGGTCGCCTGCATGACTGCCTTCGCTGCAGCATTTCAGTTTATGCGGACCTTTCAGTTGTTTCTGAACACTTTTATTCAAGCATTACATTAAAAACCTCCTCCTTCAGCTTGATATATTCAGTCACCAAAGGTGTCCACCACCAGGTCTACTGCTGCAATGATTGAGGCCTTGAATATGGTCCTATGTTCTTCACTTCACTCAGCACAAAGGATAGGGTTTTTTTTCAGAAGTTTGATTTAAATTTAGCCCTCTAAGAAGCTTCATCTAGAAGTTCCCAGCAAAACCAGACTGCTTGCCTGGGTGATTCTGGGTGCTTCTGGCCTTATATCATGCTCTGAATATTTTGCACTACCAAGTGGAGATTTGTAGATAATTATGTCTCTGACTTCATCTGAGTGTCCAAAACATTTAAGTCCGCTGACATTCGATCATTCAATAAGGCCTAATGTCTTCCAGTATGATGCACACTTACATTGGGCCTCTTTCACCAATATCATACTTTTTTTTTTCCTTAAATTTCTTCTTGAGAAAGGTCCTAAAAAGGTTCTAAGAAAGATGTACTTCAGGTTCACTATGTGTTCTTAAACCACAGAATTGTTTGCAAATGTGTTCTTCTAATGATCAATCCCATTGTCCTCGTAAACTGGAAGTGCATGCAGGTTGGCAGCGTCGGTAAACACCTCACCAATCCCCATAAAAGGACATGAGACTGCAGAGCCATGTGGGCACACAGAAATCACGCACAGATATTAAATCTCAATGTGGCAGAGCACCGGATTCCAAACATAAGAAAAACTTCAGTAGTTCTGAAGTGGAGGTGCTGCTGCAGGAAGTGAACAGCAAACAAGTTGTCATATTCAGTAGCATCAGCAGTGAGTATAAAATAACACAAAAAGATGCATGGGATAGTATTTTAAAAAATAATAATAGTTATTTAATAATTATTAAAATAATGTATTAATAGACTCATAATTGTTACATTATTTTAAAGTGTTCTAAATGATAAATTTAATAGATTTTAATTTAAATCCTATAATATACAACCATAAATCTGAAGAATGTGCAGTAAGCAGTTGTTTTGACTTGTCAGCACTCAAATATGCTTAAGTGTGCTGTTGAATATGCAGATTGTGCCCTTACATAACAAATCCCACTGATGAATGTCACAATCTTAGTGAAAATCTGCACAACTCGGTTTTAAGAAGACATTTCTACTTAAGAACATTTGGTCAATGAGGCTCATTCTTCTGTTTGAACATTCTGTTTGTTTCAGACAATTCTGGATTTGCACCAAAGTCCAATAAAAGTTCACCACTTCAGATTAGGTGCAGAAGACTCCCCAATCATGGTTATACAGGCAATTCCATTGTTTCCCGCATGATCATTGATGTCTCAGGTTATGCCCACAGAGTCTTGTCTGCACCTGTACCTCACCCACTGTCCCATCGATGGGCCCTGGCAGCCCTGCTCCAAGAACGGCGGACTGGTACTACCTGGTATCTTTCACTGGGGGAACTTACTGGGTTGTAGTTGCCCATCTCCATAGACATTTTTGCCAGTGGCTTCAGACAGCATAGATCTGTGGACAGTTAAGGTACAGATATCACTCCACTGCACTAAAGAGGTTCTAGTAGGGCAGTTTGGTTTTCAAGTTTTCCCAGTCCTTGGAACCACACTGTACTTCAGACAGCCTTGTGCTGAAGGGAGGAGAAAATGTTTCGAGTAATTTACTGCATTTCAAAATGAGTTGAATGAAGAACCTTGACTGGGTGTTTTCAATGCTGCTTAAATGAGGGACCCCAAAATACAAATTGGCTACAGGTAGGGGCCCCGTACTTCTAATGTGTGATCACATAAATTGCTAAGAACTATACACAGCACTTTTCAGTCTTATATGATGATATCAACAATGTGTTTTGTCTTTGTGAACCCCTTCCAAGTGCCCTGTGGATCCCTATGGCTGTCATGAATCCAGAGATGAGGACATTTGACCTAGAGAGCTGCTGTGCATAACACTGTAAATGTGTGATATCACTGTGGCAGGAGTTTTTACAGTTTCCTATAAAGGACACAAAAACAAACTGCTTTCTTTCCAAAATTAGAACATGGCAGCTTCAGTGCATGTCAGGTGTGGGAAGGAAGTGTGCTATGCATTCAATAGAAAGTCCATTCTGAGGATTATCCTGTTTAACAAGGCTGTTTAATGAGTGAAGATGTACCACTGGACACCCACCCCCCCGGGGTAATGTGATTAAATGAAAAAAATTCAATCAGCCGGTAGTATTTTGTAGACAATAATTGTTTTGTAAAAAACAAGTGCCGTTTTTAATGAGCGTGTAATACAGGCAAGCTGAATGCAGATAGTTGTGTGTACACGGTACTGTGTTTGCACAGCTCTGCTTTGCCAGCGTTGATTTTAAAATTGCAATCGAAAGGGTGTTAATCTGTGTCAGTCTCTATGGGGAAAAAATGATCTGATAATCAGAATAATGTATTAATGTAGAAGCCATCACACTCACTTTACTGTACAAAATGTGTTAGGTTTAGCCAAGTAATTATGATGCTAATTTCAGCGTGTGAGGTGAAGGTAGTTGAATTTTTAGTTAAACTTTATTAGTCAACGTGTGCAGCGTGGAAGTATTTTGGAATTTTGTATCAGTGATTAATTAAAGGAGGAAGGCGATAAGATGTTGTTCTCTCCCTCTCTGTCTATGTTAATGACAACAGGGCAAAGAGAATCTGCCAGTGAATTTAGAAATGACCCTTTTTCGGGGTTGTGTGTATTTGTGTAATGATGTATACTCCTCAGCCCTTTCTGTCTGAGCTGTCCCTGTCGCTGCCTTTGGCTCTTTTGTCAGTCTGTGGTTTGGGTCATTACCGACTGTCATCCCATGGATCTTCTGAATTGTCTCCAGTTGCTGTGAATCACCTTGTTTTGCTAGAATGCAAAGCCCGACTGTCCAAAATGTATATGGTGGCAGGTCTCACTATATTTCTGGAGACAAGTTTAAAGAAAATGCCCCCAGTTATGACTGCGATCACCGATTATTTGCATTAAATGAGTCAATATAATTGATTGAAGACTTCAGAAAGATAGATGAGGACATCACTGCAAAACACCTTTTTCATCCATCTTAAAGGGAAAAAAGCCTCTATGCATGTCACATTTATTTGCATTAAGCCAGTGGGAAGTCCCCAGAAAAAGAGAACAATCAGTGTATGTTTGTGCGTGTGTATATGTGTGTATATGTGTGTATGTGTGTGTGCGTGTGTATGTGTATACACAAGTGTGCACCAGTCTATGTCTGTGTCTTTTGTGTGATCTGTAAATGCATTAAAAAAACTGAAAATGACAAAAATCTTGTATTTAATTTGGTTACTTATGATTAGGGTTTGGACTGGGTAAGGGTTAAGGTCATCATGTGGGGAGTTTTCCCCATAGAAATTAATGGAGAGTCCCCACAAAGATATAATTACAAAGCTTTGTGTGTGTGTGTGTGTGTGTGTGTGTGTGTGAGAACACGCGTATGTGATTGATTGACTGACTGTTTAGTGCTGAGTTTGGGTCACCATGATTTACTGTTGTGTTGCTAAAGTTCTTAAAATGTGAGGTTTTCTCATACGTCTACTTTCCTACTTTCTTTTTGCCCTGGAGTGGATCACATGAATCTGGTATCTGCAGGTGTCTCTGTATAAGGGGGGGGTCACCTTATTGGGGGCGGGAGGGGTGGGCATGTCTAACTGGGAGGTGTGAAATGCCACCCCGGTTGCCATGGTGATGACACACGTGGCATGGTGTCCCGCGCAGTAGCTTGGGAATTGACAGCCTGGCAAAGGAAGATCTGATGTTAGCAGATGAACGCGTTTTCCCCGGTGGGTTCGCCGAGGTGCCTGGGAGACACGCAGGCACCCATTTCCTGTTTCCTTACAGCGAGAAGTGTGGTCTCTGGGGTATCTCCACAAATCCACAAGGACAGCCTGGTTTTGTACATCTCATTCTTCTTTGGTTCTCTCAGCCTGTGGGTGCGATATCTCTCGTTATAAAGTAATCTATGTTCTGTTCTTTGGTAAAATAAATTCCTGTCATTTTTCCCCCTATATATCGCTGACAGTGATGTGACCTTCAATGACACGAAGTGGAACAGAAAATGTATGGATGGTTGGAAGATTGCTGTACAATATTTAAAGCATATATTGAAGCAAATTCCAATATGTGGTACGCTTCATATACTATATTAATGTTTTTGAAGTATTCCAAATGAAATCCTGCTAGAAATGTTGACTGTCAATATTTATTATCGTAACACATGTCTATTGTGTAACTTCTTGTTATCTGTTTATGCCATCGATGTAATACGCAGATAATTCTTCAGATTAAAATTCTGTGAAACACCTTGATGAATGTTTTAATATTTTATCATTCTGTATCCTCTGCTGATATTACTTTGTTTCAACCATTCAACACTATTCCCTTGGAATAACTCGTTGTGCAAAACATGTCCGAATTCCGTTTCAAACGATCCATATGTGTTCATTATCTCGGAAAAGGTAGCGGTCCAAAAAATGGCGGTTCAGACGACTTGACTAATTATGCGCGATGGCCACAGTGGAGCGTCTCCATCTGCAGCTGCCTTTCATGTGCCGCTCACGTGAATGACACACTCCACGCCGCGTTTCTGCCATCGGAATAGAGCGTATAAAGGGCTAAAAACGAGCATAGCATTTACGGCTTTTATTACGGAGCCACTGGGTTTGGCACGTGCTGCGGCTTCCTGCTAGGGATTGCAATGTTTTCCTTTAATTACTTGAGGGGGAAATGTGGGACCTCTTCCATTTTTTTGTAGTTATAAAAAGTCCTGGTGATTCCTGGAAAGTGAGACTAATTCTGTACAGTGCACGCTGGCTGTGGTCTCTGTGTTTTCTCTTAGGCTTCTCGAGGCATGTGCCCAAAGTAATTATTCATTTGCCTTTTATTGTGCGGCCGTCTCTTGGATGGTAATGTGCGTATAGCCAAGCTAATCGAATATACACCCCTTCTTTGTTTTCCTTTTCAGTTGTTTCAAAAATATTATTTTTTTCTGCCAAGTCACATTACTCTCTGTTTGTTCTGTGATTTATAAATATTTTTTTCTTTTTGCAGCCAAGAGTTTTTTTTGTTGTTGCATAAAAGTTGTCTCGCAGCTCACAGTTATGGGTGTTGTGCTGCTGTCGTAGGGGGACGCAGTTGTGTGTGAGGATTAGCGGGGCGGTTTTTAAAGCAGCCAAAGAGGAACATGCCATTGGTGGTTTTCCCCAGAGGTGGCCCGTAGTTATGACCCGTGCAGGAACCCCGGGAGAAGTCATTTTACCTTCAGATGCCGTTAATGTCAGGTTTTAAACCGAATGCCTGGTGCAATCTTGCACTCATGTGTCCCAAAATGCTGACGTCCCGCGCACTTAGGGCAAAGAATGAGGAATGCGTAGCAGGCAGCGTCAAAACAAAATGGCTAAGGAATGGCTTCATTTGGTATTCGCTGGGGATGCGTTTTTAATTTTTCTAACAGCCTCACACTATAGACTCTCTGCCAGTCACCGCTCGCTGTGAATTTACATATAAAGTGTCTGATAAGCATATTTATGTGTTACTGCAGAGACTTTCCAAATTCTGATGCAAAACATGAAAAGGGAGTAGGGATGTGAGTGATGTGTTTTGGATACCTATTAAAAACTTTGAACCATATGGTGATTCGCGGTATCATGGGGAATGGTGGGGCGCCAAGGTGTCGTGGGTGGGGGGCCCTGGAATTGGTTGTGCAGGCAGGCGACGGACATTTGTCACCGGTGTTCGGAGAATCGGCGGGCCAGGTGCGGAGCCATCAATCAGGCGGGCTCATACTGAGGACAGCTTTTGTCTCCCCCGTATGCCATTTGTATGGCTGCACGAGCTAATAGATCCTTAACGACGGGCGTGTCCCCCCAGCGATGGCAGACGCGTGCCCGTTTAAGCACCAGACTGGCACAAGAAAAAAAATCCCTGCTACGATGCTAGAAGTCCTCCGTTTGGAATGTCGGGCTCCCCCAGTTTGATGTTGCCTTTACTGCCAGGCTCCTTGAAGCTGTGCTGCGTTAATCAAGGCTCTACGTTTTACGGAGCCGGAGAACCGATTTCTGTTTTTTTTTTTTTACCCCAAAACTAGCTCTGCGTTCCTCGCTGCGACAGAATGACCCCTGCAAGCTACCGAGTAAACTGTTTACGGCCATCGGCGTCCATGGTCCCAGTCCATATAAAAATGCGATTGAAGGGAATTGCGAAATTGGCTCAGATCGATAGTCTATAATCCAGGGCCCTTGGACTGTATTTTCTTGCAAAAGCTGGCCTTTAATTTGGGGATTGATGCTGCTTTAATGTGGAATTTCCTTTAGGGGAGCACTGAAACCGAGGTAATGTCATCTGTCAAATAAAAGTGAAATACAGTACCGATGTGTTTCTCCACAACAGGGTAAAACATTATTGCAGTTTTACCTCCTCAAAACAAAAGAAAAGGGGTGTAAAAACTACCTTTCACAGAACATTACTTGGAAGGTGTTAGCTTTTTTATTGCAGTTGTTTGATTTCTCCTTGATTCAGTTACGCCTTGGCTAAGTCTATCGAGAGGAGTCGGCACGATGTCAGACGGCCACTTTATCGACTCTGGCCCCGCTGGCGCTCAGAGTTACTGTCCGCAGGCGGCGTCCGGTTTGAGGCTCTCCTCATCGCGGTGGGAGCGAGTCGCAAAGTGCCACGAGCCGCTCTGTATCGATCTGCCAGCAGCGCATTTAACGGAATCTCGCCACGACCGCAGAGGGACACGGGGGAGTGGGGAGTCGTATCCGAGATCTTTGTGCTTACCGCGCATTTCAGCCCCGAGGACTGTGCCATGATGGTGCTCCTGGAGGACAATGGGCAAGAGATTAAAGAAATAGGATGTATTTATGAATTATTTATAGTCAAATTATGTTCATTTTAACGGTCCTGTTATAAATGGACAGTCACCATTACTTTTTATTTTTGTATATTCCTATACTTTGGCCCCTTTGAATATATAATTTTTTTTCTCATGAATGAACAGTGTAATTATTATAATGAGATTTATGATATCAAAATGTCTCTTATCACTGAGTTAAGGCCCCGGACTGTTTTAGTGAGACTTGTTAGTTATTTGTCTGAACACGCATTTCTCGTAAATGAAAGCTGAAAGAAAGCATTAATTGTTATTTCTGCAAGGCAGATACAAATTGGAGAATCAAAATTCATGTATGAAGATTTTAATAATATTGTGTATATATACCAGTGTGGGTATATATCAGTTACAATTAATTACGGACTCAGTTGCCCTGCTGATCACTGTCATGTTCACAGACAACATGAAGCTCTGGAGATACAGCTGGATTCCGGATGTTGTCACTCCGCTTTAATTTATGATGATTCCTTATGCCGTCCTCTTACCCTGGATGGCCCATGGAGTTTACAGTTATACACTTTATACAGTAACCTGTCAATCAATATGAGCTTAAATACTAAAGGAACTCATAAAATACCTATTGGGAAGTGGGCTGAGCCAATTGGTGACAAATTTCCATGGTTAGATTCAAAGCCTCATTCCTTCCAGTGTTGACGTGTTGGTATTTTATATGACGAGGTGTATGAGTGCTGTTGACTTGCGCACCAAACCTGGGACGCTGTTCTTGGCCTTGTGGGGCTTCCTCCTAAGGGGCTATAGCACAGCCTGAAGTAGACCAGGTATTCTGGGCCCAGGTTGTTGTTCCACTACAACTGGATCTGTTGTGAGCTGGATTGTGCCGGAAAGGAGTACCTGACAAACAGTTGACTGCAGTGCTGATGTGATCTCGTCATGGAAAATTAACAGCGGGAAAAACTGATGTGGAACAATGATTTTTGACACCGGCTGGTGAAAACATCTCTCTTTGGCTGTGAAGATGGATGCTGGTCTTATGGGTAGGGGGGGGAGGGGGGCTGGATTTGAAGGGGCATGGTGAGGCAACACCCCAGGGGAGGGGTGTGTTTGTATGGAGTAACCCAGGAGGGGCTGTCCGCTTTTCTCCTGGAATCCTTAAATTCTGTTGCAGACTGAAGAATGGAAATCACGGAGTGCTCCTAAGTATTTTTCACATTTTTAAAGCTGCATCTTTCACATTGAGCTCCCGCGGTCTAGTAGTTTTGTGTGTTTACAGTGGCACAGTAGGACACTTTTTCTTATTTAAGGCTCAGCAGACTTTAATGGCTTATCCCACCTCTCTTCATTTGCATGAATGTTTGCTGCTCACAGTCTGGAAGCCCTGCTGATTGGCTGACGCTTGGAAATCCGCTTTTTGCAGCGAGCTACAGGTGATACTGATACTACATGTGAATTGCCCCTTAGCAGCGAGCAGACCCACACAGAGCTGGTCAGATTCATCTAAACTGCTGCCTTCTGGTCTGGTAACAAAACTCAGAATCCGAAGTACAGACAGAACGCTGATACAAAATGCTGGTGTGACGTTTTCTTGATGTTCCTGCCTCGCAACATCTTACCTTTCTGGCTCTGTCTGACATGGAATCAGTCCTTTTCCTGGTGCTGGTAGGAGCCGGAGTGATGCCCATTAATATTCATGAGCTGTGAGATCTGTTCCGTCACCTCTGCCAGCGTGAGGTGCCGCTCTGAATTCCCTGTTCTTATTGGCTCTATCAGCCAGAGCCCAGGTATTACTGCTCATAAAACACCAAAGGCCTTATATCCCCTAAATTAATTTAGCAACTTTTAATGGAGCCCAACATGAACCTGGCTATGACACTCATTTTTTTTTGCCAGTAACAGGAGAGGGGAGGGGGGAAACAACAGTGGGGGTGATTTCGTGTCACTTTTTCTGCCGAAGGGCCTGAAGCAGCTTCCTCCCCAGCTTCTTTTGAAGTTCAGTCTCCCTGAACGCTGGCCTGTTAATGACGGGATTTGGCAGAGAGCCCTCGTCCCAGACTCCAGCAAGGCAGAGTGCCCCGGCACACTCTCAGCCCTTGACTCTACCTTTTGTTCCACCCTGCTTCTGCGATGGTTAAAAACCTCACTCTGCTCAGTAGGCGATGGTTCGAGATGATAGGCGTGTCTCTCAAGTATGGAAATCCTTGTTTAAAATCGCTCCTCTCCACTTTGGCCTTGCCTTCTATGAATGCTACTACGCTCAAGTTGAGTGGATCGATCAGGATGTCGATCAGACTCATTTGATACGAGGCTCACGCTCTCTTTGAGGTGTTTTCAGCTGCGTGATCCATCCCCAAGTTAGGAGTGGGAAGTGTTGTCCTTGCCACAACACCGTGGTGTGGCTGTCAAGGCTGTTGGACCCAGTCTTCTGTGGGCTGAAGCCCCTTCCAGGCTACTGGCTGGAGATGCCTCCCTCCTCCTCTCCCCTCCCCCACGTTGCTCACCAGCATGAGCCAGCTCAGTGCCTCCCCAGTTTATTTACACCTTTGCGCACTCCTCCCCCTCCCTTATTCCATTCGTCCGCAGAGCGCCGAGGGGCCGAGCCTAATTATAGAGTACCCTCAGCAGCTGTTGGCAGAACCCATGCAAATGAGGGCCCCTTCGTCATGGCGACACTGGTCCGTTCAGTCTTTTTCACGTCACAGGCTGGCATGGCCTTTTGTTTGGTTACGCACGGGGCGGCGGTACCGGGTGCAGGGATGCGGATGTCCGTGAAGGAGCTGTTGGGTGCCGATGCTAATCAAACGGCAGTCTTGGTGTGAACGCTTTCGGGTGACACATCTGTTACCGACGCGGCACAAGGGGATGGAGCGCCAGGCGGGGTGATAACACGCAGAAATTATGACGGACTTTCATTCACATTCTGGCTCTTGCATTACTGAGCGCTAATGCCTGCGTATGCGTGTGTGTGCGCAACCTCCCCTCCTTCAAGCCTTATCGCTCTTCCCTTTGTTAGCACTCTCTCTCTGTAGTTAGTTTGCAAACTTTGCTGGGGATGCATGCTTGTGTGAGCAGGGAACACGTCATTGGTCCCTGGGAGGGTCTTGCCAGTTGCTGATTAGTTAGGCAGTAAGTCTCTGATAATGTCAAAATGGCAGCCGGAGGAGATGGAGGGGATGCGTATGGCCGTCATGGGGACCTGTGAGGTGCATGTGTTGTTTATAGGGAAAGATTTGGGTTCAGCTTAAACATATCGCTCAGTCTAGCAGTCTAGTTTCAGGCTAGCACTGTTGCTTCACATTTCCAGGGTAGGGGCTTTGAATCTTGCCACTGCTGTTTCTTTGTAGAGTTTGCAGGTTCTCCCCATGCCCTGTGATTTTTGTCCAGGTATCCCAGCTTCCCCGGCAGCCTACGAGCTCACCCCTAGCCCATGATACAGTATGTGTGCCCTGTGATGGACTATCTGGCATGTAATTCAGCCTTGCCCCTATATTGCATGGGATAGACTCCGTCCCCCCCCCCCCCCCCCCCCCCCCCCCCCCCCCCCCCCCCCCCCCCCCCCCCCCACCGGGCC
>JAODKE010000015.1:9499938-9510953 GCA_026779605.1 Mormyrus hasselquistii
CCCTCTCTCTGTACACTTTGTGTCCATTCTGTGCTTCATTTCCAGTTCTGCTCAGTCCCTCTCTCTGTACACTTTGTCTGCGTTCAGACTGCAGGGCTTAATGCTCAATTCTGATTTTCTGCTCAGATCAGATTTTTGTTTGCCTGTTCACATTACTCTCTTTAATGTGGCCAATATCAGATTTCAATGTGATCAGTTCACTGTACTGAACTGGCCTGCGTGCGCACAAAACAACAAAGACGCAATGACAGGCATACGCAAAAACAAAGAAGTCACTTTATTGATTCGAAAACTGCCCGGTTACGATATTAGCCTTCCAGTTTTGCTTGAACAGATTTATCTCCCCGAATACTTATTAAATCCAGCACTTCACTGTCTGTCCACTGCCTAACTTCTGTGCTTCACTCCCAGTTCTGGAGCTCTGACAGAGACTTATGGTGACTTCCACCTGTGCAGAATCGTGACGAACGTCGATTTAGAGTGACGTAAAAGTCTTCGCTGTTCAGAGTGAGGTTGCATTGCAAAAAATCAGACTTGTATCCGATTTATGAACACTGAAGTTGCCCAAATCGGAATTGAAAAAATCGAGTTCCATGTGACTTGTGCTGTTCACAATGTCATGAAAAAATGTGATCTGAGTCGCATATGAGCAAAAAATTAGATTTGGGCCACATTTGTCCTGCAGTGTGAATGTAGCCTGTGCTTCACTCCCAGCTCTGCTCAGCTCCTCTCTCTGGCCAATTTGTCTACATTCTGGGCTTCACTCCCGGTTCTGTTTGGGCCCCTTTTCTCTCCATCCAGTCTCCACTCCATTACACTGGGTGTAATGACCCAGTGTTTAGTGTCTTGCATATCCCTGAATCAGTCACATGACCCTAACTGTCTGCGCTGAAGCACAGTGACCACAGAATTTCTCCACTCACACCATGGTGGTCTCTCTAATTCACAAAAAACAGCAGTGTCAGTATGTAAAGAAACACCACAGCCTTGTTTTGTTGTCACAGTGCTGAATGTTTACATTTCCCCAATAAGTCACATAAGCATAAATGCATAATTAATTGATATCCTGTATAGTAACATTCTTATAGCTCCATAAGGAATCCTGGAGACAGATGAAAAGCGGAGGTGCCTCCGTTACCCATGGCTAATTAAACTTCACACGTATGCCAGTCAGCGGCTCTTGGCTGCCTCGGCGAGCTGACGGCCCCGAAGCAGATCCCTCTCTGCTGGGACTGCTCTGCAGCCCCTCAGTGTGTCTTAAACAATCGTGCGGCAGCGGCTGGGCTCCCTTCCATGGCTCGTTCTGACATACTGCAGGCCATCGACTTCCCAAACACTACAAACAGCGTCACTCAGCCCGTGGGCCCTGATCTCCAAATGGTACTAACATTACATAATACCTGTGTGAATAGTATTAAAGTTTTTAAAGTTAAATTACAAAATACATATTTAAAATATATATTTGCAAGCCATCTTACTCACTGTAGATTCAAAGGCTCTTGGTGACATTTAAAAATGATTGGACTGGTAACAGTATACATTTTTTTCTGTATTTCACTTACTCCGTATGGACAGGTAAGATTCATTTACATATATGTAGCTGCACTGGCATCCCCTGCTGGGTGTGTCACAGCTGAGCATATTCTCCAACTTCCTTTATAATCTTGACCAGGATGAGTGGTTGGACGATGGATGGATGGATGGATGGATATGTAGCTCATGTCATAATCTCATAAGCTTCCTGGTTGTGTTCATGTTACTAATCATATAGGAGGATGTTGACTCCTGACATGGATGCGGCGGTACTGGGTATGTGTCTGTGTTTCTGCCCTGGCTTCAGCTGATTAACGGGCACTGGAGAAGATGCCCCATCAAAGGGCCTGACACTGGCTATCGGCAAACGTCTGCTTTTCCCCGTCGCAGCTGTAGTCTCTGCTCGTTACATGCCCAGCATCCATCTCTGGCGCCGACCGGCCGCTCACTTCCCGGCTTCCTCCGGCGCACAGCTAATTTGCCTTTCCCCAAGCATATGGTTAACACACGCATACAAGCCCTGTCTACATAATACCGTGGCATCCGGCTCGGGGACGAGCCCAGCATTGTCATGCTGCACTTGTTCCGTTTATTAAACTCCTCATTCCTCGCATCCTAATAAAGGAAAAACACCGTAGCGGTAAATAAATGACTGCAGGCCCGCAGCTCATGTGGCTAATTCACAAGGCCCCTGTCTCGGCCCTTCTTGCAGAATTACCGTTTTGGGAGTGCCGTAAAGGCCGGGGATGCCAAACTGCTTTGTTGCCGGGGAGGCACCTCTCCGTGTTCGTCTCCCCGTTTCACCAATGAAGGTCAGCAGAAACGGTCAAAAGCCAACGGATGGCCTGTGACTGCTGCTCTGTTTGTGATGGAACGCCAGGGTCTCCTGAGGACTGACGAAGGTCTCGGGTCTCTCTGTAATGTCCCAGTAGCCATGAGACATTATGGAACAGATAGTCCTTTGTGTTTTATTTATTTTTGTGGTCCTATGTGTATGAAGTGTGTGCGAGTCCCATACTGCACACTCAGATACACACCTCAGACATCCCTGAAACGCACACCCACGAACACATCCCAGCATTTTCTCTTTTAGTGAATGCTAACTCCATGCCAGGGTTTTGGCTCATTTTCTTTTGTGAATGAAGGTGTCTTGGAGCTGTCTTTTTTCATTTGTTCATTTGTTAACACAGCAAACAAACCTGTACGCATTTACTCTTAAACACACGAGCCAGATTTATACATTACCTTTTGTATTGTAATGTGTTTTTCATAGCAGGCTGTTTTGACATTTGCACTGTTTTTGCATTGTTGTTCTGATTGTCCCTCCTCAACCCCCTTAGTTAATCACTTCACATGTTCTGATGGAGTTTGAATTGACACTCAAAGCGGACATCATTGGATGTGAAACAGGCAGGTACTTTAAAATCTTAATCAGTTGAGATGTGTCCTGAGAATGCCCTGCCCCTTTCCCTTGCAATACAGGAAGGGGATTGCGTTGGCCGCCGCCGGCATGGCCCCCAGCAGCGGAACAGGCGGGAGTGGCCTGACTGAGCTGATTCCACATGGCCTTTAATTCCCCAGTCTGGCCTCTCTGCTTTGCACTCACGTTCATGTTCCACGTCCGTGTGTGATTTATTCTGCTCAATAAGCCCTGACGTAAGCAGATTTGTCCATCACTCCTCCCTTCCTCTCATCTCTCCTTCTCCCCCCCCCATCTCCCCTATTTAAGAAGGTTATTGTGACTTGCAGAGGAATCCCTCTGTAGTGAAAGTCTCGTGCATAAACGTGCCCGTCCCCGACTCAATGCGTCGCGCCGGTTGAGAATGTGAAACTGCAACGCGGCCCGGCTCTGTCCATTTGGTTAGGCCGACATCACAGGCGCCGAGTGTGATAAATAGATTAGGTTTGAAATGTGAGCAGAAAATGAGTTTCTCTTTAAATTTCACAGGGACTTGTCACTCCAGCTAATTTGTTGGGATTTTATTTATTTATCCTGCTCCGCACCAATGCACAAAGAGAGTCGGCCCTTTAGCATTCAAAATAGCACATCGATATGTTATATTTATATAAACACATAAGTATTTCAGTCTGATTTGAAGACCCCTGACTCCCACCAGATTAAGTGTTGAGAAATGCAATCTGAGTCAAATCCAGGCCGGCCAACCCAAATCATGTGGACAGAGAGAGTGTGGTGGAATGCGGGGAAGTGGGGGGTATTTTCCTTTCGTGATCTCCGTAATGTCGCCATGGACTCTGGCTCCGGCTGCCTCTTCTCAGTGGAGGTTTCCCATCTGTAGTGCGGAAGCGTCGATGGTGATCAATAACTCAGGTGGATGACTTGTGTTGAGCAGTGCCCCCCTCCCCCTTGTTCTGCCCCCACCCAACCCTTAGTCTGCTTCTCAATTATAACACAAAGTCATTAGGAACATTGACAATACAATATAGTGGCACCCCAGCAGTCCTAGTTAAAAACTGCTTCTCTAAGCAACAACAAGCAACAACTTCAATTATTTCTTTTTTGGAGGACAGCAATATTTATTACCTCAGATGGCGTACACTGCTTCAGAACATACATATGGAAAAGATTGAAGAATTTTGATTAAAATTGATTTTCTTCTCCCTTGGGAAGTGAAAAGTCAAAAATGGTTACTTGCACATTTATAGAACAGATTTATTCCGTTGACATTGAAGGCAGTTTGATAAGTAATTAAATCCCTTTACCTGTGACAAGGTGACAGCTAACTGCTTTCGTTTTCCATACATCGTACACCTCCAAAGATAATAGTCAGTTTTTGTATTTTGTTTTGTTGCTGCTGTTTCTGTTGACGGTATATTTTTGGCTCCAAACCCAGGGGGTTTGGCTCTTTTTTTATTTATTGTAGAGAAAGTATTGGAGTAGAATGTTCAGATTAGATACCTATTCTGTTAAGTGTAAGGGAGATACCATGTGGACCATATGAGAGAATACTAATGCGCTGTGTAACCAGTGTAGGCGAAGGACTCGCAACTCTGGGATGGCGCTTGTAGAAGGTGGAGCCCTGTTGTGGTGCTAAATTTGGTTTCTAATTTGAAACCTACCAATCCAAGTCCTACATGAGGTTCTACTGTAATGTTAAAGCAAGGTACTCAAATGGAAGTGCTCTGCTGAAGCATTGAGCAGTGTAAATGAGATACAGATGTGCATTGCTTTGGTCATAAGCATAAGCTAAATAATAGGGCTGCAACTAATGATTATTTTGGTAGTCGACTAATTGTTCAAATTTTTTGTCGATTAGTTGATTAGTAACGATTATTTCATGCCTGACTGTTTTTATGCCTGCAACCTGTGGTAGCACATCTTGTTCTGGGCTCCACTGCATGTCTTACCTCATCTGCTCATGTCTACATTAAGGCGATTCAAATTTATAATAATTAAATTAAAATAACAACCAGTGAAACATATGAATTTGAAAATAATCAGATGCTTTTATATTAATGTGACTATCACAATAAAAAAAGAAATACATCAAACAATAAAAAATAACGTGCACATTGGTAACACCGGTGTGTCTTAAAGTCCAAAAGTTTAAATAAAGCTTCAATTCAAATAAATAGAACAAATAAAACAATGTATAAAAGATTCAGTTCATATATCGGTCTTTAACGTCACACTCACTATAGCCGCAGTGTATTGTGGATCGACTCGCCATTTTGGTTGTATGCAACTCAAGTGCCAGCATTTGCATGAGGTATCATCTTTGGTAAGATGCTGTGTGAAAGGCTGTCATACTGAATCACATGGTAGAAATGGCAGAAAGGTGGACCACAACATGAGATTTTTTCGGTTTCCCACTTGGAAAAGAGGATATAGACAGCAGGTAGAGGAAGTAACGAAGAGGCGTCGGGTGGCCTGGGTCGCAGCGGTGAGACGGAAGGAGATCACTTTCAACACGAAAGTGTATGTTTGCTTTAATGCTTGTTTGCTCAGCATTTTCATAAAGGCAACTAAGATGTCTTTTTTGTTTGAGTAATATTAATGAATATGCTTTTTTTGTCTTCTAATTTTGGTATTTTCACATTGGTTAACCTACTCTAGCAAGCTATCCTGACTACAGAGGGCAGCAGAAATGGGTTAATCTGTTCGTGTTCGGATTGCAGAGTGGAGGTAGCATGTGGCTCAGTGGGCTAAGCCTGCTTTCCTGTAGTCACGAGGTTGCAGGTTCAAACCCAGCCTCAGCAGTTCTGTGGCTCCTTGAGCAAGACCCTTAACTCCCGCTTCCTGGGTGCCCCAACAGGTGGCAGTCCTTCGCAGACAGCTTGCTCTACCAAGAGCAAGTTGTGGGAGGCGTAAAAAAGAATTTCCCAAAAAAGGAATTTCCCCACGGGGATCAATTAAGGTTGTGATTAGTATTATTATTTATTTTAACGACAAAAGTAAATAGCAAAACTATAATGACACGTTTATCAGTGCATGTATATGTATATTTGCATGCATGGATTAAAAGCCACAATGCTGGATAAGGTTGTCAGTGTGTGCTGTGCCCTGACAAACCAATGTCCAACTATAGTTTAAGTTTAGTAACATTAGCAAGGACAGTTTCTCACGTTTTACATGATGTCTGGAAGGATTTGTATAAACTCATTATATACTTATTGCCACTTATATTTTTTTTTTACGTATGACCAATAAAGTTATGTCCAATGACATTTTTGTGGTGTTCTTTTCCTTTCTTGGTAATGAAAATTGCTTATTACTGATTACATAAAACATTACATTTTGGGGGAGAAAAAAAAACAGTTTACCCAAATGTGTTTACGTCCGCGATACACTCAAATGGCGAATGGGGACATGTAAGATAGTGCAGATTCTGTTTCTGAAGCGTCGACAATACAAAATCCGCGTTGATGATTTTTTGTCTCGACGTCATCGATTACATCAACTAATCATTGCAGCCTTACTAAATAATAGTAAAAATAATAGCTTGTTTGGTAGTGGTGGATCATGCAGGCTTTATGGCTACTTGCCTGGGCAGGTTGCTTCTCATAGCCTCATGTATCATCTACTGCACTGGATTATCTTTGGGCCCATTGATCTGTCTCTGTACTTATGTGATGAAACCTTAGATCTGATGTTGCCTTGATGAAGTTGTGGCACCAGCAGAAGATTTTGGGTACGTTACCCGACGTTGCCTCGGTGCCAGGCGTTTCGACTGGCTGGGACCACACTTCGTAACCACACCTCGAGGTCCAAACACCACCATCTCCAGAGCTTTGTCCTGATCGGCCTTCGTTGGGCCTGCTGTCCCACTCCCATTTCACAGGAGAGTAAAAACTAGGAGAGACGTTGTTGAACCCGCTTCCTTTTGGGGCTTAATTAGAGCTTTTATCATTATTTTATTAATTAATGAGGCTGTCTGGCCTCTAAGGGCATCAGTAAGCTGCTTCCTAGTGAGTACATCAGTAACGGCGAGCAGATATAAGATGTCAGGTTCCCCTCACCGCCAGGCTGTTTGTATAATTAGGACTTAGCCATTTCTCATATGCCTTGGAGCTCTGTGGCAGAGGCTGGGGCCGACAACGGCATGTTTATGCTGCGTTATTATCTCCATTTTTTCATATTTTCACAAATAAAGGGGAGGGGGGATGATAATAGAATTCTGGCGAGGCGGTGGGTTATAAATGAGGTTTGCGGCAGGCGTCATAATGTTATTTAGATTTCGGTGTTCAGAGACCTTGTTCCAACTCCCATCAGTACTGTGACAGAATCAAACGTGAATATGGGTAACTGAATCTGTGTGAGCGGAGGAAGAATTGGTTTGTAATGCTCGTACGCTCAGCGAAGGCTGAGCTCTGGGAGAATTCCCCTTTGTGCACGTGAGGTGATCTTTTAATTACAGGTGTCGGAATGGAGACAACACCCTCTCCCCCCCTCTTAGGGAGGATGTAGAACATGGGGCACCAGGAGGTTACCGCTTTCCTCTGGATTAATTTTGTTTCCAGGACGTGTCATGTTCGCCCCAGGAAACGAAACCCCTCTCTCGTGTTGGAGGCCTGGTCCTCCGCTGTGGTATCTGCCCGGGCATGTCGGCAGCAATGTCGCCAATGGGCCTGGTCACCATGGCGATGCTGTTCTTTGACCCTAGGGGCCGACCTGGTGATAGGTGAAGCCAAGCAAAAGGAATTTTGTTTGTTTGGTTTTGCCTCACGTGTGACCTTAAGCACCAGACAACCACTGAGATGTGACAATGCGAGATTCAGCATCAGTAACGGTCATTTCTCACACGAGATTCGTCATCTACAGCCTTGACTGGAGCTTGACTGGGCACCCCCAGCGGGCACCTCAGGGCAGGCATGTCGAAGATGAATGCTCATTTTTCCTCCTGTGTTTGTTAACGCTGTTATGCAAGTTCAGTTTTGCATTTATTTGTTTTCAGTTGCGTGCAGCAATTGCCTGTTGTGTTATGTAATTCCTCTTAAGTTGTGTAGAATGATAATGCGTAATTACTGGTTTACGTTTGTGGAAAGATAGTCTTTTTGTACATTATTTTTGTTTTGAAAGCGTTCTGAAAAAAATCCAATTAGTTTTGAAGACAGACAAAAAGGAAATATAACAATATTTAACTGTGGGACTGTAGCTACATGTGTGTAATACAGTAATTACTCGCCTAATTAGAACAAAGGAGGAAAAGTACGAATCTTGAGCAGCCATTGTCTTGGTCCCTTGTGGCTGGAGGCTTTTTTAGCAGGGAAATCTGTAAGAACTCCATGGAGCCACAAAGGAAGGCCAAAACACAGAGGAACTCATTTCGGCCGGAATATAATGACGTTCCTGCAAGATGGAAAACACTGCTGTAGGAGACGTTGGATAATGACAATATTTAGAATGAGAACAGCTACAAAGGCTTTACCCCGAAAGTAAACGCCCATTTCTTAGCCACTGTCAAATTAAAGGGGCTGGCAGACTGAAAGTACATTTTCTTGGAAATCATCTGCTCTGAAGTTTGTTATTGGACAATTACGTGTCCAATTACGTGACAATCTGTGTTCCAGTTACGATTATAGTGGATGTGCTATTGGCTACTTCAGAATCCCTCATTTACATGCATCCCTTGCCATTTGTTGTCAGGCCACATAAAGTGAATTGATCTGAAAGACCCCAAAAAATGGTTCTTGAAACTTTCCCCACCTTGCTGCCATAGCTGATGCTGCTATGAATGTTAGTAAATGTGCTATAGTTCAGTGTACGCACTTATGTACCCCACACCCCCAACTCTGAATATATGACACAAAATATCAGGGAAAGCAGAGGTTCTCAAATTGCCCTGTCAATCCTCCCTTTGCTGTGGGTGATATCATGTCCAAACAACAAGCAGGTGCATGGGGTGTGGGACGTGGGTAGGCTGGAGCAAATGCTTGGCTTTTTATGTGATGAGCTTTACTGGCGGTGCAGGGCCTGTATGACACCCCCCCTCCTCATAGTGAGCCCTTTTAGAATGTCTGGGTCTAAGCCATAGAACCATACTGAGTTTGTACAGACTGCATGGGGCTGACCGAGTAACACACACAGTATCAGACAGAAGTTTGAATGTACTGGCTGGAAATTCATGCCTTTTCATGTTTTATACTTTTATATTTTTCTGTAGATTGAAAAAAATTACAATTTCCGACACTTAAGGTTTATCTAAGCATCTATTTTTCAAACTGCTTAGCTAAAGCAGCAAAGGGCACACGGCCAAATTGCCCCCTGGCTCTGGATGTAGGTTCGTCACAAAGCAAATGCAGATGCAGTTACACACTACAGGCAGATAGCATAACTGTATGTCTTTGGACTGCTGGAGGAAACCCACACATCACAGGCAGAATATGCAAGCTATACACACAAGCACGCACACACACACATAAACAGCGGAGGGGGTATTCAATCCCCGGACCCTGGAGCTGTGAGGCCATGGTGTGACCCACTGGGCCACCATGCTGATAAGTCCTCAAAATAGACACTGTTTGCCTTAATAGCAGCTTCACAAACATGAGGCTCTTCAGCTTAACAGGTTCAGGTTAATTTCCGAGTTCCGACTGGCCGGACCGGCTGGGTCATTAGTCTCCTTCGGACCGGTCCAGTCATCAGCTCGACGGCTCCTTCACTTTTCTTCTTGCATGGAGAGTTCCGCTTCCTCCTCTGACTTGAGGAGCCACACCGATAGAACTTGTGCGCTCGTCCTTTCTGTGTCTGTCTCTGCGCTTTGATTAAAATATTTTTAGCCTCAGTAGTCCAGAAGACCAACTTCCAATCCTATTATTAGACACATATACAGTTCTAAGCATAGATAATTATGGTTTCAAGCAGATGCACTTAAACTTTTGACTGATACTGCATGCACTCTGGTATAACACACAAAGTGAAGTACAGTTATAATAATATGCCAGAAAAGGTCATTTACAATTTTTGTTTTAAGCACATTTATTCCCTGTCCAGTAGTGACAAGATAGTTAACACATTTGTATTCATATCTTTGTGGGGACTCTCCATTCATTTCCATGAGGAAAACTCTAAATCCTAACATGACAACCTACCCATCCCTAACCTTAACCATAAGTAACTAAACAAAATACGAAACTTTCTGCATTTTTACTTTTGTGATTCGGGTCTTTGTGTGGACCGCAAAAATGGTCCACGCAATGTCAAAAAAACAGGTTCGTATTACATTGTGGGGCCATTTGGTCCCCACAAAGTAATATAAACCTAATCCAAACACACATGCACACAAAACACACACATCCTCCCTCCCTGGACGGATGTATCTCGACTGCAGGAGAGGCCTTTGCTGTCTGTCAGATTCTGTGAAGGGGATGGTATGATGGGTTGAGCCGATAGCCTTCCCCTAGTTTATTTAATCAATGTTTGGAGTTTATGTAGGTCACAGCGTGGGCAGAACTAGAAAACTCACATATCCAGACCATCCCTGACAGAAGATAAACACTGTCTGGGCACAAGTTACTATTTGTGAAGTGGCTCACAGTGTGGTACTAATAAAAAAGAAATCCATAATGTAAATAAAGTGCAATACACATGCTCCCTACCGTCAAAGCACCGCCGGTCAGGATGAAAGCCAGAAGAAGGAAACGTGGCCATTGCTTTTAAAAAGCGGTATTTATTGAAGCTATCCCCATTGTGCTTGTTTTCTGGTTTTGCATCCCTGTGCAGACAAATTATCTGCACAAGTTGGCAAAGCCTGAAGACACATACACACACACACACAAACAAACACACATACATATACACACACAGGTTTGTAATTATCTTTGTGGGGACTTATTTTCTATGGGGAAAACACTAGTCCCAAAATGACGACCTTAATCATAAGTAACCAAACAAAATAAGAGACTTTGGCAGTTTTAGTTTTTGATTGCATTCACACCTCTCCTGGTGCCGACACCTTATCGTGGTGGAGGGGTTTGCGTGTTCCAATGATCCCAGGAGCTAAGTTGCCCGGGGCTTTATGCCC
>JAODKE010000015.1:9513467-9533051 GCA_026779605.1 Mormyrus hasselquistii
AGGTGACTGGGAGGACTGAGGGGTACAGACAGGTGACTGGGAGGACTGAGGGGTACAGACAGGTGACTGCGAGGACTGAGGGGTACAGACAGGTGACTGCGAGGACTAAGGTGTACGGATGGATGATGGCGAGGACTGACACATTCCATCTGGTGGTAGTGAGGATGGCTTGAAGCTCATGCGGGTAGGTGCATCTCACTAGCATAATGCAGATGCCAGCTACTTCAGAAAACAAACTATGACGCAACCTGAAATCAATTCTGACTAAATACTAGTATGTGAATGACACATGCAGACATCTGGGTCACAAGCTGATGGTACATTTGGTTTTGCTTAAAAACTTTCTTTGCATATTCTTATATGGATACACAAAAAAATGTTGGCGTGCATATGGCATAATTTGAATTCAGGCATGACGTTTCGTTGAACTTTCTGAGACTAATAGATTTTTAATTCCATTTAATTACCGCACTGCACCGTGGGTTGAGAAACTAAATGGTTTTATTGACTTGATATGCTGTTAAAATTCAAATGTCTCATTTTCAGCATAAATGTCTCTAAAGGGCATTTGACCTAAGGTAAATTCTCAAGTCAACAGGGAACAAGACTCTGTGGGATAGAGTCTGAGTTCCCATTTCAGCATTTACAACTGTGGAAATGGCATGAGTTTTAGCAGTTTCCTCAGTGGTATTATTGTCAGTTTGCTGTAGAGAAATATTTCTAACTAGATAATAGTAATCCAGGAGTAGCACATATCACTAAGCCATCTCCATGTTTTAGCATGTGGATTCCAGTCCTGGAGGTGGCATGGTGGCACACTGTTGTTTGAGTCTCTGCCCTGGCTCTGCATGGATGGAATTTGCATGTTTTTTGTTTTGGGGTTTCCTCGGGCTCCAACGACATGCTTATGGTGTGTGTGCCCTATGATAGGTTGGTGCTGTGTCCTGGGTAATTCCCTGCCTTGTGACTGTAGCTTCTGGGATAGGCTCCAGTCCCCCTTGACCATGCATAGGACAAGTGGGTACGGGAAAAAGATGCATGGGTCCTAGTTATGCGTTCTGTGTAAATGTGTGAGCCTGTGCATTATCACAAGGCTTTGAGCTCTTCGGATTTCACTGTGTAAACAGGACTGTCTTTGATCGCACCGGCAGGCAGAACAGTCGGTATGTACACGGCATCCTGCCGTACATTGCGATCGCTCTGCCGGTGCCTGATCTTGTTTTGGTTTATTTCTGGGGCACCGTTTGTCATGGAAGTTCTTCCAGAGGACTGTTGGAAGCTCGTTTAATCATCTTCCCCTCCGGCCGTGAATGCGAAAGCAAATGGGCTTTTGTCTTTTTGCAGCCGTTTGAGTTCCCCACCTATGTTCTTCATTTCTCTGCTGGGCTTGGGAGCCAGACTCGTTATTTCGCTGCATGGTATGATCTTTTCCGAAGGACCCAAACCTTCCTAACAGCGTGTGCAGTGGATCTTGGAGCTGTAGACGCCCTCAAATTAGGACTGTCCTTCTGTTTTCTAAAAACATTAAATCTGAAATTCATGAAGGACAGTATTGATTTGAATGCCATTTTTTATCTTCTTACATCACCTGTGGTAATCTGGAATGCATGATCTTTTTGCATTATACAATTACAATAAAGACTTTGAAACCTTTGAATGAATCCTAAATTTAGTAGCTATTTAGGCCAGTTAATAATGATTAGAGAGAAGAAACCCTTGCAGGGGTGATTAACATAGGAGTTATTGACAGGCCACGGTAATCACACTCAACCTGGAATTCAAGGATTTTCATCTGCACCTATAGATAGGAGGTGAATCACTGTAGTTTCGTTTTTCTTCTCGCTTTTGGCTTCAGATAAACAATTAAGTACGGCAAATGAAAACCAAAGCAACTGTTTGTTACATACAGCCAGGCTGGTCTCTGAGGACATTATAGACCAAGTAATGGAAATCATTATGCCTGCTACTTCTTGGTCATTGTAATACAGATGCAACTACAATGTCGCATAATAACTCACTTGTCATTGATAGTCTACAATGTAACCTTTTTTGAACTAGCTAATGCCAAATGCTAACGTGACCGTGCAGGTTACGGTAGCCTAGGCTGTATGTCCAAGACAGGATTTAGATTAAGAGTATTTCCACTGTATATTTAGTTGGGGTGTAATGGTACACAAAACTGTCGATTCGGCAAAAACCTTGGGTTGGATTCATGGTTCTGTGCAATTTCAGTACAGCAGGAAAAATAGAATTTGTTTTGAAATGATTTGTTATTAAAACTGCAAACGCAATCAGGAACAGTTTCAATCCAAAGGCAATGCGTCTGTCAACATGTATAAATAACAAACCCTAAGAGATGCATATTTGCACATTGTAAAAACAATTAAGTAAAATAAAGAAAACAAAACTGCGATATCAATAAAATCGCATATTTTCTACTATCAAGTGTGGCTGCATATCTGTAGCAATAAACACCCTATAGCCTATAGATATTTTTCAGCTGGATCAGAATTTTCTGGTAAAAGTGCCTTTAAATGCCACAGGGAGACTAATTTGCAGAAGATTCTTCCTTGCTCTGGATGTGCACATACTTGGTTGATGTCGTCTCAAATGAGTTAGCATGTTTGCGTCTGTTTTCAGCAGCGTACGCGAGTTCGGCATAACAGAACTGACAGCCAGGCTTGGTCTTATCGGCTACTCACGCAGCAGTGATAGTGTATTTTATTGGCAAACCAAAAAGTTCTCAATTCTTCATTTGTTTTTTTGTACGAACTGAAAGTGTACGGAACTGTACACAATAAATATGTGTACTGTTACAGCCCTAATATTTACAATAACGTGTTCAGAAGAAATGTAGCTGCATACAATCAATTGAAAAAAAAAATCAATAACTCATTAATATTTAGCTTATCATTATCTAGTGAGTTTTACTTTCGAGGGGGGCCCCAGAGGGCGGGGCCCCATGCAGCCGTACTGGATGGAGCATGTTGCACTAAACAGGTTTCCTTTCATATATGGGTAACCAGCGCTGCTTTTGGATGTGCTGTGGTAATTGGGTAGGTGTAGATATGCTTTGATGTCTATGTGACAAGTGCAGGGTTGTTTGCATGGCGATGCAGGGATTTGTTGTGTGAGATCACACACTTTCTGGCTTCTAAAGGGTTAGGAGTTATGTGTGTGTGTGTGTGTGTGTGTGTGTGTGTGTGTGTGTGTGTGTGTGTGTGTGCACGCCGGGTGGAGAGTAGCACACATTTTTATGCACTGTGCATAACTGCTGTAGGTGCTTGATGCTCTTGACAGGGATACAAACAGCATTTACTGGTCTTTTTTTCTCTTTTTTTTCTAAAACTTGTGCTTTCTGCTTCTTGACAAATTTACACCCCCCGCAGAAGCCCTGGCACCTGTCTGCTCCTGTTTACGCGTGATAGTGAGATGGGCTCGGCGGCTGTCCCATTTGGGCTTCATTTAGAGATCAGCCATTGTATAACCGGACGGGCAAATGGAGCCGGACGGCATTGTTAAACTCTATTAATCCTCACCGCGTTATAGGGGCTGCCTTGGCGCCGGCTGTCCGTCCGACTCGGGGCCGGGAAGCTTGTCCTTGTGGCTGCCGCTCCTGTACTGCGACAGCGCCCGCCTCACCACCAGCCCTGCACGGCTGCCACGCGCACTCACTCGCTCGCGTGCCACGTGTACAGTTACGCCTCCACCCGCCCGCCCCCGGCTCACGTCGCCGTTCCCTCGGGGCGCCAGCATGTGGGTCTGCTCCAAATCATCTTGGAGAAAATCCGAATAATACTCATCATCCACCGCAAGCACACGGCACGTCCCCCAGGAGGAATTAGGCTCGCTTCTGTGCAGGCTGCCATACAAACGTATGTTATATTACATTAAGTGCTTTTGCCACTTAGGTGTAAACATTTGTGGGCTTTACTTATGTGCAGAGCAACCAAGGAACAGGGGAGCAAAACACATGCGTTCAAACCGAATAAACGCTGTGTGACCTGGTTTCATGTGCGTATTTGTATGTAGTACGTTTATGCCGGCTAAATGCTTTCGGGCCATATGTACAGGGCTGGTGCATTAAGCCCAGGGGTCGAATGAAGATGTGCATTGTTAGACCAGGTGTGTTTTTCCTCTGGAGTGGAGCGGATATGTTGGTGCAGCATGTGTCAGACCATGGGGTAATACAAACAAGTCACAAGGCTGAGAACCTGAAGCCATGGTTTCCCATCAGTGCTGTTGGGTGCATTGTCATGGTTTGTAGGAGGATGGAATTTGCCGGTTATAATGGACTTCTGAGCGGCTAACACCAATGGGACCGGAAGGGGCAAAAATGACCCCCCCCCCCAACCAATCAGGGGGGGGGATTCAGCCCACTTCTGATAGGCTGCTCTTGTCTACAAGCCGGCATCCTGAGAATGTGCCGTTCCTGAGATCCCGTCTGGCTTCAGAAAAATGGGGTTTGCATGTGCCTAGCCACACATGCCCTTCCTGGATGCTGTCCCTACACTGCAGCTTCAGGGAGCAGACGGGCCGCCTAGAGTCTTATGTGGCAGAATTTGGCTTGTCTGGAAGCATCGGCGGTCTTTGTCAGTGGAATGACCAAGCGCCACTAAATGCAGTTCGTATCTCTACCAAGAGCATCAAGCACCAGCTACAGCAGTTATACACAGTGTATAAAAATGCCTGCTATTCTCTACCAGGAGCACACACACACACACACACACCTGATGATTACTGCACTGTAGTGGATTAACACAAATATTGCTGACCAGCTAGTGTTCCTCCAAATGAATTGAAAACTCAGACCTGGTTGGATTACACTGGACTCTTACGTGAGCTGTGTGAACTTGGGTTTCGTGACTGCTTTGGAGAAAATGAGTGATTCCTTAAGATTATGCTGCTTCTCATGAACATATCTCTCCCATAGATTATTCATCATATAGTTTCAGGTGACCCAATTAAAACTCCATTCCACTTGTTACTATGCAAAATTGCCAATTGACAGCACTCTTATGAATATGGTTTGCGCTCTTTTGCACTGAAATGGATGAGAAAAGTCAAGCTGAAGCCAGTATGAATATACAATTACGTACCTAATGGTTTAATGCATTTTAATGCAGCAGTTGTTCATTGTGGCTGTTTTTTAAACCCAGGAGGGTTAACCCAGAGCCTCGTTTAATTGATTTAGTGCTGTCTCAATGCTCATGGATTCCATCCATTCAAATTAGGGTGTCCCGCGTTGTCCGCACATGGAACGCTGGATATGAATGGCCTCTATCCCGACCGACGGCATTGCATCATTAGAAAAACAATACCATTAACATGCAAGTGTGGCGGTAATGGTGATCCTTCTGGGGACACTGGGAACAGGATGGCTACCACTGGCGACGTGCCTTTGGTGCCATGTCCCCGCAAATCAGATCACGTATGAGATCTACTGTCCTCCTGGTCCCTCTAAATGCAATTTGAGCACCTTAATATTCTCTGATATGAATAGAATCGTGATGCGGCTTGTGTCAGTGTTGCTGTTCCATATGGAATCATTTCTGAACGTATTCTGGCTCGGGTTCTGTAATTGGCAGTGTATGTCATTGGCAGGGTGGAATTTTGATTTATGTGGGGTCTGGGTCTCGACGCATTGAACTCTTGATGCATTTGCATTGGCTGTCTGTTTAGTGGGTGTGGCCCGTGACTGCCCAGATCACAGTTCGTATATCATTCACTCATTACTCTGTGATCACTGAGCCTCGCAGTCAAAATATCTTTCACTTTGGTGTAGTGGTTGGAGTGTGGGGCCGCCAACCACACAGTTAATATATCCTTACCGTTTTGTTGGGGGGGTGGGGTCACAAGCAGTGGGGATGACTGACTCGCAGTGATGAATATGGCACTTTGGGCCTCGGCCATGAGAACATCAGTCAGTTTTGAAGGCGAGGAGAAGTGGGAGGGCCTTGTGCTGAAAAACATTCGAGACAGAAATGAGCTGAGGGATTGATGGGCTACATGCACCAAGCGCCTCTGCTGATAAGAAAAATCTGAAGCGGAAAAAGTTGTGCTTTTTTTTTTCTTGTTGCTGGGGCTGTTAATTATTTATGTCGACTGGTATTATTTTCGCTGAATTTCCCTTCAAAAACCAGCCCTTAAACGCTGAAAGAGAAAGAGCTTTGATTCCATTGAAAGGCGTTTTTTTCTTATTTTTTCTCAAGTGCATTTTGTGAGTAAAGACAGTAGCCAGCCTCTCGCGGCAGCGGCAGAGTCCTGAGATGTGCGCGGAGGCCTGCGGAGACCCCAGCTGAGGAGGAGGAACCGGCGGCCCTGTGCGTGGAAGAGACCTGCGCATGGCTAAAGTTCGGGCCTGACCTTCAGAGTAAAAGAAGCTGATCGGCATAAATATGCAAAGGCGAGGAACTCGCCAGCAACAATTATCTGATGAAGGACAAGCCGTAGGTACAGTAATGAGGAATGTTTTGGAGCGGAACAGTGGGCGAGAGCGAATTTATAACAGTCAACGGGGCCTCTGTTGTCTGGATGCTAAATGGGCTTCTTTTCCAGCTTTTTGCTAAAGACGTGCTCTGTGTTTATGACAGGCTACACCCAGCGAAACACTTCGCTTTCTGATTATAGCGAATCGACACCGGCGTTGCCGATGTGACCTCTGTATCGCTCGCTGGCGTTGTAGCCATTGGCTGTTCCTTGACCCGCCCTTCACCGAAATGGGCGTAATTGATTGATTAATCTAACTTCACTCGCAGAAAAAAGAGAACTTGATGAGCTGTTACTTTATAAAGCTCTGTTTTATTTCTGCTCTCCCAGTGGGAGAGCGAGTTGAAATGTTTTCTTTATTGATGCGGCCTGCCTCCCTTTCCGAACAGAAGACCTTGAAAGAAACGCGTCAAACTTTCGCCTACAGGGCTTTGACGCCATTTCCTTTCTGTGACCTATTTATTGAAAACCAGACGAGATTTGCACTGTTGTGTTGCAGGCTGTACAAATGGGCTTGTTTGCTTGTTAATGTACATTTATATCTGCATGGTAAGTGGTGTACAGGAAGCAGTGTGCTTTCTGGGGGATGGGGGATGGAGAGGGGTGGCAGGGAGTAGGTACCAGATGATCCTTCATATGGACAGAACTTTGGAGTGTATGTTTCCTTCCCATTCTCTGTTTCTCACGCTGGGTTCTAAAATGGCATAAAGTTAACTCTTTTTGTGCCCCCCCAATGTGTTTTTTTTATCTCACCTTAAGGGTTCAGTTCGGAAAGGTTCCTATATAAAAATACACCGAAATGAATCCCAGATGCCCTTCTGCCATCTTGACGATCTGGGCTGCTTCAAGCCAATATCATGTCTCCTTGCCGTTTGCTTCCCATGATGCTCTGGTTGTGGAGCAGAAAGCGGCTTTATGCTGGAGGATGGAGGGCATCCGTGGGGGTGCCCGCTGACCCCAGAACACTCCATTTCACACCTGTCCTCAGCGTGCTCCCTTCCGCCTCAGCTCTTCACGGGCCAGACGTTATTATCGCGTCTCAACAGGCGATGGAGTAACTTCGACAGCCCGCGTTGGATCTCTTAGCTGTGGACAGCCTTATAATGGAGGGTGCAGCAGAATATCTCAGGTGTATGGAATCACCCCAGTGTGTTGTCGGGGGGGCAGGTCACAGAGGAGTATTTTGAACTAGAATTACAGGAAATTCATTGTTTATGCCTCTGATTTGGTCTCCGGCCGAAGCCATCAGAGAGAGAGCGAATTCCTGAAATCGATGCCAAAAGTGCTCTCTCTAATACATGTAGGTAAGAGTAATTGATTTTTATTCTAGTGCAGTAGCTCTGCTAGTCTGTTTGCGAGCTTTTGTCAATGGGGTTTGCATGCATCGTCACCAGGTAATGACCTGCTGTGAGTTTCTCGAAGCCTACTTAACGCTACGTCATTCCAAAGTTCTACGTTAAAAGATTGAACATACAAACGACGTACAGTAGTGTTAAGGCAGCTTCGGGAAACTCACCCCTGGCCTCTTTCTCCTAAATCATAAAAAACAAATTTAGAGAGAAGACTTAAAAAGGAGGGAAGAGGGGCAGGAGAAAACAAAAATGCTCAACAGTAAAATGCAATATGCAACGGCGACAAATATTTCTCTCCTGTTCTGGGTGACAGCTGCTGTACCTGGTGATTCCCCGGAGAATTTGATGGATTCTCTCTTTCAAGAGGAACATGGAATTCTCTCTTCCAGCAGGACGCAGTGTGAGAGCAGGGCGGCCGCATTTCCTCTCAAATGATCCGGAAACATCATCTGGCTCTGCATAGCACTGGCCTTTTTTCTGCCTTCTCTTCAGTGCAGGTTGAAAGTTGAATCCTTTCACATTTGTATGGAAGTAGAATTTCTAAGGCTTTCCTCGTGTGCGTCCCCAGACATGCTTGTGGAGCCTTTCGTTATATGACAATTATACTCAAACACCTTTTATGGGATTCGCATTCTGGGGCGCATAGGTGAGGTGAGAAAAGTCAGGTGACCAGGTGTGTGTTTATTAGTCACACCTGTTCTCCCCGCTTTCATTTCTAAATTGGTATGTTCTATTTCGTTTTATCCTCAGTGACTTGGATGACGATGGTCCCAACCTCCAAACCTTATGATAAGGTCTATTAAGGACAGTCTTTTTTGAACCAGTCCCACACATGTCAAGTTAAGTGACCCTGCCTTACCCCCCATTTGTGTTTGGGAATGGCGGTTTTGTAAACCCATTTACAATGCCAAGTCTATCATGTTCTGCTCTCCATCCTGATGGACACATTCTCACAGAGATGTATCATTTCATTTATGAAAACAGAATGAATTATGGCGACGAAGGGTCCTGTTGTCTTTAGTATTTAAATCGTATATTCAGTATTAAATTCAATATTCAGTATTGACGTCATATTTGCATCATAAGCCCTGCAGTGTGATTTACTGCAGCATGATGTAACTGGATGGCAGGTTCTAGTTGATGCCGTTGAATCGAAGTGCAGGTAAATGCTGTGTGTCAGTGCCCTCTGTGGCGTTTGCACCTAAAGCCGCCATCAGCTTGTATCAAGCTTTTTTTTCATTAGCCTCCAGCTGGTACTTTGACTTCTCTGCAAAACTATAAATTATTTAAATTGGGTCTTTGGTTCCAGGGTTGTGTTTTATGCAAGTCAGCGGAGGAAGGAAAACAGACTAAGGTATTCCACTAAACTACCAAGAATCCTGTGCTGAATAATGGATAATGCTGTTGGAGATGGAAAGCAGTTATTGATACATTACTGGTATAATACTCAGTACTTATGGAAATTGATATTTCAGGTAATGCATGGGCTTGAAATCAATACAGAAGAGTAAGCATGCACCATTGTGTGTCTGTATTTGGTTCAGACCTACTTAGTTTGCCTGGACAGAGACAATGAACTACTTTTGTACTATCACAATATCCATCCATCCATCCATCCATCCATCCATCCATAATAGCTTATGAAATCATAAAATCAGAGATGTTTGTTGACTCAAGGCCCATTCCAGGAATTATGGGATATATTTGGGGGGGGGGGGCGGAGGGTGCTCTGTGAATGAGATGCCTGTCTTTCAGTGTTTTCTTCTGTCATTTTCTTTCATTAATTCTTCCCTCCCCAGCAGAGTAATTTGGTATCCATCCATCCATCCATCCATCCATCCATCAATTCCGGTCAGGGTTGTAGATCTCCAGAAACATAATAATTATGAGTTATGTCTAATGGGTAGATACATTGTTAAGCTCTTTGCCACTGACTAAAAGTTACTAAGTCTTTTTTTGTCACTCACATCGTACATACTTTTAGCAGACATTCCTTTTGTTTTGCATTTTATCTCCCTCTGGCTATGCCCATGTAAAGCCGTATCTCTCACTGTCCATTCGCATTTTCAGTCTATTCCTTCTCATGTGATAAAATAGTTATCTTGTTACACATGAAAAATACCATATTATTCAGCCAATGGCGTCAGGCTGTTTCTTAGGTAATGAAGTTGGTCAAAACCATTTGTCTTATTTTGTCACGGCTTTTACCTATTAGTCATACGGTGTAGAGCGTTGGCTACCCTGAAACCCCCTTCAGCCAAGGACATCCATGCTCTTTGGGGTGAAATGAGTGGAATCGAGAATGGCCAGCTATAAAGAGTTAGGGGTCCAAAACCTGCTGTCTGTTCTCGACCAGCAGGTGGCGGTCGTGTCGCCGTGCCCTGGGTTACTTTGAGGTGCATTCTTCAAAGATGGCACAGCATTCAGTAATATAAAATGACCAAGTTATGCGGCTGGTCATTGTTGTGTTTCAGAAGAAGGGGGGTATCATTCAGGTTTAATTCAGCTGCCATTTCCTTATGGAAGGGGGCCTGTGGAAGAATTAGGTGTGGGCGGGGGCGCCAGCGAGTGCTTTAGCGCTGTCAGTGCAGATTCTGTCACCGGCAAAATTGCTTTATTGGATGGTTTGCGGCGGTTGACACCGGCACGATAAGCCAGTAGCCGGGCAGTCGATAGGCTGTGTGAATCCTCCCCAGGGGGCGGACCCAGACCCTGATGGACTGACGGCTCAAATAATGGAGAAAAATAACAGTGAAATAAAAATGGCAGCGGTCTTGGGCTTGGGGCAGGGGGAGGGGATGCCAGCAAAAGACTACGATGGCAGATGATGCGATTTTAAATGCGAGGCCTCATTGTTGTCTTTAATGAAAATTCATGACGCCATTCGTCAGAGCTCAAAGGGCTGTGTCTTGGCGTGGCACAAAGAGGGCGCCACAGACGCTAGAAAGATTAATTTGAAGTTAATGTGCTCTAAATTGACCACTGTGTTAATTAGGGTTTGTGGGTCTTCAGTGGAACCACAATAAATCTTGTTGATGGGTGTCCCTGGGCGCTGGATGGCTGCCACTTCGGTGCCCTGCCCACCTCCCGTGGGAGGGGCGGAGGGGGTCGGGGGTGTGGCAGAGGTTAATTACAGGACAGGTGGATGGCTGCCTCCAGCCTGTCCCGAGGACCCGGCCTATCAGAGCTGAAGATGTGTGGGGGTGGGGGGCGGAGCTTCAGACCACAAAGACCAGGCATCACACTGTAAGTGGGAGCATCATCCCAGCTCAGCATCCATACACCAAAGCACGGACCTACTTCAGTTAGCTTTTTCGCTGTTCCGCTCAAAACAATAGCTGTAACTGGCAGGTCCACAGAGGAGTGCAGTGTCATGGTAACAAATTTTACATGTCAAGCTCTGAGAAAAAAAGCACCTTTGTTTTTAGAGGGAGAGAATTCAAAATCTATTCGGCAATCTGCGCATATCAGCAGAAAATCTATTTTTTTCCCCCCATGTTGACAAATTAGCTCCATGATAAAAGTGTTCATTGAACGGGAGCTGTAACTAAAACGCTGGGTAAAAATGCTGCAATTTTTCACTTTGGAGCAAACACTGGGGAAGATTTATGGAGGGGGTGGGCAGATTTGGGGGTGCCGGGAGGTGAAGTTGGTCACGTGACCACGCTGTCTTGCCATCCACTGACATAGGAAAGACGAGAGATATAAAGGGTGTAAATTATGTGCCTGTAAAGTGTAAAACAATAATTAAACACTACAATAAAAATGATTAGAACTGCTTTTGACATTCTCATAGCGAATAACTTCTATTTAATTGCAATCACAAATTTTAATGCCAGTTTTATGTTCCGTAGCTATAAGCTGTTTAAAGTTCAATAGCTATACACTTTAAATCTCTTTCCAATTTACACTCTGAAGCGGTGGGACAGTAATGGGGACATTGTGGATGCTTTGGCCGTAAAAGCCGGACAGTGGATCTTCCTGACCAAGAGGAATAGGCCACGTGACTCGGCCCTAAGCTGGTTAGTTATTCACTAACAGCATCTGTCTGGGGCTAATGGGTGTGACGGCCTCATAAACGTCATGAAATTGGATATTATCCCTTAATTAAAAGAACAGAGATGCATCGTGTTGATTGCGGTGAAACTACTGTTCACAGAGTGAAAAAAACACATGTGGACTTGGGACATGTGGAGAGGGTACTGTCTTTACATGGGTGCTGGAACAGTGTTTGATGGATTCGACCATCTGTCAGTCATGTGGTCTATAGCAGTGTTTCCCAACCTGGGACCCCCAGTCTACGTTTTTGCTCCCTCCCAACTCCCTGCCAGACAGTCCATGTTTTTGCTCCCTCCCATTTCAGGGGGTTTCCCAGGACCAGGCTGGGAAACACTAGTCTATAGGGACCAGAAGGTCAAAGATTTTAAGATGGTGTTCATCTTATACCAACAACATAAACAGTTTTGTGAAGGAGGCATCCGAAGGGCTTTTCTAGATACATAATATGTGGCAAAAAGTAAATTTTATACTTCACTCATCCATCATTTACACACCACATTTCCAGTACAGGTACACAGTGACCCTGGAGCTCTTCTCAGGATGCAGGGAGCATGAGGCTCACGCCGTCTCACAGTGACGCCAGACACCTAACCGCCTGTTTTTGGAGGAAACCGGAGTAGCAAGATAGAGTTCATGTGGAGCACGTGCAGGCCCCATACATACCAAGAAGGGGCGAGATGTATCAGTCAGGCCAGTGCTGAAGGTGTGAAGAAACAGCGTTCCCACAAAGACACTGTGCCCTCCGCCCATCCCGAAGCCATTTTTGTCAAATATCCTGTGCATTTGCATATAATCTAATGACCTCCAGCGGAATTCCTCACCAGCTTGGTGAAGCGTAGCCGTGGCCCCCGTGGCAGAGCAGCTGGCGGAGCGGGAATACGCACGGGCACGCCTCGCCATTACCTTCCCTTCCTGAGAGTTCAGGGTGTTTATTTCCGTCGCACAAACTCTCCGGTGATCATTCTGCGGAGTCGGCCCTGGAACAGCTGTGCCATAAACGGCTCCCGTGACAAACGGCATCGTTGCGGTTTGCCGCAGCTGTACCGGGCCGGGCAGTAAATGCCGCATCACCGCCCTCGCCTCTTCGGCGGGCAGCCTGGCGGGGCTGGGGTGGGGTGTTGAATCTGTGCTGACCAGGGAGGTTTTACTGTCAGTCGCTGTAAGGCTCAGTGACTGCATCTTCAAGCCGTCCCCACACACACACACACACACACACACACACACACACACACTGGGCCATGCTACTGCCACCTGTCTGCGGTGGAGATCGACTCCATCACTTTCGGGAACACCATGACACACACTGCTCTCAGTTCATTCGCGTGGTTTACAATCACATGACGTCTGCCAAATTTAACCCCTCCACTCACCCCACAATCATGCCGACTCACAGCTATCAGAAAACAAGACCCGCACCTGTCTGAAATCCCAACCTTGGCCTCAGGTTTCACGCTACCCTTTTACTGCATGGGTCTATCCCCACGCAGCATTCTCCCGCCTTGCCCCTCGTCGTCCTGTGTTTCATGGGTCCCTTGGTTCCGTGTTGGCTGGTCCTGTCAGATTGGTAGGGTCTGGAGTCCGTCAGCCCAAGAATGAATGTGACTGCTAAATGTAGCACCAGAAGTGTACTGATGGATGTGCATTGTTTTATCTGGGGAAGTATTCTGTAACATATAAATCTCAGGTGTGCTTTTTTATCCTTTTTGAAGTAATTGCTTTTTAAAACTTCAGTATTTTGCTTTAATGGCATATTGCTTAGAAGCTTTAGTTCCTAGCAGGTTTTTGCCCCCCCGTGATTGATGTGTATTATTTAACCTTGATGAGGCAGTAGAGAAACATACCATGGTATTGACACCAGCCTGATGGTACCTTTAGCCCGAGCAACTGGCTGTGAAGTTACTGGAAAATGTTTCTGTGGTGGGAGGGTTAGGTCTGTTTCCTCATGCACATGTGTTTCTTGTGGTCTGGGCTGTCTGCTGGTGGCCTTGGATGTCTGCTGGTGGTCTGGGCTGTCATTAGTATTTGTTTTATGATTCATTTTTAATCCCTACCATCATATCGACTGAGTTCCTGAGTTCTAAGCTCTCGGCATCATCGTCATCATCAGAAGTTACATGGGTTATTTTTCGGTAAAGATGTGCGACGTACACTGGCTTCCAGAGAGAGGTGCTGTTGTGTGCACCCTGTGCTTCTCGTATCCACACAACCCTAATTCAGTGTTCAGCTATCAAATATTGATGGACGGGTGGTTGGGTTTTGCAGTGATTCTTGGGCCCAGTGTTTGTATACAGAGCAAATTGCGGCTACCACACATCTAGCTTGCCGTTGCAGCTGAGCAGTCGCCTCTATGGTGAAGGCTGCATAGGAGGAACCCCCCCAACTCCATCGCAGGTAGCCTCTTCCAACGTCTCCCATCTCACTCATGCTCTCTTTCTCACTGTTGTCTTTTTATGACCTGGGCCGGTTTCATTCACCCGTCTCGCCTCAGATCTTGGAGATCAAAGACGCCTGGCCTCTCAGTCAGATCCTCCTTTTTGCTTCCCTGCGGCCTTCGGATTTCAGAACAAGCCCCGTTTCCGTGCCTGGTTGTGACTCGCGTTAGGGGCTGACCTCCACATGGAATATGTGCATGCGTGTGTATGGGAAGAAGGTGTCAAAAGGAAAAAATAGCCCCGTTTGGAGTAATCCTCGGGACAAGCTTAGCAGGGGGTCCTTAGCCTCTCTGATTGCGTGGGGGCACCGCAGGAAGCCACGGTTATCTGAGCCAGCCGCGGGGAAGTCGCGAGGAGAGCCAGGAAATGCCGCGTGATTCTTCATTCCTGGCCAGGTGCTGTGTTAGGGCAAGCTTCTATGAAGCACAGAGGGGGTGTTTGAATGCTCACTCTCTCACAATGCCCTTTTCGCCACCCCCCGCCCCCAACCCAGCGTGTTCCCCTTTTGCAGCAACATCATGTAGCATGGCTCCTGTAGGCAAAAAAAATCATGTAGTTATTTAATTCTCTCTAGAGCCACGGTTCATTTGAGAATTCTGGCCGCACATGGGCACCCAATTCTGAACATAATTATTTCTTGTTTACATTGTCTTCATCTAAAGTGTTTGGCTGAATAGAGGTCAGCCCAGTTCAATCTGTGTTAATGCACTTGGAAAAGTACTGATCCAGTCCGGGTTATCGCTCTTCTCCGTGATTCAGCAAGCTCCTTCCCCACTTGGAAGTTGAACCTGAAACCCCAGTGCAGCAGCAGCCAATGAATGTTTCTTCGGCTCTTCATCCCAGTGTGTGATAACCAGTTTTTCTCAAATGATAACTAATGTGGGGCCCAGCCAGAGGCCTCCTGGAATCAATGGGCTCGTCAGCTTGCTTTATTACTGTAATCCTCCGAGTGGGGAGCCAAAAGTTTATCATCCAGCTTGGACTTTCCCGCTCATTTATTTATTTTGCGCCGGCTCTCAGCTCGCCAGCTCTGAGATGCAGTGCTTTGAGGGAGGGAACTCTTAGATAGAAATGCATTCTTCATAGGGTCGCGGTGTGTTGTTTATTTATTTCCCAGGATTCCGTTCTGGATTTTGCAGCCTGCCTGTGATGTCAGGGGAGTGGGGGGGGGTGTCTCACGGTCGCACGGACCTCATGGTCACACACACCACTGTGGGCAGTGGTGGCTTGATGATTAGGGAAGCGCACTTTTAAGATTGCAGGATCGAATCCCCCACCAGCAATTCACCACTGAGGTACCCTGAGCAAGGTACCGTCCCTATGCACTGCTCCCCGGGCGCTGAATTAGCTGCCCCCTGCTATGTCACGAAAGTCACATATGGGTTAAATGCAGAGGACACATTTCATTGTTGTGCACTGTGTGGTGTGTGTTGACAATGACCACAGATCACCAAATTCCAAACCTCACGGTGGCAGTAGATCTGTGGGAATGCAGAGACAGTGAGGGCCCAGTTGTGGTCTGGCTTGGTGTGTGTGTGTGTGTGTGTGTGTGTGTGTATAGATATATGCATGTATATCCTCGGCAGGCAGGGAGAGGGGAGGTTTAGGATCCACAGGGGGCCTGTACTCATCGGGACTGAATTAGACATCTCCTTCGGCCATCCATTTGACGTCCATTAATATGTCGCTGGACAGATTCTATATTAACTGCTAATTAAGTGCTGACATTAAGGATCATGAGATGGGGTAAGTCCTGACAAGGGCTGGAAGCAAGCCGGTGCGGCTTGAGCCACTGATGATTAAAACTGGGGGGGAGAAAAGAAGACGTTTCGTGCTAATTTGCTGCCATAATTAGCCAGTTTCGTGCATCCACAATTGCCTTATGTTTACTGGATATTAGATTCACTTAATACTGTAAACAACCATTTTGTTTCTGTATACACTTCGTCTGACGTTATGTCCTGCCATGTTGAGAGCTGCCTTCCCATTGGCTTCTCACCTACTCGGCTTGCTCTCTGTTGAGAGCTGCCTTCCCATTGGCTTCTCACCTACTTGGCTTGCTCTTCGTTGAGCACTGCCTTCCCATTGCCTTCTCACCTACTCGGCTTGCTCTCCGTTGAGAGATGCCTTCCCATTGGCTTCTCACCTACTTGGCTTGCTTTTCATTGAGCACTGCCTTCCCATTGGCCTCTCACCTACTTGGCTTGCTCTCCGTTAAGAGCTGCCTTCCCATTGGCTTCTCACCTACTCAGCTTGCTCTCCGTTCAGAGCTGCCTTCTCATTGGATTCTCACCTACTCAGCTTGCTCTTCGTTGAGCACTGCCTTCCTATTGGCTTTTCGATTGATCAGCTTGTGCCCATTTGAGTAGTGCATTCCCCTAGACTTTGCGATTGCTTGGCGTGCTTTCCATTGAGTGCCGCCTTCCCATTGGTGGTCCCATCTAAATGGTATTGCATCCGTCCCGGCTTTGGGTCTCTGTAGGGTTAGAGTCACGGTTAACTCTTAACCTGCTGTAAAGCCAGAAAGGATTCCCGTCCTCCATCACTGTGTATCGGTCTCCATTAGGATCTCTGGGAGTTCCCCAGCTCTCCCCTAGGCATTGTCATTGTCGATTGGTTGAGTTGCAGTGCACTTGTTAACCGTGTGGCTTATGAAGCCTCATTTCTGTAATCCAGGCAGATTGTAGTACAGCCCTGCTCTGTGCTAATTCTGCTTCGCGTGCTTCTTTCGGAGTGACTCAGTAGTTATTCCCCAGTAACCTTTGCTGTCCCCATATCAGCAATGTGCCCGGAGGCCCGACCCGTCAGCCCAGTGCTGCTCCCTCTTTTTTCCCGGAGGCCCGACCCGTCAGCCCAGTGCTGCCCCCTCTTATGTCCCGGAGGCCCGACCCGTCAGCCCGGTGCTGCCCCCTCTTATTTCCTGGAGGCCCGACCCGTCAGCCCGGTGCTGCCCCCTCTTATTTCCCGGAGGACGGTACACGTTGCACCTGGGGGTTCACAGTTACACTGCACCATCTGGGACCAGAGTGCAAAAATGCCACCTTTTTCCAGAAGGTCACTGTTAAAACTGTTTTGGTGCACAAAGGGAAATAGTTGATGTTTTTGTATCCTCTGTATACTTTTATCGAGGTCATCAGTGGGGGCAGGCTGGTATGCTTAATGGCTGACATCGTAATGTAGCCACCTTTGGCCCAGCTATGTCTCAGCTGGTGTTTCCCAAGAGAGTATCAGTCAGTCAGTGCGACCCCTGGGACCCTGTTCGACATCACGATAATACGGACGGCCTTCAAGTGCCGGTCCGAACACAAGATGGCCTCACTCCTTGTGTTTGTCATAAACCCATGTCTGCTTTGTCCCTCGGGGCTGAACCTGGGTGTTACCGGTAAAGGACAATTGTTAACCGCTGAATGAGCATGTGGTCAGTAAGCTGACCCCGAATCAGTCAGTCAGTGAGCATATCTGGGCTTTCCTCCTGTGATGTAGGCAGTCGCCGGTGCACAAGAGGTGCGTCTAAGCTAGCCGACAAAGCTTTGACCCCTGATGTTTGCTAATAAACAGCGGTTGAGTGTGACTGACACAGTAAACAGCCTAACTAAATAAGCTCTGGGAAACACATAAAGTATGTCAGTGCCTTAAAAACCTGCAATGGAGTTTTTAACAAGGCCGAATGCGTCATAGCAGGATTGACAGGGAAAATCGGTGAAGTCGCAATGCTTTATTATTTATTTCCTGTAAAAGTTTTAGCATCTTTTTTAATTTGCCCTAAGACAGGCCAAAAAGTTTCTTTTGGTTTTATGATTTTTTTTATTTAAATTATGCAAAATAATGCAAAGATGATTATTCTATTTATTTTACAACTTTGGTGTTGAAAGGATTTATTACCTATTTCTTTCCTTTATGCCATTCATTTATTACTCATTAAAGCTTGAAATCCTAAAGTCAATGCGATATTGCTCGAAAGATTTTCTGAATGAAAGGCATTAAAATTACTAACGATGAAATACATTACACTGTGGCTGAAAACGGTAGCTAGAGTTCAACTGTAATGTAATCTGTTTGGAATCCGTTTTGCACCAAGTGTTTGCCTTGATTTTCATCAAAAATTTCCCAACCCATCTCTCAGCTTAACAGTACGGCTTCTGTCTGGGTCTCGGTTGTGGTATAGTGTAGCCTGCAATCCTGGACATGCACACCCTTTTGTTTAAACGTGATCAGTGCTTGTTTTTGTTTGCATGTGACAGGGAAGTTACCATCTTCAGTATGGGGAAGTACCTCCATTTAGCTCTGCCAAATGATAAAGAATGTAACATGGATCTCTCAGATCAACATCTCGGTGTGTGACTGAGCAGGACAGGTCATTGGGCTCATTGTTACTGAAAGAAGTGCCACGTCAGGTCGGTGAAGGGTGCAAGTCGCAGGGGGGAGGGGCTGTTTGGAGGCAGCTGATGAGGAGGTTGTCAGGGAGCAGGCCTGAGGTAATTCTGTGAGTTCTGAGTCACCTTCAGAAATCTGATACCGTCACAAGTAAAGCAAAATGGCAAAGCCCCAGTCAGACCCCAACAAAAGCTGCTGTGTACACCCAAAGCCAGATGTACAGAGCAGTGAAAGCTAATAACGTCATTTCCATAGATTAATGCATTGATGACTGATAAACCCCCCCCTCCTAGGATTACACGCACATCTTACTGGGGGGGGGGGGGCAGGTTGAATCAGGTACAATTTCCGAAGACTTTCGAAAGCAAATAGACCCAAATGACATGACTGTGGAACAGGTGGGGGGGGGGGCTAGGCTGGAACATGGTGAATGAGATAGAGGGAAATGGCAAACACAAAAGGACGCCTTTCACCTGGCTCCACCTCCCAAGACAGCCATGCACCCCTCACATTTTTAACGTTTAAGCGCTAGGTGGCATACTTGAAATTTAGGTTTGAGATTCTTTTTAAGGCTCAGGGTGGTTTTGTTGACTCCTAGCAACTTGATGTTTGAAGAGACACATGGTCATGTGGGCGTTTTAAGCTATCAGCTGGAAAGTGGCCCAATCAGAAAGCCATTTGCACCTGCAAAAAACAGGTGTCACTATGTCTTTCCAGGCGATTACTGTAATGGATCTATTAAGTCCCGGGATGCAGGGAAAGCCGACGGACACCCCACTACCCCCCCCCCCCCCCCCCCCCCCCCCCCCCCCCGGCGAAGGGGTCGCGTCGTTTTTTTTTTTGGGTTGTTTTTTTTTTTCCCGGGGGGGGGTGTTTTT